>JAODXP020000020.1:6749752-6829923 GCA_027497455.2 Sardinella longiceps | reverse complement strand
GTCAGCATCAGCCTTGATGGCAATTTGCTTAGAGTGGGGCACTAGTGTTTGCGGCTCTGCAGTGACAGGCAGTATGGCAGCGTGTGGATCACTAAACAACAAGAGTGGCAGGCGAGGTACTAGCCGAGCCGCAATACACACAACACAAAGGATGCCGGTGTGAACTGCATCTCACACCTCAACACTGCGTGGACCCTCTGCACTGTGTAGCATTATGGGATGTCAAGGCAATCACAGACACTGGGGATCTACATTCATAGGGAGGTCACCAGTGAATAGACAGCAGCACAAGAATTGCAGACAGGTTACCATATGCTGACACACACACACACACACACACACACACACACACTAACAGAGAGAGAGAGAGGGGGGGGGGGGTGGGGCAGGGTAAAGGGACTTCTGGAGTTGTGGAAATAGCTGCAGAAAGTAAAAGGAAAGTCTTCATAGACAACTGAACCTAAGGCAGTTTAGACTATTTGAAAAGTGCTCTATCTTTTGTGTGGTAATGGGGAAGTCTCACTTAAGATTTCCACCTGAAAGACTGACACTAATAAATCCTTATCTGAGGTCTGTGAGAGGAATATGTTCTGTGTTTATTTCACCAGCACAGTCTTCTGAGTTTAACCAAGGTCAGAGCAATGCAGTGACATATGTCATAGACAAATGTACTGATTACAGCCCCATCAGAATCGTGATTGAAGGTTAGACAAGCTTAACTCCATGTGTTACGTTGAACTCTGTTCCTGTCTGTGACAAGGATGATAGGAAGAAATTTCAAACGTGATCTTGTCCTTCTAGAGGACAAAAATGGGCTGCCCTTGATGTGTATGTTCAAAGTGGGACCTTGTGTTTTCACACAAGTCACGAGCCAGAGATTTTAGTTTCATTACCCTTTAAGACGGAAAAAAGGGCCTCAACTTATCTGATGCTTCGATCGAATAGCGAGACCTGTGATTGATGAGTCCACTCGGGTGATAAATGGGAGATGTCATTCAGCCCAAATAAAGCCATTACTAAACCTATTACCAAAATGGCTGACCAACAGGGCCCTAATGCAGCAAGTTAACTCTTGCCCATCCTCTGACCTTCTCCCATAGATATTGCTGCTAGCCTCAGGAAGCATTTTTGTCAAACAAAACATGTTTGTGTTGTGTTTTTTATCACTACAGAAAGGATTAAGTACTACCCATCAATCCTCAGAGAAAAGACTGAAGATTTTCTGCGTATGAAAAGCAGTGTTGATTGATACCCCTCGGTTCTTACTGTAAAATTCAGATATTTAAAGTAGAAAACTCTATAGTCAAACCTTTTCATGAAATACAGTAATTTAGTCTATATAAATTCACCAATTATTCAAAAATTCAAAGACAGCTCTACTGATGAAACTTGTTTTATAACTTTCTGTAACCAACTGGAAGAAAAATACATATAAACCTGGGAGCTCTGTATTGTTTAGGGTACTATCACTGACTGAAAGTGTGGCACCACATCTCACTTAAACCAATACATGGGTTTCTAAAATAGGCTGATCACAATGCAACGCCTTCCTATTAACTTTAACCACCACAGGTCATACAGACTAAAGGCAATATACATCTCACATCCAAGTCACTGCTGTTTATGAGCAGCTTTAGTCAATATTATGTACATTTTGATCCGTTTTATAGCCTATCCCTTTTCTGGTTTGAATATATTTTGCTGTAGACTATTTCTCGACTATTTCGCTCTGTACTGCTGAAATGAGTGCCTCGCTTACTAACAAAAGCATATTCACCTCCTTTGCTATGAAGGAAAGTGTACAGTCAACGAACTGACCGTAACGCAGCACAAACTGTCCCATTCAGATAGGCTACAGCACTTGAAAGGGTGACAGCAGCCTAAAATGAAAGTGGAAAAGGACAATAACAATCTCTCTCTCTCTCTCTCTCTCTCTCTCTCTCTCTCTCTCTTTCTCTCTCTCTCCACACACACACACTCCGCGCGTAGCCCACACTCTCCAAGCCATGATGGAAATATAGGTCTATAATAGCCTATACGATAGTGCACACAAAATTTTGCTTTTCTCATTGCAACAGGACATGCGACTGATATTCTGACTTACCTGTTATGCAGATCAAATTGGTACAGTAAGTAAATCTTCTTCGTCACATCACTGTGGATAAGTTTTAGTCCAATTGCAAAACAGTGTGAAACCACACACAAGAGCTAGGTTATACTAAATACCTCTTCTTCCCGTAAGCATAATAATAAAGAAGACTTAAAAGCCCACAGGCTCCTAGCTGGAACGAAATATCTAGGTAACGTTAAAGTTAATAGCGTTAGTCATCTGCTGGAACGTGAGATACGAAACGGTTGATGGGGTAGGTAGTCCTTGGGCGGGAGGGACAATTACAACAGAGTCTGAATGAAGCATGCACGCTACGATGCTAGGGTGCGCGTTAAAGATGCAATCTGATTGGGTAGCGCCGTTTAATTTCACCAAAACTGTTTTGACTGTCATTCTCAAGGAAAATGCGCTGTAAATATCGGTTATCATTGAGTGTACATTTTTGTTAATTTCTAATATTTTGCTTCATGAGAATAACTCCGTAGAAATGTCCCAACATGTAAAGTGTGTTAGCCCTTATGCCCTTCACAAACTGCAGTGGGACCGCGCTAGGCTTCAAGGGGCACTGCTAGAAAATTGCTCACTAGAATTACATAACCGAAACCGCGGCCAAACTGCCCCGCATATTTTAGTATTAGCATGCAAACAAACAATTTGTGTGACATTTGTCCTCAGTAAATATAGTCATTACCCCATCATAGCATATCTCTGATTAAAACCACTCTAATAAGCCATACACCAGAAGAATTGGGAGCAATATGGAGATGTGTTAGAAGCCACTAGGCTATATCAGGGCAAATTATGCTGGCTTTTTTTAAGTGCTTCAACCTTCTTTAGCAAAGAAATAATGATTGGGGTTGCCCAGATGATGCCACTATTCTACAAATGTGAATGAAAGCTACATTTACTTAAAAGGTCTATTTATCATATCTTTAATTTGATTAATTCCAATTGCCTCATAGTCTTCTGCCAGTTAACATAAATAACACACAGATTTGTACAATAGCCTATAAACATGTTTTAGGCCTAGATGACTTGAGTAATACAAGCCCAGTCCATTAGTTCCACATACAGAAACACACATTTCAGAACTGTACTTGAAGCTCACAGGATCCCTTCATGGTTTGTGTTTTGAATGAGTTGCTCCACAGACATGCTGACAACAAATTATTGCCACACCATTAGCCGTATGCTGCCTTATGGCCAATTGGCTGCACAGAGGGGCTTGCAGTCTCTCTCCGCCCTCTAATTGAAATGGTGACAATGAAAAGATCAAGAGCCAGTGTTTGTTTTCCTTTCCAATTATGTACACATAGGCCACTCCGATGATGGCAGTTTTTTTCTTCTTCTTTTTTAATTGCCTCACCCCTTAGCAAGTATGTTGAGGAAAGTGCCCTCTGTCCATCAGACTTTTGTTCAGTTGGAGGCTTTTTTGTGGTCATGCAGCGCTGAGTGGAGGGATGCAGGGGGAACTGAACCGGGCAGCGAAGCACGTCCTAATGGCAGCGAACGGGTCTCTCGATGATCATCATCATGGGGCGAGATTGGCTCTCTGATCTGCAATGACCCACGGCACAGCCATGCAGATAAGAGGGGGGACGGCGAGCAAGATAAACAGAAGGTCCGGGGAGGGGAGATATGAAGAGGATACATGCTTCAGATAGATATTTCTCCCAGAGGATCAGCTCACTTCAAAGGCCTGTTTTGATCCTTCGTTCACCTTTATCTTTCTACTTGGTGTCTCCCCTTGAGCTCAGAGAGAGGATCCACAGAGAGGACAAGTTTCTCCCACAAAAAGTTAGTATTAACAGCCCCCCACCACTGACTCTCCCCTTCACTTGCCTGCCTGCTGCCATTGACCTGCTCCTACTAAGCAGTCATGCTACTGGCTTTAAATCAGATGAATGGATGGCAATGAATCTCAAAAGGCTGGCCTTGAAAAGAATAAATATGACCTCGAGCCATGTTCGACTCTCAGGCGACTTGCTTCACATCTGTTGAAAGCTGATCAATAATTGTTCAAATAAACACATTGAAGTACCCAGTGCATCACATGGAATGCTCTTCAGTCATAAAAATCCATGAGTACATCCAAAGACGGAAGTTCTCCATTTTGGGATATGAGCATAATAAATATCTGAAGCTGTATGAGGCACTGATGTTTCGAGGGGAAATATTGATGAGTCTCTACCATTCTTTGCCATCTAATGCAAACTTAAAGTGAAATATTCACATCATGGATCCTTCTGATAGTGTCAGTATTCTGCGATGACACTGCTGACATTAACTCATGAAATTCCAATGCATTCAAGCTCAGGCTCTCACTCACGTTTTACAGCACCCGAAGCCCAAACATGCGTCAAAGACTTCAGTCAACAGCACAGCCATTATGGAGGCTCTGTGAGCAACGAGCTGTCCATCATAGGGAGCTGGAGCGCAGAGGCTGGACCCACCAGCCCTCTCTCCATCCCTCCTTCCTTCTATCCTTCCATCAACTCATTTTCTCTCCCACCCTCCCTCCCTCCTTCCCCCATCCCCTCCCCATCCAGTGATTCCTCCCCAGGCTCCCGGGCAAACAGAGCGTGAGATGAGCAAACACAAGTCTGAGAGACAGACAGGCAGCAGCAGACACAGAAAAACAGAAGACAAAGCATTGCAACTGCAACCAACATGGTGCACAGGGGGAGGGAAACGCCTGACACAGCATTTGGCCTAAGAAACAAGCATTCTACATAAATGAACTGAACTCAAAGGCTCTTTGGCTCTATTTTTTCTCGCTCAAATCATTTGTTCCCTGTCCTGCCCCTTTGATTAAAACAATTATAGATGTCTGTGAAAATCTGCCCATATGCCAGCCACAGCCATCTTGAGAAGTGCCCTGCGCTGTACTTCCTGTGTTTATTTACTGTTGGTGATCAGACGTCACAGACAGGCTTCTCCATGCCAGTGTGGAACATACTGTACATACAGTATACATGTATGTCCCCATTCATGTGTGGGGCGGAGCCTGATTCAAAGCTAAACGTTGCCAGATTTGAAAGCCAGGCGGCAGCTTTTGGTTGCCATGAATAAGAATATGCTCCTTATGTTTTTTTTTTAATTCTAAATAATGAATCAGTGTTTATTTTCACTGGTCTGTCTCATAATAATTGTTTATAAATACAAAATATAAATCTATTGGGAGGTCACAGCATGTCAAAACATAACTACAAAATGAATGGTTAAGCGGTGATCATGAGCTGTTGTGCTGCTATCTCTACACAGTTCCTTTATCTTCATCTCCACACAACCACAAGGAACGCTCTCAAACAAGTGGTGGATGTAAACATCTGACATTAACTGTGATTTGTCTTCATAATCCTGGATCAAAAGGCTTGCATTAGGTGGAATTAACATTGAACGTGAACATGAAGTATGCTGACCAACCCCAAAGCAATGTCTTCACTGAACCACTGGGCTGAGTGACCCTTGAGTTTCACTTGTGTGCTGTGTATTGGCACATTTTCTGATCACAGTCGAATGTGATGGAGAATGTCCTGTCGTGTAATGATGAACAATTTGAGCCAGGGTGACAGACTTGGGTTATGGATGCAAATTCCCTGGCATCATAGGTAATCGATAAGTTATGAGTAATCATTATGAAAATCCAAAGATTTACCAAGCCACATAGTGGACAGTCAGGAGAAAAAAATGAAAGCAATTAGTGAAGATTATACATACAACATTTCTTCAAATGCACAGAGAGAGAAAAACAGAGATTTCTTCAAATGCACAGAGGGAGAGAGAGAGAGAGAGAGAGAGAGAGAGAGAGAGAGAGAGAGAGAGAGATGGAACAAGAGAGAGAGGATATGAAGGCATTCAGGTTTAAGCCTCAAACTGAATACATGAGAGATGCTGGCTGACCCATATCAGCTGCACTGGGTTGCATAAAACCGAGGGACAGATGGCATAAGTGAAAGAGGGGTTTAGAACTGACACAGTTTGTTGTAAGGGATACACTGCATATTCCTCTGTAGTATCTACATCTCATTCATGAACTCAATAAACAGCACAAGTAAACTAGTCCTATAACTTGTGAGTGCATCTGAATTCTGTTGCTCTGCTTTCACGAAGATGTTTCTGAGGAGGTCTTGTATTTCCTCTGGCTTCCTCAGACCTTCCTCCAAGGTTACTCTCTTTGGGCAGTTGAATATGGTAGCATTAGTATGAATGCCATTCTGTGTAATGTCAGATATATCTCCTCTCCTCTTCCTTTCATACAATATGCACAGTGCCAGTGTGTGATGCATCGGTTGGAGGCAGACCATAAAGTCTGTATGCAGAGCTTACACTTTACTATTGTCATCAGGGAAGAGGATGATGGAGAGAGAGGGAGCGAAAGAGAGAGAGAGGAGGAGGAATGAGGTGAGACAGAGATAAAAGCACCATTTTTTTTTTTAATCCAGTCGGCCTTCAGTCTTATTTATTCTGTTGGATTTCATGCTGTTGATTTAACGACCGCATTTCTCCCCTTTATTTCTATTTGAAGATATACCCGCCGCACATTTTTGTCCATTTCAATCCGCCATCAAAACTCTCGGCATCAAAGCCTTCCCTCATTTTGTGGATTGACTTTGCCGGCTTTTGTTCACATAAAAGTGAATATGGGAGCATTATCATGCCTGACAGTGTGTGTGGAGCTCAGGGATCCAATTATAGTTGACTTTATAAATGAAAATACTAATACAGAAAACACTCACACATGTCAGAGATGGAAAATGGCAAATTGCATGTGTTTGAATAGAGAGGCCCCTGCACTGACATAACCTTCTTCTTCTGGTCCTCCTCATCATCATCATCAGTATGCCTTGTATAGCTTAACCTTAAGCCTCTCAAAGATAGTGGTTTGGGATGGCTTAAGGGGGTTTAAGACGAACAAGGTCAGTAAAAAAAAAGTGTGCATGATTGACACTCAGGGACAATGAAAAAAAATGGTGATGTCAGGGAAGAGGAGCTACACAGGATGCCAAAAGAGGCGAAAAACAGTGAATAATAGATTACACAGAAAGTGTTTGAAGACTGGAGGTAACACCTAAAGAATGGGTGAGATTCTGGACTGAGGCAAAAAGACGACACGTTTGAAATGCTTGCGCTGCTATTTTAATCGTGATCTAAGTTACTCAAACTCTTTAATCTGATTAATATGACATGCCATTCAAAGCCTTTAAAGCCTTGTTAATGCAGAGGATTACTCTTACTGAGCCTAATACATAACATCTTATTATTTTATCAGCATATGGCACACAGTAACACTCACAACACATGGATACATGACAGAAATAAGTTGCAAACATACATAGATTTAAGTAGAAATGATAAAATGTTATTTTTAAAAATATGCCTAGTAGCATATTACATAATCTCAGAAGTGCAGCATTCAACAGGTGGATAAAATATGTTAATCTGCAAATGTACCTTGCAGGAGTAAGATTGCTTGAGACAGAAATTACGTAATTTTCTTTAAATAGGGGTTTAGATATAGTGTTTTGGAAGTAGTGAAGATTGATGTGGATCGTTCATGAACTTTCTTGGACAAACATATAGATAGACTGCTTGCATTATGTGTGGAGAGTCGTGAAATCAAAGGAGCTTCTCATTCTCTTTAGGTTTTTGTCTCACACCAGGCATCTGCAGTTAGGCATGAGAAGGGGGGCTTTTATGAAAAATTCAGCTGAGCTCGCAAATTCGCCGTCTTTGGCTTTTACTTTTGATGTGAGAGATGTAACGCTTACTTTCTTCTGATTTTCCGTCTGGCCCCCTTCCTAGGCCTGTCTCTTCTGTTCTGATTCTGTTGGCTGTGGTGCAGATGCTATAAGTCTGATACTGAGATTATGGAAATATTTTGACAAGTAACTCACTAAACTCAGAGCAAGAGTAGATGTCTGTTTCATACTGTATATATACGTACATGTATACTGTAGAATACCTATATAAATATTCCCTTTTCTGCTATCACCTGTCATTATACTGTAGGTAGGGCCTACTGATTTCAAATAATCAATATTTGATTTCTGCATAACTTCCTGCCGCACATGGATGAAATCCATCAAATTTAAGCTTCTGCTCACTGTAAATTTTCATTCACACACTTTTTTGTATCCCAGTAAAAGTGTGCTTTATATTTAGTAAGTTACACATATGCTCTTTCATTACAGAATGATTTTTTTTTTCTCAGCATGAATATACTGGTGAAGAATTGGAGTTAATCAGTCAGCTCCTATGCCTAGAAGGTCACGGCTTCAGCACCACGGACAGCAGCACGAGTGTTGAAAAGAATGACTATTCTACCAGCCAAGTGGCCATTTTCTGATTCAGTGGCTCAGCCACTTATGGGAAAGAGCATATGCACTTTATGACCATATTAGCCACATAAAACCAGTCCTCACACATGTCCCCTAGTACTTCCAACCACAGAAATAGAAAACTGAGGGGAAAATGAAATGAAGTCAGAACATAAGTGCCTGCCTAGACATAGTAATTTAGTATATTTCCACTCCTGCTTTTGAAAAGGATTACAGTGATTACAAGGATCTTTTCTGATGCTGATGAGTTTTGATTGTCATTATTCTGATGTCTTAAATCTGACCACTTGAGTTAAAACAGCATTGAAACGTATGCATTTACTTCTCGCTAACTTTTGTCAATGAATATGCAATTGGGCATAAAATTGAGCTGCTTACATAGAAAACCTTCTAAGGGAGAAAAGATTGGCTCCGAAATACAGAGTAGCTCATGTCTAACACTGTATTAACATGGGCAAAGGGGGATGCCTAGGTGGACTCACATTGAGTGAGAAAATGTCTACTGTGAAATCAATATAACAGGATCAACAGGAAAGTTATTTTGTCCGTAGTTGGGAGGGAGGAGAGAATTAATAAGACTTAATACGGCAGTTCTTGTAACACACACACGCACACACACACACACACACACACACACACACACACACACAAAGAGAGAGAGAGAGAAAGAGACACACACACACAAATCCCACATCTGAAAACAACTTAAAATTTATAAAATACTGAGGTGGTCAACCAGTGTCCTGCCAGGTTAAAATCGGGAAGGCACAGGCAGAATGGTTATGAAAATTATAGGATGAAAAGCTTTGGCCGGGGAGCCCCCGGGGAGAAAATCCTTTCATTACAACCTGCCACGGCCAGACACTTTCATGCCACTGCTGCTGCTGAGGAAGGCATGACTGCAGTGTACAGCTGGCACCATATTCACCATCAAGGACACCTCCCTTACAAATATAACATGAAACAAGATGGATATGACAGCAAGATATCGCACCACCAATTCATGCTAAGTCAAATGTAGTGTTCTGTACAACAGACACAGCAATGCTTTAAGTGAATATTATGGAGTCTTGTACATGCAAAGGAGTAGATTATCATGCAGCCACAGATTAAGTAGAGATTAAGGCAGTCTACTTCCAAAGTAAGGGCACCTTTAATGCATAATACTGTCTAGTCTCAAGAATATATTGAAATGAGTGTGTCTGTGCAGCATGTTGAAGAACAGCCTTTACAAAGACCCAAGGTCTGGGTGAATAGAAATTCCTTTATACGAACTGCCACAAAGATGCTCTATGACAGATAGTAGGCTATCTATGTTATCCATTGTACAGTTCTGACTGAGATTGCCTGTAGGTGGTGATGTGGATCAGTATGTATAATTGGATCAATGGCATTTTTTGTCCCCAATGACACCTTCCAGGCAGCACAGTACCTTAACCCTAAACCCCTTAAGCCTCATCCTAACCCTAAATTGGAGGGTGTAGTGCCTTCAAGGCAGTGCTGTCTGGAAGGCACCGCTGAGGGCAAAAAACACCAAAGACCGTATAATTGCTGTTTTGGAATTTATCCTACTGGTATTTATCTACGAGTTGTGTATGTCTGTGATGCAGTGATTGTGAAGCCCAAGACAAATGTCCCCCTGGGAAGAAATAAAGTATACTATACTATACTATACTATACTATACTATACTAGTAGACATCCTTAGCCTTACAGAATGAACAGAAAGGGGAAAACCAGTGAAGTATATGATTTCATAACCTGAAAAGTAGGTTCTTTGAAACATTTTCTATATGTTTATCCCACCAGCTGTGACTCTTGACAGTTTGTTAACAATTGCTTAATTAAGTGACCGTGTAAATGTCTTTTATGATCAAATCAGCCAACTGTCAACATGTAATTATCACTTGCTGGTGTTTTCTGTTTTTCTCCGGTTGACGAACAGTTGGTTAGCATACTTCTTCTCGGCTCCCTAGGTGGGCGGGTGGTTGAGTGTGTTTGGTGGCCCTGTGACATGTGACACACTCCTCAGAGATCTCCACGTGTGTCAGAGTTTGTGGGCAGGGGAGCCATCTGCTCTTTACAGCCCAGACATCTACAGCAACCACAGCGGAGCGCCTCCGACGTCCTCCGCCATCCAGCCAGCCAGCCAGCCTCTGTGACAGAGACAGAGATGTCACATTCGGAGACATGACCGCACAATGCTAAATTGTCTGTGGGTAATTAGATTATGGAGAATGCCGCTTTGATTCTAGCCAAAAAAAAAAAAAAAAAAAAATTATGGAGGCAGCAGTAGCAGAAACCTACACAAGTCATTAAACATCGTTCTGCCTGTCTTTGATTCTGAAACGATGGTTATCTATTTAAATTGAAAAACCTTCCTCTGAGTAATCTGAGCAGATCCTAACCAGATTTTCATTACACTACACAAGAGAGGAGGTTTTTTTTTTCCTATTCATAAGGCAGGCCTGGGCCTTATGTGGGTGACACATAGGCACATTTTCCACGTGTTTGGCTTTGTCGAGCCAATGTACCGGTGAAAGCATGATGTTGAGGTCTTGACTCACCTCTTAAACAAAGGGAGTGGAGGCCATTAAGGCTTCCTCAATGCCTCTGTGGGATACTCCACGTCTCTGATCTTCTGTTCTCTCTAGCACACTGTAAACCCAGAAGTGACACTGACTCATGCTTGGTGTCTTATTTCTATGTGCAGCACACATACGTAAGCTGTAAGCCACGAGAGGCCATGGCTAATGCTGGTTTTACAACGGCTAAGAGGAGTTGTTAAACATGATGCATAGCGGAATAAAACAAGCCTCAAGCGGTTTATATTCCTTTTCTAAAACGGTTACCGTCAGGGCCGGTTCTAGGCATAGACAAACGAGGCGGTCGCCTAGGGCACCAAATATCAAGGGGGCATCACAATACATTTCTTACTTTGTTCCTTAAGTTTTTCTCTTATATTTTCTAAAAAAGGGGGCAAAACTCAAATTTGGCCTAGGGCACCAAAAAGGCTAGAACCGGCCCTGGTTACCGTATTAACCCAAGATGGATTCACTGAGCAAAAACACTACAAACTATGCAAAATGTAGCGTGCTCTCAGCTTTGGATTGGCTGAGTGCCGTTACACAATCAAACCCATGGCTTGTGGATGAATCAATGAAATGTATCCACAAATGTGGAAACATGCTTTTAATGTAGTTTCACCATAGGAACAACTCACAAACACTGAAACTGCATGCTAACCATGCAGGCTCCTAAGGTACTAACATCCTTACCCGCTAGCTGAAGATTAAAAACGGAAGGCAGACTGCATGTAGTGCTGCTTAACAGAGGAAGGCCTTTGCAGATCATGGGTACAGCTGCTACACATGTTGCAACTCTTTTCAGCCATGTTCTAATCTGTGTCATTCTGCTGCATTAATTTTTCATAGTTGATTAGCTGTTATGAGGAATGTTCAGCCTGTAGAACAAGGGACTTCATCTTTGTGTGTATAGTTGATTTTTAATGGTATTTGGAAGCTCATGACTTATTTCTTCTCTACGTAGTTATTTAGCAGTCTTTGTGAGCCAACACAATAAACCCCCAGATCTCCTCCTTTCTACGACTTCTTTACAAATGAGAACGTCATGAATGTGCCCACTTTCAGTCTATTATTCAGAGCCAACAAATAGTCATTAAGATAATGATAGCTTGTGCTAAAATGCTCAGAGGGAAAACAGCATGTCGTATGTTAATTCTGCCTAATGTGCAACAGTTTTGTAAACATACTCACACACAAAATGCGCACTGATCTCAGATGAGAGGGATGGCCTAGGCCTGAATACATTTACATCCAGTCAACATGACCACTTTGGTGTTTGACCTTTAAACAAAACATGGGGGTCACATGTGTGTGTGTTCATTAAGTTGCAGTGCCATCTAGGTTGATAGTGTCTCTCCTTTTTTCTTATTCATTGATTTATTCATTCATGTCAGACAAGGGCCTGTGGTGTGAAGTTATCAGGCTTTTGCTCCTTGTCTGTGTGTGTGTGTGTGTGTGTGTGTGTGTGTGTGTGTGTGTGTGTGTGTGTGTGTGTGTGTTTTTAATCTTGCCGCTTTGATAAACATGCCATTATAAAAAGTCAGACCCCCAGACTGATCCTGTTGGAAGATGCACAGAGGATACCCTCCTTTTTAGAGGCATCCTCCTCAGCCGGCATCCATTATGCATGATTCACGGAGATTAAGTCAAACAGCTGCGCCCAAAGATTAATGTGCACATAAATATTGATAAAAGTGCTCCTCAGGCTGCGCTCCTGTGATCTGCACAATATGGAATCTGCTCTGCACCTCGCCAGGAAAAAGGAGGAGACCCCGGAGAAAACCCAAATTGGACAAAAAATTAATAAATAAATAAATATATATATGAGGAAGGCTTTCAAAATTTGGAGACTGAAATGCGCCTTTCCTCCCTTACCTTGTCATGTTAGTGATCCAGAAGAAGAAAGTTTTATTTAGTGTCTACTCACTGAGTTTTTCAGAAGTGTTCTAAACTTTTTATTTTGTTCATGAGAACTTAATTAACACACAAAGGGTATCTAACTGAAGAACTTAATGTCCAGTCGTGGGTAAAATTATTGGGACTCTTATAAATTTTTGAGGGAATCCATCGTCTCTTATGATGAAACTCAAAGAAATTCAAAGTAGCCTATTTTTCTCCTGTACAGCTACCTTTGGACAATTTGGGTTAAGGGAAAGAGAGTTTAGAAAATACTTGAGATTTTATTTGTCAGTTTTATGTAGGCTAAATATTCTAAACTGGCTCGGACAGATTTGTTGTCAACCCTGTGATTATTGTATTACTGTATAATGATGTTTGTATTGCATTTTATTGTATTTAATAATTCACCCTGTTTAAATTGTGACTCATACTCTGGAATGTGCTGACATTGACCCAAATGAGCACAAACCATCAAAGAAATCATAGGAAACTCTTGCTTGAGGGAATCATAGAGAAAATTGTTGACAACCATGTTTTTAAATCTACAAGCCGCTTATTGTTCTATTGGTACAATTGCACATTATATGAGGCTGAAGGAAAAACTCACAGGAGGCACAGCTGGCTTCAAGAGCAAATTTAAAGACAAGGGGCCCAAAGATGAATGTCCGAAGTGACCCCAGAGGTCAGTGTCTGACCACAGCATTGGTCACTTTTTAGACAACTATTAGGCTCCATACATGACAAGCACCAACATTTCTATTTTAAATATTGTGATATCATCTTTATTGAAAATCAATGTAGTAGGAGGCTTGATTATGTTTTATTTTGGTTTTCTGTGTCTGTTCTCGGTTGCCGTGAAAGTGGACAATGAAATCTTAAAACTACTGGGTATCCGATTGGAGTTTACAGTCTATAGTCAGTCTACTTTGTAGAACTGGTGCCCCACAAGGCGTCCCGTCTCCTTTACTCTTCTCCCTGTACACCAGTAGCTGCAGTTCCACTTACGAGTGTTAAGCTCCTAAAGTTTACAGATGACACCCCCCTGATTTGGCAGCCATTTCTGGAACTTAATGTGAGCTTAATGGAGACTGACTAGAAACCCAGCCCAAAATGTGTTCATATACGTCTACCTTATGTTGAGATACTAGTGATGCGTAACAGTACATTTATTGCAAATGAACTCCTAGCTTTGTCCTTGTTTGGCCTTTTGTATGCCTTTTTTTGTTTTATACTTTTTTCTACTTCATTTTTGTTGTATTAAGTTTTTTTTTTATTTGCGTGTGTGTCTGTGTGTGTGTGTGGGGTCAAAACTGCAAAACTATCTGTTGACAGATATGATTCTGTCTCAATTATAAAAGAGCTGCAGAAAGTGTTTGCCGGAGGTGATTACCTTTGAAATATGTACTTTCTATCATTTTGTCACTGCCATTTTCCATGTTTTGTTTTGTTTTGTTATATTGAATGAAAAGTCAAAATCAAAGTTTAATTTGCAAATCTGGAGTAAACAATGAATAGCAATTACTTTTATCAGTAAAAAAGTATTTCATAGAAAGATTTGAATGGTTTTTTTGGAAGGGCACAAACATCTTCTGCCATGACTGTGTAAGATTTGTGGAAGATGATGTTGGTATAAGAAGTTCTAACTTAAACTTGTCACAGCATTTGTTTCAAGGTGATCTCTCTCTCTCTCTCTCTCTCTCTCTCTCTAATTCACACACATGTACACACGTACACACACACGTACACACACACACACACACACACACACACACACACACACACACACACACACACACACACACACACACATTCTGTAAGTAACACAAATTTGTTTAAAGATGTTATTTTCCAGAGTGCACTTCTGTAATTCCTGAAAGCCATTTGGTGCTCATTTTCGACCAGAGTTTCCAACTCCGGAGTTGACACCCTGATAATGATGCAGTGGTGAAACAGCCTAAATGAAGATGCAGAAATTGGCAGATGGGCAGAAAGGGATTGTACTAATTAAGTGTGAAACAGTGTGATGCAAAACTGTGCTTATTAAAATATTCTGCTAAAAGCCAAGGTCTGACACACCAGTGCAATTAGCAACTTTGCACTTGAGCTGAATAGTGGTAAATTGATGTTACGCCATACAATCAACCTTACTTAAATTGGACACAGTCAACGAAAACAAGGTAAGGAAAACATGCTGATAAAATTGTCATCACATTAGCTGTTCATGGACAAGCTATTTGACAACAGTTTAAGCTCCAAATACAACAGGCTGGCTGTTGAATGACACAAAATTGCAACCTAAAAGTCAGGGTAAACTATTATTGTACAATTTCAAATTGTTCAGTTGGACCACATAACATTGGAAGAAAATTTCTAAAGATGGATAGTGGTCATGGCCATTGCATAACCCTACAGTAAGTAAACTATGAATACTTTTTAGTGAAAAAGGGGTCACCTTCCAAGTCTTTGGTGCTCCTGAACCAAAACTACAGAATCTGCAAAAAAGTTCAGTGCCACTTCAATAAAATTAACCCAGGAAAACATGGGAGCAGTATTCCATGCTTATTTTATTGGGTTCAAATTACTAAAATGTGTAAGGTCAGTGTCTTCTACAAGGTCAGAATCAAAAGACTAAGTAGAATTGACTATGATTACCTTACCTGAGGCTCCCTGACAGCCAAATGCACTGTACAGTACTGTATATAATTGATTTTCAAACATTTCCAGGGTGATGAGGGCACAAATAGGCCTGTCAATATTTAAAAACAAGAAAGTTTCATGTTTAATTACAGCAAGATGTCAATGAAGTTGTAGTGAAGTTTTGTGTGTGTAGAGACTGCTACCACTAGGTGGTACATCTAGAATACAGTGGTAACTAAAAATATCCACAGTATAGACTGATATACTTTACTGGACATTAGAAATCAAGGATCTAATGAGAGAAAGTTGTTGACTAACTTTAATTCTATATTGGGAGTTTTGCGGTCTGGTGAAAAAGTATAACCAAGATTGCAACGGATATCAGCCAACATTGCTTTCTTGCAACCAAATCCTGACTTAGTTGCTTTTGTACCATGGCTTACTGTGGATTTTAATGTATTCTAGCTAGAGGTCTGGTTTCTTTTTATGATTTTAGTCAGGAGTTGTTTTGGATGTTCACTTTTTAATTTGTTTTCTTCAATGTTTTTTTATTGTTATTTTGGAAATTTGGTTTTCTCCTAGGCTACTAATGAGTCCAAAAGCCTGGTTATGAGGGTTTTTGATTTTTTTATGTTGTTTTTATATATATTTTTTATTTTATTTTATTTCTTTCCATTGATTTAATGCTGCTCCATATTTATAATCTTATGTTTTAAGTCTCTTTAGTCTTCATGTAATCTCTGTTCCTGTTATTTAGACAGTCAACATAATCAATGTTCATCGCTGGTTCCTAGGCTTTGGTTTGTATACAAATCCACATGGATTGGCAAGACAGTACAATGCTGTTGCCAATTTCTTTCTTTTTAAATTTACCTCTGTAGGGGCAGCTCCACTTTAAACCAAGAAATTACCCTTTGGGGTGATTAGAGTAGGCTATATTTTATCTACCCTATCTACCTCTATAATCTAACTTTTGCTGACTTAATCAAGTTTAACAGCTGGTGTATGTTAATGTCAAACTGAGGACTGTCTACCACACATTAGTTAAATCAGGACTTGAGGTGTCACATATTACTGTGTCAAGATGGTGTGACACACCCCAGGGGCATATCTGTTGTAAAACACAGACCACAAAGTACTGCTTATTAAGTCTAGAATGCTGGATAGCTGTTTCCTGAAAACTCATTACTCTTTCAGAGACAGACTGATTTGCTTTTGTTGTTGTTCTGATCACAGGTTTTTGCCACTGTCACCTCTGATGTGAACAATAACCTTTTGTGACCTCCTATTTGTCAGAAAGCTTTTAAATGCTTTTTGATGAAGCCCAGCATGTGGGGTCTCTCTCTCTCTCTCTCTCTCTCTCTCTCTCTCTCTCTCTCTCTCTCTCTCTCTCTCTCTCTCTCTCTCTGATGCTGTGAAAAAAGGCTAAAGTGACTTTTCTCTGCATAACAATCACCATAGTGGCATACAAATATTGGGCTGATGTGCTTTAGCTCAAGATACTAAACTACCAAACTATCAGTATATCAAAAATCTGTGTATATGTTTCTATGTATGTATAGTGTGTGTGTGTGTGTGTGTGTGTGTGTGTGTGTGTGTGTGTGTGTGTGCTGATAGCTAGACAGAAGATTTTGAAATTGTGATTTTTATTTCTCTGCTTGTCAACTTCACTAAAATCATGTAATACTGATTGGCAATTTCCAGTAACACCCACTCCTATATTCAGTACCCACTCACCCAATGAGCATGAAGTAGCGCTCACTCAGGCAAGCGACTTCAGCACCCTGGACAGCGATCCCTTGTCATCTGCTGTTGTGGCTGTGCTTAAGGGAACACTTGCTTGTTTATGTGGAGAGACTAAAGCCTTATAAAATAAGGGTCATTCAGAAACACCTAACCCTGCACCAAGCAACATTTAAAGGAATAGTTCACCACTTTATGAAAATTGGTTATTCACCCCTTTAACTGGAGTTACATATGTGGGTAAGAGCATTTTGGTCTCAGTGCATGCGTTGCTCTAGTCTGAATTTTCCCCAATTTTACCTTTAGCTTAGCATAGGGACTGGAAAGTAAAGTTGCCAAAGAGTTGCTATCTGGCAACATTACATTCCAGCGCCTAGCTAAGCTAAAGCTAAAAAATGGGGAAAATTGGGGATGCCATACTAGAAAAACGCATTCATTGAGACCAAAATGCTTTTACCCACATATGTAACTCCAGGTAAGGGAGTGAATAACCAATTTTCATAAAACTATTCCTTTAAGGAGGATACAACTAACCAGGAAAACCTTTGAAGGAATCATGATGTAGTGCTGTAATGTAAAATATAGGCTAACTCTCCTTAGCCACTCTACTTAGTCACTCTACTGAGTTATCACCATTCAAATAAAGTCATTTGAGTCTTACATTTCATTCTCTCTTTTTCTTTAGACACAGCTTGTTTGTATTAAAGAGCCAAAGTAAAATTCAACATGTTTTTATTCGGTTAGATACCAAGCTCCCACCAGCACACACACACCACTGAACTATGCCTTCCCCTCTCATTGCCCAATCCCAACCACATATTGATTGTTCTCTCTCATTCCCACACAATTACCTTAGTTGTCAAGCATGAAGATACTGCCCAGGGGCCTCATTAAGTGGCATCTGAAAGCAAAATTAGTTGTGGCGTATCTACATCATAAAATGAGATAGTTTATAGTCTTTGATTGGTCTCACAGCGTTGGTCCCTCCAATTATTCTGTACATCCACCTTACGGTGGCATTTAAATGTACTTGGGGTATGAGACCTTAAGTGGATCTACAGCGTTGTCAAATCATGAAGTTTGCTCTTACTTTAGATGTAAATTACAGCATTTCATAGACAGTTTTCTTTTCTCTTAAGGCATCGGTCTCTTGGGGTAAAGTATTTTCTCCAGAAATTGAATGTTACATGATTTAATATGCTTCTTTAGAAATCTGAATAATAAACACACACACACACACCAGTATGTCTGTAGGCTTAATTTAGTGACTTGAAACACTTGACCCATCCTTCCAATTTAAATAAGGATAAGGAAAATTAAATGACTTGAGGAAGTTACAAAACTGAAACGAATTATGTGAAATAATTATTATGTGACTATTACTCCCTTCACAAAAAGTGATTAGGCTACTATATTTTCTAATTCTAATTCCCAGCCCATATCAATAGGCCTCTGTAGCGAAACATTTTGAACCATGTTGTGTGGTCATGATGTAATGGTCCGTGTCATAGACTAGGGTACTTCTTCTCAATTATCTTGCGTTCTTAAGATTAACACCAAGATCTTCTTTGATAAGTGTTTTGTACTTTACTTTGTTCTGCATTAATGGATGTTATATGTGAAATCTCTGTGAAATTCTATATGGGGAAGAGACTTATGTGCATGGATGAAATCAAATCTAATAACAACCGCATGAGTACATTATTTGACCATTCAGATGACTACGTATATGTCAGCCAAAGCATGTATTTCAGGACACTACTCTCTGTGGGGTTTGTCATGCAAGTTTGGGGTTGTTGAATAAAGCTGAAATAGGCATCATAACTCAGTGGTTAAAAATCACAAAGAATCTTACAGCTAAAAGTAGGTCCTAACAGGCAAATATAGGAGACATCATACAAAAAGTTTCTTAGAGTTATCGTTTTATAGTTCACAGAGCTGAGACCTACTTATAGTTAAGTGTATTGAGTGTATACTGTATACCGGTAGATCTCGATGTGTTATGTTACAGTAATGAGTTAGAACTCAAGATTTCATCTAAGCTGTCTCAGACTTGCCTTTTATTACCATATTGCCTAGTTGTACCCCGTGTGCAAATAGAGTCTCCAATTATGGGATTCTTAACTTCGAGTATTGCAAATTTATTTGAAAACAGTCATAATGATCAGTATTAACATACATTGATGACATACCATTCAAAAGTGATTTGCTGACAGGATTGCAGGATGAGTCTCCCTCTGCCTAATTTGACTCACATTTTCTTCTCCTCTTGGGCTTAAAAAAATCTGTTGTTTTCCACAATGCTGCATAACATTTTTACATCTAACACAAGCCAATCACCAGTGAGCTGCCAGTTGTCTCAGAATGAAGGCTTTGTCTTTGGGGGGAAAAAATATTCAAGTTGAAGAAACTTTTGGAGTTTGAAAGCGAGTCTCATTTTTTTGCACTTATATAAAAATTACACAAGTTAAAAGAGATAAGAGCTTCTTCAGAGCACGTCAGAAGTACAATGTTTAGATTCAGTCTTGTGTTGGTCATCATCATGTTGTGGTTATGCTGAATTAGATTCCCCGGCTCAGGCTATGGGCTGAGGAATCAATATCTTGCAGTTGGCCTTTGCTTTGATGACATGAGGATAAAAGAGAGCTCATGGTATGAGGAACATCTAAGTACTGCCCTAACTTCACTGACTGCGCTATGAAATCAGATGTATTATGCATTTCAAGTTGTTTCATCAGATATTGTAAGATATTCAAGATTTTCCAAGGCATTTGTAAAAGATTGTGTTCTTGTTGCATTGCAATACCCTGAAAGCAATTATACCATGCTGGAAGTCACCATATTGTGATAAATATTCTTATAGGCAAGCAGTTTTGGAATCTTCAAATTTATTTTGTTGATATCATGTGGAGGACAGATAATCATTCCCACTAGTCAATCAGGATATGCCTTAAGATGCAAATGCTTTAACTGAATCAGATCTCCAAGGATATTGCCCAAAACACTGCTGTTATAACATCATTCTGCTGGCAACTGACACATACACGTACACCAATGTTTTTTTTTATCATTCAGATTTCTTCATTCATTCTGTGACATTGCCAACCAACATTCGTTGTATTGTCACTACTATATGGCACCTACCTTGGACCACCTTCTCAGGTTTTCTGCTCTACTGCTTTCTTTTTAAAGTATTCCTTTCAGGCACTTGTATTTTCAAGTGTCAAAACTGGTAAGCCATTTGGCCAAAATGGTATTCAGAGTTTGCATAGTAAATGCTTTTTTTCCCCAGCCAGCGCATGTGCTGTAAACAAAACATTTTCTTTGTGAATCCAGACATAGACTGATTTGTTGAAATAAACATCATATTTTAGATGGTTTCCTTAGCTACACTTTTGACTGAGAGTAAGCCATACCCTTGACCTGGTGTATTCTGTTTATTGGTCCCTCTGAATAGCTAACAACTCAGCAAGTAAAGTGGCTCTATTTCTATTTACACACTCAGCCTACATAAACTTCTCAGGTAAAGTACAGTCATGACTCGTGGGAGTTTATTGTGAAAGGACTCACTGCCAGCAAGGATTAACTTTGAATGTTTATAATTTTGGCTTCACAAATGGCCAAACAGTCTTGAATGTGTAGCCCTCAGAAAACTTTAGATTACATAAATTAGATTACATTACAATCAATTTCAGTGTCACTTTGCAGAGTACAGATCTGAGGACCGTTACGTAACAAGACAAAAGCAAACAGTAAAATCAGCATCTCACTGGTAGTAAGGCCAAATCGCCAAACAAGAGCTTAAATTTGCTACAGCAATGTTTTGTAAGAATTTGTCATTACATCTTTTTTTTAATAAAGTGATTTGTTGCTGGTATCATCCTGAATTAAAATGGTATATACTCACATAAGAAGTAGATAAAAGCAACTATTTCTGTAGCCTGGGCCCGCCCATACTTGCTGTCGCTGCATGAAATTTCGCGATCTGAATGTGGTCGTGCAAGCCAGGCTACTATTTCTGTGCAATTATGCGTGCAGGGCAGGAAATTACTACAAAATAAAAGAAAGACTTGACATCATGACATTGCTGTCTGTATTATCATCATTTAGAATGTCCTAGCAGTGCCCAAAAGCATTGTGGTACACCGATAATGCACTGGGGTTTAGTGAATATAGCATAGTAGCAGAGCTTTCTATGGCTCTCTTTGGCTCTTGTCATAGCACTATCCTATTGCACAGGCAGTCGGAAAGACCATGCTGATTCCGTCCTAAGGATTTAGTCACAGTCTAGCCTTTACATGTATATAATATGTATATGTATTTGTATGTGTCTGGCTTGTAAGGCTATGCTACCTAGTGTTGCTTTAGCATTCACACTATCATCTGGAAGTAAGTGGACTTGAGTTGTCTACAGAGCATGCTGCTGTTCCACCAGCCATCACCACATGAAGACGCAGTCACAACATCCAGACCAGCATGTTTTCCTCAACTATTAGCTTGAGTTACCTTCCATATGAACAGGATCAGTTGGGCCTGTCAGACCCTGTGAGGAGCTCCATGGTTATCCATAAGGACATGTAAGTGTGGCTAACAAGAGCTGGCGTGCAGAGGGCTGACGTGGAGTGGGAAGCTGTCAGTGTAAGACAGGTGTGAGAACCCCTCCAACAATCACATGATCAATTCACAACCTAGAAAGCCAAAGATGAATTATGTCCATGCACAGCAATACTGAGGTAAATGTGTTTTGACATGTCAATAGAACAATAGCCTCCCTGCAAAAGAGACGTGGAAGGGAATGTTGTCTTGTAGAAAATGTAGAAAAGGCAATGCTGAAGCGAGCAGAATATTATAGTATTTGCCACAACTGTCTTTTTAAACTGCCTTTTTGGCTTTATTTGGACAGGGCAGTTGAGACTTTCTAAAATCAGAAAATGATCACTAGCTGGAAATTCAACCAGTGTCCCTATCAGCACCATGGCCGGTATGTGGTCAGAATTCTGCTGTTGCACCTACAGCTATTACCTTGACTAACATATCTGAGAGTTGAAAAACTTGTCTGGACAAACAGAAATGTATGTAATATTTTGCATAATATTCTGACATCAGGGAAAGAGCAAACTTTGATAAAAGCTTTTCATGAATTCCAATTTCCAGTTCATATAATTATTCACATACTGCATAGATGTCCTTTCATGTTTTAACTTTGAAGTTTTCCCCTTCAACTGAATTAACAAAAGGTAGCCCCGTGAGATTAGTTCAACAACTGACTATTCGTTAAAAAAAAAAAAAATGTAAGAAAGAGATGTCCTTAGGATTATTAAAAAAATAACAAATAACAAAGACCACCAACTGTTTGGCATAAACATGCAATTAAAAACCAAACATGTTTTCATAACCAGGTCCTGCTCTTGGTGTGTTTGAAAATTGCTTTGGGACATAATGTGGTCCTTCAATACACCAGCCAGAGGGAATGTGAAGGCATTCTCATCTCACATTACCCCATACTGGGAGCTGGGAGTGCCTGCACACACACAAACACACACACACACACACACACACACACACACACACACACACACACACACACACACACACACACACACACACACACACACGAGAGAGAGAGAGAGAGAGAGAGAGAGAGAGAGAGAGAGAGAGATGAGAAGTTAAATATTTAAACTCAGAAAGCACACAGGGATTTATACTGACACTATTGCCAGGCTATCTGTAGTCACTGAGAATGCTTCTCAATGTGCTATAACACTATGGCCCAGACACACACACACACACACACACACACACACACACACACACACACACACACACACACACACACACACACACACACACACACACACACACACACACACACACACACACACACACACACACACACACACACACACACACACACACACACACACACACACACACACACACACACACACACACACACACACACACACAGCACACACAAACATTATTTTTTTGTCCTGCTGGTGATTGGAATAGAAATACCCTGCTGCAGCCATGAAGGCCTATCATGGTGAAGGTCACCAGAAGGTCATTGGCTACACAGAGGGATGGGAAGGGCAAACTGCATGAGGATATAAGGGTCCTTGTCAGACCCGAGGGAATAGATAGGCTGTCACATTTAGAAACCTGTGGGAGGCAAAGCTCTTGCTGCTTTGCACATACCTTTGACCCAAATGCCTCGGTTCCCAGAGCCACAATGTGATTCTACAATGAGGGAAGACCCAATGGTGTTTGCACTGTATTTACTATGGGGATGTAAATAAATATGGATAGATGGAAATATAAACAAACATAGAAATATTATAAAGTGTATCAACAAGCAGAAACATAGCATCAGTTATTACATTTTTTTTATTCAGATTATTTGATAAATTTGTGATTTAGGCTTGAATCATCAGAGTGGATACACAGTGACTTGACTTTGGTCATCCCCTTGGTCTACACTTTAGCTTCTTACAAAGGTCTGGCATTTCACCATTGACGAGTGATTGCAAGCTGGAGGTGTGAATAGTAGAAGTTTGAAACCTGAATCTCATTCACCCAATCGCTAACATTATGCACCAGCATGGTCATGAAGTAAGCTACGCTACAACTATTTGGTCAGGGCAGTTAGCTCAGTATGGAATTGATCACCGCCAATGGTCGGAATGCCAGACAGAGTTGTGGAGGTGGTGGAGTTGTGGAGTACAGTAGGAAGCCAGGCTAGATACACAGAAAATCTTTGCTGATCAGAAATGCCATTATGGGTAGCTGTGAGACACCACCCCTGACCCCAATCACTGATATTAAAAAATCATTCTGTCAAATACTCTAAACCATGACATGGTTTGTTTGTGTGTCCATAAAGCAACCATATTTACATATAGAATTATACATATTTTCTTTGAAATGACAGCAGCAAAAGCAAATAAATGAGATATTGCAGAGCCACATACGTAAAATAAGTAAATCGGCCTTCTGCACTTCGGCCATAAACAGGAACATTCCTCCATCTGCTATGTGATGTACCTTTCACAACCTGGAGCAAATCCTCCTGCACCCAGGCCAAATGCCCATAATTAGAGACTGAATTAAGATGTAGTTTAAGGTCCATAGCCTGCACTTTTAAGCTCCAAGTTATTGAGACAGGTGATGTGTCAATCAGAGGGTTAACAGATGTGGAATTAGTAGAACCAAATTAGCCAATGAAAACACCTTCTGTGCCATATGTGCCTATTTCAGCCAATGTGGACAGCTCTGTTCTGGAATAATTCTGAGGGGCATTGCATTATTAAAATAATGAAGATGTGAAAATATTGAGTATTAGTTTTTTATGATTTCAATAGGCATTTGTTTGTTTGTTTCCATTTAAAAATTTTATATTTGGATAAATTTAGCCTTCATGTCTCCAAGTGCTCATTTACACAGGAAGTGACTGTATACACTAGAGTTACAGCATGATGGTCTACGCAACCTATTTTGAAAGCTGTCAAAGAGACTGAGGAGGAGGTGAGAAAAAAAGAGCAGCAACAAAGATTCTTCAGAACATCAACCGTCTCTGGTGGCAATGACCTCTGACCTCCCCCCGGAGATTATAAAACCGACCTCGATAAATGAGGCCATTCACACATGTGTGACCCATCAGCAAAGATTAAGCTTGTCGCTATAGCGTTTATCTGATATTATAATTCCACTCCACTGCATTGCAGTTAAGAATAAAACTCAACTGCTATATAATCAGTATGTGGATGTCTGATGATAGCACTCCTTGTGATGGATTATAGAAGCTGATCCATTGGCTCAAGCCAAATCAAGAGAATTCTGACATCGCCCTGAGGCCAAACACAGCAGAGGGTGCAGGCAGCAGGAGCGTCTGAGGCTGACACACAGTCTGGTTGGAGCGCACAGACGAGACGGCCAAGTGACACGGAAAGGCTTTTTAAGCAGCCCAGGGAGCCGAAGCTGCATGCGTGCTTGGCTGGAGAGGCTGACTGCCTCGGCCTGACAGAGATCCATTAGGGATGCTGGCCGCGGCCCCTCCTGTTTGAGGCCTTTGGAGAGAAAGAGCAGACAGAGATTCCTCTGCCCCCCCTTAGCTCTCTCTCTCTCTCTCTCTCTCTCTCTCTCTCTCTCTCTCTCTCTCTCTCTCTCTCTCTCTCCCTTTGCTCAATGCCCCTGCTACAGTACAGGTCAGGGAACTTCAAAAGTTGCACAAGGACATATGTTGTATTAGTCAGAAGACAGGGCATTCTTGAACTATTGTGATACTGTAATGCCTGGAGGGTTGGCTGAAATAAGAAAAAAAAAAATCATAAGCAGAGGAAGTTCTGCCTTTGATGCAATTTGTCCTCAATCTGAGTGTCTCCCCCTTGTCTTCCTTTTCTTTTTCTTTTCTCCCTCTCTCTGCACAGACTAGATGAGATAGCTCTGGCTCCTCCTGGTCTGTCTTTTGGTTAGTGTAGCTCCTTTATAAAAGGTAGATAGATAGAGTCTCTGCTTGAAAGCCCCCAAGGTGGATTCTCTCTCTCTCTCCCTCTCACTCTCTTTTTTTCCTCAGCAGCAGCATAGCAAATGTAGACAAATTAAAATTCCTCCCGGACAGCTGTCCCAGACTAACAGGGGAGCGCGCTGTCTGAAGAAGCGAGGTGTGACGCAAATGCCGCTGTCCACTGCGTACAAAGAGGCCGCAGTGCCCGCAGAGATCACTTTTAATGAGTCTGTCAGCTAGCCACCAGTGCCAGCGCTCCTCAAATTCCACACTGCCTTGAGTAGGCCATTTAGACCCAATCATTCTCTGATTCAAAGGATGACTCTATTTAGAAAAAAAAAAAAATCACTTACCAGTATATTAACATAACAACTAAATGCTATCTGCATTTACTAGTCAATTTCATTATTGTGTTGTGTGAATTATGAATTGGTGTGCCTTTGGGTTATACTGCAGTGGGTACTGTTGTTATCCAAACATGATCCATTTTTCACACATAAAATAACTAAGTTCTTGTGGGCAGCTTGTTTATTGAACGAGAATTGACTCCACTTACAGTAACTAAGTGGCCTGACGAGTAAGTGGCCTTAACAACCTGTAGATATCAGACCACAGATGGGTTTGTATTAGCCTGACATAGCCCGCCCATAATTCGAATGTTCATCCGTATCCATGGTCTGGGGATGGTCTTCTGGGGCGGGTTTACATCGGTAGAGGAGACAACCGGCCAATAATCGAAGCTGAATAATCGCCCTAGAATCGCGTCAGGTTAAAGAACCTCCAGACCATGAATACAGATGAACAGCAGTATTATGGTCGGGCTATGTCAGGCTAGGTTTGTATGCCTTTGCAGCTTGTTGCCGGACTGTGACTGAACATTAAGAGTGCAAATGTGATATGGACCGAAAGTGTATTGCATATATATTGCATGCATATTGCATCCAAATCACATCGCCATTCTCCTTTAATTGAAAGCATATATCCAGTTCTTTAAATCCAACAAATAATTCATTGATGCTCACTGTGAGTAGTTATCATAGTATATAGAATGGTATATAGTATACTGTAACATAGTAGTATAGTATTTATACTATGCAATCATCATGTACGCTGCTGTTATTAGTAATGACTCCAGTTTTCAGATGCACTGCAATAATAATGAATTGGGAGTATGGCAGTTAGTTTTCTCCATCCATTCCACTGAGAGTGCAGACTGGGATGGGTTACTCTGTAATCTTGTCCTGACAGAGCATCTGTAGGTTTTCTGTCTCATTGAATTATTTCCCTGGGCTTGGCCTATGTGGCTTGTCTCTTTGATCAGCCCTCCAGCCTTATGATATTTCTAAATCTTTGCTCTCTCTCTCTCTCTCTCTCTCTCTCTCTCTCTCTCTCTCTCTCTCTCTCTGCTGCCACCATGTTGTGTTCTGGGATGGCTGTGCCCCTGGCTTGCCAGTTGCGGCTGGATCAAATGCCATGTCAATGAGCTGCTGGACCTTTTTTCCATTATTTTTTTTTTATCTATAGCCTATATTTGGATTCCATGTCTTTTGAGATTAAATATCATTAACTGCAGTCCCTTTCTTTTAAAGTACTTATCCAAAGAAAATGTTCCTCCACCCCTACCTTTTCTTAATGCACGTCAGGTGTCTCATCCAGGCTCCTGTTTGCCTTGCATCTATTGACTGACCCTCCTTGTTTGTCCTGTGTGCCATTATCCAATCCTCCCTATAAAGATTCTCCCCTTGGGCCCCGACAAGCCCTTTCCTTCTCTGTGGATCTTTGTCTCTGGTTCACATCTCCGCTGGCCTCTGACTGGAATCAGCGGGCAACACCACAGAGACACCCCGCCTTTCCGCCTCCATGCCATTTTCCAGCTCAACACGTCTTATTTTATCTGGCCTTTTTTTTGCGGATTGTCTAACATGCCTAGACAGGATGCAGTGTGTGTGTGTGTGTGTGTGTGTGTGTGTGTGTGTGTGTGTGTGTGTGTGCTGTGTGTGTGTGTGTGTGTGTGTGTGTGTGTGTGTGTGTGTGGAGAGAGAGAGAGAGAGAGAGAGAGCACATGTGTGTAATGGTGGAAATAGACATGAAGAGGGACAGGTGAGCCGAGATTACAGTTGCTGTGGAAGAGCAGTGGGCACACTCCGTTATTGGAGGAAATAAGGACGCCACTGTGTGTGTGTGTGTGTGTGTGTGTGTGTGTGTGTGTGTGTGTGTGTGTGTGCATGTGTGTGTGTGTGTTTCCGCTGCCTACCTGCTTGGATCCTCACATCTCACTGGTGACCTCATCAGCACGGCCACAAAGCGACCCGCTGGTTCTGCCCAAACACAAAGCAATTTCAGAGACACTGTGCGTGTGTGTGTGTGTGTGTGTGAGAGAGAGAGTGAGTGAGTGAGAGAGAGAGAGAGAGAGAGAGAGAGAGAGAGAGAGAGAGAGAGAGAGAGAGAGAGAGAGAGAGCAAAATCTGACCCTTGATCCTGGAGGGAATTCAATTTTGTAAATGACCTTCTGGTTGTGGACTTGCAGCAGACAGGAGAAGTATACAATCACTGGTTCTGAAAACACACCTTGAAGCTTGTAGATGTCAGTGGGTGTCTGTTAGCAATTTCCCCTGTCAGAATATCTTTTTGACAGAAGACTGTAGTGTTTACTTATAAGCTGATTAGAAACCACATAGAAACAAAATATTCTAGATTGCAGACAATAAATGGAAAATCATTTGAGGCAGAATTACATTAGCCAATAAAACTATTGTGCAACAGTCTCAATAACTCATCACTCACTGACAAATGAAAGAAAAGCTTTTTGTTGAACATGGAAGGTATCTGTACAGTATTTCATCTTATAATGATTTCCCTTAATGGAATCAGTAAGAAGTAATTGTAAGTATATCAAATAATTGTCTAGCAGGAGTTGTCATGTGGTTTATATCTGGGAGTAGACATGTAAACTGGTTATCAGTCTCAGTGGGATTGTTACAGGCAAGGCGTTGATTTTTTAATAGCATTCATACTTGATCTGTCATTTGTCATAATTTGCCAAACCCTAGCAATTTTTCAGATTGTTGCACGGGGAATGAAGTTATCCTGCTTTGCTTCTCTCCTTGATGACTGTATTCTTCCTAAATGGACTATCAAACACCTAACGACAACAACAAAATCATAAGAGTATGTCTGTAAATTTCTCTCTTCCACATCTAGAATCCTCCCTACTGGATGATAGAACCAAGATATACTATTTGCTGACAGGACATTTAATCAGCAGAATGAAATGGATGATCATAAGAGATGAGACTGTCTCCTTCTCTATTTTACCAGTCCCTTGGAAAGCCATGCGTGATCACTGAATCGATCCTCTGCTGCCTGTAAATTGTAATTTCATCCTAAAGCACATGTTTTGTCACAGGCTGCCAAGCAATAAAATTGATATTCGGAATATTGATTGTGGTGTAAGACACCCCATTTATAACCCAGAGCATAGATAGTATAGGGGAAAGTGACAAAGGGGTCTAACTAATTTATCTCCAGAGGGTTGAGAACAAGATACATGCATCAGCAACCAGACCACAACTCTTCGCTCTCGTATGTAGTATGCCTGAAATTCTTCTGGAGTAAGTTTGGCTTGTGTCGTATTATTTGTAACATCTAAGGCCAAGACGAGACTGACAATCCCCCATCAGAAACTGAATAGGCATAGTATTTCGTCTGTGGCCATGACTTAGATTTGATAAGTAGGCCTAAGGAAATGATATAGGCTTTAAAGGCAAACTACATTATGTGAACCACATCAGTAGCATACAAAACAGTTCTGTGGTGTCCATTACATTTTATTTGACTGAGAAATGTTCAGTGAATATGAATTTGATGAAACACTTTGCAATGCCCTCCCGCACAGCAGGATGAGATACAGCTAATAGCCACAGTAAAGTCTTAGCATAGCTTCACTTCAACTGGGACCTGAACCACTGGCCTCCTGTTTATGCTTGCAGAGCTTTCTCCACCCACTCGCTTTAACACGCGGCCTGAGAAACATCTCGGATATTAGCATGGCAAAGCTGTGTACAGGGGTGTCTTAATACTCTAAACAGAGTGTGTCGACTCTGACCGGAGTGCAGTCAGAGGTGCTGCTCGAAAGACAAACCGATGCTGAAATATTCATATTTCCACAGAATGTTTTATTTACAGTAACTGGTCCACACTAGCGTAGAGATGGAAAAACACTTATCCTCTGGATAAATCCTCTGAATAAAAAAAAATATATATTAATGCCACTTCGTATTCTGAGTGAAGGCTCGTTTATTTTCTTTGAGATAAAAACCCGCCGAACCCATAACATGGAACACCATGCAGATTGTGTTCAGACACATTACGTTGTACACGCATGCATGGTAGTCGTTTCTCCAGGCGGCGAGGGGAGGGATGTCACTGTCACACGACCCAATCGAGCCATGTGTTTCACAGCAGATAGAGAAATCACACCACCATGACTGCCACTGAGACACCAGAGCTAACGGAGTGTATCAGGACAGCATTGTGTACAAGTGACTGTACATCATGTGTCGTGTCATGACAGTATCGTCGTCGAGCATCAGTGAAACTGCCATGCCATTTACTCCTCTGTTTCATTACACTGGGATGGCAATGATAATGTGGTTCAATGATATTGTGAAGATATATTACTGAAATTAGAGATCACTACTAAAGCTAAATTCAGAACTAATGTTTGACTGCATGGGTGTATAGTCAGGCAACAACAACACCACCACCATGTCAGGCAATTGGTCAAAACTTAGAATTTAACCAAATAAACACAAAATGAAGTTATGTGGAGTCAGACCTAAGTCCTATTCAAGGTTTGAATGGGGCATTAGAAAAACCTTGCTCTTTCAATTAGTGTTGGCTGCCCTTTAGCAATTCAGTATATATTACCGACAGCAACCTTGAACAACATGGCTTAGTGTTAATTGACTCAGGAAAATTGACATCAGCAATCACAGGATTTTTGATTCATTCCAATTTCTTTTTCAATTATGCTATTTGAAATGATATCCTTAGCAGATATGAGTGGGTGCATCACTTGACAAATGATTCATACATTCACATCTTCAAATGCAAGATAATTGACCAAACAACTTTACAATTACACAATTTTAAATCTTTCTTTCTCACAAGAAAGGAAGGACAGCTGAGATTACGAATCAACAGGATAAAACCCTCTCAACATGGTCGCCTCTCTCTCTCACCTCATGTTGAAAACCACTCCTGTGAACCCAAAGGATTAGCACTGCCCTCTCCAACTCAGCTCACCTCACCCCCTCCCCCTTCGTCCTTCCCTTTGCTCGACAACCCCCCCCACACACGCACAAACACACACACACACACCCCTCACCCCGTGCCATGGCAGAGAGATTTCCGGAAGCCCTGTTGACAGCCCCCCAGCTCCACACTGCTTCTCATTTCACTCCTAATCAGGTTCAGTGGCCAGGTATCAAGGTGTGTCGACCCTGTTGCTCTGCGTAACCCCAGAGGCAGTGTAAAGACTTCAAGAGGACCAAAAGCATCAGGCAGAACAGGACAACCATCAGAATTTTATTTTTTTTGCAGGGCGTCTTATGCACCACGGGCTGTTCTCAGAAATAGGGTCACCAAAGTCACTGAATGGATACAGGATGTAGCCACTGAACATGGAGCGACACGGGTCCCCAAGTCCACTCGCTCAAAAGTCATTCCACACTCTGATTATGTGTCACCATCAAGGGCAGGAGTTCCTTCTAGTCTGGTGTTTGAGGTTCTGGAGGTCAAGTTTGTTTTGGGTGCTATCACTGACTCCAGCTGCCATCTGTCCAGCGAATGGTGTTCCACAGCCAGCCTTCGCTGTTTACTCTCAACCGCTGTCATGCCCATTTCAAACAGTGAAGCTCCTCAGATCCATCTTACCCATCATTGCATCTGAAATGCATTTCGGATTAAAATTTTATCTTTGTAGACTTACTGAATTATTCACCGACCGAGGCCAAGATGTCTTGACAGTGCACCTTCACGAGAGCAGAGCACACTTAGACTTTTACAAACAGACAAATAAATAAATAAATGCCAGTTTGTCAGATAATGTGTCAATTCACCATCACACCCATCCAACATCGATTCCTCTTGATTGCTTCACTCTGGGTTATCAGCAAGCATGCCAAGTACATTATGTATCAGCCCGACAGCTCCTCTTGACTGTCGCAGGAATAGCACCACCGCTGTTTAGTACCTGTTTTTGTGGTGGTTTGAATCACTCTGACATTTATTGGTGTTGGGTGATGAGATCAATTCCACTTTGCTACTCTCTCCCGACACTCGGGGGGAACGGAATACGCCGGAACATATTTCAAACCTGAGCCAGGGCGCTCCGTCAAATTAGTTTAAATAGCTGCAGAGTCTACCCCAACGTCAACAAGCCCCAATATGACTGAGTGTGTGCATAATATGGGCCTCACTTGTGGGTGCAGACGTCTGAAATACATCAATGGTATTGCACATGATTATTTGCCCTCCTGCTGTGATGTGCCATTATCCCTGAGATCACGGTTACATCACTGAGAGAAAGCTCAAGACTCTCTACTCAGAGACATCAAGGCTTCATTTCCATCTTGTCTGTTTACCACAGGTTAGACAGAAACGAGAGCTCGTATTCCATGGCTGGTGACCTAGATTGCTGCGTGCATTATTATGTCCCTCAGCTACTGCCTTTTAACTGCTGTAGTATGACTCTTTAATAGCTCAGTATACAGTAGTACATCAGGGCTGGGACTTACAGAAGCGCTGAGTAAGGTTAAACGAAAATCTTGATGTTTCTCTCTCGTTGTAACCTTATATAAATTGCCTGAAACTCATTGGATTGGGTAAATGATAAATGACTCATTGGATTGGGTAAATGATCATATTATGTTCTGGGATAAAATGAGCATCCTCGCACAGAAATGGCTAACTCTTGGATGAAGTTTATAGAATTTGCAGTTTTCCCAGGCGTCAAGTTTTTCTAAGTCTAGTGACTTAGCTGGAGCTTATTATTTGAAATTGTGAATATGATTTGCACTTTCTCAGTCTATTTGAACCTATATAACTTTGTTTTGATTCTTAGACCTGAAGATGGCGCAAACATGAAGCGCTACTTTAAATTATAATCACTTCACCACTGGGAATCATTAAGATCTTGAACAGACTAAGCCTCGACAATTATGTCTAACTAATTGGTCTTCTTTAGTCTGCACAGTCACAGGTTGTGTGTTAAACATACTGTCTAAGGTTATGGTTATTGTTACCAGAATGATTTGCTCTTGATATTATTCTGTTCATTTATTTAGCATATTGCCAAGAGCAATATTTTTATGTTAGCTTATATTTGACTGTTAATTTTCCACAATATTGTTTGTTATAATTCCACATGGCTTTGGACAAATATGTGTGCTAAGAACCAGGAAAATACCTGTAAGAATAACCATTTGAGCTCTAGCAACCAATCAAAATACATCTTTTATATGCCTCTAAAACATTATGCTGATTGGTTTTGCTAATATTTATAGCTCTCTCTCTGCCACCATGTTTGTTCTCCTACCAAATAAGGTGTGTGTTTGAATATGTGAATGTAATCAGGGGTTAAAGTGGGGAGGGACGCGGGGGACCGCAGTTCCGGCACCTTAGATAAACGAAGAATATCATCCCATTCTTCCTCTATACATTTTTCTTTGTTTGGGCCAACCCAAAATTTGAGAGTTCCCCCTCCTGCCAAATCCCACTTTAACCACTGAATGTGATATTTGCTTTAGTGCACACACAGCTATAAAGCTACAGTACCATCAAGAACAACTTGCTCGATATGACAAAAAGGTGTGACAGATTACAACTATACCTACCTTCCCTTTAATCATATATTCTAGATATACTGTATTGCTGCATTATAAATGCACTTCAACCTCTGCAACCTGACCTGCCTGACCGCCTGACCTGTGCCATCTTTTGATCAATAATGAATCACACCTCATCCGTCCTCTCACCATTTACTAACTAATGACCACTCTGCAGCATTGCCTTCTATTCCCACTTGGCTTTTGCACTATGCCTCTATTTTATCACACAAGTGCACACACACACACACACACACACACACACACACACACACACACACACACACACACACACACACTTAAGAGTGTGAAAGCAAGGCGGAGAGTGCGAGAGCCAGACAGTAAGAACGACTTTAATTATTCAACACTTACTGTAAACGGCATTATCATGGGTGATGAGGGTGATGTCATCATAGCCACCATTTTAGCAATGACTAGAACATCTTAGACCTTATACCCCCAATGAAGGTACAGTTTACATGAAATGTTGTTGATTACTGTAACGAATGAGTATGGGGTTGATTAATTGGACGATTGTACTCAGTCGTAAAGTTTAATTTCTTCTTTCATCTTACTTAATGAACCATTTGCTGTAAAGATTCTCGGTAATTCTGACAAATCTCTCTCTCCCGTAATATATAGACCTATGATTCATGATGTGGTTTGCCACTAATGTGCAATCAGGCAAAAACAACCATTCATCCAAAGGGGTCCTGCAAAGTGTGACTTAGTTTAATCCCTCCAGGAGCCCATGCCTGCTATCTCATCTGAACTACGGCATGGATACTGTGTATGCTAACTGTGGGGTGGAGCAATTTTGCCAGGCTTTTGGGTAATTACGTTAGGTGAAAAGGTTAAATGAAATTACCCTTCATCGGTTAAGGGCACTGGACCCCTGAGATGAATCACTTCTTTGAGGGTGTTTGAAGGGTTGACACTTTGCTCAGTGGAGACATGCCTTTTGAAAGTGAGACACCAAAGAAGGTTTATAAATTCTGTTATCAAGGACATGCTAATACAAAAAAAAAAAAAAAAAAAAAATGCCAGTAAACAAGGAATTCCCTTGAAGTTCACCAGCATGGAAAAAAAACAAAAAAACAAATAAATAACAAAAGCTTTCTCAGATTGATTTCCCATCTCTTTCATTACAAAGGTACATAGTCGGAAGTCATATCAGGCCATCAGGAGGGGAGAGCTGGTTACAAATTAAACAGCTCTCTGTAAGCACCTGGCCTTTTTGCGGTGATTGATGTTTGATCCCTAGAGATTTGCCATTGAAATCAAAAACTCCGTATTCTGCCTACTCCCCAAGGGTAGCATAGTGAAAAGAAAGCCAAACAAATGAAATTGTTTATCGTTCCCTTATCAAATTAGCCAGACTACTGTTCCCTTAATTGTTTATTAAAGGCTATAAGATGAAATCGCATAATGAACCTCTTGCTCATTTTAAATTCAAGTTGTTTTTTTTTCAATTAAGGAGACCAATTAGCAGCCATATTCACTCTTGTCCTTCAGTAGCTGCTGTGTGGGTTTTGGCTTTTCTTTGACAGTGTTTTCCTGTGCTAATGCAGGGAGAGAGAGAGAGAGTGACTTCATTCTCCACCTGTGCAACTGGGACTGCTGGAGTACCAGAGTGACCCCTACTGGAGACACTCAAATGTGCACGTCCTACACACATTCACACACACACACACACACACACACACACACACACACACACACACACACACACACACACACACACACACACACACACACACACACATGAAGTATACGTACTGTATACTGTACTATGTTGGATTGTAGCATTTAATCCACAGTCAAAAGTTTGAAAACAGTAGAGGCAATGCAACAATGTATGGGTTGTATACTTAAATATCTGATAGTTTTGTTTAATTACGTGGTACTTCCTTGATAAAAGCTGCAGAAAGACACACATAGATGAACAATCTTCCCCTGAGGTCTCTGATAATAGGAAAAAAACACTCTGCCATCTGTAGAGTAATTAAAAAGGCAATCTTGCAGCTCAGTCTGTCCTAAATAAGAAATTAAATAACTCATCAGGCTGCTTGTGCCTGCAATGACCCTAAGACTCATTAGGAATTTCCCTCATCTTAGAACAAACATGAGCATATAATCCATAAAGTCATCCATCACTTAGACAATACACTCTTCAACAAACACACACACACACATACACACACACACACACACACACACACACACACACACACACACACACACACACACGTACTATGTGAACCCTAGAGAAAATGAGAGACTATGCCAGAGAAAGATGCCATTTTCAGCCATTTTCACCGCTGCACTGGGGTCTTTTGGAACACGTACAAAAATTCAATGAAATAATCATTTGGTTCCCCGGATTATCAAAACTGAAAACACAGTTTCTCAGAATTCCAGCAGCCACTTGCCCAACTTTTTAGAGCCTCTTTAAATGGCAACACTCTATCCTGTACAGCAAAGAAAAAAAAAAAGGGAAAAAAAATCAGCCAAGCAGACCTTCATGGTGAGATGGTTTTAATGACTTTTTAATGGGTCTTTTATGCTTTTGGTTTTAATGACGTACTTACAACAGTACTAATCATTTTTATTGGAATGATGAATGATTGAGAGGAGGCAAACAATTAATTCAACTGCACCTAAAAGGCACCAGCTATATGTAGGCAGAATTAACAACTGCAAGGAGGAAGGAAACAGGGGGAAAGCCTTGTTTCTCCATGAAGGCAATCAGAATGCGAGGGTACAAGAACAAGAGTAATTTATGATCACTGCATTGTTGTTTTCCTCTTATCGCTAATTAGACCCCTTCGGTAGTGTCGACTGATTTCTGTGTCGACGGCGCAAGGCGCGGTTAACAAGACAGACGGGCCATGGGAACACTGATCTTGGCACAGCGGCGTTCATCACTCACTCACAGATCACTTAGGGGACTGGCCTTAGCATTGCTCTCTGCACCAATTGTGCGTTTGTCTTCAAACATGGGTCTGTGCACTCACATTCATATTGTTAATTAGACTGCTAGGCAGGTTGGCTTCATTGGTTAAGGCTGTGGAATGTTGACTGAGAGACTGTTGACTTTCCACAGCCAGCTTATGAACTGTATGAAATTATATGAGTGTTAATCTACAAACACCACAGAGCAAATGTAATTTCCCGAGCTGTCAAAAGGAGGATTCTTTCATGACAGGGAATAAAAGGCAAAGAGAGAGTGAAGAGTAGGAAAGAAAGACAGAACTCTCTTAGTTGACTGGTCAGCTATATAAAAAGTCAAGCTTCATTCCACAAGACACTTTCAGAGCTTGATGGGAGGCTATGTACCCAAAAAACATCCACAGCTTCACTGAACACATACCACTTTCTTTTGCCCTGGTGAGTGGCTGGGTTATTTGTCTCTTTGTAAGTCCCAGCTGTCCAGCAGTTAGCAGTAATGTGAGGCAAGAGAGAGCATCAATATAAGGGTTGTTGGTTGTTACATTTCACCCCAAACCACCTCCAGTCTTTCCCTCAGATAATGACTGGCAGCTGTCTGGTCCTGCTTTGCTGTGCTAGTTGTGAGGATGGAGAGAGCCTCTCCAAGGAACTCTGACCAGTCACTTAAAAGTGCGCCTCAAAGCTCCTGAGGCGAAGGATTAAATGTCACTGTAAGGCTGGTGACTGACCTTATTAGGCCTTTACGGAAACAGCACTAGCTGAAGAAAGGTGAATGTGGTTGCTTTACATTAGTCAAGTGATTGTATAATTTGTGGTTGTATGAGTCTGCTTCAGAATGGATACTTCAGCTCAGAAACTGTAGCCTGGATCAACGGAAGAACAGATTACGCAGTTGCAGAAGAAATTCCTGGGAAAAGGTTTAGGAAAGTCTATCCCCATTACCATGCTCTCACTGGAACCCACTCACGAGTGACCATCTATATTAGAGAAGTGAGTGTGTCTTGTCTCTAGGCCAGAAAAACTGTTGAAGTGAACTGAGTTTCTGTTGAGGAAATGAACAAACTCTTCCAATTAGGGTGACCAGATGATCCCGATTCCCAGGGACAGTCTGCAACTTTGGTGGTCTTGAAATAAAAGAAAACCAAGTTTTTCCTTAATTTTTTAAACGAAAACATTAGGAATTCTAGTGATATTGACTAAAGAAACAGGGTTGTCCCTGGGAATTGAGAGAGGTCTGACCTAGCTGTGGATGTGTCCAAGGTTTCTTCCCTACGGGCTGGCGGGTGCTCCTTGTGGTGCAACATGAAGATCCATGATGATCCAATGAAAAATGGACAAAAATGTCAGAGAAAAACTAATAAATTGTACCTTTCTTGATCAATACTTTAATGAATAATTCTATTTCCTCACTGAAACAAATTCAGTTTCTGTATGTGCACACTCACTGCAACTGCCTGGGCTAGCTGGCGCCAGTATGTGTAAATCCTCACAACCCTCACACTTCAAGAAGGCTTTTAATCGCTGAGTTGGAAGCTTGGGCTTTTCAGCTCAGTGGTTAGAACATTCGACTCCCATGTCATGGGTTTGTTGTAGTTGACGAGGTGACAGATTCAAGATTCAAGTGCAGTGAGAATGACCCTGACTACACATACCCACTGCTAACCATGCAGTTCTATCTTTGCTGTCCCTTTCTCTTTAATGTACACCTTTTACTAATACTTAATGTTATTCAGAGATTCTCTCCACAGCATCTGACTGACATGTCCTTGTGACCCTCCAAAGAGATCTGTGTATCTGTATCTCATCTTTGAATCCTAGAGAAATATAGACATTCAGATGTGTCAGTTACAAATCAAGTATAAAGGCCACAGGCTAGAGAGGCTACAGTTGCAGTGCCACCCACACATCACACACACACACACACACACACACACACACACACACACACACACACACACACACACACACACACACACACACACACACACACACACACACACACACTTCCCAATGAAGACACCCCTTTAAAAAAAAAAAGTCTTGCATGCTGAATGTGAATTTGAAAGTTAACATTAGCCATTTTAGTATGCACTACCTGATTCAGTGAATAGCTGTCAATTGAAAATCAATGCTTTTCAATACCACAGAATGCCTTACAGAATACATTATAGAACCATGCACAATCTGCACAGTGGTATGGAGGAAGTTAGGACATGTCTCAATGTCATGTATATCATGGTATATGATGCTTTTAAAAATATGTAGTTTATGCTGTTAGTTGTTAAACCTGTTTACTTAAGAGTACTTTTGGCTCAGCCTTGATTCACCAAGCTTGTAGACATGTAGCCCAGGGCAATATAAAGTTCTTTGATATTCAACATAAGATGGATTACAATAACAGAATACTGTGCCTTCTCTGGTGTTAAAACATTCAGTATATTCAACTTTGATTGACCAAAAATAAGCTCAAGGGCAATTTTACTTGCCCTAGAACCTCATACTAGGCTAGTGACAATGGGCCCAAAATGTTGAGAGACCCCTACCCATGGTAGAACAAAACCCAACCATGTTTTTCATCATCTTTAAGGTCTCCCATATATGAAATGGATTCTTGGACAAAAATATTTTGCTGCAAAGATGGTTAAATTCATAGATATTGTCATACACCCCATAGCTAAAAAAAGAACAAAAATGGACCCTTGCCGAATGGGACTTAAGCCATATAAACTGATACAGAATCTTAATACAAGCTCTGAGACCTTTGAAACTTGGCATGTATGTAGCCAAGAAGTTGCTGTACCTTCTAGAAAAACCTGTGTGTGAATATCTTGAAGTATACCATGTTTAGAGCCCTAAGAACACAAACCTAAAATAGGCGGACATGGAAAAAAATGGACACCTTTGCAGAATGTTTTTGTTTAGTTTGTGTTTGCTTTGGCAGGGAATGTCATAGAAACACATGGTATGGCTTGTTGGAAAGGTGGGGTTGTGCTGAATCCAGCAATACCCAATATGTAAATGTACCATGTACAATCAGGGTGCTGCCTTCCTCAATGTATGAGGCGTCCCAAATTAAGGAAAATGATGCATTGATATAAATAGGTCTCCAGTCCAAAGTCCATGGTCAGTGTTGACAATTTCATTGGTATAGCAAAGTATGTTACATGAGTTAAGTCCTAGTCTATATTTAGGATCAGCTACATTTCATAATAATACATTTCATATGACAAACTATAAAAATAAAAACAAAACATTAAAATTGAAAGATATTCAGGTAAGGTATAAGAAGGTCATGGTCAAGACGGGCTTAAGTGCACCTCCCATCAAGCCATTAAAAAAATGGTCTGATAAGGTTGGATATATACTTAGATATTTCTTACCCTTTCTTCAGACATCCCCTAAAGCCCCCTCTCAGAGTACAGGAATGAGAGAAGAGGGGGAGGGACAAACGTCTATTGGGTTTGATAGACAAATCATACGCTTATGATTTTTTTTATATTGTTTTTCTGGCCTATTCGTTCCACAGGTGATTAACACATTTTAGTGTAGTGTATGTCGACAATAGCCATGTTGTGTATGGTGTAAATTGAGGTCATTTTAAGCAATATAAAAAGTATTCCAGGAAGGCATCACATAACCCACCTTTAGCATAGGCGGGAACTCTAGACATACAGTACCCTAGTGATAGTAAATTTATTTCCTCAGTACATACGTCTAGCTATCAGCCATAGGGAACCACTGTATTCAGACATTGCCTGTGTCTATCCAATTATGTGGACAGGGAGTTGGGCTTAGCGTTGTTTGAATCGGCTTGATCGTTGCTTGGATTGGTCGTATTTATAGCCATACAAAACGCCTTCTATGGCTCTGGCATAGTGCTATCCTATTGCATGCAGTTTGAAAGCTCATGGCCAGACAATACATTTTATGAATAGTCAGGCTTGTCAGGCTACAAGAGGTATTTTGATCTGTCTGTTAATCCTGCCTTATGTTAGTTGGAATGATATGAAATTGACCACGCTGAGATGCATAACATAAGACCTCATAGCTCACTGGTAGATCCTGACACCAGGTCAGTCAGCCTGAAGCAGCCAGATTTCAGTCGAGGCCCCAGCCATGCTCTGCCTGCAAACCAGTCTCAGAGAATCTAAAATCCAAGTTACTTTGGTGCCAGTCAGCGACTCAAATTGTCAATGGAAAGCCAGACCATTATTAACCTAATTTGCCAGGTTATTAGCTTTGGAGCTAGACTGTATACTGCAATATTCAGTCCTTCTGTCTCACCAGGGGTAACCAATTTTGAGCTATGCAGTTGGCAATCAAACCATTCTAGTGGCAGGGATATGACTCCTGTCACATTCCCTAGTAGCCCTGCTATACTGTTAAGCGAACTTGAGCATCATGAAAGGCACTCTATAAAACGAAGTTGTTGTTATTATTATTACTATTATTACTATTATTATTATTATTATTATTATTATTATTATTATTATCATACAGCACTAGGGTGTCCACAGCCCAAAGCCCAAGCCTATCAGATATTCAGCACTAGGGTTTCTACTGCCCAAAGCCTGTCAGTTATTCAGCACTAGGGTATCCACTACCCAAATCCCAGCCTATTAGCTGTCCAGCACTAGTGTGTCCAAAACCCAAGCCAATGAGCTATGTAGCACTAGAGTGTTCACTGCCCAGAGCCCAAGTCCATAAGCTATCCAGCACTAGGGTGTCCACAGCCCAAAGCTCAAGCCTATCAGTTATCCAACACTAGGGTTTCCACTGCCCAAAGCCAAGGCTATCAGCTATTCAGGACTAGGGTGTCCACTACCCAAAGCCAAGCCTATCACCTATCCAGCACTAGGGTGTCCACTGTCCAAAGCCCAAGCCTATCAGCAAGAAAGCACTAGGGTTTCTACTGCCCAAAACCCAAGCCTATCAGCTATCCCCGGCACTAGGGTTTCCATTACCCAAAGCCCAAGCAGCTATCCAGCACACTGCCCAAAACCCAAGCCTATCAGATGGCAGGGACTAGGGTTCCCACTGCCCAAAGGCCAATCAGCTAGCCAGCAGTAGGGTGTCCACTATTCAAAGCCCAGGCCTAGCAGCTATCCAGCACTAAGGTGTCCACTGCCAAAGCCCAAGTCTATCAGCTATGCCCAGCCCAAGGCTGTCCACTGCCTAAAGCCCAGGCCTGTCAGTCATCCAGCACTATAGGGTGTCCAATGTCCAAAGGCCAAATCTATCAGCTATCCCCAGCACAAGGGTGCCCACTGCACAAAGCCCAGGCCTATCGGTTATCTAGCACTATAGGGTGTCCACTGCCGAAAGCCCAAGTCTATCAGCTATCCCCAGCACTAGGGTGTCCACTGCCAAAATTCTAACCCAGCACCTCATCTACTTTGGTGACCAATGCTGAGTGGTCAACAGAGGATGAGTGGATGTCTGAATGTGACTGGTCATTGAAAAGAGTGGCAGACTGATAACCATGGCAGATGGATCAAGGATCAAGGGCCAGGAGATGTGGGCCATAAATGTGGAGAAAAGGCCTATGTGAAGTACAGTACACAGTGCATACAAAGTAGCCTACTGCATTTTTAAAGACATGCAATATTTTATGCACAAATATTAAAGTAGTCTAGTAATGGACTGATGTAATTAGGTGGTTTTAAATCCAACTTGCAATGCTTGTTTAAGCTATGTGAATAACAATTTCTATGGATGGAAACACTATAACTATTTCTATGGATGGATCTGCCCTCTGATGCAAATATAATCTAATTTGCTTAAGTGGTGTTTGATATTTAATGCAAACATGAAATGTGGATGGAAGTTGGATGGAAAACTGCTTATTGTCATACTATAGACCTACCATACTATTCCACACCCCTGCCCCCATACTTGATGACCCCTGTTTTATAATAAAAGGCGTTATATGATATCATTTATGAACGTATCCTAAATGCAGAACTTTAAATGCAGTACTTTACTTTGCTGTAATTTTCTTCTGTAATTTGTGAACATTCTCCTTAGCACTGACCGTGGACATGACTGGGGACTTGATTATGGATTCAGCACAACCCCACCAATGACTGGATATATCTATCAAACCCAGCTGGCATTTGTCCCTCCCCCTCCTCTGATGTACAGGAACAAATATTTAAATCTACATCCAGTCTTGTCAGTACTTTAGACTTACCCTGGTGGTGCAAATTGATATGCTCAACAGGTGCGTCTAGCTATCAGCCATAGGGAACCATTGTATCAGAAATTGGTAGTGTCTATCCAATCATATGGATAAGGAGTCATTGGGTGGGCTTAGTGTTGTTTGGTCAGATTGGATGTAGCTAGAGCCATACAAAGAGCTTTCTGGCTTTGGTCATAGCCGGTCATAGCACTTTCCTATTGAATGCAGCATTTTGAAAGATTCCACCTCTAGGCTCTATCCATCATGGTCAGACTATACATTCTATGTTGTATTCTGGCTTGTTTGTCTATTGTTAGACCAAAATGGTTTGATTGGGAGGTGCGCTTAAGCATGTCCTGCCCACGATCTACTGTCTTTGAATTTCAATTTTTGTCTCCATATTTTGTCATATGAAATATATTATTATGAAATGTAACTGATCCTAAATATAGACTAGTACTTAACTCATGTAATGTACTTTGCTATACCAATGAAATTGTCAACAGCCTTGTCAGCACTGACCATGGACTTTGGACTGGAGACCTATTTATATCAATGCATCATTTTCCTTAATTTGAGACGTCTCATACATTGAGGAAGGCAGCACCCTGATTGTACATGGCACATTTACATATTGGGTATTGCTGGATTCAGCACAACCTCACCTTTCCAACAAGCCATACCATGTGTTTCTATGACATTCCCTGCCAAAGCAAACACAAACTAAACAAAAACATTCTGCAAAGGTGTCCAATTTTTTCCATGTCCGCCTATTTTAGGTTTGTGTTCTTAGGGCTCTAAACATGACATAGTTCAAGATATTCACACACAGGTTTTTCTAGAAGGTACAGCAACTTCTTGGCTACATACATGCCAAGTTTCAAAGGTCTCAGAGCTTGTATTGAGATTCTGTATCAGTTTATATGTCTTAAGTCCCATTTGGCAAGGGTCCATTTTTGTTCTTTTTTTAGCTATGGGGTGTATGACAATATCTATGAATTTAACCATCTTTGCAGCAAAATATTTTTGTCCAAGAATCCATTTCATATATGGGAGACCTTAAAGATGAAGAAAAACATGGTTGGGTTTTGTTCTACCACGGGTAGGGGTATCTCGAAAACTAAAGCACTTTTTGATGGTTTGTCACTAGACTAATACTGTACGTACGTGGGGTATTGAAATAATCCTTTGGCTAAATTGCACGCTCTTTGGCAACTACAATTGAACTACCATGACTGTTTAATAATATTTTACATCACATGTACTGTATGCTTTGCTGTAATTTTCTCCCAGGTTTTAGTGGTTATTTCAAGATTTTCAAAATGGAGGGCACAACCATTAGCCTCGTGAGACCATGCCAACCAACCTGTTCGGCCATGTACAACATCTCCTAAGTCATGAAAGCCAAGTCTCCTGACAAGTAGGGTGGGAGTTCTTGAAAATACACAATTGTTTGGACTTCCTGAAGGCCCAACTCCAGAGTACAGGATGAGTTCTGTCTATGGCACAGAAGTGAGAGAGGGCTGGACAAAATGGCAGTTGAGTATGATAAACATGTCAGCATTCAATCATTCATTAGGATTTAGTGTTATATCTTTTACTTAATTGGTGTGTGAAAGGGATTCTAAACAATACAGTACAAAGTACCCCAGATATAAGGGATGACCTTAAAACTTCAGCTCACCCTAGTTGTCTTTCTTCTTTCTCTTTTCATTTATAACAGGCATAATTATAGCATGGTTAGCATAGCATTATTATGCAGTTTTGGAGTAAAGGTAGTGGAATAGCTGCCAAAAAGGTATACAACATCCTCTGAGCATTTCCCAGACCTTTCTAGAAGATGCTAATTGGCCTTTGAGGAAAATAGAACCATATGGTCACGATGCAAAGTTTTTTCCGGTGGTTTCCAATGTTTCTATTTTCCACAAAACAGCTCCATGCATATCCTGGAGGGCTGACACAGCAATTGCTAATGTATACAGCAGCAGAAACATTAAATAGACTCCATAAAGACAGATTAATGTGAATGACAAGTGCCTTTTCTCCAATGATGTTTCACTATGGATTTCACTCGAAATGTGATTTGCCTGTTTTTCTTCCTCGACTTCAGCTGGAACTGCAGGAGATGAAATCAGTGCTGGAGCTCCATTTATGCCACACCTGCAGATAGACCCTGCAGCAGATGGATCCCTTCATAATTGTCACGGTGGGACAAAAAAAAAATCCCATTACAGTCTCCATCAAAGACACTGCACTCAGAGTAAGATGGAGGAGACATATTAGGCTGTTCTGATATATTAATTACGGTAACTCAATCATGGACACAAAAAATTTCTGCCTTGTATTCCGCCAGTCTGAGAATTGCATTATCTTTCAGCCCTTTTCAATCTATCCTTCTTTTGCCTTTCTCTTTCTCAGTTTTCCTCTCTCCCTCTTCTCCTATTTTTCTTACCCCCTCTCTCTCTCTCTTTCTCTCTTGGCCCTCTTCTTCTGTTATTTTCTGCTCTCCAAGCTGCCTCGTATTAATGGTTTTCCATACAGCCTTAATGAGAACAACAAACACTTGACATTTATCTTAAATGTCAGTGCCTCTAATGGGGATATTGAAAGTGATTCTTTTGAAATCTGGGTGATGAGAGATGAGATAAAAGACTCTAATGGCACGGAAGCAATCCATGTTATCAGTGCGATATGAGATGCCTTTTTGGAGGCAAAATTACATTATCACCATCTCAACTATGGCTATTTTCCACAAGGCTACATCTCACCACTGAGCGTTCACTTCTGATGAAAAGGGTCAAATGATTTTCTGTATCGGTCATTATTCAAATTTCAAAGACATTTTAACATGAACAATCATTGCCATTTTTATGACCATTTTCCTTCATTAAAATTATATTAATAATAAAAATGTTCTTCAAGATAAATATTTCATCATTAACCTTTAGAGGCAACCTTTAGAGTGAATCACTGCCTACTGAACTTTCACAAACCAATTAAATCACCTTAATTAAGTTTATTCTTTCAAAGCAAATACTTCCTTTAGAGAAAGGAGATGAGAGGAAAGGCTATTTTAATTGATTAAGTATGGTATAGACAAAGGAAAAAAGCTGCTCCTGATGAAAGGGAAAATCTGATAAATTATGATGGCCAGTATGGGTATTTCTTGTAGGCATGCACTTCAGGTGTGTCACAAGTCACAACCACTTTTGGACTTGATGTTTAATTACATGCTGCTCTTAGGACCTAATCACAATTTCATTTGCTTAATTAAATCACAAACAAACATTTGAACACCAAATAAATAAGTTTTACTTTTAAGTAGACAGAAATAAGTTTTACTTTTTTACTTTAGCTGCACCTGAGAACTGCACCTTATTTTGCATTAGTCTACATTTCTCTGCACAGATTTGAGATGATAAAAAATAGTTATTAATTTGGAAAGTAAATTAAACGTTTACATGATTTTATAGCTTAAAAAGTCAATGACAAAACTATTAGCAACTGGGTGTGCCTAGATTTTTAGGCAACTGATTCTGTGTATGTTTGTCAAGGGTGTTATGAAATCCACAATCTTACAGCAAGCCTACCTAATCTATTGTAGTTGTTTGAATGATGCTAAAGCATGTCCAGAGGTAATCTTTTTGGCATAGGCACAAAGAAAACAGAGAATCATATCCCTAAATTTAAGCATGTAACAAGTAGAGTGTTGCAAGCTCAACACCTGAAATTGAATTACAATCAAACACACTTGAAGAGCAAAGCTGCATGATTTAAATCATTATTATAAGCACTGACACTCAAGAGAAAATAATAATTGTTCTTCTGTCTAAGACTAGCTATCACAATCAATTCATTCCTTAAACATGCCATTAATCATGCCATATACCAAGTACTTAATTAGGTCCTCTTTTAGCTCAGCTGCTAATTGACAACCCCTCACATCTCAATCGCAATGCCAATTCCATTAATTTGAAACCGGAATGACACGCCCCCCCACCCCCCTTTCCCCCAATAACCTGTTCCCTACTGAACTAATGTTTTATCCACTCCACAATGAATAAGTCCTCTCTACTTCATCCCAAAATCATCATCATCAGTCATTTACATTCATGAATTTTGCATGTTGTTCGTATGCTGTTACAGCACTATGTGAACGATGATTTGATTTGTTCAGTCAATAGACACAATATGGTCTGTAGCAGAGGTGGAAAAAGTACAGAAAAATTGTAACTAAGTAAAAGTATCTTTACTTTGCTTAAATTCTACTCAAGTAAAAGTAAAAGTAGCCATCAAAAACTATACTCAAGTAAAAGTAAAAATTACTTCATTTTAAATCTACTGAAATTACAAGTTACTAGTTACTTTCAAGTATTCAAGGTAAAAAAAAAGATAAAAATCAGTGCTTTTAGGGTTGCTTGGTAGCCTGGGAGTTCCCATGCTCCTTTGCGTGCTTATTTCATCTCACTCTGCAAAGCAGCATGGTGACCATGACCGATATTCTCGCCTGCTTTCGGTGTTCAATCACAGAACAAAAAGGGATTTGCATGGCCCTCGATTGCATTTTACGTCACGTGGTCGCCAACTGTTTTATACGCGTACTTAAATAAATGTCTACAGTATAATACACCAGGGTTATTTACATGTCATGCACAGCCAGATTGCATGACTGAGAGAGCACTTCCATTGGCCTACATGCCAATTACAACTCATAAGATTTTCCTTTGTTAGTTAAGAAATGTATTGTTTGTGCTTTAGAGTCGTATGGCTTGGAATCAAAATTTTATCTCACTCTGACCCAGCAACCGACCAAGACCATCAGCTCAGCCAGCTCACCTTGTTCTTTTTTATGGGGTGATTTGTTAATTTTGACTTCACAAGAGTAATAGAGTAAGATAGCCTTTTTACATATTGATGGTATTCAGGGGTACCTTTACCCTGGTTAGAGCCAAATTGACCTGGACTGAACTGCGTTCCTTAGGTGAAATATGGGCAAGAATTTCATTCGCTTTTGGATTAAACTCTTCCACAGGTTGATTGGCTTTTCTTAACATTTACCGGAAGCAGCAGCATCTAGACTACAGTAAATAGTTTGAATTTACTTTCAGTTCAAGCCAAATATTTTTTTCCCAGGTCCCAGGCTTTTTTTACTCAGTAATCAGGGAGGTTTTAAAAAGTAGTGAAGTACAAAGTACAATACTTGTCTCAAAATGTACTCAAGTAAAAGTAAAATTACCTATTTGAAAAACTACTTTAAAAATTACGAATTACCCTAAAAAGCTACTTAATTACAGTAATGTGAGTAAATGTAATTAGTTACTTTCCACCTCTGGTCTGTAGTATAATACTAATGCATTTACTAGGCAAGCTAGTGGAGGGGGAAAGGGCATTATTCTCTAAAACTGATAAAGTGTGCTGCTAATGTACCTGCATGACCTGTCCAACAAGTTCAAGTTCAAGGTTTATTTGTCACATACAATGAAATACTTTCGACATAGGCTACTCTTAAAATATAATAACTATGTGTTTTCCCCAATAATGCCATATAAGATTGTCAAGGGAAAGGGATATATAGTTGTTTGAAATCAAAGAGGGACATCTTGTGGATAAATACTAAAATGCACCATGGATGGGAATCAAACATGTCTGTCATGAATTACATGTACCCTCTTAACAGGGCAAATAATCTTCACAGAATCAGTACACATTTCTGTGTTTTAGTTTCCTGAATGATTCCTCTCCATGTACTTGAGTCCTTTACTGCAGTTTTGCTAAGACCAAAATGCAAAACACAGCTTGCTTGATAGATAAGTACCTAACTGCATGCATAAATAAATAATAAATATGGATAAATATGCTAAAGTAGACATTTAATGATATGCATGCAGCTCTATGCTTTCCTGCATAATGAAGCCTTTTACTGATCTTGGTAAAAAAAAAAAACAAGTAATGATGTCTGACGGTCTGCCTGTGGTGCTCTCCCTGGTAAGACCTCTGTTCCTTTACCACTTTAACTATGATCTCATTGCACTTCCTGAGTCCTCCTCCTCTTACTGCTTCATTTGGCCTAATGACAGGGGCAGATATTTATGCTTGTAAAAATGCTATGATATCAAGAAAAGCTTTTAGGGCCAAAGAAAATTGAAGGCAGTAAATAGCAGTAATTAATGCTCAGCTGGCTGCATATGCTGAAGTGTAATTACTCTTTAGCATTACAGTTTGTTGGAACATTTTAATTGCTTTCAAGTGTATGAGTAAGTGCCTCTGGCTGCATGCTGTCTTTTAAGGGCACTCAAAAACACGTAGGCCTACAATAGAACAAGCAGACGGCTAAAAATGTGCATTAATGAGGCTAAAGAGTCGGAAACACACTGAATCTCATGGAACACCTTCAGATTGATTATCCTGTCCAATTTTATGCACTTACTGTATCTAAACTACATTTATAGTCCTAATGCCGCAGGCTTATAGTGTACTTTAGCCTCACTAGTATGCTGTAATGTTACATTACGGTAGTTAAAGTGGTTATCTTATTGTCTCTTTTACAACTACAATGATACTCTGCAATACATTCAGAATATGGTTTCTTATCTCTCTGTGTACTCATTGCTGATGCAAAGTCAGCCCATAACTGACTTAAATAAGCAGCGGTATCCTTCATTGATCATTCCTCTTGAAATTCCTGCCCATGTCAGCCGTCATACTGAGGTGGTGGCTTAAAAGGGAAACAGTGAGTTGGAGATGAATGAGTGCCCCCCAGTGGCTGATAAGTGACACATGCAAAGTGGCAAATTATCTATGCATGGATCAGTAAAAATCCTTCAAAAAAGCAGGGAAACCTCAAAGATGAAAACTCAGACAGAGATAACTTCAAAATAATTCATAAAAAATGTATTAGGAGCTTTGGGTTGCTATTTACAGATAGAGCAGATACAAGCCATGATTTTTAAAGACAGATGGTTAATGGGGTGGTTTCAACCTCCCACTATTCCACAATCAATTGCCAGATCTACTGGCAAACTTTAATTCTGCGTCACTGACTTACTTTCAGCAGTGGTCTGTGTTGGACAGCCTACTGCGTCATCTTGTTTTGTCATCAGCAGAACAAATGACTAAATTCACTAAAATACATTTTCTTAGTGAAGGTCACACATACACAGAGACAGTTGTGTGTGTGTGTGTTTGTGTGTGTGTGTATCTTTGTGTATGTGTGTGTGCGTGCGTGTGTGTGTGTGTGTGTGTGTGTGTGTGTGTGTGTGTGTGTCTGTTCAGAGCCTCTTAACTAATAATGAACACTCGCGGCCCATCTTCTCTCATGGGTGGAAGGCACTCAATGTTCTCGATGAGGATATGCTTGTCCTCCCTCTTGGGGGTGCCCTCCCCCGACGGCACTGATTGGCACAGGCTACTCTGCAGCCCCTTAAGTGTCACAGGCACATCCTTGAACAGGTGCAGCATGCTCACGCCAAGCACGATGACCAAGAAACCCCCGATGGTGCCCACGATGTCCACGCCGGACATGGCGAACCACTCCTTGAAGAGGATGATGGAGGTGGTGAGAACCACGGTGGTGAAGCACACGTAGTAGATGGGGTACACCAGCAGCGTGTTGAAGGTGTCCAGCGACTTGTTCAGGTAGTTCACCTGCGTGACGATGGAGCCCACCAGCGTGAGAAGCAAGATCCAGGTGAGCGGGTTGCGCAGGACGGACGGGTCCGAGAAAACGGTGCGGATGGCGATGCCGAGGCCCTTGACCGAGGACACAGTGAAGGCCCCCAGCAGGGAGCAGATGCTGATGTACACGAGGATGTTGGTGGGGCCCCAGCGAGGGGACACGTAGAAGACGAGGACTAAGCAGCTCACCAACAGGATGATGGCGTAGACCAGAAAGCCTAAGGGGATGGAGGTGCAGTACCGCTGTATGAATGCTAACTGAGTCATCTCAGAACATATGATAGGCCTGGCCTTAAAAACTTCTGTAATTACCAAAATATTATGTTTTTTGCTAAATATATTGACCTATGAGGTTAATTCATGAGGATAGGTTGCATAATTATTTAGCATTGTATATTTAGCGCCGCAAGGCAAATGTTTTGTATTTGGCCCTCTACAAATTAAATTGAATTATGTATATATATGAATGTATTTATTTGCTTCATTCTACTATTTCACACAATCATGATTTGATCTTGATTGATTATAAGTTGAATATTTCAATATGCTGTGGTTAACACATAATAAATACATTATCTTGCATAAAACACAGACCGATGGTTTATACACTGAGCACCTTATATACACAAAAATGACTATATTACTAAAATCACCATCAGCAGAAAAACAACTGTACAAATAGTTGTGTAGCCTATGTCCCAGTACTACTTTTTTATGTATAACTACATGTATGTATAATCTTAATTGATGAGAGTGCAGTAATAATTGTTAATATGAATACATTTTTAAATGTCATAGTAACAGTGGTTGTAGTAGCACTAGCTGTAGTATTGCAGTCACTACTTATATCAACTCACCAGGGTCCAATAACTTCTGCGTCATTTCCCACAGGGTTGTCACCTCCTCTTCCTCTGGGGCATGGATCACCATGATGGTGCTGCCAAGCACGCTGAGCACACACCCCATCTTTCCCAACAGGTTCATCGACTCCCCCAGCAGGTAGGAAGACAGAACAGCACTGGAAGTACATTCATTTTACACCAAAAACTATTACCAACAGCATATGAGGGTCACTAAGAGACAAATGATAGTGATGGATAGAGTTTCAAAATCAGGTATGATAAACTGTGTGGAATACTGTACTCTATATCTGGACTAAAATAGGCTTCATAATCTGAGAGCCTTCATTTCCTTCGGGATACCATAAATTATCTATTTCTATCTATAGATTTTAAAACCTTCCTTACAATAAGTCATTCACTTTTCAATTCACAGTTTTAGTTATGTTCAATAGATGGATGTTTCACCTAATTTAGTCACCTGCTACAATGTGTTAATGGTGTCAAGAGGTGTGTTCACCAACCTGATAAGAACACTCAAAGCCCCCAGCGGAGTAACTACCGTAGCAGGTGCAAACATGTACGCAGCAAAGTTAGCCACCTCGCCTGCTCCCACTGAGAAAGAAAAACACACACGTCAGCGCACGCCCGCGCACGCACACACACACACACACACACACACACACACACACACACACACACACACAATGCAATGTGAGTGTAATGTCAGCTGATTTATGACACATTTATGACACATTTTACTGTGCTATGACACAATGATACAGGAAAGGTTACACTGAAAGGTTACACTTGGCTTAAGTGTATATTGTTGTATTGTGCTGTAAGGTATATTTTTTATTAATATAATTTGTTTTTTATTCACCATCAGATTTTGAAACTTACTTGTGAGAAGTCCGCCCCACCACACCCAGTCTTTTAGGTACCCATGTCCACCCTCACCTGTCAAGGTTTAAAAAAAATGCAATGATGTTAATTACTGTAATTGAGGTGATTTTAAAATCACCCTCCAGTTAGTCAAGTGAGAACATTTTCTTGCAACAGAGGTCTCTTATTACAAGAGAAACGTATACAAAAGGGGATGGGCTAAATGAAATATCAGAAGTTTCTATAATAAAGAATTGGAGGTGAAGGAACCAATGATGGGCCTAAGAAGAGAGTAACACAGATGCAAGGGTAACCTTGGTAGCCAACCCTTGGGGCTATGGTGGTGGTAGGAGAATGTTTTGTTTTGTTTTGTTTTTTCCAAGAATGAACCAGACATCTCCCCTCCCCCATGCTGTGCCCCCTGAGTGGTTTCAACTTCAAGTGACTGTTACTCTTACAATCATTATTCTGCAAATGGATACTGGTTATTCAGCTGTTTGTGATTTCTTAAGTGTCATGAACTGGGTGTCACTTTAAATGAATTCATACAGTATGTGAGCAGCAGCCATGCACATCGTTTTTTTTATGGAGGTTCGCTTTTGTCTATGCCTGTGTCCGTTACACATAATAATAAAGTATGCAAATTGCTGATAAAACATTCGCATAACAATGTGATGTACCCTGACCTGTAGGCTATTTTCTCAGCAAACCTTTCATGGAAATTGATGTGAGTTTTTCTATTTGTTTTGTTTGTTCTATTTGTCCCCAATAGAGCAAACTTGTTTAGAGGTGGGATAGCTTTACTGTAACACAAAGAAACACACTTACATAGAATGACCATATCATATAATGAAGGATACAACAGACCTGCTCTTGTCTGTCCATTGGTGGCAAGCCGCAGCAATGCTTTCTTCTTCAAAATTACACTTCCTCCAATCAAAAAGGCTGACAGCACAGCAAGAGATAGGCCAATCCAAAAGTTGTAGTTGCTCCATTTATCAACTGAGAGTGCTGCTGTGGTGGAGTTGCTGTTGTCATACAGTGTGGTGTTGATCGAGGTCTCTGGGTTTATTACACAAGTGGAAGTTCGAGCTGGACAGAGTAACCTGACAACAGTCGCTACAGGAGGAACAAAGAAGACAATAGGTGAAAATAGGTTGAAAATAGAAGTTGAGTGAAACTTGGTGGTGAACCTGACGGGGAAAAATTTGAGCTGGGTGAAAGAAATCTGAATACTTGTCTCTCCTACCATCATTAGGAAGAACTGCATCTGTTCCTCATTGTGAAAACTGTGCCAGACAACTGTGTTGCTATGTACGATTTCACCAAAACAGCAAATATTGTGTTTGTTGATAGACATTCCTAAGAAAGCTACTGGTGTTATTAGAGTGGCAAAACCTCTAGTTGTGATAACTCTCATAACTCCCTTGTCATAGACTTAACACCAGTAGACTAATTGGATATAAAATCCCAACAGAATATAAAACTGCCACATTGTCGCCTTTACAAAATGGGTGTGATCCATGTTATAAAATGTTTGCTATGTCAATAGAGGTGTTTGCGCAGATAAGGCCTTCTCATGCCCATTCATGAGAGCATACAGGCATAGCCAAATTGTGGACATAGAAACAGGACATAAGGTGCATGACCCAGGAGGAAAATGCCCTTTGAACAAGCTATTACAACACAAAATTTCTTTCAGTGACAATGGATAAAACTTAAAATTTCAGATGGACTGAAAAAAAATAGCCTAGGGAAGACAACTTCAGGTAGGTAAGGCTTAACTACAATTCTTTCTTAACACATAAAAACGTAACCTTGTCAAAACTCAGATTATTTATCAGTTAGTTAACGAGACTCCCATAAAAATGTTAATTCTCAAACATTAGCTTAGGCCTACTATACCAAGGGACAAAAATGGCTACAAGTAGCCTACTTGTAACACTTACCATTTTGACACACATACTCTGATAAATATACATCTTGCATCATGCCGTCTGCTGTCCGGAAAGATTGAAACTATAAAGTGTCGTAAATCGTGGCTTCGTAGTCTTCATGTGGTAGGCCAACATTTAGCGAATCCTTGGTTTCGTTTTTTAAAAAAAGACCAAAGCCTATCCAAGCAGATGAGAGGTCATTTCAATTTATTGCCGATGTGATGCATTGTAAGAGGTCAGACATCCCAGTATCATGTATCGATGAACTAATCTCCGGGATCGGATGGATAGACAAACAACCTGCTCGCAGGTAGGGTACATTTGTCTGCTCCGCCCCAAACGTGCGCTCATAGGTTCAGGTCATAACCTAATGTGTGGTCTCCTCCTCAGTCTACGGATTCTTCGTTGAAATGGCTGTACCTTTCAAACTTGTTATCATTACAGTATCTTGGCATGATAAAATGTTACTTTCCCAACACAAATAAGAAGGCTTTAAAACAATTGGGTTCACATGTTATATCACAGGTAATGTTATTACACCCTCAGATGACTCCACGCAATTTTCCGTTGTTTTCCTGAGACCGAGGGCGGGGCAGTTTACACATCAAACATAAATTTGTTGAGGGTGGAATGTACGGCACACCCAAACCTTAGGAATTAGTCAAACCGGTTTCATGTCTACACTGGATTGGAGAGGAGCCGTTAGTTTTCTAAAGATTATTTAGCAATAGACTACCTTTGAGTAGTTGGTGGAAGACTGCAACTCACCTCAAAAAAGCAGGCTACAGAGGACAGAGCATTAAATCAGTGTTCAAAATGTAATAGTTTTGTTCATGAAGTCAGTGCAATTGACTTCAAGGTGAAAGACCAGCGAATTTAAATTGGAACGTGGGTAACAATCATAAAAGAAAAGCAAAGAGCAGCACTTCATCCCTTTCACAGAGCTGTTAAATTATCTTATTCAATTTTATTTCATTAAGTGCCATTATGAGTCAGACAGGTTTTCCTGCTTTTCAGGGGGCTTGACGGTTTCAGCTGTGAGGTGTCAGATGACTGTGCCAGGCAGGCAGGGTTTGGTTGCAGCAAGCCCTGCTATGGAAAGTAAAGGAAAAACGTACGCAGGCACACACACACACACACACACACACACACACACACACACGAGAGAGAGAGAGAGAGAGAGAGAGAGAGAGAGAGAGAGAGAGAGAGAGAGAGAGAGCTTGGAGACATGTAATCTGATGGGACTCATATTAGTAGTTTGTCTTACAATCATGCCACAGTCAAAGAATACTGATTTTTTGGAACCAATCAATCAGCAGTAGGCCTATAATGGCCAGGCAGAAAAACAAAATGTAAAAATTAGATCCTTGAAGCAAGCAGAGTTCACTGCATCCCATTCTATCAGTTTATTGGCCTACCATATAGGATTTTGTCCAAGATTTTATTTTGCTCCACTTTAAAGTAGTCACAGATGTTTTCAAGATTAACCATTAACAGTTGAAAAGTTTTTGTTGTTTTTATTCACTCTAAAGGGCATTCATCAGTCAATTGAAGACTGATGAATGCCCTTTAGACATGCTCTCCATGTCAAGCCTCACATTCATTTGTTGTGGATACATCAGCATTAGCCTATATCAAAGTGAACAACGTAGCCACCAGACAAGATGTAGCAGGTGAGCTACAATGGCAACTCTGGCTAACATTCTTGCCCCCCTTGTAACTTGCAGTTATTTTATGTAATATGTAGCGCTGTCAAGCAATTAAAAAAAATAATCTGATTAATCACAACATTTTGCAACTAATTTCCTCCAGTAAGAATTTGGATGCTAGGGTATGTTGGATCCTTATTTTGACCTGTAAAGGCCCTGATACTAAATAGTTGGCTTTCTTCTTCTCAAATGGGGCAATTCACACCTGTCCCCTACCCTCAAGGATTCCCCAAACATGTTGTTGGACAGTCTTTATATAGTCTTTGTATAGTTTGACTTGATAGCCAAGCCATTTTCTATCTGAAATTGAACATAATACATGCCATGAAAGTGGAACCATAATCCATCAGGATTAATCTGAGTTAATTATTTTAATCCGAGTTAAATTTTTTATCACATGATTAATCAGTTAATTTTGCCAGCACTAGTAATATGTTCTGAGATGTTCTGAGGAAAAGTAGGTTATATCAATAAGGATCCGGACTTGTTGTGGGTGGAAAAAAGAAAACAACCATCCCTGAGCTAACACTTTAAAAGAACAGGTTAATGATTGTTTTTCCCACATGTCCACACGACAGAAATAAGCTGTGGTCATGATGAGTTGAGGTGTAGGTCATGTGTAAGAAATACTGTTTTGGTAAGAATTCCTCCATTCTCTCCTTTTATGTTTGGTAGATGATTTGAATTTCATAATGAACATATCTTTTATTTTGTTTTGTTTTGTTTTAGAGAAATAACACAAAATACCAAAAACATTGACTGGTTTGGATACTTAAGTAATGGCTTTATTATGATGTAAAAGTGGAGAGTAGTTAGGGTATCAATGACCTCAGGAACTCACTATGTAGTTCCCCCTTGTGTCCAGCAGGTGTAGCCATACTCCTAGAAATTTCCCATGCACCTTTTTTTTCTGTCTTTGATTGTCACCTATTCTTACAAAAGACATCCAGGGGTAATTACAATAGATAGGCTTATACTGTCACTAAAGGAAATTGGCATATTTTGCAATTTGCAATTACCAGCATCTATTTTGTTACAGTCAATATGTTACAACCAAACTCCTCTTCATTAAATAAGAGATATCCATACATTCCATAGCTTCTTGTCTAGCCTCTTTCTAATCAGTGGTGATTTTGATGAACATGGCAGTCACTTACATTCCTCTGCACAAACCAAGCACAACAGTATCCTTATTATTCATGCAACATCTTAATTTAAGCCTTCACTGCTCTTTCAGCAACACTGAGCACTGAAGATTTTTTTTTGTATAATATGGTTATAATCTCTTTTACTTTTTTGAGGGTTAGCCTGTATTTCATTCAGGAAAATTACACAATGTCATTTTGAGGGATTACTTTGTTTTACTCTTTTCAATAATCCTCCTAAAGTCACAGTGGGTCGTATGTTTTGTTCATAGCTGTGACATTTAACGCAGTCTGGAAGGGCACCAGTAATGTCTGCGAGTCTCTGCTGCTGCAGCTCTTCCTTCTCCCAGTGAAAAGAGGCTTTCTTCTTCACACCCTATTCTGATAAATGGCCTAATGTGCACTGTGGAGAAGATCTCTACTGGAGCTGAAGGACAACTTTATTGAACAAAGAATCTAGAGAAGGGAGCCGGCAGTTCTCCTATTGATCAGAAACCCAGAGCAGACTAACCTCGTTCATTTTGTGTCTCGTCTTCAGTGGTATCTTAGCTTTAGGTGTTATTCCAACCCTATTATACTCACTCCCTTTCAGGCAGAATGTGTAGCAAGGTAAAAGATGACATGCCCGTTTACAAAACCTCACTTCACCTCGAAACATTGTCATAATGCTGTTATAGGGTATGTCGAAACAGCATGAAATGTACAAAGTTTGGCTCAAATATCAGCAATCCCTCTCTCAATTCCAGACATAATGATTCCTAATGAAATCATTCACTTCATAATCATAACACATCCTTTATGTGATGAACCATTTGGAAAAGAGTATAAAACTCAGATCATAATCTTTTTATTTCACGCCATTATTCATACTCACGCACCATCGTGCGTTCACACAATCCTGGCTCTTTTACAGAAAGGGAAGAGAAAACGAGGAAGAGGAGAAGATCCAGCTTCAGTCTCCAGGACCCATCGTCTTGATCTCCATCATCAGACCCCCATGAGATGCGATGCTCACACCCCTTACAAGAGTAGTCTTTCATGTGCCTACCTTGGATATAAGCTTTACAGAATATTGGCATCAATCCATACGCCTGCGGGGGAGTTCCTTGCGAATGTGCGGAGAAATCAAATAAAAGCGCTGAAGGGAATCTTGACTGGTAATCAGGTTTTGCCTCACCATATAGAAATAATAGCAGCTTATTCCCACATATAATACAAGATGATTTCAGAAAACAAGATTAAACAAACACCAATGTGTGTGTGTGTGTGTTGGGGGTTGGGGAAAATTGTTTCTGTCACATGAATCCTATATTTCAGGGAGATTGAGCCATAGCTTCCAGCTCATTGCACATTGCCTCCAGTAAAAGCACATAGTCTGCAGCATGGTGTAAACATGGTGCCCAAAGTCAACCCCTCCAGTGCCAACATCAAAGAACAGTCTATGTTGCCTGGAGACCAGCAGGCGCCAAGGTGGGTATCAGCTACTAGCCACCAACAGCAGCGTCAGTGGCCGATGGAAAGCCAGCCAAGTTGCTGAGGGCCTTTGGTGGGCAGAACAACCAACGCCACAGTCCCTGCTGAGCCTTGGGCTTGTCTGGTCCACAACCTTGACCTACTGTTTGCCAGCTGGGCTTTTGTGAACAGAGGACGGTGGGGAGTGGGTATGAAGGTGAGTTCACAGATGCTAAAGAGGACATGGCTACTTTCATAGGCTGTGAGAAAGTCAGGGGCTCATTGAAACTAAAGGGCTCACAGCGCTCATTGAAACTCAGTGAGGAAACTATGAGAGGAATAAACATGTAAGAAAAACAGTCTTCAGTCCTCATACTGTGTTCAGGCCCATTAACCATGACACTGCTGTTTGCGCTCAAGTTCTCTCAGCAGTGGCTTAGCATGAGTACTGTTATTCCTACTGTTTCCTGGACAAGGTGCACTTGCTTCAAAGTGCACATCCTCTCCCATCTCACTTCAGACCTCCGCAGCAAACATAAAAAACCTCAGGCATTGAGGTGGTAATCTGGGTCTGCATAGAAATGGAGCTCCTGAGGCACAAGGCATGCAGCTGGATACCCTCCCATCCTTCCCAGAGACACAGTGATTGAATTATTGAGGGAGGCTTTTGGCATACATGCACTCCAGACAGTGTATCCAAAAAGGCCTGAGTGAAGAATTATGGGGAATTGTTTTTTTTTTTTTTTTTACATTTACATTTTTTATTCATGATGTTTCGGATATATCCTCTCTGTGTTGTTTATATGTATAGCCTAACTATACGTTGCACTGAAATCAGGTTGCAACTCGATGTGATCACGGCACCTTTAAAATGTTGTTGTGTTACATGAGATACATCTGCCAGCCGTCTAATTTCTGAAGGTTTTGTTAGACTAAACTAAAACATATCTGTTGGATACAGGCCTTCTATTCATTCATTTTGGCTTCTTACAGAGCCAAAAATTCATTTGCCAAAATTGTGGTAATCAAAAGGGCTGAAACCATTTCTCTTTTTCCGATAGCTGCATGTAATTATTGGAGTCTGTCTAGTCTCTTTCCCAATGACTAAAAAAGCCCTGTATAAAGTATAACAAAACAATAATTCCTGTACTATTAAAGCAAATGTTGAACTGACTTTTCAAAGTTACATTGAGTGTGTGTGTGTGTGTATCTATGGCACAAAACATTTACTCCATCAAAGTTATATTTCTGCTCTGTTATGTTGGTCATGGCAGAGACACTGTCGGTCCATCTTACTCCATCTTAGCATGTTGTTTTTCCTTTTAAACCCAATGTTACAATGTCTCTGAAGAGTGAGGGATTACATACATGATTACAAAGTATTTTCTTTACTATGAGTCAACCTAGTTTGCAAAGTAACCAAGAGAAATAAAAATGGCTCCTTTGTTTCTTTAAAAAATTAAATTAATTGTAAATCCTCCCTATAGCAACTCATCAATCAGACACTTCTCACCATTGCCTGACACACACAATAGATTCTCCTTCTCTCTCCCTTGGGTTTCTGGTCATGTAATATGAAGTTGGTTTTTCAACACACCACTTCTTCCTCCACCCCCTTCCTGCAACACAGTTGATTGTTCCCCTCCTTGCGAACCCTCTCCACCCCCACTGTGCCGCAATGGAAGGAGAGGAGCAACATGCTATTAGCCGTGAGTGTCATGGAGCGAGATAAGCAGGCTTCATCATCATACACTGAAAATGCACTGCTCATTTTCTATTTTTGAAAAACGCCCTTTGTTCATCGCATGTGTTAAATTAATTGCCATGATCACTCAAACTCAAGTCCTGCTCAAGACCTTTAATTCCAGTTGGCAGTGCACTGGGAGGATACACAAGCTGGCACTGACAGCTTTTAGGGTTGTTATTGTCTGTGGCTTGGAAGATGGTACTGTTAGCAGCAGCACCGGCAATGGCGATGGGGGTAGAAGTATTAGCAGTTTAGCAATGTAAGTAGTAGACATAATAATGTTCAGTCTCAGAGCAGCTGTTAAGGAGAAGTATTAAAGCTCAACCTTTGACATTATGAAACTATGGTGGTTGTAAAGAGTTCTAAATGCCTGTAGGTGAATATAAAATACCTCTGGTTGGTGTCATAAAATGAACCAGAAAATATATCTTTTTATAACTGGGGCAGGCCGGTGTTCTTGCTCAGATGCTTCCAACATTGTTGGAGCGGCCTCAGGCGGAGTCTATGATTTTGGAAAATGGTTTAGCTCACCAAACAATCAATCACACCCCAGCCATGTTCTTAAAGATGTGTTGATTATGTAAGGTGTTGATTGGCTAGACTATTATGATTTTATCCAAGCAACCTTTTTTCCATGTAGCTTACTTACCTTGGGCAGCGTAGAAAAAAAATATAATAACATTTTTGTTAAGCCAATGCTGGATGCAGTCAGAGGACCACCTGAAGCAATTTGCAGAATTTCACAAAAAGGTATTAGAATCATTCAGCCATTAATCCTCTTTCAGCCAGATTTTTTAATTTGGCATGTTGGTGCACCAGACCCCATCCCATTCCAATTCCTTTACTTGATAAGGGGGAAAATAGTTGATATTCAGTTGCATTCATGCTTACAGTAATATTTGTGAAAATAGTCCAATGGCAGTTGTTGAAACAGAAAACAGAAAAATTAGCGCAGGCCTCCGCCAAGGCAATGTGGTCACAGACACAATATAAATTCAAGATGGTGTTCTAGATCACCAATCACCACCGAAATTTAAATTCGTTATTTGTCTGAATACACGTTGTCTGAAAAATTCATTCAAATCCGTGCCATACTTTTTGAGTTATTTTGTACACAGACACACAGACAGACAGACGCCAGCAAAACCATAATCTCCTTGGCGGAGGTAATGATTTGGGATATTTACATTCGTCGTACAGAAGAAATCCGGTGTGATAAGGACCAAAAGTATATTGCAAAAGTTGTATTGCATCATAAAAAGTTTGAACGTTTGCTGCGGAACAGGATTTTGATACCTACATGCAGGCCGGAGAAGATTGCTTGCTAGTTGTAGCTTCCGGTGGTACCGGGCTAAGTGTTCAGCACAGACTACTGAATCTTGTCTCTCGCGTCCTCACATAGGCTACCTCTGCTATACCTCAGACCATACTACACAAAAAACAGGGATTTCCCTCATAGGTCATGTGTATCTCAACCCTACCTAAATCTGCCAAGGACTTTTAACAGATCACAGTGCAATGTAGGTTATGGGCTCATGTTGCATTTAGGTGATAGTAGATTCATGATGTTGACCTGATACTGGTGTTTCCCTTTTGGCTCATTATTGTAAAAATATATTAACAGCATATACCTGCCATAAAACCCTGGAAATCATTGGTGCAGTTTTCTCTCTTTCTCTCTCTCTCTCGCTCTCCTCTCTCTCTCTATCACACACACACACACACACACACACACACACACACACACACACACACACACACACACAGAGAGAGAGAGAGAGAGACATGCACACCTCTTAGAACTAAAGGAATCAAAACAGCTTTGAAAAAATGCTTCTGTACAAATGCAGTTTACCTTTAAGTGATCTGTACTTGCCTCACAGCAACTACAATACCTGCATTTTAAATGCCTGTTACTGTGTTCTACATGCAGCTACCTACATAACACAGTCTGGTTTTCTGCCATTTCCTCTTTTTTGTTGTGTTGACCTTTATTCTTCTCTATTTTCAGTAGAATAGATTTAGAATATTCCAAAGCACTTGAACACTTCAATTGATCGACTTGGGCTATGTGGACTAGTCAGCAGCTTGCCAAAGGAAGCCAGAATGGATGCTAAAAGTTTGATGAAAGTTCAGTCCTAAGGTTGCCAGGAGGCGTATAGTTAAGGAAAGTTCAGTTTAGTAGAGGTCACATTTGCAAAGCTGTCGCACAAACAAGCAGTTTATAGCTTTCTCTGTGCAATTTCAGAATAGCTTTTTCAGTGTCAAGTAGCACTCCAGGCAGATTTTTCAACAGCTTCCCTGCCATTTGCTACTGTAGCAACAGATTGCTATTGATCTCTCTACCGAATCCCCCATAGTTTATGCATAGTGCTAATGTCCCATTAGCTACTGTGGTGGCCAAAGTGCTCTTCAACACCTACAGTATCCATCCCAAGGCTGCCTTAAAACATCCACTGTTAGAGAGAATAGTTACTGTAATATCCTTTCCCCCCGCTGAAAAGTACAGCCCGCTGCTCCTCTCTGCTCTCTCTGTGGCTCGGATGTCTGGGTTCACGCCGGCAGCTGCGGATCCACACTGCGCTTACTTCACAGAACAGTACACACGTGTGTGCCGTTACTGTGGGAGGGCGGCTCTGCAGCTCCCCCGCCACGATGCCACTCCTGCAGCTGTTGCTAGGCTGCCATAATGGTGCCTTTGCCCATATTCTGCTGTCATTAGTGTTATGAGAGCGGACGACCCACTGGGTTTTTAGTGTGTGTGTGTGTGTGTGTGTGTGTGTGTGTGTGTGTGTGTGTGTGTGTGTGTGCGTGTGTGTGTGTGAGTGCACGTGTGTGTGTTGTCTATCTGTGTGTGTGTGTGTGTGTGTGTGTGTAGTGCACGTGTGTGTGTTGTCTATCTGTGTGTGTGTGTGTGTGTGTGTGTGTGTGTGTGTGTGTGTGTGTGTCAGCCTTGCCTATCTGTGTGTGCATGTGTTTGTGAGGAAGAGTACTTGTTTATGTTGAAAGCAAATTCTCAAACTAACGAGTTCAGACACTTGCAGGAATCAGACATCAATACCAACCTATTTTTTTTTTTTCAAATGGGTTTAAACTTTGGTTGGAACCATTCTGATGTTTTTACTAAGCAACTCGTTTTGCTTTTGAAGCTGTTACGGTGCAGTATTGTGGCTGTAATAAATAGGAATGTGTATGTAATGTAGATAGGAGTAAAAAAAAAAAAAAAAAAGGAAATGGACAGACATGTGCTATACTGCAGGCTTTGCAGCTGAAAAGGTAGATTCTCAAGCTAGACACCAGGCAGCAGAATTGTAAGGTTGGCATGGTAACGGATTTGAGAACTGCGAAATCGAGTGGCACGGATGTTTACTCTGTGAACAATGAAGTTCACAGCAAGCAGTTGACATACCGCAGAGTCCCCATAGACTTCAGTTCCTCTGAGACGCCCAACCCCCCCACACCCTCCAAGCAACACCTCAGCATTGCACAGGGCCACTTGGACAAGGCCTTGACATCTTAATACTATTTGTATATTTTAAAATCCTTGCCTACGCTTTTAGTAGCCTGATAAGCCAGGCTATAACACTGTAACATGTAATTTATAGTCTGGCGACGACGGATAGATCAAAGTGGTGGAATCTTTCATAATGCCTTTGCACACAATTTGATAGTGTTTCAACCAGAGCCAGAACTAGAAAACCCTCTCTATGGCTCTACTGTATCCACAACCAATCAGAGCCACAAACAAGCCAATTCAAACAACACTGAGCCCACCCAACAACTCTCTATAGAGCATTGGGATCGGTCCCCCATCTATGGCAAACATACTGGCTGAGTCAAATAATTTCCCACTGTTAGAGTAGGCCTACCTCTAGATTTCTAAGCAAGTTTGGAACTCAATCACATTCACACAACATTCACTTTGATAATGACATACAAAAGCTTGACATGTACTACAGCTATGGACCTAAAATTTTGAACAAGGGATTAAATTACATGTACATAATGAGGAGTTTTGGGAGGGAGCAAAATAGGAGAGAAAATGATAAAAGGTGTTGCTGTACTTGAAAGCTATCAGTGTAGAGATCCTTTCATGCATATATAATATGGGGAAACTGTCAGGAGAGATAGTATAGGTTGAAAAGAGAATGCATAAGTGAATAATAATATCTGTCATTAATATTGAACCTACTGTATATGTTGGTCTCATGTAACGAAAATGTCTGTTATACAAAACAAAGTAAGCAGAAAATGTGAGGAAGATGTAATATAATGTAATATAATCATATAATGACCATATATGCCCACAAAGGCCATGTAGTAAGTAAACGTACACAAACATGGTGCTAACTGGAAGGTTTCTCCTCCAGGAAGCTTAAGTTTCTTTAGTTTGCAGGGTCAGCAGACCTTGATGGGCTTAGGCCTTTCAGATGGAAAGCTGGATTGCAACGATAAGAGAATCAATAATACTCCTCCCTGCAAGAGTTCACAGAGCTGGACTGAGAAGAAAAACTTTATTTTGTGGCTCTAGACTGGAAGCGCCTCAGGTCTAAAAGGGGGAAAAAAAAAAAATATCAAAGCCATTCTGGAGTTCTTTGAGGCTGTGGCCACACAGGCTGGTCAAAAGGTTAAAATTAGTGTGCCTGCGTCTCAAACCGCAATAACGCGATCTCTTGGTGAGATAGAAAAAATACGCAGTGGAACAAAGATGTGCTCTCCTTTTCAAACGGAGGGAATGATTGACATGTGGACCACTGAAGAGACATTGCTGCCTGAGTGCTGCACCAAAGGACAAAGGAGCAGCTTCAGAAATTATGATACACATGTTCTTTTGTAGGCTAATTTCACCCCACCCACAGCGCCCTGTTCATTGTGTCCATTGAAACAGACATAAAACATGATTTAGATTCTCCTGCTTTAAAGGTACGTAGCAGTGCTCCCAATTTCCTTTTTCTTTTCTTTTTTTTTTTTTTTTGTTTTATCTGTGTGAGCGCTGGATCCCTTGAGGGGAAATTTATGGGCTCTCCAACTCATGTCTCACCAATACGTCTTCCTTTTGTTTGGAAAGAATGATACTGGAATACTGATCAGGCCTCATGGATCAAGAATGTGCATATCGACTCTGCATACGTAGAGGTCTCGTGGGAGAAAAAAAATGACTCTGTTCTAGAATATAGGAGGAATCATACTATATGCATCAATTTGTATATGATGCATATGTGACGCTTTCAGAAAATGTAGTGCATTGTGGGGTAGTTACATGTAAGTTGCATTCAAACAGTCTCTGAGTGGTCACAGAAAAAGGTTTCATCTCTGTCTGATGTGGGGGGAAAGAGAATGACAAGCAGGCCATTAATGAGTCTCTCTGCTCAGTCTCTGCAGTCTGAGTAGGGCTCCAATGTTATATTATTCTGTTTCGATAAGACAAAAGGAAGATTTCTGCTCTGATATTGACTCGAGAGCACTCCAGTTAGCTTTTATCAAAACAACAACAAAAAACAGTATTTGTAACAACAAAACAAACATCTGTCGTTTTAAAAAAGTACCTTGTGTGCTTATTAAAAACTGGACAAAAGGATAATATGTTTGTCTTTTGCTGAAAGCATTCCATGTCTGGACAAATCCCTCAAGTGATTTGTCTTTCGGAATGGCCTGGGTCGATTTAACCCTAACAGTACACACATCTCAGGAGGCGATAAGGCAGCTGTGTTTAATGATTAGATACAGTCATCTCCATCCTATCGGTACAGCACTGACTTCTATTTACCTTGTCGCACTATATCATAAAGTGTGGTACAAGACTCTCTTATCTGATCTGGACAGAGCCTCAGGACACTGAGATGCTAAGCTCTGCACCCAGATAGTGTTCTCTTCCAGTGTAAGTACACTTACTTAAATGCACTTACTTATAAAGACTATGGTGAACGGAAAAAAAGGCGAACATACTGCAGATGTGAATTTGAGGTTCAGAGAGAATGAATATTCTTTGTCTAGCTTCACACTTCTGCTGTGTGCCAAAGCCAGTGTTTCTGTCCAAATGCAAATGTGTTGTTCCTAATGTGAGGGCGAGAGTATATTTGCAATTTAAAATCCAAGGTGATATTGGCGTGTCTGTAAAGCCTCCACTAAAGCTCAGTTCAAAGCATGTGTCTCTGTCAGCTTTAACTGCTCAGGAGGAAAACACACTAACACATTCATGATCTTGTGTGTGCGCGCACACACACACACACAGCACACACACACACACACACACACACACACACACACACACACACACACACACACACACACACACACACACACACACACATACACACACACACACATACACACACACACTACACACACACACACACACACACACACACACACACACGCAGAAACACACACACACACAACACAATTAATTAGTGCAACTCAGAGATAAGAGTGAAATGAGACAAATGAGTTGTGTAGATTGGAGAGTACAGTCAGGCTTGACTGAGCAGTCTGATCTGACGACAGCAGAGGACAATCTGCTGGTATAACCAACACACATCAAAGTCATTATTAGATTAGGGGATGAGTTTTTGCTTGCCAACAGATGTTGGTTAGGGCTGGGGAGGACATTACTGAAACATCCGTTTCTTCTACACATGTAGCAGACTCTGCCAGCTCTCCCTATGCTACAGTGCATCTGAAAGACAGACGGAGAGACAGAGAGAGAGAGAGAGAGAGAGAGAGAGAGAGAGAGAGAGAGAGAGAGAGAGAGAGAGAGAAAGCTTCTTCACTCAGTTTGTCAGTAAAAAGGCTCAACCTATGGAGAAAGGGACGTGAGCTCAAATGTGTCATTTATTGAGATCAATACCATCCTCTAAGGCCAACCGCCAAAGCACAATGGTGGTCCCCATGAATAGGCATATTAACTCTGCAGTCAGCGAAGGGGATAAATTCATATATTCCTCCATTCGGTTTAGTGAATAGAAAAAGAGGACAGAGGCGAAAAAAATAAAAAATAAAACCCTCACCTCTCCTATTATCTCTATGGAGAGCAAATGAGATTCTGTGAACTGATTCACCTCTGTCTCTCCAGCCTGGGCAAAGACTTTTATGGAGGGATTGTGGGAGGCAACTGTAAAACAATTCTCCACTTCAAACTCTCACGTGCCTGAACACACCCATGCTGCTTCGCTTTCCAGATGGCTTTCATCTGTTTGCCCAACACATAAAAAAAACATAGCAATAATATTCAGACCATCATCCAGTGATGTGTTTAGAAAAGAGTTCATATTTTATTTTTGATCACTCCTCAGTAACATTTCCCCATCACAATGCAAAGCACATCTTGCTGTCATTTTTCTAAAAGGTATTTTTCGTGAGTCTGATGCCAACACAAAAATTAAGGACTTGTATTTCAACAGGAAAGGGAAAAAAAGTAAACTTTAAATCAAAGAGGGACAATTTCAACAGAATTCCACTACAAATACAGGACTAAAACCAAAAACTCATAACAGAACTGACTCAAACACCACTTCAACAAAGTAATCAGTTTATCTGCACAAATATATCATACAGGTATTTATTCTTTATATCATTTATTTTCAGTCATTATTATTGTTATACAAATCCATTCAAGTATGAAAAACCCTTTGTGTTTGTGACACACTCTACAATTGTGCTATGCCGAATCAAATCAGGAAAACGTACAGATAGAAACAACTCTTTGAATCAATTCAACACATCTGCTTATGATTTTTAATGGTAAAGTATAATAAATGTGACATGATTCAAAATAAATAACACATTGTGTTTATGAAGGTAATCTTTGTGCTCATAAACTCATAGTTTCAAAAACATAAAGCAAAGAGGTTTGGCAGATTGGCACTGAAGTGAAACTGTTTCCCATTGTAGGGCTTGTCATGAGAGCATGTCAGAAGCTTTGATTTTGAGCTTCAGATGTTGTTTCAAACACACTGTTATGTGTGGGGTGGGGTGGGGTGCGGTGGAGAGTGGAGTAGCATGGGATACTGCAGGAAGTGATTAATGGTGGTTTGACGTATTTGCCGACAAGGCTGCTGTGAGCTGCTGATTAACCGAGAGAGACCATCTTGTCATTGCTGATTCACTGTAAATAGTTAAATATGCTCATAGTTATGATGCTTACAAATTGCTATACTGTGTAGGGCTTGCAGAGAATACAGAATAAGACTATTACTGTAAGTCTAGACTGGTTGATTTAATGCCAAATATTTTTTTTTTGCTGTTGATGTGGTATTGTTTCCACATACTGAAAACAGTCAATATCAAACTAACATCATTACCAACCACCTAAAACAGAAACACTGAAAGAATAGAGGATATGACTCATTAAACTAATTTGTAAGTTTGCATTTTGGTTAAATAGTTAATTGTTTTCACAAAACAACTGTGACTAAATAGCATGGCTCTAACTCTAAGTCTGTTCTGCTTGTCTTTGTGACTTGCAGTCTCTGTAGTGTTCGCTAGCTCCCTGTGTGCTTCATGGCTTCTGTGTGGTAAACAAAAGATAGATAGTCAGCCTTGTGGATAGAATCCTCAAAGTCTCCACTGATTCTTTTCAATATGGTCTGAGGGAATATATCTACTAATCTGTGACATAAAACAACAAAGGGAAGTAAATGTTTATTCTTTCTAAATAAAGATTATTTTTCTTCGTCATTAGAAAAAAAAAAAAAAAAACAAGTCAGATTATTAGACAAGGAGAGTCAACACTTTACAAGGTTGCACATTTCCTTTTTTTTTTCTCCTGCGAAGAGATGAAATGTTACACAAGAAATTATACTAAGATGGAAGACATTATGCCATTGATCATGTGCAATGGAACCAGCCCAAACAAGCCTGTACCACCTATCTCAATAATCTGCACAGAAATGAAACCAAACATTATTACCTTTCCACGGCAAGCGGCCCTGCAAAACAATTGGGCAATAACATAGTGGGAAAGCTAAACAATTTGGGACTGGGACATGGGACTCTCAGCCCAGGTGAGTAATAACTGACTAAAAGGTAAGGCAGACAACGCAGATTATTTGCACATAACTATTTAAAACAGCAAAGGAAAGGAGAGAATCAAATCTGGCATAGTGCAAGAGTTACTATTTTGGGGCAAGCTTCCCTTTTTTGTTTTCCCATTTTCCCACAAAAGTATGCCTGTTAAAAAACTTCCAAACAGCTTCTTTATTGCAGCAGATGAGTTCCAAAAAATGACCAAACTTCTGTTTTTATCAATTCTTTTTTTTTTTTAGAAAATGGAGATCTTCCCTTCGTCTTTCATGGAGGAATCCAGAGAGAGCAGTCAGTGAATCCATTTGGCAGTAGTTCAGTGGCGAGTGAGCGGAATACCGCAGTGCAACGTTTTTTTTTCTTCTCTCTTCTTCTTTTTCTCCTTCCATCCTCTTCTTCATCACTCTCTCTTTCTCTCTCTCTCACTCTTTCTCACAATCTCTCCGTTTTCCCCCACTCTGTGTCACCTGACACACACCGCTGGCTGGCCTACGGTGGGCGTCACATGCCCGTGGTGCTCAGGCCCATGCTAGCGGCTTGGCTCATGCAGGGGAGAGTCTGTGAGGATTTGGGGAAGTCGTGGGTGACCACGCGGCCGTTCTCACCCCCGCTCCCCGAGCCGCTGATGCGGCTCAATGTGGAACTCAGCATGGCTGCATCAATGATTTGCTGTGAAGCAACAGAGAGCAAAAAACAAAGTTAGCTCAGACAAGATGATCAACGAGCGATGATCAGAGATTTATTGGTCACATCCCCAGTTATAGCATGAGACAGCTAATAGTGCAAATGTAAGCCTGCATGGTCAATCCAATGCTTAAATTTGAAGAGATAAGACATTTTTGCAAACAGCTATAATGAGACTAATAATGTAATACAGTACTAATGTTATACAAAAACGGCTAATGATTAAGTTTTCTCACTGTGGGTGGAGAGTCCATGCCAACAGAACGGAGTGAAACATTTCAGATTCAAGAAAGTTACATTTCTGCTGAGTTTTTGTTCTACCACGCCCACTACCATAAACTCCTTTTTTCATGCTTGCCGTTGGGGTTTTAGTCAACAGTTAATCCAAATAGCAGAATAAAAAGGGAAGACTTTTACTTTCAAAGGGTCTTGGAGCCCCTAGTCAATTATGAACACTTTAAAGTATCATAAACAACAACAATAACAATAACAACAGCTTGTTACTGGCAGAGTATTGATGGTGAGAACACAGAATCTTTTTTTATGTCCATAGGGAATTAGTATTTATGGACAAAATAGCATCGCAACATCTGAAGATTTGTCCTCTCCCGCCCTGACACTGGGCTTTCCGGGAAAAAAAAAAAAAAAAAAAAAAACTCTTGCAACAGCAAAATAATGGTGCTCAACTACAACAATAATGAAAGCAGTAGTGTGGTTGCTTGGAGCCCACTCTCTTTCACATTAGTTTAACATAATGAAACCCTGTAGGCTTGAAACTGTAGCTAATGATCTGCATGTTGGCTTGAACATCCTTGCTGAATAAATGATTTAAATCCAGTGCACTTCAATGGATACAGAAGATTATCTTCTTTGGGGCTGACGGCGCAGCCTAATCAGACTGTTCAGGGCTGTGATTTGTGGATCTGATACTTGAAAATTTGGCAGGCGCATGGCTAGGATGTCGGCCCCGATCGAGTCTGGGAAAGGATTCCGAGACTAGCCTACTGCCGTTTGGGAGTTCCTGAGAGCTCCTGGGAAGTTCGGAGAGGGCTGTGACAATGTTAGTTGAGATGTCACTAAACAGGCGCCTCTCACGTGTTGTGTATTCTTAAGATGATGTAATGCAACAGACAGCTTCAAAAGCCACTTATGAACTTATCAGACTAAAGCGCTTCAGTGACAAGTCAGTTAAGCAAATGTATTGCACCCCCGCATATCTGTGTGCATTGACACGTGCCTGAATTTAGAAGGATCTCTCTTTTTCTTTTTCTCTATCTACCACACACACACACACACACACACACACACACACACACTCGACATATCTCTAAATGCATAAATGTATAAGATGCAACACCTTCATCCTCTGCGACTCAATTCTGGATTTGTAACAGAACTCGACCAAGGCCACGAGCATGGCAAGCCCCAGGCCTCCGATGAGGATGTAGAAGACTCCAGCCACATTACTGAGGCTCAGAGCGCTGGTCTTATCCTAGACAACACACACAGTCACATTTAGCTTGGCATGAAATGAATGCAGAGCCAAACTGCAAAGCATCTCAAAGAAAATAAAACACACTCAAATAAAAAATCACACTCATTCGTACATGGACACAGATATTTGCATTACTTTGAAATATATATTACGTGAACATAATATAGCAAGCACAAGTTTACTTTAAAATGCTAAATAGCAACGGTAATTAACGCAGTATTCACACAACAAAAAAACATGCAGGTACATGCACAGATCACATATACTTGGATATACATCAATCTGACTGACTAATACTGCTCTGTAGGTACAGTATAGATATGCATAATTAATAACAATGACAATAAGTAGAAAAAAGGATATTCTATAAGGACTGAACTCGTCGATTCTTACATTTAAAACTTTTAAATCGTCTATGTTCATATATTGGAAGGGGCCATGCAGTATATGGATGAAGAGAGTTGAATTTTTTGTTGTCATTATAATGCCTCCGGGTATATAGGCTAAATTATTTAGAGCTGGAGAACATATAGGAGAGTCTGTAGTGGGAGGCCATGGGGGACGCTAATCCTGCTACTAGCCCTGGTGGTTAGGCATCATCATCACATGAAGGGCTTTGGGCATCAGTGTCATGCATCAGCTTGGCGACCGCTTTTGAGGTCTCATCCAACAGCATGCACATTGTCTTGGGACGGATACAGGGGTGAACACCACTGGAGGGAGACTCTCGGGGGAAGCAAACCAGTTATGAGAAGGGGTGTGGGGGTGGGGGTGGGGGGTGGGGGGGTGTGAGGGTTGGGAATTTTCATCTCGCTGCCGCTTTATCTCCAAACTGTCATTTGCTCTGGTCTCTCAGAGAGAGGGGCCGAGTTCTACAACAAAAAAAGCTGCACAGGCTTATCAGGTGTTGGAAGTAGAAAAAAAATGACAACCCGTAGTGTGTAATATATGGCAAGAGCAATGCAACAGTTTTATAGAAACAGTGATTGAAGAGGGAAATGTTTGAAGAGCATGGATATGTTTTTTACAGGCCTTTGAAGTGATCTTTGCTGTATGCACATTAGGCATTTTCCCTAAGGTATTTGCTTAGTTTAAATATTTAATTGAAAATATGGATCTCTCACAACATCATGCTGAGCGGTTTCATCGTCAGCTTTTAATGTTCTGTAATGAATAAAACTGACTCATTTCAATGGACCAACATTTTTCTTTTTTTATGGCTTAAGCCTTAGATGCTGAGCAGCCTAGTCTAGGTGAATAGTATAGCCTAGTAGAGCGTATAGTACTGGCCCCTAGAACAGACATTGGCATCACACTGAGGCGTGTTCTAGAAGATTCTCAAAGGGACTAGTAGCAGATGCCAGAGCAAAATGGGCAAATGGCAGATTGGAGACAAAGCGCTTGAAGAGAGAGCTGAGTGCCAAGGGGGGAGGAAGAGAGACCTTTGACGAGGCATAAATGCTGGATTCTTGGTGTTAAGTAGAGGACCAACGTGTGGACTGACCTTTCTTCCGGAATCCTTGCTTCCACACTCCCCTTTATCGTACCACCATTTGTTTTTCATTTTGTCTAAGACGGCTTGCTCATTGAGTTTCAACACCGCTAGGTTTACAGGAATTCTTCAACCGGGGAAATAACATAAATAACATTAAGCATGTTATCTTATGTTATTCAGCACATAGTAGTAAACATACACCCATAATTATGTATTGATGTGTTCTACAGATAGTCTATAGACAGAAAAAAAAAATAAACACAAACACATTTTGAAACTTGTCACTGCCAAAGTGATATGCATTAATACTCCATCTAGCTTGGCTTCCTTTCTCCCTACTGCAAGATGTGTATTACAATATCACTTTGGGTAACCGGCAAGATTTGAAAACACTCGGTTATGCACTTTTTGTTTTTGTTTTGTTTTCTCCCAAAAATCTACATGGCCACTTTGTCAAACACAACACGTGGCAAATTCACAAAATTCCTATTTCCTTTTCACACGCATCAATTCACCCAATTTGCTGAAAAGACAGGGTAATTCCAAATAAGTTTTAATAAGGCCCATAAACATTGTGGGGGTTGTTTTTTCTCTCTGTGGGGAGAAGTCTATAGAATTTGAATGGGTGCTGGTGGGTGGGTGGGGGTTAAGTGGTGCAGCCGATGTGTTTGCTAGCGCTAGTTGCCGGTTACCCCCTGCTGGTGGTGGTTACCCGCTGGTTCACTCATACTGGGTCTGACCTTGGAGTCCCCGCCCCCGCTGCCGCACTCTCCCTTGTCGTACCACCATTTGTTTTTCAATTTGTCCAACAGGCCCTGCTCGTTCAGTTTAAGTACTGCCAGGTTTACTGCGTTTCTTGAAATGATAATAAAATAATTCTTGGTCAGCATTAATGGAGATGTGATAACGGTGAGGTAGAGGTGTTATCAGTAGAAACTGAAATTTTCGTAAAGGAGAAGTAAAGAAAAGTAAGAGTAGTCAAATCTGACTCATGTACCTGGCTCTTTGTGTAAAGAAAACAACAGAAAAGCAACTGTAATTTTTTTTTTTTTTTTTTTTTTTTGGTAATGTGTAATAATGCCGTGTGACCAAACTGTGGCAGATTTTACCAAGCAAGACAAGAACTCTTGGAAGAGAAATATAAGGATTACCAATGCTCTGGATTTGAACTCGGAGCAGCACAACCACCCACCCCCACCACCCCCTCACTCCTTTACAAACTGCAGAAAGCTTAGTCGGGTCATTATCATGCTAATATTTAAATTAGCTTACTATTGCACTGCAGTTACACATTGAGGTTAAATTTTGGGAGGCTGATGTGGAAAATCACAACTGCGATCTAATTACTGGTGTCCCATTTATCTCTATCTCTCCCCCCCCTCCTCTCCCTTAAAATCAGGACAAAATCCAAAGCATTCGTAACACCTCACAGACCCCACTCCTTGTCTTTATCTTCACTGGAGCCCTCACTGGTATGTTATGGATAACCCTGTTCTCTGCATTGCAGGGAGACGTGCCAAGCAGCAGTGGAAGAACATACCTACTGAGGGTCAGAGCCCTCTGGCATAGTGCTGTTAAGTGTCTTTCTCAGTAAAACCCCTGAGTTCCTTCAGGTCCCGTGTGGTGAGCACAGGACAGAAGGAGCTCAGTGTGCTTATGGATGGCAGACAGTCAAAAGGATGCATCTTGCACATGACCCATCACAAAGAAAGGCGGTTTGATCGAGACATGATAAAGCCCCAAAACACAAATGTGAGAAATGAGAAAATGAGAAATGCTGGGAGTTGAGCGGAAGTTAGAAGCATATTATGGTTTTGAGGTGCTATGGTGCCATTAACATTCCTGGTGAGTTGCAATATTAACACTTTATGGCAATATTTATGTATGCAAACAACGTATAGGAAAACATCAGTAGATAAACGGAGGCAATACAACATTCTTCTGAGGAAATATAGTAACTATGACAACACATTCTATAGAGAAGAGAGATTTAGCAAAATACCACTTGTATTTAGAGTATTTACTACTGCATGACATTAAGAAAACTCTCATAAATATTTATATGTTTACGTATTAACTGTGTACAGTGCAGTGCGCAAACACAATCACAAGGTGTTAGGAGGAAAGGTTTTTTGTGTGCCTTGTGAGAAACAATCACAATGTCATAGTGCTAGATACAAAAGTGTTTTGTGTGTTAATACTTTTTTGAATAAGAAAGGCACATGTGCTGTAGTTTGTTGCTTTAAGGCATATCTATGCATATGCTCAACACCACACACACACACACACACACACACACACACACACACACACACACACACACACACACACACACACATACGGTGGTGAAGGAAACACTGCACTATTCAAGTGGTGACGGAAACACTGCACTATTCAAGTTATAGCATGACGCCCCTTTGTCATTCAAATGGTAGGTGAGATGAAGTTCATAGACCTCATACTCCAGTCTTGCACCTGACTCACTATCAGAGAGAATACACTTACAACATATTTCCATGTTTTCTTAAAACAACACGTGGAGACTTTGCCTGGAGAGAAATATGACTCCCCTCAGCTGTGAGAAAATGCAAAACTGTGCTTTTGAGGATTAAAATTAATACTGAACTTTATCTATCCTACTTAGGGTACTTAGTAGGATTCCTAAAGGCCAAGAATAGTGTACTCTTACTATACTCTTACTTAATAGCTACTGTGTTATCAAATTTCTGAGACTACAAATCTGTATTTGAAAGCTGATATACACTTTTAAACAGCTCAAGAGAGTTATTAAAATACTAAGAATAGACAAAAAAACTATGTTACTTAGTTCCACTGATAAGCAAATGTGGAAGGAGCAAAGTCCACAAAATTAGTTTTTACTCCTTGCAAAAGTCTTTGCGCACCCACAAAATAAATAAAAACAGGGAAAGAAGACTGTGGGTTTCTTCACAAGCCCACTGTATCGATCTCATGCGAATGAAGTGACACATCACTGTCTTAGCAGAAGCCTTTGGAAAAGCACTCAGGGGAATATTACACATAGATGAGGCAAATAAAAGCAGCCAAGATAAGCCATGACAACTTACATACTGTACTCACAGGTTGGCTTTATAGATTTTTTTCTATTTTACAGAACAATTCACATGTGCAAATGTGAGAACTTACACTGCATGCCCAAGTGCCTTTCACTGGTGCTATAGCACATGCCATACAGTATGTTGAGTATTCAGGATTATGCCTTTACAGACACTATGTCCTTGGATAACAACACTTAAAGCACAATACAGCTTATAAGTGTTAGTCCCTGAAAAGTAATTAGCTGAGTCCTCCAGCTGACTTTAAAGGCCTCATAACTGCAATATCACCTAATGAGTGCTTAGCAACGGCAATATAAAAAAGCCAAAAAAAAAAAAGTTATGACAGTGGACAGTGGATGTTCAAATATATCCTGTGATATATAAGGATGAGTGGAAAGTTGTTATTTTATGGGTATTTATGGTGTTAATAATAACGATGAGATTCAAGCACACAAAGGAGTGTATAGTGAGCATGTGATTGTAGTGAGCAGAGGGTATAAAAGTCCAATGAGACAGAGCAAAGGGGTGAACAGGACAAGAAGAAGGGAACATCACAAACATTCCAGGGAGCTATGAGGCAAGAGAGGTCTATGTTCTCATTACAATTTACATGGAACAGCTAGAACAGAGGGAGACCTAGCCTGTGATAGGCTTACTGCTACACTATAAAGATAAAGATGTTTTATATAGGTGTAGTAATGCTTAATTCAAACACTGATACGTTCTAGCCTTGTTAATATAAGTTGATACTAAGAATGACTATTCCTCTCAAATTTAAGATAGTTTTACATTGTTTTAAAATCCTCTCCTGCCTCAGGTAAGCCTATGCATTCACAATTAGATAAGGCATCAACGAAGAACTGCCATGGTGTGATTGATTTGTGAAAGAACATTACCTTAAAGGTGATCCTTTGGGTGTGGCTACGCCGTAGCCCTTGGAGTCCAGGTTGCCCCCTACTTTCATGGTATCGCAGGGCTTGCGTTGCTCGATATATTCATTCATAGTAGACTCCAGCAAGTAAGCATACTTCCCCTTGGATTTCCGGACCCGGACCACTCCCTCATCGGTAGTCTTAACGAACACTGAGGGATCGGCGGACTTCATATACGACCACATCTTTTCGAACACGGCTATCTTTGATCTCTGCAAAGAAAACACCAGAGAAAATTAGTCCACAACGAGAATGGATGTACTCTGTACGCATTTGTTAGCATTTAGTCAGGACCACTGTAGTGAAAGGATAACAGGCCTTGAATGGAATCGTTTATCTTTGACTATTTCTGGGAAACCTCCCTGCCCATCCATGTGCATACAGTAGGCCTACATGGAAAGCCTGAGGCAGGGAGAGCTGGGATACAGAACAGTGCAGACATCAATGACAAAAACATGACATTGATGAGTCAGTATGAAAGGAAGAGCTGGGGAGAAGGTGGGTTGAAATTTGTCTTGGAGGGGGAAAGCATGGAAAGGCTTAGAGATGCAGCTTTAAATATGGCGCTCTAGGTTCAATTAGTGAAGTGCAGCAGGGAATCAGCTGAGCAATAAGCTAATTGAGATCAGCTGACAGAGGTGTGAGCTTGACTGGCCTGTCAGAGGTAATGCTGGAGGTTCAGTTGTGTGAGACTTGTTGCTGTAAAAGGGAAAAAAACGCTGCAATACTGAATACTGCAGGTATGCTAGTTTTTTTAATGAAAGGTTGTGTGCTCCTGTTTCTCCTAACAAAAGACTTTCGGTCCAAATGAGAAGCATCTGATGTTGCAAGACGAGGATTGATGCGTGGAGCACCCTATTTTTATGAAGCTAGCTTTTATATTATTAAAAACAATTCTGGAGACGTGTGATCTTACACAGTAGTATAGATATTGACACACGGTCAAGTCACATTCCAGAAATTGATGATTAATGTAGTTGTAGAGCAGAATCAACTCAAAGGTTAATTTCACTTCTACAAAGAGCTGGATGACGGCATCGTAGAATTAACACAGATGTGCTGGATGATTCATAGAACAAATTGATATATTGTGTAACACTGTAAATATGCTGGGTTGTGTACAGTATTTTGTTTTGACTTATAATAAAGCAGCATCTATGCTAGCCCAATGCCGTTGGGCTAACCGATAGGGAATTATAAATGCATTACAAAGAGACAATTAGCAATGTAATTGTCTTTCAGCCTATAGGTCAACTGCGTGGGATTGTTGTTCATCAGGCATCAGTGAGACACATTTGTTGCAGTTGGAATTTCCTACTGTGTCGTCTTGATTGTTTGACACTGACGATGGTTTGACTCTGACTTCATTTTGATGAGATTATAATGAAGTCTGATACAAGACAATTACATTATGTAAGGCAAACCAAGCCACTAAAATTTTAATGCTGAATTCCAACACATCCTGTTTATATTACAAATCTGTAATGTATGTTTTGGCAGGCAGCAGAATGTAATTGCAAGCATTCACCCTGAAGAATTCCTTGGTGGAGCCACCGTCCAATGTACCATAGGCAATCTCTGTCTGTTTGGCCAAGTCTTCAGCGCTCTCGATGGGGGAGACCATCCTCTCCACGGTGAGGAAGGCTGCCAGGTTGGCAGTGTAGGAAGAGATGATGATGAGGGTAAAGAACCACCACACCCCTCCAACGATACGGCCTGAGAGAGATCTGCAGGGAAATACAAAACACAACACAGCTGTAATCTAGCCAAGAATTAAAACAAAAAACACAAAATAGAGGACAGTAAACAGTCACAATACCTCAAACAATGAACAGACCTTAGTGGTTGTAAAATAAACTTTGACCACTTTGATCAGTAAATTAGCTAAATTAATTGAAACGTCTACAAATAAATCAAGGCACATTAATTAAAATGTCTTCGCTAAGTTCAAAAATTTGAAACTTAAGACGAGGGTTTTTAATTCAAATCCATGACATTTTGACACATTTTGAATTGTCTGCTATAACAGTAGTATCTGCATGAAAGGAAGAGAGAGAGAGACCGAAAGATTGCGGGGCTGATTTAAGCATCAAATGCAGCCCTGTGTGAGAAAAAGATCATGTGCCAAATGAGAGAATACTGCAGGAGTCTCTTCTCTCTTGCCTTGTAAGTCTGTTTTGCCCAATTAGAATTTCAATGCAGGGCTGGGTCGGATTACGCAAGTCAAGATGAAGAGAGAGGAAATTATGAAACGGCAGTGTGAGTTGAAGAGCGGCTGATGAAATATTGATGCGGTCGTGGCAAATGGTGCTAAAAACCAATAAGTCTAACGCAGGTACTTCAAAGACTGCACTCGGCTCAGGAGCAGAGCAGAGGGAGACAGACGAAGGGGAGAGACAAATCCTCACAAATAAAAATAGCAAACTGTTGTTTTTGTACTAAGTAGCAGATAAGCTGGCCCTGGCTGTTTCTTTTTTTGAGGAGGGGGGGCGAGGAGGGATATGGGGGGGGGGTTCATTCACTCCTTCCTCCTGAAGAAAAAAAAAGTCGAAATTCATCCGAGAACATCCCTCACCCACAGACCTGTTTCCAAATCAAGACTCCATGGCAATCATTCCTCCGGAAAGCACAACTGACAAAAAAAAACCTCTTCTTTTTTATCGCCCAGAATCCTCTCTGTACAATGCGGCAGAGACAGAGAAGGGGCTCAGAGAGGATCTCCAAAAACAGCCAAAGGAGAGAGCAAGGCATAGAGGGAGAGGGTGGTGGGCGACAGTGGAGAGGAGGTACCATGCCAAGGCTATACTTACAGTCAGTGAGGAAAGAAATGAGAGTCAGAGAAAGAGGGAGAAGGAGAGAGAGAGGGAGAGAAAGACGAGTGAAAGAGAGCTAGAGACATGAGAGAGAGAGAGAGAGAGAGAGAGAGAGAGAGAGAGAGAGAGAGAGAGAGAGAGAGAGAGAGAGAGAGAGAGAGAGAGAGAGAGAACAAGCAGCCATAGCCTTGCTTTCCACTTTTGTGTTTGTGACAGCTACCAGGCCTCCTATTTTTTCCTGTTTGGTAATTTCAGCTCATGGAGGATGAGTGCTATTTCCATGCCATTTCCATCACGGGTGCATGGAGGGGGCTGTCTGTCAAGCAAGCATGCATAGGCTGGCCAGCAGTCTGTTACCAGACCTGAAAATAGGCACCAGGCATTTACAGAACAAAATGGGCGAATCAACAACACATCCAGTTCCAAAC
>JAODXP020000020.1:6714752-6747252 GCA_027497455.2 Sardinella longiceps | reverse complement strand
ATCTGAGGTAGCTTATCTCCTTTGAATGAATTTTGACGTTAATTAGATCTAAATTTTCTCTCCCTTACATATTTTCTTCTTACGCTTATTCTGGGAACAAACTGTCTGCTATTTTGGTGCACTTGATACATCCTGCATCCCATCAGAAGTGAACAGGTGAGTGAGTGCCTGTTAACAGTAGCTGTACACTGAATCAGTGGAAGAGACTGGGCAGTTGTTCCACATACAAAGACTACAAGAGCGACAGACACTCAATCCAACTTCAATTTTATTTTTTTGACCCAGCTCTTACGAGAGTTGTCCTAGTCCCTTCAAACACCTGGAATGCTCACACACACTGGGATCACACTCTAGAACTTTTTAGCTCTTGCACTTTCTAACTCCTAACAAATTGTCCTCCTAGTAAGGTATTTACTTGCATTGTGTTCTAGCATGATTGTTAATCCTCCTTTTGTAAGTCACTCTGGATAAAAGAACATTGGATTGGATATACATCTGCTTGGATTGGATATGCATATGCTAAATGCATGAATGTAAATCTAAGTGCAAAAAATCATTTGCATAACTCAAGGATCATTTTATGAGTGAATAAACACAAAATATGGGATATCCCACTGACAGGGAAAGATCCTGATTGGTTAAAAACAGAGCTGCATTGACCAGTAGCCAATGTGAGGCTGTGAGCTAAGGTTATGCTTGTGATACCATGATGTGTTCTGCTATGTTATACTTGGGCCAACCTGAATATATTTCTGTATTCTGTTACCTTGGAGAAAAGAGATCTTTGGTGCACAATAGGGGGTACATTTCTTCCTCAGATACATATTCACATGCTATGGAAATTACTGACAGGGCCTCAGTGAAGTCTTAGCCTCTGAAGAGATTGAGTTCTGTGATCTCCTGGTTGATATTTCGCACATGAACTACAGTGATCCCTGTTGTAGTATTTTTGTTTGGAGTAGCACCTACCGCCCACCATCAAAACTAATAAAACCTGACCAATACAGATACTCCCGACTTAAAGACATTTAAAGTGGTAGGAGGATTGGCAGTGGTGATCCCCAGTGTGGCAGTGTGAAGCAAATGTGAAGACCAGAAATGTCATTAACATGTGCTTTGCATTTATATCACGAATGACAGTCATTTATTCCTGTTCCAAGATTTTAATTTAGGTTTAACATAACTAGACTACCTCTTCTCAAACACCTTAATCTTCTTAAAGGGCTTAATCTTTTGAAATAAAACTTTTATTCTTGCCTGCCAGCATATTTACAGTATTATAGTAAAATACAGGAGATGGTATCAGACCATACATCATCTGCATGCAATCACAAATACAGTTCTATCCTGTGTTGGATGCATTTCTTGCTAACTATTTTGCCATACCTGCCAATCTTGATACTAAAATAGCATATTTTTTTGTGCTAAGATTGAATTAGCCCTTCAGGTCTGAAAGTGCTAAGCCTTCTGCCTACCCACCACACTTTGTCTTTGATACCCCCCAAAAGCTCTGGGTCTACTCTCCATACAGAGGCTCTGAGAATCTTCTATAGAGTGCCCATGACCCCTACTTCCTCTGCTTAGCTGTAAACCCTTATCTGAAACAGTAACCGCCCTTTTTCTTTCACACACACACACACACACACACACACACACACACACACACACACACACACACACACACACACACACACACACACACACACACACACACACACACACACACACACAGTCCCATATTCCTAACAGGCATCTGATACAGCCCTGCATAAAACTCAAGAAGTGCCGACGACAGCATGCATGCTTAAACGGGGCCAAGCAGATGAGCTGTGTTCGCACACAAGAGAAAGACAGAGAGAGAGAGAGAGAGAGAGAGAGAGAGAGAGAGAAAGGGAGAGAGAGAAAGGGAGATAGGGTTAAACAGAGGGGAGAGAGGGAGGAGACAGGAGAGCGAAAAAGAGGGGATATGGTGAAAGAGAGGGGAAAGGAGAGATGGTAGGGATTGGGAAAAAGCGAGAGAAAGATAATAGTGAAAAGAAGAAAGAGATTGAGTGAGAGAAGAGAGAGAGAGAGAGAGAGAGAGAGAGAGAGAGAGAGAGAGAGAGAGAGAGAGAGACCCCCCACCCCCACCCCACCCCACCCCTCAGGTGGAGAAACAGGCTGCCATCCTGCAGGAGCGAGCGGAGAGAGTCAGGCCCTATCAGCAGTGTGTCAGTCAGACAGAGGAGGCGCGGGCGGTGCGGTGCGGTGTAGTGTGGTGCGGTGCGGATGGAGCGCAGATATCAGCAGTCAGCCGCTCTGTGCCGCTCCACTCTTTCTCCCCTCATTATTCCACATTACAGGCCTCAGTGCAGCGGTGGAGAGGAGAGGAGAGGAGAGAGAGGAGGAGAGGGGGATAGGAAAGGGGGAGGAGGAGAGAGGGGAAGAGGAATGTGTGGAGATAGAAAGAGGGGATGTGGGGAGAGGAGTGGGATTGAGAGGGAAGAGGGAGAGAAGGAGGGAACCAATAGGAGGGAGAAGGAGGAGACGGGAAGGAGTGGAGGAGAGTGTCAGAGTGAAGAAAGAGGCAAAGAGAAGGGGAGGAGCAGAGAAAGTGGAGGATGGAGAGGGCAAGGAGAAAAAGAGGGCAGGAGAGAAGGAGGAGGAGAAGAGTGATAAGCAGGGGGAAGAGTAGAGGAGAATAGAGAAGTGAAGGCGAGAGAAAGGGAGGAAAGGGAAAGAGAGGAGAGGAGAGGAGAGGGGAGTAGAGGGGGAGGGGAGGCACAGAGAACCTGAACAAGCAGGAGATTATGGCTGGTGTGGCACAGCTCAGAGCCACGCAGTCAAAGACAGCGTCTCTCTCTGAAGCTCTTGCCAGCCTGGCTCTCGCCTGCAGTCGGGCCGGGAGTATTTTTCGAGGGCGTTTTGGACTGTTGTTTCTGGCAAAATCCAGAAATCAACAAGCTGTGTTGAGGGAAAGGTGGATGCCACACTGACTTTTCCCTTCGACACAGCAGTGGATGGGGAGACGGACGGCGAGTTGAATTACAATGTGATGAAGCAGCATTGATTGACGGCTCTGACATTTATCAAGAACAAACACTTTTCTTTATCACCTGGCATGTCTCTCAGAATGCTCTTCTTCCTGCTTCCTGCTCCCACCCACCCCCCAACACACACACACACACACACACACACACACACACACACACACACACACACACACACACTCTTATTAATGCCTGCTCAGTAAATCTATAGTATTCACACATTCGCACATCTCAACACTGGAATAATAATTCTTTTTATCACACGGCTCTTTATAACGCTGTAGAATGCTCCATTCGCTTCAATGGGACTTAATAACTAAGTAATTGCCAAGTATAACAGACTGCTGAAACAGAAGTCTTAACCAATCAGCTGATCTGAAAGTTAATGGAATACTTATTTTCTGCGGACAGTATTATCCATCTTAGTCATTAAAGTTATTGTTAAAGCAGTGATAAACAATGCTTCATCGCATGTTAATAATATCTAGAGTAGGTAGTTGTGTAATAAGCGGGAAAAGGTTCTGTGAGGCGGTCATTATCATGGAATATCTCCCTTCAGAGTGATGTGACGCAGCCTGAAATGAAGTGGAGAGATATTCTATGATAATGACTGCCTCACAGAACGTTATCCCTTACCCATCACACTTTTACCTCAATGCACATCTCAATGTCCCCGGCCACAATGGAACGCCACTCTTAAAGAGTGACAATGACTGAATCTATACTCAGTAGAAGCTACTTCTCAAGTGGAAATCAATGTATCTGAATTTCTTCTGCCCAGTAGACGAGTAGGAGATAGAACATAGCCCATGTGTGCTTAGTTACAGTAAAAACAACAACAACAACAAAACAATAACAGCACAGGCTTTGCCGGAATTAATTGACCACAAAGACATGTTCCCAATTTCATCCCAAAATATCAATATACATTTTGGTACATTTTAAGCCTTTAATTGACAGAAGAGTGTAGAGTATTCAGCAGATGAGTGTGAGAGAGTGTGTGTGTGTGTGTGTGTGTGTGTGTGTGTGTGTGTGTGTGAGAGAGAGAGAGAGAGAGAGAGAGAGAGAGAGAGAGAGAGAGAGAGAGAGAGAGATGGCCACAGGTTGAACCGGGGTCCCTGTAGCCACTGAAATCCTGTGTGGTGCTGAATGCCGACGCTGGAGTACCACTGTGCTACAGCTCCCCCAAAATGAGACCAATTTTGGAGACCCAAATGATTCACTCGTTAAACGTCAGCAAAGATTCATGTCATTTTAGACTCCACATATCACTGTCCTGAGGTGACAATGGCTGACTCACAATTGTTTTGGTCCCTTTGCTCAACAAGAGAGAAGGGGAATAAGAAAGAGAGAGAGAGAGAGAGAGAGAGAGAGAGAGAGAGAGAGAGAGAGAGAGAGAGAGAGAGAGAGAGAGAGAGAGGGGGGGGGGTAACCCTGGTTCTTCCCTTTCCAGTAATAAACCAAAAAAAAAACAACATTTTTTAGGAGTCTTACTCTCAGTGGACCTAGCACAGGGCAAAATAAAAAACAAGCTTCATTATATAAATCACCACAAAATAGCAGATCAAAGCCAGCTCTAAATGATTTAATTAAAAGCAATCACTCATCTAAAGTTCACCACGTCCATTGTTCCCAATTAACCAGAGGAGAGGGCTGGCTCAGGGAATACAAAAAAAAAAAGAATCCACAGCCACTCTAAACACAGGGCCCCATGATGTCTCCATTGGCCTAAAACCAACAGATGTGCCCCCCCCCCCCTTGCCATCACACGCTATAGTGCCACTTGCCTAGACGAGACAATGGCTTAATTGGAGAGGGCGAGCAGACTGGCAGTTCCCTACAGATCCAGGCATAGGCAGACCCACCACCTACACACACACATCAGTCACCAGCTGCGGCAGCTGGGCACGGGGGCCACCGCTTAGAGGTGTCCGCTTAATGAGGGGAGGATCAGTCACGGCTCCCAAACTCTTCAACGTCAAAGGGACCTTTTTGGGGGTGGGGCGTTGGTGAGGGTGGTTAGATGGATGGTGTGAAAGCTGGGGTGGTGGTCATATTAAATAAGTAATAAGGACTAGGTGAAAGGCGGTTTGTGTGTGTGTGTGTGTGTGTTTGTGTGTGTGGTGGGGATTGGTGGGGTGGGGGGGTGGGGGGGAGGGCTGTGGACAGGAAAAGGTCAGGAGATTGGTAGCTCCAGGGAACAGGCAGAAAGCAGAACAGAGAGGGATGCACTGAGGAGAAGACAGGGATGGGTGAATGGGTGGGAGTAGGGGTGTGTGGATGGAGCGGGGGTGTACTGGGCGATTTGTCACACGGATGATTGTCTCTGTATCACACAACAGGAGCAGATCTCTCCTTACATCCAGGTCACAGAGATCTATGCCAAGGCCAGCATATTATACATAAAACAGTACCACAATCAAATGCCTCCACTTACAGTTACAGTGAACAGTATCATTCCTGTATAACAAATAATACTAGTTCATACTCTCTGACTACATATCGTACTCACACCACAACAGCACAAGACAAAGTGTCCTTTCTTTTACTGAGGCCATGTAGGGGACAAGTCCACCTTAGAGCAAGTGTCCGTCTAGTTTGTTCGATTCAAGCAAAATACTTGACTGTGACTGAAGATTTTGACATGAAGGATCATTGCTCTTCTCATAGCCGGCTGAGCTATGGCACAAAAAAGTAAACAAAAAAAGTAAACAAACAACTCAAAACAGAGGCAAACAACACAACCCAAAGATTTAAATGACCTCCTCAGAGATCTTTAAAATCTCTCCATTGTGAGGTTTGGAGCTCGAGTCCAAGCTAAGATTCCTCTGGCACCAAAGTGTGAAATCTGTGTGTCTCATTTGGGACATGCAGTGCCATCACTATGCTAGTGCGGTTTCACAGCATTTCAATAGCAGTTGAATACTTCACAAGCCTGACCACATTGCTCTGACACTGTGCACTCATCTACTCATGCGTGGGTGAGCAAATAGTGTGTCCCTGCAATGTGGTTCACCTGATTCACCACAACCTTTCCAATCGTCACGCATCCAAAAAAAAACACCAAAGAAAAGACTGTCACAGTAACATCACAAGCTGCAACCATTCAAATTCCATCTCCATACGTGATCGATTTTGAGATTATGATTTGAGAGCCAAACAGAACAGTAAAAGTGAATTCTATAGAAGCCCAGATACTACACGACACAGATGTTCTGGACGTGCTGTTACACCCCCACCCCAAAGGGTTTGAGACCTGTCAGCCTGTTATCCTCACAGTCCTTTCTATCACATTTCACAATAGGTTGGCACAGTAGTAAAATACTGCCAACATTAGCACACAGCTTGTTGATGACAGAGCAGCATCATGGCTGGTAATTATGAGAACTTCATCATGGCTATATATGGTCCAAACCAAAAAGGTAAAGTTTAGGGCAACACTGGATACATTACGGAATAGTTAATTCATGTCAAAATTAATTTTGGAAGACTAATACTGTTTTTTAGAATGTTTGTAGTGCTGATGCATCTGGCGTAGCCAATTCAGTTGATTATATGGAAACTAATTTCTATGGTAGATGCAACTTTGACATAAACACTTGCGTAAAATATCCACTGTAGCCCTTGTAGCCCCACTGGTGGAACCAAAACAAGTGGAGGTAAAAAAAAGACACATGGGCCACCAGGAGTTAATGCGCTGTACAGTATTACAGGAGTCCTGTAGTGAGGGGGAGATTTATGCCTCACCTTGGTGAGATGTCACAGCCCTGCTGCATGAAGGCCCCGAGTGAGAACCACAGGCTGTTAAAAATCCCAAACTCGTTGCTGTGCTCAGGCTGCTGTTGCTGCTGCTGGGTCTGCTGCCCCCCCTGGGATTGGCCAGCTTGCGGGGAGGACGACTGGGTCTGCTGGCCCTGGTCGCCACCCTCCCCATCCTCGTCCCCGTGCCACTCGTAAGGGCTGAAGCGGCTCACCAGGAAGAGCACGACGCTCACGCCGATGTAGGCGAACACGATGCACATCCAGATCTCGTAGGCCAGCGGGTCCAGGAAGGAGAAAACCCCTGGCTTGGACTTGGTGGGTTTCTTGATCATAATGGAGATGCCTAAACTCATGAAGGGCTTGGTGAAGTCAATGACTTCTTCCCGAACCAGAGTAATGGTGAGAGGGGCCACGGCAACATCAGCTTTCTGCAGGACAGAAATAAAAAGCATGTTTTTCATGAGTGAACAATGCTAAGAGTATAACAAGATTATAGAAGCTAGCATCGCGGATGATTATCTGTTTTTATCTCAGGAGAAAAATGCCCATTGCGCATCAGATGAGTAAGTGCACTAGCCTAAAAGGTTTTCGAAATTTGTCCGAGCAGAACATCAACAAAACAACATAAGCCATTGCGCTTAGTGCTTATATTTCCAGTAAATGAACCACCAATCAATAAGCATGGACCACAAAAACAATCTTTCTTTCCTTGAGGAGTTGTAGTAACAAATGTAAATAACCTTCAGATTCAGAAAGATTTTTATGTGTGCGAGTATTACTAAAATCCCCTCCCTAAAGAACTCGACTGGAGAATTTCTCTCTAGAGAATGCTTCGTATAATTCAGCTTTCTAGGGCTGCATAATAATAAGATGCTTTCAAGTAATTTTAAGATTACTTCTTGGGAGAAAAAAAGAGACACAAATCCACGAAGCCACACTTGATTGGGTTAGAGCAGAGAGGAGGGGGAAGAAAAAAGCACATGGCCCAGTCGAGGCAGATAATATAGAATTCTCCGCCATTCTCTTACGCCATTAATTCATCCATTTGAATATCCTGGGGGCAAAATGGTCCAAGAAACTGAGCACATCCTAACAGATGATGACGCGTCGCAGGACATTTTAGTACCCCGGTGCGATTCTAATCCTACTAATTGTCCTTTTTGTGTCTCGAATCCCGATGTGTTCTTTTTCCTACTGTTTATGGCTTCACTGTTGTGGAATTGGCAGTAAATCAAGATGAATCCATTCTCCCTAATGTGTTGTGACAGAGGCAAAGCAAGTGAACATATAAATAGGAGGAACAGAAGCCTTTGTCAAACTCATGGCTACACCGTTTTGAACAGTTTGTACACTGCACAGGGTCGAGATGTACTGCACTCGGCCAGGACATTGGTATTCCACTCACAAAGTATTTATGTCAATAGTGCGGTGTTATCAGAGAGAAAAAAACAGCAGAGATGAAGACTATACGTATGATTCATGCGTATGTATATCCTTGCAAGAACACGTGTTCTCGTGTGTACAGGAAAATATGGACATATAAAATTGGTATTTACATAAATCTCATTCACTTAGCACAGGACACATACAGATAATACAGAAAAATAAACACAGTAGAATACAGTCCATCTGCTCAACACGCAAACCAAACAAAATCACGCGAGTGAAAAATGTAGGCCTGAATAGCTGTTTACTTACGCCATACACCAGCTCTCCCACCATCCCGTTCCACATCTTGGTCTCAGCGTCTTTGGCCCCATACTTCCCATCGCCCACAATCTCCAGCGTGTATTGGTAGCCAGCGTGTTTGGCTATTTCAGCTGCTAGCTCCACGCAGTATCCCTCGTACTTGTCGTTGCCCTCAAAGTTCTCGTGGTTCTTCTTGAGCATCACATAAGGAGACTCCTGTGTTTTAAAAAAAAAACAGAATCAATTCTTTATTTGTGCGTCACAGAAAAATAGTATGGTGCTATAGGTCGGCCATTTTGAGGCAACAACATTCTAACCTAGCAGGGGTGTCTGAGTGCCACTTCTCACTGTGTAACATTTTTAGAGAGTTATTATGAGTTGTTAATAAGAAAGTAATAATGGGAAAACACAAATAATGGGCCGTGAATGGACGTGGATCATTTCTCTCTGTCTGCCCGGGGCTTTCCAACTGTGTTATTTACAACTGGAAGCTCCAGCAAACGCCCATGGCTACAACTAAAGAGCCTCTGCCTCTGTCTCCTGAGTGAGGGTGAGTCACAGAGTGGAGAGCACACACACATACACACACACACACAAACACAGAAGTACACACTGTACACACAAACAGCACTACACACACGCACACATAGTGCCCCCACAAATTCATACAAACACAACAAGAAACAAAACTAAAAAGCCGCAGTGATTTTATAGTGGAACAGCTGAGACTTAGTAATTCTCTACAGCAATAAAGGTTCACAAACACTGCTATTATATGTAAACATACTGTACATAGTGGTTTTTTTATCAATTTGTAAACAAATTTCTCCAGCTCAGCATGATGTACACTGGATTCGTTGTTTTTTTTTTTATTTTATTTTTTTTTTATGGCGAATTCAAAATAAGCTCGTCTGCAAAAGCTGGGAAAAGCTAAAGCAACACAAGCATCTCCAAGGACTCAGAGAAGGCCTAGGGGAATTGGGACACCTGTGTTCATGTGCAGCGAATCCAAACCAGAAAAAAAAGAAAAAAAGCCCAGACTATTCTACCTGTCTCACTTGCCTGAGCCCATAGCCAAAGGCAACAGTGTGAGAAGACGACCTCAGAGACCAAGCTCATCAATAACAATCAGTCCTGACTGGAACTATTGTGATGTGTTGATCTGGCAAGCCTACTATGTGGACAAGTCTTTATAGTAAAGGATGAGAGAGGGAGAGAGAGAGAGAGAGAGGGGGGGGAAGGGGAAAGGGAGGGGAATGAAAAAGGAAGGGAGTCAGAGACAAATAGGAGAGAGGAGAGAGAGAAATGGCAGAGAGAAAAAGAGAGAGAAGCAGAGAGAGAGAGAGAGAGAGAGAGAGAGAGGCAGAGAGAAAATCACATTTAAATTCATCTTTCTCTCTGATGGGGACTTCATAGGCAGGGCAGGCAAAAGAACCTTTGGAAGAGCTCCCTGCTGCCAGAGCAGCTCTGTCAAATGAATTCATTTGCTAGCGCCGCTCCTCGCCTATAAGCTGTTGTCTGTCTGCTAAGCTGCTGCTGCCGCTGCTGCTGCTGCTTCTGCTGGTGCTGGTGGTGTTGATGTTGCAGCTACTGGGGTTGACGCCAGCTGCCAGCACTAAGGGAAATAACAAGCGGCCTTCCTTTGCCTCCTGTCCCCTCTCGCTAATTGAGGAGGCCGAGGTGCGATAAACTTTGCAGCACGCTCTGGGCTAACTTATTTGGGTGTTCATTTTCAAAACCCAAGCGCATCATACATATGCATGATTGGGGAGGGGGTTGTTGCACACATACTCTTTCTCTCTCTCTCTCTCTCTCTCTCTCTCTCTCACACACACACACACACACACATATACACACACACACGGTTCGTAGTCATTTTCTAACGTGGCTGGACTTACAAGGATGGTGGTGACGACGTAGGTCTTGTTGAGAAGCTGCGTCTCATTTAATGGGTTGTACGTTGCCGTGTGGACATATTTTTCGTTCCAGTAGCCCACCTGCAGACAGAGGGGGTTGGCGGGGGGGTGATTGGGGGGTGGAGGGGGGGGGGAGGGAAACGCATCGGCATGGAGTGCACAGGCATTTTTCTGTTCTGCTATTTATAGTTTGATAAATATTCATACGAATGGCTTAAGAAGGAGCGCAATCACTTGAAATGCAGGCACAACCCTTTCGCTCCTGTGACTAACGCTCCTCTCCTGGCGCTCACTCTCAGCTGATAAAGACTCTGTGTCAGGACTTACAGGTTCTGCCTCCGACACTATGACCATTTTTCTTTTTTTTTTTTTTAACTCAGGAAGCTGAAATACAGACTTAGCTTGTACAGCTTTGCTGCATTGTCTTCAAGCTGAACCAACAGCACACAACAATTTAGCCTTCATTCACTTTCACTTTTATGTAAAGTGCTGCATTGTAGGAGTCAAACAATGAATGACTGAACGATGACTTTATGCTATGCAGTAAAATTACTGCAAAGCATAAAGTCATCGTACAGTCATTAACATAGCCATTCATTGTTTGACTCTATTATAAGAATATGTCCTGTCAGTATCAATGTGATAACTATGGGCATCATTTGCTAACTGTATGCTAAGCTTCACCAGTGTTTTCTTATCTGGTATTTCTTTATAGGTGAAAACAGAATCTACACACACACACACACACACACACACACACACACACACACACACACACATACACACACACACATGCACGCATGCACACACACACACACACACACACACACACACACACACACACACACACATACACATACACAAGTACATGGTTGGTGCATTTTCATCAGTTCTGTAGTAAAATATTTACAGGACTTGAATCTTTAAAACTGGACCTTAAGGACAAATTTAAGAAAAATCTCTGTTATGTTGGAGAATGAGGCCCTCTTGAATATAATCTATAATCCGCAATCATTAATTTACAACAATGTCTCAACTTTCTACACAGATTCTTCTTCCACCACTGATGGTTGCTACACTACCACAATTCACTCATTCATAAACTCTATACAAGATGGAGGCATTCTTTCTACCTTTTTGGGGCCGGTTGGCCTGAGCTCCATCACATCGACAGTGAAATTGGTCCGATGGCCTTTCTCGTTGAACTGGACGTGACCCGTTATGCCTTCGAATTGGACCTACATGGAGGCATCCAAAAATAAAACCGGCTTTAAGTGAGTCACAGCGGCCATGTCATTACAAGGCATGCCCAGGGACAAAAAGACTGACAGGCTTGTTACAACACAACATATCTCAAAACATCCTCTATACCCACTGTGGAAGGGCAAAAATATGAATGGAATCAATTCCTTCAATTCATATGAGAGACCATTTGAATTGGTAAATGTTAAAAAATAAACAGAGTAAATAAACAGCGTTTGAAATTATTCAAATCTACACATCAGGGGTCCCAGAAGAAGAGCAGATAACCGCTATGCTAACAAACAAAACAAAAAAAAGCCCCTTGCTTGTTTGTGCAGGTGTGTGCGTTTTTTTTTTTTTTTTTCCAGCAGCAGCTACAGTATGGTGGAGCCTTACACCCCAGGGAGTCTCAAGTCACTGGCTCCCCCCAGCGTGGTGTCCGCTTGCTGGGCTTAGCCTACCTGCTGGAGGGCTCTCTGGATGTCGATGCCTTGGCCCCAGGGAGCCGGAGGGTTGGCCAGGCACTCCCCGGCGTTCCCTCGCCGCGAAATGTCAATGCGTTGCTTGCGGAGGTTCTGGAAAGCGGTGGCCATCACCGTCACCCCGTCGTAGGTGAGCGCTCCGGTGTACTGCGGATACGAATGACCAGTCAAACAGTTATAGCGTTTAAAACTGATTAAATGAGACACATATATTCCACAGATGTCCTTTTGAAAAGAACACGAACAGACAGACAGACAGAGTACATCCCTCAGAGGGAATTTCCCCATTATTGGATTTCATTTTTTGATAGGCCTATCTGATTTCATTTCACCGCTCAGCCTCCACCATGTTAAGGCGATGTGCCTTTTTTTTTTTTTTTTTTTTACTTGTACCTTCAGTCTTCTTTTGGGAATCTTAAGGTCTTTGCTGTCAAACTCAAGCCAGTCCTGGATGGTGTTGCTGACCAGGGGTGCTGAGTAGTTCATCAGCTGGAAGCCTGTTACATTGCCGCCTGCCTTCTTGAACTCTGTCAGATTCAGATCCATGAAACCCTAAAAGGGAGAGAGAGAGAGAGAGAGAGAGAGAGAGAGAGAGAGAGAGAGAGAGAGAGAGAGGAAAGGTCATGACCATCACCAGACACTCAAACACACCAACACACCAAGATAATGACCACACCTGGATGCCAGCATGATGGCCTGCATGAATGCATACAGTATAACATTGGAGGTTCTATATGAATTTAATTCAAGACAATTCAATTCTATTTTATTTGCATACAGACTGTTGCCTATAAGATCTAATAATACATAGCCATTTGGTTTACAGCGTAGAAGACACACTATCATTTCCAGATGAAGTCTTCTTCGTGATATTTATATAAATGGAAACTGAACAACTGTGCTCTGCAATCTTGAGAATATTGGAATGTTGTAAAATGGCAACTGCATGAGCCTGAAGTCTTGTTCTGGGGGGATGCAGGTCAATGCGGAATACAATCTAATTAGATTTGAGAGAATTCAACTGTAGTTGTTTATAACATGGCAATTCCCATGCACATTAAAGTCGTGTTATGGGTAACCGTGGAAATGAGGCTCTCATTGTATGCTGCCCATTGTCAGTGGAAAACAACAACCATAAAAGAGCTACATCTATTGACATCCATTGAAAGAACAGGTAGATATCTGCATTAGTATTGAAGTGGGAGCAATACAAACACTCATGCATGAAGCCTCCGCATGTGCTGTGTTCTATTCTTCTAAGACAAACTCAGTCTATTCTCGTCACCACATCAATGTATGGATTGCCCTTTAAATGTCAAGATTATGTGGACCCCAAAACAAGCAAGAACATTCCTGCCACTGCAACACAATAGGCTTCACACGAGCGCACAGTTTCTTGAGGTACGTGTTGATATTATGTAAAAGACAGGCAAACAATGAATGCTGCATTTACTGAGTTGCTTTGTTAAAACCTGAGGAGAATAAGAGAGTAAAAGCATAAAAGCAGCAAAAGCACAGTCTTACGCAGAGATTAACCTTTTCACTTTTAATTTAGAGATATTATCTCTCAGATAGACTGCTGTTTTTAAATCAGTAAATGCTGAAGTGCTGCCGATTAGTCAGTAATACTCCTCTTTATGTTGCATTTAACAGCCAGGAATCAAGGGCATCTTTCTTCTCAATTTCTTCCTGTATCTAAACCAACATGTTTATGTATGTAATGTATGTATGTACTGTATATGTGGGAAAATGCAGTGTGATTCCTCTCTCTCTCCCTCTGTGTGTGTGTGTGTGTGTGTGTGTGTGTGTGTGTGTGTGTGTGTGTGTGTGTGTGTGTGTGTGTATTTGTGACTGCTCATATGAAGTGATTTCTCTCACTGATACGGGACCCACGGGGCCTTCCTCTACAGAAGTGAGGCATTCCTGCAGCCTTTATTGTCATCATTATTTATAACTTGACATGTTGTTTCATTATTCCCCAATCCAATTATGTGCCTCAGTGTATGCACTCCTTAAATTGCAATTTGATGCTAGAGGATCGCATTATGAACCTAACAATGCAAAGCACAATATGAAGGCATAGCTCAGCTCGACATCCTTTCATACAACTATTCATGCCTAATTATCAATAATACTAAGAAGGGACAGAGATCATTTTTGACATTTGTTTCACTTTTGACAGATTTCTCTTAATTGTGGTTAGCATTACCTACAAAACAAACCAAGGTCATTTCCATTTTATATCTGCTGTTCTTACAAACATCTCAATAATCCATATAATGTGTATTTTCTGTGTCTCTCAAGTCCATTTTATAAAAAGACTGTGAGCACAGTTAAAGAACAACCATAGTCACAGATGTGTACACACACAAACACACACACACACACACACACACACACACACATGCAAACTGAGTCATATGTGCAGGGACACGGATAAACACATTTGCAAATCTACAGTCACTCATTCACACACACACACACACACACACACACACACACACACACACACACACACACACACACACACACACACACACACACACACACACTCCCACTCCCACACATGAAAAGAGAGGGGGAGAGAAGACTGTGATGCCTTGAAGGAGCAGAAATGATAATTCCCTTGCTCAGCGGGTAATCAGCAATCTGTCTGCATTGTGCTCTGCATTTAAAAACCGAGGCTCTCCGGTCCGATACAAAGAGGATGAATAAGCAGCACTATATGGAACAATGCCACTATTGATTTCATTTAACTTAAGGCCTCACACAAAAGACTGCATGCAAGGCTAGTGGTCAATTGACAAGAAAGCCCCTTCACCTTAAGCATGAAGGTTTAGTTGAGGAGTGGGTAACAGGTTTTTTAGTACTCACCAGGTTTGCCAGGATGAAGTGGTACATCTTGAGGTTTTTCCTCTGGCTTACGATCTGCAAAAATAAACACACCCAGAAAACAGTAGTGTGTTTTTTCTTTTTCTTTCTTTCTTTTCTTTTTTTCTTTCGTTCTCTCTTTTTTTTTTAAAGGTGCTCTCCTCTCTCTAGCACTTCCGACATTTTATTGACTGAATGCGCAACTCATTTATCAGGCCTAGAGATTAAAGGCTGAGCAGGCCAGCCCCTGTTTCTGCCTCTGCGCCTCCAAACAGAAGCTAATCAGGCCCATCTTTCTAATTGCACACCTTTCCCTCACGCTCCGTGTGTGAGGAATGTCTGTTATCAGCAGAGAGGGGGCAGCTGCAACAACATTGGGAGAGGGGGTTGAAGATTTGGCATCTGTCACTGTGGGAGGACCAATTATGGGCCTAATGACTACATGTGCACACCCTGCATTATAATTGCACACACACCTGCAGCCTGTACACCCTGGCCTTGTCCCTTGGGTGAAAAGTTAAAAGTGTGACAAATGTTAGGGAAGGCCTTTCCTACATGTGGGTGATAAATTCAGCCACATTTAGCCACTAACAATACCAATTTGGTTTTAAAAACATTAAATGCAATTTTATGATATGGAACACTTGAGAGACAAATAATTCAAAATGTGAAGCTATGTGAAGTATGTAGCTCTGTATAAATAATGTCAAAATAAGCCAGACTGCTGTGTTCTTCCTTTCTTCAGATTCACGCTTGCTGGCCATTCAGATTAAATAAGACCCAGCTCGGCATTCACTCAGGCCAATCTAGAGACCCGTCACTGCAGCTTGTAGTCTGCCGGTCTGCAATTACAGACAGCTATTGACATATTGACGCGGCAATGTCAGTCCTGACATAATTACCAAGTTGAGGATGGAGTTCAGCCTTTCCAGCTCACAGTCCAGAATGATGCGGAAGTCCTTCTTCACGTCCAGGTCCTGGACGACCTTCAGAAAGGCCGTCTCTGTCAGACTGTCCAAGTTTACTGAGGTCACTTTCCACGTCTTTTCAGCTGCTGTGTCCAGGATCTTTTGCAAAACTGTCAGGCCTATCAAAAGTAAAGACAGCATTAGCCAGAAGCAAGTTATTTGCTAGCTCTTGTCAGAAAAATATCCATTTCATATCACTTCAGTAAACAAAATTTCAAACTGTCTTTGCTTTCAAATCAACCGTGTGCTTCGTGAGGTCTTCCTAGAGCTAGAAGTGAACAGAAAAAAGTTTGAATATGTGTATACTGGCCTCAGCTTCACATCACATTAACAACGAGCGAGCATGCCCGCTTCATGTCTGATTATTCAAAAAGCATACAGCGAATGTGTGTCATTTCGCTTGCTTTCTGAATTCAAAACCACCAAATACAGCATTTAAAAATGTTCCCTCAGCTCTGGGGAGAGAGAGAATGAGAGAGAGAGAGAGAGAGAGAGAGAGAGAGAGAGAGAGAGAGAGAGAGAGAGAGAGAAATAAGTGCTCTGTATGATAAGGATGTGGAGGCATATGTTTGAAGCCAGCTAGTCCGAACACATTATGCAGAGTCTGGATTGATCACAGCGAGGGCTTTCTATGAAGTGGGGGAAAAGTTTCTCAATCCCCCCCAAAACCATGCTGGCCTTCAGCCTTTCCGTCATCCATTCATGCCTGTGCAAACCCTTGAAGAATACTACTCAAAAGATGGGATGAGCACAAGTGAGCTGCATCCGCTCAACAAAGCCCTGTCTCCGAGCACCGAAAGTTCGAACACCATCATACTTCTTCCCCTTCTTAGACTTTTGCACTGCATTTGGCACACTACAGCCTTTCAAGGAAACATTTTTTTTGTACAAGTACACCCTGGTGGTGCTTTTCCCGTAGCATCCTCAGCCTTGAACCTTGTACTCTATTCACAAAGCGATCCACTCTTTCTAAGTCAAGGACTACAACAACACAATGGGAACCCACACACACACAATTCCCCCAACCAAAATACAACTGGATAAGATAGTGTGTCACTAATAAAAGGGACATTTAAAAATAAATAAATAACAATAAGTCTGCCGCCTTTCTTTGCTGCATTCCTCTCAAGCGATACAACAACACGTAGCTCAATTCTCATGCCGACTCTTCATGGTACAGTGAAGCAGGAGCTCTCATTTCCTGATTGCTGGTTGGTGTTTATTCCTCATTGGTGGTGGTTTCTGTGAGGCTTGTATAACTCCCATGACTCGTACCTACAGCAGAGCAGCATGCATATCGGGCCTATTAGTCATAATTCTTAGACCACATTCCTGCCCAACTGACATTCCGTCATCAGTATCAAAAGCAAAACTGATATAATTGGGTTTATTACCAAGCATATCTCCCTTACAATAGCCTAGTGGGGGTTTGCCATTAGGTGAGGGCTCTTCAGGGCCAAAGCTTATCAAATTAAATGGCCAGAGCACAGTGAGGACCAAAATATACACACAGATGATTTGTCAGATGTGATGAACGTTTTCCTTTCCCCAGGTTTCCCTTTTCCAGGGCATTTTTACAACGTTTTGTTAATGAGGATTTGAAAGATGTGTTTACCAAGATGAAGACTGAGAGGTAGCAGGGGTCTTCTTTTTTTTTTAAAAAAAAAGGTAAAGGATAAGCTAAATGCATGCTGCAGGATAAACAAAAGGAAAATGTAACATCTGACATAATCGAAAACGACATGCTTCTGCTTGGCTTGTATGCTTATAAAACCCCAGGTAAGAAATATTTGGAGTTACACGTAGAACAATCACAGTTTTACAGACTCAGAAAGTGCGTTGTTGTTGTTTTTTTTATCTCACTGACACAGTTTTCGTTTAGTTGCACTAGTTTCCTGATAGGGTTTGCTGTGAGGCGATTTTCCCCCCTTTTTTAGCTTAAACCTTGGCACCTCTCTGATCGCTGACAAGTGTATTTCAATGATAAGCTTGGTGGTCAACATGAAGGACATGCATATGGATCTATGCATAATTTCAACTTCAAAGACACTAAATTGTAAACTCAACCTCAGGCAGTAAGCAACCGGCTTCAAAGCACATTTTGATCAACTCTAAACACCTACAGTAGCAGCAAAACAGCATTTGCAGCCAGTAAGGCCCAACCAGTAGAATATAGAACAAGCAGTGACTAGACCGCTAGGTATTTCATCAGACAGGCTAAGATAGACTGGGCTCTAATAACTTCTACAGAAAGATTATATGCTATTCAAAGAGTTTCAAGGAGATTTCAGCTAAGATTTTAATTAAAAATAATAATTCAGTGTGAACTCTGTTGTTACTATTTTGTTTCCAATATTTTCACTGTTTTTGAATAATATATTTATTTATTTATTTATTTACTTTCTGTGACATATAACTCTACCGTAAATAGGGCCGACTGAAACTATGGCCACCATTATTATCATCTCCACAGAGACAGAAGCCTTGCTTTGATGGATGGGGATTCAGGACTAACTTTTATTGCAACCATGAAATAAACGACTATGGATATGAGACTTACTACAGTATACTGCTTTCACAGGTCACTTTGGATTATGAAGTGAAGATGAACAAATATGCACATTCACATGTAGAAAAAAGGAACTATCCAGATAGGTACAGTTTGCTAATGTGGTTTTGCAGTCAAATTATAGCAGACATAACAATATGAACTAAAATCAATGCCTGATATAGTCAATACCATCATGTACGGTAGCATTTCCCGTCTCTTCAAGGTAAGGTCTCTTTCTCCGCAGCCCCTTTTCCCTTCACCTCCATTTAAAGTAGGAATAGGATTCTTCCAGTGCACAAAGACACTGAATTCATTACAAATCCCTTTGCATTCTCTGAGCTACATATAGTAACAGATTAAGTGGAGATTTGCTAATTATAGTCAATTCTTGGGTTATGCAACAGATGCCAAAACTAGGTTTGTCAGTGAAATAGCGGTGAGGCGGCCAGCGTATTTTGTGTTCATTAAAAGACTGTGTCGGATCGAATTTTGAAATGCCTCTCCAGTCTTTTTTTTTTTTTTTTTTGCAGCGTTGATGCTCTCCTGTAGTCTGTGAGTGTGTGCGGGCGCGCTTGAGCTTGTCTCGGCAGCTGTGAAATTGTCTCGCACCGCAGAGCAAACCAGCTTTATCGCCCACTGAGCAGCACTAACCTGCAGATAAACTGGCCAGTGAGAGAGTGCACAAGAAAGAGAGGCGAAAAGCGAGAGACAGAAAGAGACAGAGAGAGAGACAGAAAGAGAGAGAGAGAGAGAGAGAGAGAGAGAGAGAGAGAGAGAGAGAGAGAGAGAGAGAGTCCTATCTGTTTCGCATTACTGTTTCCCCATACTACTGCACCAGTGCAGATAAGGATGCGAGACGGAAGAGATGAGCGTTTGGGATTGGCGCGGAGAAACAAGCTTGGCCCTGGTGGACTCCTCTTCCGCTCCCTCTAATGCTTTCACTCACCTGCCTGTCACCCATTCTCCAAATGTCACACAACAACAGATTGAATTCCTGCTCATCGTCGTAAGAGTCTAATTTACCTTTTTTTTTATGTCCATCAGCACTGCCAGTTCTCAGTAAGATTCATTTCTATGCATGAATTTTTCCCATTTGTAAATTGCACAAATATACTGCAAAGAATCAGAATAAGTTATCTAGTTTTCGAACATTTGCATACATTAGTTGGAAAATTAAACTGAAACAGGTCTCGTTGTGACCTTTAGACAGAATCAGAGAGATGATTGTCCTTTCAAGGTATGAAAGTGCCTTAATTTATGAAAATTCAAAGCCAGCTAAAAGCAGAGAATACATGAGTCAAAATAATCACCCAACCCCCTCTGCTGAGAGAGAAATGTACTAATCAGTGACACTGGATTGGATTACACATTCCAATAATGAGGAAGGTATTCATTAATTTAAGACACACACACACACACACACACACACACACACACACACACACACACACACACACAGACACGCACACACAGACACGCACACACACACGCACACATACACACACACACACACACACACACACACATACACACACACACGCACACAGACACACACACACACACACACACACACACACACACACACACACACACACACACACACACTCACTCACTCACTCACACACACACACACACACACACACACACAAAGTTCCTTTAAAGGGTTTAAAATAACCTTGTGTGTGCAATATGGTATCCAGGCAACAGGAGAAGAGCAATGGGGATTCCGGTGGTATTAGGATGGCATGGAAGAGTCAATGACCTTGAGTTCCCAGCTCAGCGGTGGCCCACATGAGTAACACAAACAAATCAATGACATGCTCATCTCTCTGTATGAGCATCCCGTCCGAAAAGCCAAGTCAATTTGCCGACGCCGCCAAAGCCATCTTCAAGCATGACAGCATGTATGACAAAAAGAGGAGCTATAGTGATAACATTACGTTCTCAGATTATTATATAACTCAACTGCTCATCTGTGACCTTGCATGCATTACTTCATTTACCGACGTCTCCCAGAGACGCTGTGCACAGTTCTCAAAATGAACTTGATGCCTCGGCTCGTGATGACACATGCTGATGAGGTGTCACAAGATTATTGGCTGGAAATGGGCGGCCGAGCACCAGATAAATATGGCTTGCTTCACAAGAGATGAGATGAGTAGAACACAGCAAAAAAAAAAAAAGAAAAAGAAAGTCGTGGTTGCCCACCCAAGCACAAAACGTGCATCAAAAAATATTTTCAAGTGTTCCGAGCAGATCATGAGGAGACTTGCATCCCCAGAGCTTGACAAACTAGGCCTGGAACTGCCACTACAAATGAAAGGATTCAGAAATGCTCTGTATACACACAACAGCATTTCTTTCCCTTCCATATCCTCACAAGTTTAACAAAAGACACTGAGATGAAGAGCTTGAATTTTTCGAACACCCTCAGCAGTATTTCAAGTGGAACAGAGAGTCCACAAAGAGACATCCTCACTGTCCTCAACCTGCCTTCCAGTAAGACACTTAATAATGCATGCTAATTCAACACTATAGGAGGCTTTCTGAAATGTGCACATATGAGATATGACACTTGACATTTCAAAGCCTTCGCATCCACTTCAACTCAAGCCAAATGAAGAACCGACCTACCGGAATCTGAACTGTACATGTAGACAAACTTGTTCCACTTGTAGTACTCCACAAGGTCTATCAGGGCGTCCTGAAGCTCGGGCCGAAGCTGGATGACAAACTGGTTGTTGGTGTCGATGGGGAAACTCGGCGTGACAAAACACACGTGCAGCGCTCCACAGAAGGACATGAGCATGTTCATGGTCTTCTTGTCATATAGTCCAATGATGGCGTAAACTCCTTTGGAAAACTGCGAACAAACTGGAGGAAGAAGGAGAGGAGAAGAGTTAGACTGGATCATTAACACATGCAAGAGGGGAGAGAAGCGCAACCTTGACTATTTTGTTCATTAAAAATTGAAGCGGTGTAGCAGATCTGCAAAGGAGAGCTAAATCTCCAACAGCCTTGTTACTGTACGTCAACTCACTCCAGTCTGGTGCCAACAACTGCTTATATTTTTGGTCTTCTAAATGAATGATTTCTAATTGGTCATGGGTGTCACACTCCGTCAGCTTCCTAGAATAAGTGGTCAAGGACTAAGTGTTAATTAACAAAAAGAAATAATGAGTATTAGCATGGCTCATGCATCAATAACAAACAATTAATAGGCTGCTGCTTTAGAAACTGATGCCAGAGCAGTGCCGCAGGCAGAGTCAGGAATAAGGCCAGACAGTGATGACTATGATTGGACACCCTTTCAGTCACTTTACAGAGGATGAACACAAATGAGAGAAAATAAAAACATCATCACTTTATTCCTGTTCATCCTTTGTGTTTTCTAAATTCACTTTTCACGCTTCTATAGAGCGTTTCAATGATGAAAACAAAAACAATGCTGGAATGTTCTATGTCATTCCCAAACAAATTCCACTATTTTAAAATAACTTCCAGAGCATTAAAACTGAAAACCCTGTGGGAACAGCTATGATGCTAACATACTAATAAACTCTCTTGAAACTGTCTAGAATTACGCAATGCTTTTACCATTATAAACAACCTTATGGGCACTGACAAGTGGCAATTCTGCTATTACAAGTCCGAGCATGTATGTATCTGTGTGCAATGAAGTAGTATTAGATTTTTCTGGGAAATCTGACTCATACAGCCACTTGTTTAATACATGGCACTCCAGGGTTATTGCCTCTTCATATGTCACAAATGAATCTCAATGAGGTGCAAATGAGCACACATAAGGTCAGCCATGATGCTGCGTCATATGTTTTGCATCAGGGAGAGTACGTGGGGAAAGCAAGGACAAGGAACGGAGGGCTGTTTCTCTGTTGCCTGTGGGGTTTTTGGCATCAGTAGTACCGTGGCGCTAGTTGCTCCAGGGGCCTAGAGGTCGATGATCATCCCTGATCCCCAGCATAGATCTGAAGGGCCCTGGCAGAGCAATCCATACCAGCGACCCGTAGCTTCCCCTGGCTCTATCTGCTTAAGAGAGAGACTGTCTGGCTTTCTGGATGACTGGCTAGCCGGAGCTCCGCTTGGAGTGAAGTGCCACGGCCTGACAGTGGTGATAATTAATAATGACCCAAGTGCCCTTCGCTGGGCTTACCTTCAAGCCAGGCGCCTCTAAAGAGGACTTAGGTGAGCGCCAGGCTTAAGTGAAGCCGCATTGTATATCAAAACAAAAAGAGGCTTGTCAATGTCTTGAGAAGGGGCTTTTGTCAGGACCTCCTAAGTGTGAAGAGAATGCAGGTGACAGCGGATGGGAGGGGAGGAATATTAGAGTCAGAAGTCTTATGTCTGCTTGGGTCCAAACATCACATAAGGTGGCAAAAGACCGTTAAACTAGCTTAGACGAAGTATTTCTCATGCAGGCTCTACATTGCACTCTGTAATGAGGCCCACTTAAAAGTAGAGTAAGCATAAGCGATGCTAAGTGAAATTGTCCATGAGTATGTTTATATTTCTTCTCAGAAGTTTTTGTCCAAAGAAACACAGATTGTTTTTGAAACAAGGACCAAACGAACCAAATAGCTCACAAGTAGCTCACCCGGCCCTTTAGTTCTTCCTAAAACAATACACAGTTTCATTGCACAGTTTCATTATTGTTTGAGAGGCACGCTGCCCTATATTTGTCCATTTCCAGTTGGTGGAGGTGGATGTCTCTGTAAGAAGATTGGGATTTCTTTTGTGTTCTCGGAGAATGGAGAGCAAATAGAGAAAATGGAACAAGAGACGATTGTTTTCATAAATGTTGCTAAGTGCTGAATGTTTAAAAATCACTTTGCTTGCCATTTAATAACAAAAAAGAAACGGAATGTAATGCAAGGTTACCTCATTTACTGTCGAGTCTAACTCTTGGAATGGAGCTAATCTTGGAGTAAACTGATCTGATAATCTGTATAGGTCTCTTAACCCAGCATTGATGTGACCTAGCTGTGTAATTTGACACCCCTTCAGTGGCTTTACAGAGCTTCTGTAAGGGTCTTCTACAAGGACAAACTGAAGGACTCCTTTATCCCAGGGGAGGGGGGCCGTGCAATGATGAAATCATCAGACACTCTGAAAAATGTCCAAGATATCATTGGTCATGTTCTATTTGCGTCTAAATCACCAGCAGATTTCCAGCGTTTCTGACCGCTGTGGCCGAGACGAGTCCTAGTCAGTGTGCATTAAGGGCCGTGGGTCTCGCATCTTTTAGTTTCGTCCCTGCATTGCCCTGGGTCACTCACCCACTACTACATGCACATGAGAGAGAAGGTCAGGGTTCACCCTCGACACACACACACACACACACACACACACACACACACACACACACACACACACACACACATTCCTATACCCACCCCCCCACCCACACACACACACACACAAACACACACTCACAAACACGTATGCAGTCACAGCCATAAGGCATTAGATAAACATATCTGATCCCTAACACTACATGAGCCCTGCCGCCCTACTTGTTTCCCTGTTGCCTTCAGCACTGGTCCTGGTGGCATTTCATATCAGGCTAATGAGATACCTGTCAGCAGCAATCAACACTGAAGCCCCCCTTAACTGACCTATATCATCATGGAGGATCCTATGACAAAGTGCATGTCTGACAAGTGCTTTATTTTTAGACAGATATATATTTTATTATTTGTTTGTTTCTTGTTGCCCAAAGCTGACTGTCTCGTTGAAACACTATCCCCCCAGCTGGTCTTTCACAGCTATCTATCTCCGACCGAGGGACATGCACAACCGTCAATGAGAGAGCACTGCAGCAAAGGGTTGTAACAAGGGAAGGGAGGTTGTGTCTCCCTCACATATCTGTCAGCTGGCTGCTGTCTTCTCCCAATCGGCGGGCGCGCACGGGTCCAGCCGAGAGTGGATTCCGGAGTGCCGTTCCCGCTCGGATGGGATCTGCTCAGGGATGCGCGTGAATTTGAGCAGCCGACTGGAGGCGACACATAATGCCGGGTTTGTCTTAAAGCCCATTACTTTCATCTCCGTCGCCTCAATGGAGCCCTTTGGACCTTAGCTGATTGGCATGCTGGGTACACTGGGTCTGGCTGGCTGGCTGCGCGGCGCTGTGATCTCAGAACTGATACTCTGTCGGGGAGGGGACCCAGAGCAGTCTCTGACTAATAAATCAAACACAGCGGACAGGCTGTCAGGCTGAGGAAGGGCTGTAACGGCGTCGTGACATGTCTGCCACGGCATCCGTGCTCTGGCTAAGGTCAGCACAGCTATCTAAAGACATACAGTAATGCACTACATGTTGAGAATAACTGTGGAGGAAGTACTGTATCAGCACTAGCTTCTTTGTCTTTTCATGTAAGGCAATCCTCCTATTTCCCCTATCTTACACACTGCTACAGTACGCCACTGTACCACACTATAAAACATGTACACATACAGTACTCTATACATAATGCAAACATGCATCTCATCACAAGTACAGTTGACACAAGCTGGTTTAATTACCCTAGAGTTTTTATTTCTGGTCTGGTTTGTCAGTCAGTTATGCAATTAATAGTATTTCCTAACCACATTTGGTAGAAAGGCATAGCCTAGCCCTATTAAGATCCCCTCCAAACTTGGACTGGCTGCAATTGGCAAGAACGATGACAGAATTTAGTTTAATTTTCACTTTCATGACATTAGGTCTTGGCAGACTTCGGCACTGTGCAAGTACCCTTCTGGTAGCCTCCATCATCAAAGCGCTACAAATGGGGTCCAAAGACTGACATTCGATGCTCCTTTACGGTTTTATAATTCACAAGCAGGGATTACAAGTCAGAATGTGAGCATGAAAGGGGTCAGAATTGGGGCATCTTACACAAAGTACCTCCGCATGTCTGAGCGTTTAAAACTGACCAAGCTGATTCCCCTGCCTCTCTGAATCGACATCGCTCGACACACTTTTCTGCAGGCTCAGACAACATCTTGCCACAGCCTATCAAGGTGCGCTATCATCTGAATGCTCCAAGCCTCCCTTGAAATGGTAATTTCAAACACAGAATTGCCCCCCCTCGAGAGTACCTGTCTCGCTCCAGCTAAATATTGTCAATCCCCTCCCACTTAAATGGATTTTTTTTAGCTTTAGCGCTCCCCCCTAGTCTTCATTGAGCCGATGTGAGGTGCACTCTGAGCCCATGGAGTAATTCTCAAATCTGAACACCAGAAAGTAATCAGTTTAGCTATGATGCAATGAATAATAGATTAAATGGGTTTGCAAAGGCAGTTCCCTGCTAAACGATTAGCCAGGGATTCGTACAGACGTGAGAGCCACTTAGGCGACCGTTCGCAGTTACTGTTGGACTGACAAAACATGGCTACAGTAGCAAGCATCTCTCTACAATCTGCAGTTCTGCACTCACAGTTCAAAAGCAGATCAAAAACACATATAAAGACCATCACACACACACACACACACACACACACACACACACACACACACACACACACACACACACACACACACACACACACACACACATCGATCTCTCTCTCTCTCTCTCTCTCTCTCTCTCTCTCTCTCTCTCTCTCTCTCTCTCTAGCACAGTGGGGAAATACCATAGAGTATGTTGCTTCTATAACTTACATAACTTTCAGTAGTGAATAAAACGCATCATTGCATTTCAAAAAAACAAAACGCAAAGAGGCCTGTTGAACACACCATTAGGAGTGAATCAAGCATCACAAGAAAATAAACAACTGAATATCTATACTGAATATACAGTATTAAACTGAATCTCCACCATTCTTCTGATCCTCTGACACAATATGACAAAAAACATATTGTAATGCAGTGGCAAAAATAAATAAATAAATGTAATATAACGTGTGAGATAATGCTCAACCAATTTTCTCTCCCTATAGGTCTTTTTCGGTGAGTAATTTCCTGATAAGATGCTCCACTTGCACATATGAATAGAGTTGAATTTCAAGTGGCAAGGAACCACATTTGCTGCATAAATGAAGTCCTTAATATGTACAGAAAAAGGAGTTGAGATTGTATGAATGTCTTGCGTTATTTTCACCGTCTTCAACATCAGCTTACTATAATGCATTTTCGCTGGAGGCCATTGTGACTAACACCTCCATTTGCATAATGAATCCAATGGCATTTGTATTTACAACTTAATCCGTGGCAGGGAATCGAGTTGTGAAAGGACACCAACTGATGAACAAATGGAGCAACTATGCAAATAAACTAAAGTAGATGGGATGCAATGACTCCTAATAATAAAAGATTCATATTTAAGACCAACTCTCCTGTTGTGCTCCAAATAACTGTTATTTTAAATGGTTACATTTCATTTTTGTGGAGGGCCTCTAATAACCTGAATGCCAGTTTAAGTGGTATAATAACATTTTGCCTAAATACTAAATAGAAAATACAAATTACACCAAACAATTAATGTAAGAATCATGCACACTGCTGACCTTATGACAATCAGAAAAATATCATGTAAAAAGGTCAGACACTGCATTATGACACCCATACAGCCAAATTCACAGTTGGTTTGAACCAGGTACTAAAAAATCGTACCAGGTACCCGGCACACCTCACAAAATAAGCCAGTAAAGCAGAGTAGGTCCAAAACGGTCCAGTGGAAAAGGGCCTATTTTCCTCACAATCACTATTACCCCTTAATAAAATGAGCAGATATACTTTCCAATCTGTGTTATATCAAATGTAGGTGGTTAGTCAAATGAACATATTTTAGTAGGGTGCTGCCCTTTGCTGGGGTGCAAAGAAAACAACAAGACCTCCACCATGTAACTAGAAGCTAATATGACGTGTGATTAGACCAGGGTGCTGCCCTCTTCTGGGCCAATGGCATGCCTAACACCAATTTGTCCATGTTTTTTTTTTTTTTTAAAGAGGAAATCTGAGAGGAGTTCTGAGGAGCTGAGTGACAATGTAAACTTTTTAAAATTCTGCTGATGTGGTCAGTGCAAACCAGAAACTAATTTACACCTTGGCCTCTCAGATTAGAAGAATCTTTCCTCAAGTCATTCACACCTAATGGGGAAACTGTGAGTGGCTTTTTGTAGAGGATGAAAAAAACAACACACATCACAGATGGCTAAAGGAGCGATATCGCAGGTTGTAACTACATTGCTCTACATAAATAAATGTCTGTCACTAGGCAAGTTAACTGCACTTTTGGTGCATTTCTATCACACGCTGTGGATAAAGCCAGTGCTTTGCAAGACATTTCAGAGGATATGTTGCAGCAGAGACAGGAATATAAAGAATAAACCTACTGAAAGAAGAGTAGTAGTACCACTATGGTTCTCTTTCTCTCATGCACAGAGACAGAGGGTTTATCTCTACTTCTCTGTCATGAGAGAGTGCGCTCACACACACACACACACACACACACACACACACACACACACACACACACACACACACACACACACACACACACACACACTGAGGGGGGTGGGGGTGGGTAGGGAGAGAGAGAGGGGTGAATTGTAGCTAGCTCTACATCTGTCTTTTAAAGGGGTTTACCTAACTTGCAAGATTTACTTGGCAACCTGTCATCACACAGGGAAACTGCAAAGCCTTCTTCAAAGCACTGAAGCAGTGACTTCAATAGTGCCCGAATTCCTTACACCATATGCAGTAGGGACTGGGAAAAGAATTGCATGCAAAACATAATGACATGTTTAAACAGAAATTTAATAGGCTTCATATGACACAACATGCTAATAGCATTTGTCATGAAGTATTTCAGCATCACAAATTGTTATGGGATATCATCTATTTTACGCTTAGCTGTCGTTGTTTTTTTTGTTTGTTTGTTTTTTTAAACCATATTTGCCATTCAAGGCACAATTTTCTGGTTTGGTTTTTCGTATCTAATCTCTCTCTGTCTCTTGGAGTCAGTGTATATATATTTTTATTTCTTTCCTGCCAGCTTGACTGCTATAATGAATAACTCATCTCTTGCTGGCTTACTTGCCTTCACTGCGCAGTGTCTTCACCTCAACGCTTCAAAACGTCAACAGACAAAAAGTTCAAAGATCTTGCTGACGCATACGATGAATGCTAAATGAAACTTAGAACCATTACACACCAAAATAAACGCCGTGCTTTTTCCATTGTGGGTTATCTACCACTAAACCTTCCTTCACCTGACATGTATAAATCATCTACATCGTGTGAATCCCGGACCTGAATGTCTGTAACTACAAAAGACTGAACACTGTCTTGAACAATGTGTCATTTCAGCCCCTGCAATTTGTGAGAATCACAGACAATGGCATGTCTTTTATCACTTGCTTCACTTCTACAACATGTTAGTTTTAGGGTATACGGCAACAGATAGATGTCAACTCTTTGTTATGGTCTCTCCCACGCATACCATCAGCGTTGACGCGATAGAGTGATTGTGGTTGTTTGGGGCTCTCACTTTCCATAAACAACAACCCACAAAAAAACAGGGGGAACTTACATGCGTATGTCATGGCAAAGCTGCTCCCCGTATCAACCATATCCACTTGTGGTACCAGCTTAGGGATATCCTGATGTCGAGAAAGCGCAAATCGAAAAACCTCATATTCGTGTGAGCCGGTGGGGAATAATCCTCCTGTTACCAAAACCAAAACCATTGGAAACGTTAATGTTGAAATCACCACAACGTTTCTAAAAATGTGAATATACAGCCCACTCTATTCTTGCTGGGTATGATTTTCAGAAGTTTATGTCAACCTTACTTCAATTGAAGAAAATGCTGATTGGATTTACAGTTCCTGAGTAAAAAATACTTACCTATATTTATATTACTTGGAAAACTTGAACCTAAACAAAAGCCGACAACACTGGTGAGGAGGAAGGCGAAGCTTCGCTGCATATTTCCTTTTGCATTGGCGACGCAAAGAGAGCCAAATTCCAACCAGATATTCTGACGCGCATCCGTCAGTTCCCATACAATGTGCCCATAGTACAGACTAACTGAATTCACAGAGCTCTACTCAAGTCTCTCCGCTCCTCGCTGCAAGCGCTGCGCTTGAGGTAATAACCGTGGCAACTGAGGAACCGTGATTCCGCGCGCCCTACCTACAAATGAAACGACTCAGTAGTGTCAGCAAAGGGGTCACGATTGCTTTCTTAACACAGTCAGCGCATTTTCGTAGTCCTCTATCTATTCACAGTCAGAAACGTGGAAGTCTACAAGCTGGATGTGATTCCAAATATGTAAGCCCCTCCGCAGACTGTACCATTTAGGCTACTCTTTCATCCTTACGATTGCATGACGACGCGCTAGTTAAGTTTGAATTGAAAAACAATGTCAATATTAATAATAATCAACAGAAGAAGAAGAAAAAGACTAATAGGTCTATTAATAAACTGCTAATAACCTTAGTGATGGATATAAATTAAACATTCAAAATAGTACTGAAGTTAAAAGGTGTTTACTCTTTTCAACAGATTAAAATTTCATCTAAGTACTCCTCTCAAAATCTGTTGATCCCTCTCAGACTAACCCAGAAAATAAGATCATGGTGCCAAGTGAGCAGAGGCAAAGAATGTGCTCCACATGGGCCGTGATTGGCCGATGAGCGTGATAATGGGTTCATTACAAATATCTAAATGGATTTAGATGACACATGGAAGGGCAGACACAATCACTAAAGGCAGAGTGAAGTTGGTTGGTAATTGAAAACTTTAAATTATAGTCAAGGCAAATGCCATTTTCACACACACACACACACACACACACACACACACACACACACACACACACACACACACACACACACACACACACACACACACACACACACACATTATCATGATTGAAATTCTGCACATTTTTTAGCCAAAGCCTTCAATTCAGATACTCCTGTGGTGGTAATTGATTGAAGTATCCTCATTCTACCTCTTTGCATTAAAATAGGGTACATTAATACATGATTAATATGTGGCACACATATAGAAGACATGTATATTTGATGTATTACATCTGACTTCAGCATTTTCAAACATTTGTGTCATAAATGCATGTATGTAGGCATGAGCCTTGTCAGCAGAACCACAGATACTGTAGACACCTATAGAGTCACGAAAGTCTTCATGATGGTCATGATGGTGAAGAAATGGAAGACTGCGAAGCACTGGGATGCCTTACTCATTCTAGAACACACCACCATTCTGTGCTCTCCTGTCATTTCCTGGAAAGCAAATGACTTGCTTTCATGTTAATTCAACAGACTGAATACTTACCACTCCAAATGCTTACAGTAGGAAGAAGTAATTAAGAGATAGGGGATGTACTTCACAAGCTTTGTCCACTGGGGGTTGACATGAAGAAGTGTGAGAGAAATTCTTTTGCTTTGGTGTTTTTGGTTGGTCGTAAACGAAGCCATATCAGGTTGTGGTCTTGTGGGAGTTGTTGATGCGTGAGGAGATGAGCATTCACCATCACAGAGGCTAATTAGTCAAGGGTAGCGCCACAGTCCTGCCTGCCTGCCTGTGTGTGAGGCTGTTTAGAGGGGAATACACCAGCTCCCCATAGTAAATAGGTTATGCTTACAAGTTGCAAAATGATGCCCTTATGCGACGTGACTACAGGAGTTGCTGCAAGTTAGCTGAAACATAAAATGAATGAATTATTAAATGCCCATAAATAAGGCATGAATACTCCCAAAATTAAATAATTGAGATTTGCCTGAGGGTAAGCAATCCAATTGTGATGGTGTGTGTGTGTATGGTGGCCTCCGAATTCACATTGTAATTCATTTGTAGGAGACTGGACCGGAACTTGGACCCTATTCCTGGAATGCCATTAATTATACTGCATGACCTTTAAGTGGATTAACACACCTATTTTTGTGCATTTGTGTGTTAAGTAGTTCTGCAAAAATGTAATTAGTTTATTTGAGTGGCCACAGTGAAGCTTATAATGCACCAGCCACTGGTCTAAATGCAGTGCCTAGATTTCCTCCACAGAGAGAAAAGTACATTCAGGTGGGATGAGAAGCTGCCTCCCAGAGAGTAGGACTGAAGAGAGAGTAAGGATGGCCGGATAATAGGAAGATAATAGGAGATTTTTAAATAGACATCAGTGCACCGGAACAGTAATAAAAGGAAAGAGAGAACAAACGAATGCTATTACAGGAAAAGTTTAATACAAAGTCCATGGTGGAAACTCAGGATGATGATGATGGTGATGATGATGATGATGATGATTGTAAAATTACGAAGAGTTTCAACTTTAGATTAATCTTTAAGTGCAATAATGTTATTATTAAGGCTTGGTTACTGATATGCCTCTGTGGGAGATACATGTCCAATATCAGAAGAAATTAAACACCTTTCCGGTGCAAGTCTGAACTGAATCCTGTGCTCCAAAAATGTTTACGGGCTGAAGGGGCCAAAGCAGTGGAAGAGCACATCAGCATTCACAAATGAAAAATTGCAAGATGATTGTTTGCAATGGAGTCAAGATTGATTATGGTAATCAGTTTTCATGAAGCAACAACTCATTTTTCGTATCTCGACACAGTAAAAAGCTTAAATCTTTGTCGGGGAACATCCCAGTAAACTCTTCGTTGAAATTCATCATTCCCTGGGACCCAATTGATCTGGTATGCAAAGAGGGCAGAATCAAGGTGCCAACTGCAAGGACAAATAGTCTCGGGTGTGCGCTTGCACTCCGTACATCATGTGCAGTAATTTGTCAAATGCTGGGGAGCGACATGTTTCATGCCATTCACATTTATGTAAAGAGGCTGATAGATTAAATATTAAACAGATAAATAATGGAACACCCCCACACACATACACACACACACACACACACACACACACACACACACACACACACACACACACACACACACACTCACTCACTCACACACACCAACCACCCAACCAAATCCAACTGGCTAGCACCCACACACATACATA
>JAODXP020000020.1:6682252-6709752 GCA_027497455.2 Sardinella longiceps | reverse complement strand
AAGCATAATAATCTTGTAGGCCTATTCTCATTGTAGGCCTGAGTTATTCGTTTAGGCTTCACAGCTGCATATTTACAGGAAGTACTCGCACATTTATGCAAAAATTATTTATGGCCATCTCCATTAAGGCTGTGGGGTTTGAGCGGTCAGCAGGGACATCCTGTTTGAAGAGCACATTTAGTTCCAGTTAGGGGGCATCAAACATTTAACTAGATCGTTGGATGAATATTTAAAATGTGTTCTTTGTTTGCCATTCCACATTAGAGCACAAAGGACAATAATGTTTTTGGTAAAACCTTGAATAGGGGACCTGCAAGTGGACTCTATGCTGATGGACCATTCATTAACATTTAACAGAATTATGCAAGCATTTACAGAGCAAACTTCTTAAGAGCACAAACACAAGTGCACTGCCCTATGTAACATAAACTCATTTAAAATGGGATTTTTTGGGGGCAGATATGTAAATGTGTGCGCTTATGAAAAAGGATGTGAAAAATTTTCTCGAATCACTCCAAAATTGCATGCTCTCAGTACTGACAAATGGCAATCTTTGAAATGCAAAGCGTTTTATTCTTCTAACTCTGAGGGTAGTGGAAGTGAAAGGACAGAGGGAAAGTTGAAAGAGGGACATACGGAAAGTTGAATACCTCAGTTCTTTGGCCATGCTGAGCTTTTGACCGTGTAACCTTTGCTGTCCATAGACAGCTCTCAGAGCACCATTTTTTGTCATGATCAATCAGAAAAGAACTTAGTCGTTGACCTTGATTTCTCACCTCCTTTTTCAACATTTTTGCGGATAAAGCAAAGGGAAGAATAATGTAGCCTGTCCTTTGTCCTTTTTTGAATGTTTAAATGAGATTTAGGCATCAGGTGATGCATTACAAATGTCACTCTGTGTCTATAATGCAAAAATACATTCAGTTTCTAAACTAGTCGCTTCTTTGGATATGTCATTTCAAGTGATTTATTGTTTCATGTCTAAACAGATATTGATGGATCAACAACATTATAGGAATACACTGAAGAGCTATTGTTCACTTTAGAGATGAAGTTCACACTGCCTGATGCACTACATTAAAGTCAACCTCATCTACCTTTAATTACAGGTGCTAACAAAACAACTCGAGCATCTACTCTACTCCCACTCTAGGTTTACATCAGCAAGGGTTATAGGATCAAAAACATGAGCGTGGATGAGGAACTTGGTGAAGATATTTTCTTTCTTTTCCAGCCTATACTCCAGCTCCTGAATAATTAAGAAAATATCATGTCCTCTCGAAACCTTTGCAATATTGAACACTGTAATTACCTTGTAGGCAGAACTTACCGTAGAGATTTATTAGCGATAATAATTTAATTACAGGACAGTTGTGAAGTGAAAAGGATCTGATAATGAATGCTTACTGAGCACCTTAATAACACACCTTATTCAAAATGTCCTGAAAATGGCCCCTTTTCAGTCCCTTTCATCCTGATATTCATACTTTATTCGTTACCTGAGTGATATCACTTGAGTAACTGATCCCCCTCCCCTATTGTAATCAAGCCATTGTAGTCATGATTTTTTATATCAAAAATTATCATACAAAACATCAACTTGTCAAGTCTCCCTACAGATAAAAAAGCATAGTGCAGCCACAGCCTACATGAATTAGTAACACCTAAGGCATAAGAAACACTATGACACAAATAATTGCATGTCCTCCATCTTCTACACCACACAGAATTGGCACGGAATATGTAGCGTGACAAAACATCCAATCACAAATCACAGAAAGACGTTTACTTCCAGAGGCATACTGTGGAGACACCTGTTAAGGGAGAACTAGGCACCCCAACAAGACTCCCCTGCCTACAAAAGGCTGACATTACCGTCCCATCAGATCCAAATTGGATCACACATCACATCTGTCACTTGAAGCTGTCTTATTTCACAGCACAGGGGCCCCTGAATGTGATGATGAAGAAGTTGGAGGGGAGAGAGAGAGAGAGAGAGAGAGAGAGAGAGAGAGAGAGAAATGCAGCTGTTTGATCTTCTTTGGGACAAAACAGCGCTCCTCTTTTATTTGCCTTTTTTTTTTTGTATTTCATCGCTACTCCGCAACAGTGACATGGAACTCAAAAGGTAACTAATTGCAATGTTTACACGGAGCTGGAGAGCGCGCCTGTTTTCTCTGCCAGAAACCTTCCTCTTTTTCCAGTCTACTGAGCTTGAACGGCCTTGCATATGGCAGACAGGATCTGCTCCCTCAACTGCAGTCTGTGCCATTGGAAGTGGCTGCCCTGCGAAAGCCCCCATGAGGCCGCTCGGAATAAGCACTCGCATGATCTCACCCCCGGCCTGGGTAATAAGGCAGAGAGTACTGGAGAGAGAGAGAGCAAGCGTTCATTCATCTTTTCAGACAATCAAGTTAAAATGTCAGCAATCCAGGCCATTATCACCTGCTCCCTGGCATCACCTGTGCAGTGCTTTAAAAAAAAAGAAGAAGAAGAAAGAGAGAAGTGGTTCTTTTTTTCCCCTTAGACTTCAATCAATGCTTTACCCAAGACTTATCCAGAGTTGTTGTTGGAAGGTACGGTGTTGGGAGTCCGGGGAGAGTACTGTGCCTTCATTTTTCACCACAAAAAAAAAGAAAAGATAAGAAAAAGTATACCACATAGTTTTCCCATTAAATCGACTTCGAGGGTGCTGGAAATTTAAATCAATATTGTGGTCCTTTGTGGTATTACTGTGCTCAGTCTTTTATGAGATGCTAAGTTTATGTAGTTCAGGAGGTCATAAAGTCATTATATGTGCCGTAGGTACACTGCTGGCAGGCCTTTTCAAATGAATGTGCAAAAACCTCCCATAAACATTCCACTGATAATAGCCCTCAGCCTTCATAGCAGTTCTACAGTGATGATCCATCATAATCATGTTTTAATTCATGAACATCAAGATAATACTTCCAAGATATGAAGAGTTATTGAGAGATAAATGAAAACGATTAATGGTGTAAAATTGTTATATTCAATTAAATTTTATTGATATGGCCCCATCATAACATGCTGTATGAATATGTCCTCAGGCACCTTACGGAATCCAGCTTGAATGTGAACTTGAGTATAAACACGTAGTTAAAGCCCTTGTGCTAAGGTTTTTTTTTTTTTTTTTTTTTTTTTGAGTGCTCAAAGGGTCATGTCAAATGCATTTTCTTTTAGAGATGGCTGCTCTCTCTATAGACAATTTCACACCAGCTTGATTCAATCCTCTTTTCCATATCTACTCACCATGTATTTGTCTCAGTGTGGCTAAGCTTCCGCATAAGAGAGAAAGGCAGCCCATGCTTGAGACTGAAGTAGGGGATCAAAGCAAGACGGCGACCCAAAAATCCCACAGGGGAATGTATACATGCTTTTGATCTAATAACAACAGAGGTGTATCACTTGCGAGACTGACTTGCGGGGGCTGTGTGAACTATAGACACGTGTGAAATGTGGTCTCCGTTCGTTGCGAGACTGAGCAAAAGCGAAATTGGTGAGATCTTCTAGTCATCAGAGGGACCTAAATGTCAAATGCCATGCGTTAGAGTCAGCTGTCACAACTAGTTAAGTTTAACATAGTGCTCTATTAATCTACATACAAAAAACACAGAGAAAAAAATATATATCTTGGAAGATTCTTGCTCCCCATGGAAATTCTTGGATTCCCATTCCTTTAAAATAAAAGATAAGGGCAGTTAATCTTTTAGAGAAATACTGTAGTTTGAAATAACCAATCACCGATTTATAGTTGTTTGCATTTGCTGTCACAAGCGAGTACTCTTGGGATACCACAACCCTAACCTCAAAAACAGCCACAACAAATAAACCACAAAACAAACAAACAAATAAACAAACCACAGAATCACTCCAGCAACTGGCTTGGAGCGATTTACCAGTCGGCTTTTAAATACATCAAGTCAGTGGTAATTCCCACAAGTGCAGCTCCTCTGGTGAATGGTATTTTGAGAAACAGGTTCCCCCCTGTCCCATGTTGAGTCTTTTTATTTATGTGTGTGATTGTGTATATGTTTTGTGTGTGTTTTTGTGTGTGCGTTGACAACCTGTCTCTCTGTCTGCTCTAACTTCTCCATAGGCCCTGCGTGCGGAAAGAGGTGCTGTGCGCGAGAGATAGGGCGATGTTTCTGGCACGACCAGGCGACTCGGGTGAATCATCACCGCAGCAGGCCGCGTGCGGCTGCAGCCCACTCTCAGCGGCGCACAAACACACACACACACACACACACACACACACACACACACACACACATGTAATCCCACATGCCATAGCACAGCGGAGCCTGGGTATTGGAGCTCAGCCTGGGCACTCTCCTCCATGCTGCTGGATGGTGACTATGGCTGCTGTTTGGCCCCTAGGATGCGGAATGGAGACAAATTAGGTGTTGGGGTAATATGGGGGAGGTGGGCAGAGCAGATACTGAGAGGAGAGGAGATGAGAGGAGTCAATTCTGGTTCTGGCTGGTTCTGGGAGTTGATCTTGTTTGTGAAAATGCATTTTGAAAATGCAATACAATTTTCTCATAATTTAAACACTATTTTTCCAGTTGTGAAATAATTCTGAAGGGATGGTTTTTAATATTCCTATGAAGTGAATTGATCTCTTTTTATCAGTGGCCTTATTTTTTTATCAGTGTTGTTTACACTTGCAGTCCCTTGTACATAAAATTCATTAAAACACCTCTGGTAAAGAATCAAGGCTGTTACCTCAGAATTGCATCACCAGGACCGGTTTACAAGAGTTTTTTTTTTTTTTTTTTTTTGTCCATTTACTATTTCCCAGCTGTGTTTTTCCTGCACTTGAATTTTTGCTTTTGAAGCAAAGTGCTGCATACTTTGCATACCAAATCACACTCCTCCAGTTGTGAAAATAACACTTTCCACTTTAGACAAGCTGATTAAGCTGAGATGAATCTAGTTATAATAAATAGTATTTCTATATGACATGTCATATGCAACAAGCTACAGTAGCACATCAAACATATCATATACACAGTATCTCACAAGCATGACTATGATCAACATCTAAGCAGGCAATTTTCTAAGCAATGATTAGCCTTTAACTGTGTCTGTCACTGAGATCATCATAGATTGCATTTCACCAAAGCAATCCCAAGCATTTATGATGCTCGGACATCTATAAACTTGAACAATGAGAAGAAAGAAATATTATTGTATGTGTGTGTATAGCAACAGGCCTTCTCTGACATCATGCAAGGCACTCTTCTTGTTCTACATGTACTGTGTGATAAACATGAAGCCTGAAGGGTTAAGTAAGAATTACTTTATGAAGAAGCATGAAGCAAGAATTACTTGATGAAAAATTACAATCACTAAAGCCTATTCAGAGGAAGTAACCCTGGTCATTAACCCTAATGTTGATAAATATATAAACAAATAGACATGCACATACACATATTTACACAGAGAGGGGAAGAGAAAGAGAGAGTCAAACTTCCATTGATGTATAAATAAAGGTCTTATTGGTATCATATTTGATTTAGATAGTGTTTTCATTTACTGTCTCCAGTTATGATGAGAGCAATAGGCACAAGATGTTCTCCCAGAGAGAGAGAGAGAGAGAGAGAGAGAGAGAGAGAGAGAGAGAGAGAGAGAGAGAGAGAGAGAGAGAGAGAGAGAGAGAGAGAGAGAGAACGAAGGGAGAAAGAGAGGAGAGACAAGACTCTGCCTTCCTTCTGCTCCCCAGCCCCCAGGGGTCTCAGCTGGGAGGCGCTTCTGCTCCCCCCTGGGCCCCTCCTGGAGCTTCTCAGCAGTGGCCCTGCTCACTCCCCACTAACGGGAAACAGGAGGAGGAGCACAGTAGGCGACAGACACATTTCAGCCTCTCTCTCTCTCTCTCTCTCTCTCTCTCTCTCTCTCTCTCTCTCTCTCTCTCTCCTCCACAAAACGCTGGCAGCACAGTGTTCTGAGGGATAATTGGTGGTTGAAGTTTGTGCCTGACCAAAGTGAAGAGAAACATTAACTTTCAACACACACAGACTTTGGTAGACACACACACACACCACACACGCACGCACGCACACACACACACACACACACACACACACACACACACACACACACACACACACGCGTGCACACACACACACACACACACGCACACACACACACACAGAGAACGCCCCTAGTATTTGGAACAAATGCTGGAGTAGAAAGCAAGCCGTTTAAGGTCAGGGGGGACAAATCAAATTTGACTTCAGCATGGGGAGGGGCAGGTGACGTGATGAGGTTAAATAAATGTATGAAGCATTACAATTGATATACAGTATGACAACACTGTCAATACACACACACAGAGAGAGAGAGAGAGGTAGAGTGGTATATTGTTATATCCATAAGAAGCCGTTCTATGAGCAAAAATGGCTGTTGGCTGCTTCCATGCTCGTTCTGTGCTATACACTGGTATATCCACTAATAGTGGCTGTGCTGCTGTCAATAACTTGTGGTTGGTGCCCAAATGAGTGACACTCAAGTAATCTTTTGCATGAATATTAACAAACTCTGAAATTAGATAATTGACTGATAAGCCGGAAGCAAGTTTTGCAAATACAAAATTAATTGACCCTCAAGGTCACCTGATGTTTGTCTGACATTGTCACATAGTCACAAATACAAAACTTGTCTACAGGTTGCAGAAAACTGATTGCATGCAAATTATGATTAGCAAAAGATTTACAGAAAAGAGGTATAAATTAGAAAACTTTTTTTTTTTTTTTTAAACTCAGAAACCTTCAGAAAGAGGCTTACGCAAACTTGGTGGAATAAGCTTCTTTACAGTACTCTGATATCATCAAACACAGGAACAATTATGAGGATATCATAAACTCTTTTGTTGTGACACATAAACGTAAACAACTGCATTAAACAATCCAAACAGCCGTACGTCAATCATGACGGACAGGCTCATCGTGCGTGTTTACAGAACAAAATATAGAAGGAGGATGTTAGCTATGCATATCTCTGCAATAGTAATTAGTGTCAAAGCTAGATAGCTAATGAGGGTTAATGAGGAACTCCCCGGGATGCAAAACTATCAGTGCAAAAGTGCTGAGGATGGAGAGATTAGGACGCCGAAATGTGATTGGGAGGCGCCAGGCAGCGGACAGATGATCTATAGGATTAATGACTTGATTATACAACACATGCTCCAATTATTCTGATTAGGCACACCGAAGGGCTTATTTAATCATTTATTTTCTCCTTGGGCTGGCAGAAGCCTGGAAGATGAAAGTGTGCTCACCACCAGTCTCTCTGGGTGTGTGTGTGTGTGTGTGTGAGTGGGTGTCTGTCGAGTGGCAGTGGAGGTGTGATGGAGAGGCATCCAAGCATATATACCATCATACTTCCTCGTTCTCCTCTGAGGAGAAGGTCCTAAGAGCCTATATGTTCCATACTGTATGATGATGATGATCCCCCCCCCCCCCAACACACACACACACACACACACACACACACACACACACACACACACACACACACCTCACCTCAACACAGATCTCTGGAGACCTGCGAAGGGAAGTAGGCTCAGTAGTGTTGTGAAATGTGTGCATGTTTTACATGAAGGTCTAATCACTTTTGCATGAGAGAGGGGATCATCACAACTACTACTGAGGTGGAACTCCAATTGCCTGCTTGAAGGTCAACAGAGAATGTAAAGTAGAAGCAAAGAAACAAAGAATACAAATGAAAAAAAAAAAAAATAAACCTAATGAGAAAAGTAATGAGAAAAATATCAAGAATGATTGGCAAATGACAAATGATTGGTTCTGTGTTCACAATCAGATACTACAGATACTGTAGCTCAGCAAGAGATTAGATCGCTACACAGATACTCAGTTTGACAGTTGTGGTGAACTCCAACCGCCTGTTGAAACTCAACGTTCCTTCAAAGTGTAGAAACAGGGAATGCAAATGCAAAATTCGACCACAATGCTTCACAAACTACAAAGTATTGTTGCGGCTGATTGTATGTGAACATTGAGATTCTGAAGACCTCAATATCTCAGCTGCAGAGATGCTCAGCGTGACAGTTATGGATAACTCCAATCACCGGCTGCAGCTCAGTCTTTCTCTGCTGTTGTCCTTGATAACCAGCTTGAGAGCAGACACAAACACACACACACACACACACACACACACACATACATACACACACACACACACACACACACACACACACACACACACACACACACACACACACACACACACACACACACACACACACACACACACAAGAAGAAGAAGTGCCTGGAGAGACTTCACATAATACAAATGAGTGTTGTGATGCCGCTGTACGCCTGCGGGTGTGAGGAGGCAACTGCTGAGCGGCGTGACGTGCTGTGCGTGGCAGCGTAGCGTCCGGTGCCAGCGCTGGTGCTGCAGTGCACGCACCCATCGTGCTGCGATGAAGTTCAGCTGTCACTCAGCCAGACGCTGTGTGATGAGATGCCTCAGAAACAACACTGAGAGGAAGAGAGTGACAGCGCTTACTGAGTGAAAGGGGCTGCTACGCTAGCAGGAGGAGAGGAAGAGTGTGGGGGCAAGGGCTAAACTTCGCAAAAGTGAGAGCACTTGCCAAAGCCTGTCACAGATGCAGTTGGATCCCTCCGCTGAGAGAGAATCCCGAAAAGAGTGAGAACACAGAAACACTGTGGAGAGAGAGGAAGGAAAGCAGGAGAAAAAAAAGAGAACAGAGGGGAAGTAGAATGCCGGATTGTTTGTAAAGAATTACATGTGAAAACTTCCAAGAAGACAAATACATTTAATAGCATGTAAGTATTGCCAGTAAAGGAAAAAAACATTGGAGCCAGTGTGCGTTTCTCCGAAGTTTAAGGCTTGCTAGCATAACCTCAGATTTATCTGTATTCAAGAGCAGGAAGCTGTGAGTCACCCGAACCTTCATGGCTTCAAGGCAGCCCTGTCTAGTTGTATAGTTTCATCTGGCTTCATGGATAAGTATAATTGGATGTCATCTACATAGCAATAGAAACTGATGCCTTGCTTCCCCATGCCAGTGCCCAAGGGAAGCGTGAACATAAGAAAAAGCTGAGGGTCTGAGAACAGATCTAAACACTGATCTGAAGAACTGACACATGAAAACTCCCACCCACATGAAATATATAATGTCAGTAGGGGAGAAGGAATTTACTGTGCACTAATGTGATGCCACGAAATTTCCTTCATGTGACAGCATCAATGTACCATGTGTGCTAAACAAGTTCACCAAGTGTACAGTGACTGTAATGGTGTGCCACTTCTTCTAAGCTGTCCAAAAATAGGGGATTTTTTCTGAGCATGGGTCATTCTTGTTACCAACAATTAATGCCTTGTTTTAAGGAGGGAAGACCGTGACATCATTGCTTGTAATACATCTTAGGGAACTGCCACATAAAACAAAATGGTGCGTTATTTATAAACTCATTAAGGTGTTTCATATTTGATGTGGTTTCCACATCTCGCATTAGTTCTGGCCTTCAAGTCAAGGATTTGCAGCTGCTTTACTAATAAAAGTGGCAAATCCATTGCTCATTCATGCATAATTACTGTAGCCGTGTGGAGCGAAAGCTCCACTTGTGCACAGAACTGGGACGGGATCTTTAGATCTCTTCCAGGAAATGGGATGGAGAAGAATGGAGCACTGGATTTGGCTAAACTTTATGACATTTAGCCATTTCAAACTGCAAGCCAAATTATAACATGAGAGTTGTGCTTCATTGTTAGTTGTGCCAGGGATCAGAAACCGTGATGTGAGAGCGAGAGAAATGAAATTATTGGGTATCAGATACAGTAGGAGGGAGAGAAAAGGCTACAGTGCCTTGATTTCAGTTCATGACAGTGTCATTTCACCTGTAATTTGCTGGAGCTCAATTGACAGCACAAACGTTTATACTCAGCCCCGGTCATATGCAATTATATCTTAGTCATCATCACCCCTTTTCAGTTGCAGTAAATAATTGAATGGTGATGAGGGTCTGGAGCATTTGTAGTGTAATTCGATCGAGCATGAAAAGTCTGCACTCTCTGTGAGAGCACTGCATTTCACTGAACTATCACCAAAATAATGGTGTCCTTTCCCTCTTTTCTTCTTTCACAAGGTTTTTTTTTTCTTTCAATCTCAGAAACCATTGTCTGGCGTTTGACACCAAGCTTCAACATTGTTTATACTGTTGCGAGCTTTGACGACTGTTCTCAGCCTGTGATTCAAGCTTCTCTCTGTTGCCTCTTTATGCAGAAGCATATTTCTCCTTTGAGAATCAGGGCTGGATCATTGCAGATCAGGAGACAGGGAGTCTTGAGTGGCTGCCTCTCTGCCCCAACACCCCACCCCCCTTCCCCACCCTTGTCAAAGTTCAGAGAGAAGAGGGGGGTGCCCGTAGCGTTTTTCGTCAGTGGTGGAGTAAAACAAAAAAAAAAAAAAAAAAAAGAAAGAAAAAAAAAAAAAACACGCAAAGCTTAAATAAATGAAAGAACAAGAAAGCTTATGTTGTGTGGTTGCTTTCCGCACCCTGTTCGCTCATGCACAGCTGAGCATGCAAATTGGATTAGGCTATACATAAAATGGAGGGAAAGAGGGTAAAAGCCTTTCTCTCTCCTGCTGCTGCTGCTGCTGTTGTTGTTGTTATTGTTACTTTGAAAAAAGTTGCAGCCTTTATGATGGCTCTCTGCACATCAGTCTTTCTCTCTGCAGATGAATCCGAAAAGTTTTGCTGCTGCTTTTCATGTCACAAGTAGACATGAGTGCATCACGTGTTTCCTGCGCAGGGTACCATGTGCACAAGAGATAGAACTCAAGAGGCACCTCTCTGGAGGATCTCAAATGTTGACCAACATTGGACGGTGTTGACAAACACACTAAAGAAACCCTCAAGATTCAAACATTGCATAAAGGGACTGAAAACTTAAATTTTTGATGACCCACCCGGAGGAATGTATTTTAGATACAAAGCCATTCTGAAGAATAAGGAAGTGATAAAAGGACAAGTAGCCTCTGGTCGATAAAAATCGAGTTGTTGATGCATGCATATAGGATGTGTTGATAATACCATTTTGTAAACTCTCATACTACAACTACATTCCATATCTACGCAACATCAAAGCAAAGTAATGCAGGTTTAGCCTCACAAAATGTGGAGGCCATCTAATATGTTTTTATGCTTCAAAAACAATCGATAGTAAGTAATCAAGTGCTACTGGAAAAATCATTAAAAGGAATCTAAATTGTTAATGAAAGGGAGGGATTGGGAGGGAGGAGGGTAGGGTAGGGGTGAGAGAGAAAAATCAAGCTGTAACCAGAGGCTAGCCTTGCCTCATGAATAATCACTTCTGACCCGGCAAAGCTCCAGCACAATTACATGCAGTAGTCAGAGTTGCTGTTCAGCTGAGAAACTATCTGCTTAACAAGCTCTTTGCCTCAAACTATGGCCACGGTGTATTCATGGAGAATCCTTGAATCATCCTGTTTCAGTTCTCTCCTACACAGTGCACATACATTAATTGTCAGTGCTGCAGTGTTGAGATGCCTTGTTTCATTTTCTTTATTTCTTTGTAATTACACTGTTTATTACGGGGCATTACAATTTCAAATAGCCGAGTCAATAGTAATGGGTAACAGCATATATGTTCATCATTTGTGCTTACAAGCCTTTGCAGCTGATAGAGCTTCTGTCTTCTCAAGAGCAGTGCTATTTTGCAAGTAAACCACAAAGGTGCCATTAAATACTACTGCTTTCAAAACAATGTAAAAGAGCTTCTTTAAAATTAACTGTCTCCATGTGTGCATCTAAAAAAAGTTGCTAATTTACACAATTAAGGACCCAGGGTGGAGGACACACATCATAGTTGCATTTAAGATTAACTCTGCATTGCAAGACTAATATTAGTGTATCACAAACACGTCAAACATGCCCTATGTCCAAAACCAGTGTGCATGTATGCATATGAACATGTCATATGGAGTTATGATAGTCAGCGCCCTCTGACATAACTGTGTCATGCTCTCACCATGGATAGGTGGCGTGACAAGCCTCAACTTACTAGCATGTGACTTGCAGCTATAACATCTAAAACTCAGAGAGTTGTCAGGGCATGATGCTAATATGAAGGGCAGCATACAAGACATGTGGCCTCATATGTTTATAAACTATTAGAGGCATCACCTACTTTAAAAACAGACATTAACATACAGACAAAACAGTGTTTGTGGTAATGGCTGGTTCAAAGAAGACTAGCACTCACTCACTTTGTTCATACTGAGAGGCACAGCCACAGTCAGCCCTGAGTGTTTTAGCTTGGAAATTAGCGTGCAGATCTGTGAAAGCACACAAAGCCAAAATGTTCATTACCCCGCTTTACTGACCTGGAAAATGCACCTCAAAGAAAAAAAGCACTCTCGCCGAGTACACAAAGCTGGGATGAAAATTAATGATATCAATCATCAGTGGAAACTCAGTGTGGCAGTGAACACCATAGACTCAGTATGAAGAGGGGTTATGGTGCCAATTTACTATAACAACAAGGTCTTTTCACATTGTTATGTCTAGATGCCATATCACAGACGGTTTAAACCAAACACACTGAAGTGCTATCGAATGTGTTTAGTTTCCCTGACAAACACCTTGTCACTTCATTAATATACTAACTCATTCAAATGATTTCATTAGACTTGCTAATGCCCGTGTTTCAAATCCCTCAGGTGACCAACATCAGTCACACGCAACAACAAACCCAACTACAAAGGTGCCCTCCGCTAGGAGTTTTGGGGAGGTAAATGAAGCAGGCATGATGTGGTTCCTCTTTCCCAGCAACATTTTAAGTGCAGTAACTCTCATTTCTAGTGTAAACATGTCACCTCTAGTTGCTAAGGCAGGAGTTTAAAGTATCACATCCATGTGTGAGGTACTGTATGTAGCCGACAGTGGCGTAACTGGAGTATTTTATAGTGGAGAACGAAATGCCAAACGTGATACAGCAGGAAGGATGTGCACAGAAATATCCCTAATTACATGCCCTGCCTGATGTCTAATGCATGATTATGGAAGAAAACATTTTTTAATTCAAGCTGACGAGAACACTGAAGAGTGTGAGAAACACCAGTCTGCGATGCTATTTGCAAGATCATTTGCGCTTCTTGCAACCCACTGTTTAAGCGACAGAGCTGAGACCCTTGAGACATTACTCTTCGCTGTTCATCTGTGCGTTGCAAAACAAAATATGATTCGCAGGCAGGCAGGCAGTGCCGTTCCCTGACAAGAACTCCATTACCAGTCTGGGTCAATTAAGACCTCAGCAAACGCATGGTTCATCTTGCTCTGATATCTTCTCCATCACTGACAAACTAAAAATCCTTTTAGAAAAACTTCTTTTGAAAACATTACTAAGCAAATCCCACCAAAAATATTTTTATGTTGTCAACATTATAAAGTATGATAACTGTTTACGCTGACAAAGTACCTTGTAAATCAAGCATAAATATGCTTGTGAGAGCAGTTACGTGACATGCCATAGGAAAGGCAGCATGCAATATGATCTCTGTGAAACTCATTAGTACAATCAAGAATCAGAGTGAGGATATGAGAGCGTTCCGTGGCAGTGAAATGAAATTACTGCTTATTGCAAAGCAAGGGCACGGCTACACAGGCTACTGAGTGTCATATTTAAAACTCAACCAGATGGTAAACTCTCTCTAAAGCAATTAGTTCATCCGAAAACATATAAATTGAATCAGTGGCATATACTGCATCACTTTCTGTTGTATCATCTGTAATCTGTCCTGTCAGTCAGAGGGGAGGCTAAAAGATGGCTAGAGGAAGATAATGATCATCCGACACTCTGACCAATTTTTTTTTTCACTCTTAAGCCCCCCCCCCCCCCCCTCTCGCTGCCCCCATCTACAAATTTTTTGCTTGCCTGCTTTTTCACAGATCCTCTGTTGTAAGGCAATGACGAGCCGGGAGATGACCCCTCAAACCCTAATTTAGTGAGCGGGTTGCAGCTAGTGCCGCTCTTGGAGCTGGAAGCGACTTCTATTGCTGGGCTTGCAGTTTCGCTGTCCGTGGTGCTGAAACTCTCCTCAACATGGGTACTGGAGAACAAAAACATGAGGAGGGGAGGAAGAGACCTAATTAGGAGGACAGTAAAAAGAAAAATATTCCAGAATAAGGATATGCACTGAAATGCATGCCACTCGCTTCTGTGCCCATGAAAGCACATATAGGCTAATATGCAAGATCCTACTTTGATTAGCTTAAAAACAGTGAAATTCATGTGCTCTGAAATTAAACTATTTTACCTAAGTTTAAACTAAGTTATTTGTGGATTTATGGACTAACTGAGATTGGAAAGCATACATCTGAATGGATGCCTTGTCTGTAGGAGGAATGCATACCTCATTAATTTCTTAACAATACAAAACTAAACTAAACTAAACTAAACTAAACATAAGGGCAGGTTAAAGCATTATTCATACATCAGCTGGAAAAGTTCTGCTGATCATCTACAGTGACAGAAGTTCTCTCTCTGTCTCTCTCTCCTTTCACAGACACACACACACAAACACACACACACACACACACACACACACACACACACACACACACACACACACACACACACACACACATTAAAACTGGAGCGTTGAGGCTTGCCGTGTTGTGGATGCGCCTGGGGTGATTATTCTACCTCGGAGCAGATTCCAGACTTTTCCGTCGCGAGGGTTCTGCCAGAGTTCTGCCACAGGGCCTCACTTTCCTCACCGCCACAGTCAGATGAGGTTAATGTTGTGAGGGAGATAATCAGGGTTTACCATGGCTGCAAATGGCGACACAGCCGAGCAGCACAGTTATTTTTTCTAAGCAGAGTTCAGACTCCACTATCTAGCAGGTGTGAAAAGCCTCAGAATACAATGTTGCTATGCACCCATAATGGCTGTCACATTTTGAGGCTATTATTTATTTATTGTTTGTTTATTTATTATTTTTTGCATTTCTTTTCTTTCATTAGCTCCCCTTTGAGTAAATATAGCTCACATTATTTAGTTCTACCCAACAAAACAAATCTTGGGCCCTCTTTTTATTACTTAGGCCTACATCTTCTTCTGGTGAGTGAGCATTGTGTCCCATTCTTTACATGGAAGTGTTCTCATTCAATATGCCATTTAAAACTGATTTATGGCTTAGGTGGATGTGTTAGATGCAACAATCATGCAGGCTTTTAAATTCATGTCAGTCACAATCAGAGCACACCATATTGGCTGTACACTTTTCCAACATACGTGACTGAAATATTGTGTTATAGGAAAAAAAGGTGCACTTTAGAGACCCTCTGTGTCATTTGTGATTTCACAATGTTTTGTTTTTTTTTTGTTTTTTTTTTGTATGCTCCATGGACCATGAAGCTGCCTTGGTCCAAAGCTTCATTCGCAATTTTTTGAGTCAGAGCAAAAGTGATGTGTGTGCATATGTGTGCTGCTTCCCACCCCCAGCCCTAACCCCCAACCTTTCCCAACCCCCATCCCTTTCTGATGGAATGTAAAAAAAAAAAAGAAAAAAAAAATGTAATCGAGGAAGTGTTGTTGAAAGCATTTTCTTCCATGCAACAAAGTGCCACACCTGCAAAATGCCACTCTGCTACAACCCCACTGAGACACCATTCAGCGCACAGAAGACCTGCGGGAGAAATGCCACCATCACAATCCAAACATGAAAGCATGCCTGAACATATACGCCTCTCTCCCTTGATGTTCCTCTGCCACGTCTACCATGCCCAGCTTTTAGCTGACCGAGAACAAACAGATCCATTCAAAATGTGAAATGTTTGTGGACTGGAGTCTTTTGCTTTGGCACATCATCCTTCTAAAATACCAAAGTGTGGCCTTGTAAGCGTTCACACATGTTCCACAATCAATAATCTTTATGGAGCATGAAATCTGTAGCATCGACTCCCTATTTCCTTACTTCATAAATAGATTGATTCACCCGGGGTTGTTCTCAAGCGTACCGTATATATAGCCTGTTCTGTTTTTCTTTTCTTTTTTTTTTCCAAGGGGCACTCATCATTCTGTCACCCCCATCACCAAGCCTTTGATGGAGTTAGAAACGCAGGGAACACAACAGGAAGTGGAACATCTGCTGACAGTATGACACTTCCTTATCGTCAGCCCTCTGCAAGACTGTCAGTGAAGAAAAGATGAGCAAAGAGAGAGGAGGAAAAAAAAGAGAGCAAATTGAAAGGCATGCAGCCTCGCTGAATCAGTGCAGAAGGTTCGATGCAGTAGGGCGTTTTGTTATGTATAGAGAAAGAGACACAGAGAGAGAGACAGAGAGAGAGAGAGAGTATGTAATATATCAAGGAAGGGGACGAGTGGATAGGAGAAGCTGTGGAGATGTTCCGATGGCTTTCCCACGTTTTTATTTAGACGTGCGACAGAGGCTCCGCACAGATGGTGGTGGCTTTCCGTGTTCAGCTGCTTAGAATACAAAGTGAAGACCAACAACACCTGATGGCACTGCGAAAAAGAGTAACGCAGATTTATGCGAGCTCATTACATAACTTTTAGCAAAGCCAACAATGACTTCAAACCAGTTTCTCAGAAAATCCACACAAACTCTCATACACACACACACACACACACACACACACACACACACACACACACACACACACACACACACACACACACACACACACACACACACACAAACACACAAACAAGAATCGAAGTCCCATGTCAGCAATTTTACAATCAATACTCTCTAAATTGGGCTCATAGTGTGTTGAACAATAGCGAAGGCATTCCTTGAAACAAAAACAGAGAGAATGAGCGATTGGATCATTCAATGGAATCCTTGAAGGGAAACAGCAGATGGTGAACATTAGTGATTGGGAATAGAGAATCATCAGATCCTCTGTGATATGGTGGATGGCATAATTACAAGACTTGAGGCACGTTTTTTTGTACATAGAGGGGTATTGTGTGTGTGTGTGTGTGTGTGTGTGTGTGTGTGTGTGTGTGTGTGTGTGTGTGTGTGTGTGTGTGTGTGTGTGTGTTTGCGAGCGCGTGTGTATGTATTTGTGTGAGGGAGGGGGGTTAACAGCATTTGAATCTCCAGAGACAGCCAGGATGAATGTGGCACGCTAGTCATTTGACATTTAGCCCACGCTAGCAGTTGCCATGAGCACCGTGGAAAGGCATGCAGACAGGAAGGAGGAGAGCCACTCCACAGCGATATCTCCTGCCTCAGGAACACCTGCACTTAGAAAAACAAGTCAGGCTCCTGCCAACAAGTGCAGCCAGAATCACAGTAGTAGTGCAAATGATGTCATTGAGATAAATAGTGGCCCCTCACACAATACATACAGGAATGATGTGTATCATCCCAAAGGACATGTATATGTTAACCTGGAGGTCAAGTGACTGATTCGCTCTTGAGAGTAAACAGGAAATAAGATATTTGAGATATGGGGGCTAAATCTGTAAATGGATGTTTTAGGATATGCTCAGTGGTGAATATAATTATGGTAATAGCAGAGAGCTCCCCATGACATCATTACCCATGCCTTGAATATTTCAGTGAGTTCATTCTTACCCTTCTATGAACACTGAGTTATGTCATACGACAAAAGGCAATTCCCTAAGTCTAATGCATTCATGCACGTTATTTTCCCCATTCTCAGGCTTGTGTCTGCTGAGATTTTGCATTTTAAATGAATGAGTGGTGTGTTACATTTCAAACATACAATATTTTAACTCCTAACTTAAAGATAGGAAGGCTATGTCTGACGGCTTAAAGAAGGGAAGAAAAAAACAATTCATCTCAGGCTATAACAATAAAATTAATTCTCTACCATGAATTGAGCTTTGTTACATTTAGGATATGCTAATCTGCCCAGGGCTTTGTCATGGGAGCTGTTCACTGATAAGGGATTTGTTCTGTATTAAGGGTAAGTAAGTATAACAGTTTACTTTATCCAGTGCCCATAATGAATTAAGCATTTAACTATGTTACTGTATAGGATAAATATATCTTATCAATCAATATTAAGCACTTTGTGATATTATCAATACTTTACACAGTATCCCATGTGTGAATGGTGGGTTTAAGAAAAGTCTTACCCAAAGCTCTCTGAGGATTGTGTTGATCCTGATTGGCCAATCTCAGCCTGTAAAGAGAGAAGAGGTGACACATCAAGAGTATTGAACAAGCATTCAATCCTCCCCGCAACTCAGGAGAGGCTCACTTTACGGCTACTCTGATGGACTCGACTGTGAAGCACACGTGGCATGCAATTTACTTCACCAACCAATACAAAAAAAGAGTAGTCTTCTAAGATTACAGCAGAATGTTATTAAAGCGACTGTTTTTGTAGCATGGTGTAGCCTACAGCAGGGTCTCAACCTCCTGCATGGCCCAGTTCTGGCCCAGTTCTGGCCCACAACTCCATATCAACATAAGCTATTCGGTCCTTTACTTGAGAGAAGCCCACATCATGTGTCCCAATGGTTTGCATTCCTCTCCTTCAGACTTCTGTTGGAGTTTTCATCACACAGACATAGCATAATAAGCTAATGAAACTGCACAACCTGGCCTTTCCTAGTTTCTGCGATGAAGGGTTCAGGAGATAATTGATGTTGAATTTAAAGCAAGATTAACGTCACTACTGTAATAGCCTACAGTTGTGCTTCCATGTCATACCAATTCTTGTATAAGTGGGTAACAACAAGTTACAAATTTTAAGCACTTTTTAAAAACTATCAGACTGAGGGCCACATTGTTTCAGAGCTCCTGGAATCAACACAACTCTTTAGGCAGTGCTATTGAATTGAGGCAGAATCCGTGATTAAGAAGTGTCATCTCTGTACAATGTTTCACAATTTCTTTACATGGTTCCTGAGTAATTCGGTCTTGAAATCACATCAAATTTCTGCATTGTCGCACACTCCCCCAACCCAAATTAAATAATTTATTTTCCATATCAGAAGTTGTTTACAGCCCCCTCTTAGTCAAGACTGATACTAGAAATGTCATTTCAGGACCCAGAACATAGCCAAAGAGAGAAATATCATGCAATCCTGTGTCTACTGCACTACTATTCTTCTCTGCAATAAAATATGAAGAGTTCAGATGCAAAACCCCCTAACTCCACTTGACCACTTTTTGAGAAAAAGGCCATTTTTTATCAGGCGTTTACAGTGTTTTCATTGTAAACAGATATTTTAGACACGGCGGGGAGCAGGTTCTATTTTATTTTTTCACAAAAACATTTCATTTACATATTCTAGATTTATACAGGATTCACACAATATCATTAACTCAGTTTTCACAAAAATGGTGTTTAGGGGTTTTTGCATCTGAACTCTTCATATGCACCAAATGTGCACTTTCTCTTCACTTGCAATTTTGTGTTATAATTATTATACTTGACCTCTGGCATGGCCCTCCGATCAAATGATTTTGGCAACAGTGGCCCCCAGCTCATTTGCGTTTGTGACCCCTGGTGCTGGTATACAGAATGTGCTTGTTAAGTTTTGACATCTCTCGATCAAGCGCCCTACAGTACACCTTTTATGTCACTCAGATCACAGGCATGTGTCTGCCTGTCATGTCTTTGTTAGGGCATGTTGCCCTGGCAGCAGGATCATGCCCGGCCTGGGATCATGTTCTGCATGGCGGGAGATACAACAAAAGTGCAGCAAACACTGACATTTGAGTTTGTTTACAGCGAATTGAGGAGTGACATCCTCTGGCAGCTTACTTGACAAGCTTTTTTGGTAATGTGACAGAGAGGTTCCCGAAGGACACACACTCTCTTGAACGTGTACGCACGCGCACACACACACACACACACACACACACACACACACACACACACACACACACACACACACACACACACAAAACCGTCAAGTCAGACAAACAGAGGGGCACCCACCAATGTATCATCATTAGCTGTTGTTTTTAGTGAAAGATCCTCCCCAGTGCCTGATTTCAATTGTCAAAATCTGATCATTACAAACACACTCAATTTGGACATTCTCACCTTGGCTTCCAGACTGGAAATACAGTGGCAATCCGCCACTGAAAAGACATGCCACTCCCCCAACCAAAGGGGAAAACTAAGACTGCTATGCTGCCTCATGTGCAGTGAATCAAAAATTCCCAGCTGACAAGAAGCCACAAAAGTGAACACCTGGTACAGCGTGGATGCCCTACAAGTTGTTCTGGAATATTCTTTTTACCTCTCTCTGCCCCGACAGCTGGTCCTTAAGGGTCACTTAGAGTAGACTAACAGTCCCCTGTCTGTCGAGTGTTGTGTTGTCTCTAGTGCTTCTTTTCCCCCTCCTGTCTACATGCCAGTGGTGTGGTGGCCATCATTAGCCCTGTTGTTGGCATCCTCAAAACATGCAACATTTCTCTCTTTCTCTCTGTCCATCTCTCTCTCTCTTTCTCTCTGTCCATCTCTCTCTCTCTCTCTCTCTCTCTCTCTCTCTCTCTCTCTCTTTCTTTCCATCTTTGTCTCAACTCCACTTGTTTCCTACTATATGAGATATGTAACCGCTCTCTCTCTCTCTCTCTCTCTCTCTCTCTCTCTCTCTCTCTCTCTCTCACTCTCCCTCCATTTCTTTGCTGTTATGTGAGATATGTAACAGCTAACTCTCCCTCTTTCTTTCTTTCTTGGGCTCTACTTGTCTCTAGTTTGGTAAGACTGTGAGTATGTGTGAGTGTGTGTGTGTGTGTGTGTGTGTGTGTGTGCGTGTGCGTGTGTGCGTGTGCGTGTGCGTGTGTGTGTGTGTGTGTGTGTGTGCATGTGTGTCCTCCACATCGATAGGTTCTGGTGGTTTTTAGATGAAATAATTGCACAGATGGGATACGACATCACGGCACCCTTTCAGCTGCTCCTGGGCGGCGTTTGCAGCAAAACACTATTGATTGCCACTCAAGAGATGCGTGGAATGCAACAGTCTATAATATGGGGTGTCTAGCCAATTATAAAGCAGTTGGTCGTTTATTGTGCCCAGTGAAAGGAGCTCCAATCATGGGCTACTTTAAGAGGTCCGATGTGATTTTCAATCAATGGTGATAACATGATGAAAAGTAACTGAGGATGCAGTTGTCTTCCTTCATAAACTTACCCTCAGATCAACACCCACACAAATAAATGAATTTATTTTCTTTATTTTCTAAAAATCTCTTTTATGTAGATTTCAGGTTGCATTCATTGGAGTGTATTGTTGAAATTGGATAGTTTTGACAAGTTGCAATTTCTTGACTGTTTTCTTGAGTTATCATTATGAGGATAATAATTAGCAGTATTCTTTTTCTCTGTATAGTCAAGACAAATAAGGGTAACACTTTCTATGAACCCAGTATTCATAGAGCATTATAAATGCATCCATAAAGGGTTATAACACCTTCATAAAGTCTTATAACTAATGACATTAATATTCATAACTGTTTATACATTCTCATGTCTATACTCATAAAGCTTTATAATGCTATCTTAAGTCTTTAAAACTTGAGATGGCATAAAGCATTATAATGCTTCAATTTGTTATTTGTCCTTTTATGTGTCAATTTGTTTCATGCTGCATGATGACGAGTTACAAGTGCTATGTGAATACCCTAAGTAAAGTGAGATGAGCACATAATTACTCATGAAAATGAATAAGGCACCATAACAGACACTAAGTAAAGCGGTATGTTCCCCTAGTATCAAAAGTTCAAAGAAGGTTATAATGCTTTGTGATACATCAAGCTATAAAGGTTTATATGATGACATTATAATGCCTTATGAGTACAGTCATTAGAACATATAATCAGTTATGAATTCTAATGTCAGTAGTTATAAGCCTTTATGAATGCATCATAACCCTTTATGAATGCATTTATAATGCTCTATGAATACTGGGTTCATTGAAAGTGTTACCCAAATGGGTTATAAAACACACACTGTTCAAATGTTTTAATATGATCATAATACAATGTATATATTTGTGTGACCTTACAGGCAGATTGACCTTCCTACAGACAACAAGTAAGTATAGTCCAAAAGTCCAAAGAGGCTTATGGGTTTTTCTGACACTTTAAACTGTAAAGACTATAATATAATAATGATAACATTATAATACCTTTTGTACAGGTACAAGTACAGTCTTAAAGGTGTACTGTATTAGCCAATGTTGTAGTCGAATCACCAAACAAGTCCGAGTCAAGTCTCGAATCCTCAGTGTTTGAGCCCAAGTAGAGTCCGTCATTAAAAACAGGCTGTAATCTGAAGTGTTAAAAACAAAAACAGTATGGTAAGAGTGCAACAAACAGTGATTTGAGCACTGTCCTGCATGCCCAAACAGGACCAATAATTAGACGCACAAGGAGCAGAACTATCCAAAGCAATGTGTAAACCCTGCATTTACAGTATATCTCTCAGCTGAAGCTGCTAACTGAAGAGTAATTGAGCTAAATCAGTGTCTCCTTTTTTTAGGGTCAGTTTGTGAAAAAATAAATTTGACTTTACTGGAGGTTGTTGTTGTGTTACAGTATATTAACTGATGCAGATGGTAACTTTGCAAATTTTGGTCAGAAAAGCGGCAAAATGTCTGGTACTGAGTATGAGTGTGAGTCACTGAAAATGTATTCTAAAACCTGCCATAAAACTATGAGCCATTTACTTTAATTTGCTCCTGACCAAAAGCATATAAATTTGATGGTCTTTGTAATGCAGAAAATGACTTTGCATATTGTGTGCATCTCACTTCACTGGCTCATAACCAGTTATCATTTGATGGCATTGCTAGCGAGCATGGCGGCAAGGCAAAACGGAGACAGGAGAATGATATGCAATCTATTCCATATCACCCCTTATTACATTCATGCACTCTGGTCCAGATCAAAGTGTTTGACAGCAGCAGTGTCATCATCCTCTCCTTTGTTCCTCTGAGGTTCAGTGCATCCTGTCTGTACAATATGGTGATCACAGACATGTAGACCACTGAAGCCTCCATCCAGCCCAAATCCTGTTTTACAGAACCGGATAGCACACAGAGTAGTGAGAGAGGAAGACGACAAAAGACGAAAATCCTCTGACTCTGACTGCAGTGCAGTCCCACATCTCACTCTCCTGTCAGAGATGGCTGTGAGCCAGCGCGCTGTGTCGGCTTTCTCTCGGTCTCCAAAAGGGTTTTAAATAACTAATGGCATAATTATACTTTTATCTGATCTCTCAGTGCATTGTAAACTGCGAAAATGCTTCTCTCCCTGTCTGTCCTGTTTGTGTGTGTGTGTGTGTGTGTGTGTGTGTGTGTGTGTGTGTGTGTGTGTGTGTGTGTGTGTGTGTGTGTGTGTGTGTGCATGTGCGGGTGTGTATTTTGTGGGGGGACAGGGTCTAAGATGACAGTGATTGAGTATCTGCATACAAACCAGAAAGGTTGTGGGGTGGCGGGTTGACTTAATACGTTTTTTACCCCCTGAAATGCCTCAAGTATTGAATTTATTTGAACAATGGATAGTTTCAACCTGAGGGGAGACAGACAGAGAGAAGAAAGAGAGACAGAGAAAGAGGGGGACAGAGAAAGAAATAGAGAGAGAGAGTATGAAGATTAATTCACTCTCGTCTCAATGGTTATAACCTTCTCCTTGTTCACAGCCGAAGAACCAAATGCAGACATTAAAGGATTTGGCATTTTCAGGAGAGACATAATTATTTTCTGTTGCTCATTATTTTTGGGGGCACATTTTCCCCCTGCACAGCCCACTCTGAAACTGACTTTATTTCATGAAAGGTTATCAAATGCCACTTATTTCAAATTATACACTCAACTAAGCTGCAGTTAAGGTAGGGGTAAGTTTTTTTCAATAACAGAGAGCTCAGAGGTTTTGTTAATCATACCAATGAAAAACAAAGATGAATAACATATACAGAAAAGTATGTTCAGAAGGGTTTTCAAGGGTTTTATAATCTAATGTTCATGAGAGTGACTGAACTTTTAGCTTCTGCATACAATCATAGTGTGATGTTAGGGACATTTAGTACACAGAAATCTTCTGTTTCCAAAATACTTGGTATTGTGCACTTAAGGGTTAATGTATGCAGTAAGTATGCTTCAGTAAACTTCAGGGGCACTTAAAGCAAACACAGTATGTTTACACTGATGAATGTAATAATTTTTTAATGATTGAAAATATGAAAATGTTTCAGTTGAACAGGGCCTGTTGCCCTTCATATTTTGCATTGAGCTGTGGATTTGAGTTTGACAGAAGGTGAAAACTTGCTCAGAGAGAGGAATGGAGATTGCCCCTCTCAAGACAGTAAGCTGACAAGGAACAGAGCAGAGCAGAAGACTTAATACTCAAAATTCAAAGTGGAAAGGGGTCGGCATTAGTTCTGAAATCTCTCTCACTCTTTCTCTCTCTCTTTCTCTCTCAGACATGCACACACACACACACACACACACACACACACACACACACACACACACACACACACACACACACACACTATAACTATGATAACTATTGCTATCATAAAGCTGTATATGTGATATTCATGTTTTATAAAAATGAAGTGATGATTCATTCTGTTTATTCGTGTCAACGGTTAGCTTTAGCACTGGCTATGAAAACCACATTGTGCCACTTCAAAATACTGCATATTTGCATATGGTACTTTTTATTGTAATCAAAAATAGCAACTAGATGAGCAGTTGCAAAAACAGCTTCAAATGAGGTGAACTTTTCCTTTTCCTTTTGAAAATGTTAATTTGTTGAAAACAGCACTTGTATGAAATGCCATTTTGTGCATAGGTGCATATTAATGTAATTAATCTAAGTCGCCAGGTGCACAAATTGTAGGAGTGAGTGAACCCCGTGTCTTGTTTTGAGGAAACCCAGTTGCCATTTGTAAATAAGGGAAGCTTCTGGGCTCTGTGCAGGGGGAATGAGACAAGGAAGTGGTAACCATGGCAACAAGCACCCAAAGATGGGTCCCTCTTTGGCTGAGAATACAGCCTTAATGTAGGCCTAGACTATCAAGAGAGATTAAATTTTATAAAAGCCATAACCAAAATTCACCACATGCATCACTGCACAGCACAGAGGTGTGGAGGAGACGTGCCAAATGAACACACACACACACACACACACACACACACACACACACACACACACACACACACACAAAGGAAATATCCTTAGTGATTTGAACAGTGCATATCTAACAATACAGTTCTGCTTTAATAACAGGGACTCAACTCATTTTTGCCACACTCACTCAATTTATTTGTCTGTAAAAGAGGAAATGGTGGTGATAGCAAAAAAAAATATATATATATCCTCTATGATTAGTTTCTAAAATAGACAGCTTATCCAAATCCTACCACAACTTGGTAAAGTTAACATAAGTGTTTATTTTAAGGATTTACAAATACAATTTGAAAATCTCTATATTTACTTTATGAATCATTATTAAAGGGGAATAATGCAATGCACACGTTTTGTGGTGTTATGGTGGCGAAAGAGACAACATCAACACAAACACACTCGTGGATGTGCTCATCTGCAGAAATGACATCAGAATGTGAAAGGAAACAATTTGACTCCTGCCTCATGGGAAATAAAACACAGAGATCCACAAAGATCTGCTCTGAGAGTGATCCACAGCCTAATGAGGAGGAGATGCTGATTGGCCATGAGTAAGGCTCAGCACAGCCTCTTGTGACTCATCTTCCAAACACAAAGGGGACTAAATAAATAAATAAACAAACAAAACAAAACAAACAATTGGCAAGCCTCTGTGTGGTCTCTTCCTTTCGCGCACACACACACACACACACACACACACACACACACACACACACACACACACACACACACACACACACTCTAACATGCATACATCATCCTGCCATAAATTATAGAAGGGGATTAGCCATGTGACAGAAGTCATCAAGGTCCATTTAAGACCACAAAGAGTTATTTGTCAGGGGACACTTTTTGGAAGAAGAAGGAAGAGTAGCATCCAATAAATTTTAGATTGGTGCTCACCATGTTGTTATTTTTCAACAGTCGGTGGTAGAACTGCTGAGGGCCTCCTTGAGGAAAGAGTGTAGGCTTACAAAACAAAAGTGCTGCATCTGGAAGGAGTAGGTCCCCAAAAATTCCCTGAGCTTGAAAGATGCACAATACCATCTATAATTAATTTTTGAAATTTTTGACCAGTACAATTTTTGTCCCGAGGCCTGTTTTTTATGTACAGTACATACTTCTGCTTTGTAGTAATTTGCAAAATCAAGTAAACTGATAAAAATATCTACACATTTAGCATCTTTTTAATGTAGCTTTTGACCTGCAAAAAAAGGAATGATGTTTTCTTTCATGGTCTATGTAAATACAACATAATAATACAATACAATAATACAAACTATTCACTTGCAGCAATCAATTCATCTATTAACTCTATCTGCTGTCAATATATTGACACAGGGAAGACTTAAAGTAATCCATGTCCTAATTGATGGTAACAATTTAAAGGTATACCAGTGACATGTAATTATGTCTAGAACTTACATTTTCCATTCACTTGCACCGAAGAAAAATCCCTTTGGTTCTATCCGTTGTAGTGATTGTAGCTAAAGCAGTTTACCACATTGGTGACATTTTGTTAGTATCACTCACTGTAGCAACCAGTTATGTTAAACAGACAGTTTTATGCAGTAGAAGACAAACCATCCAGGACACAAAACAAGATATAGTTGAGATGAGTGAAGGAGCTGAGCTGGTGCGAAAGTGCCAACACTGATATGTGATCTCAACTTGACTTCCATCTTCAGCTCAGTATGGCCACTAAAGCAATTTCCACTTTTCCACCCATTTCCAGCCCAATGCTTACATGCTAACTTTTCATGCTAACTGAACAACATAGGTCTGAGGGGAGTCTGAGGTTGGTCTGTTTCTAGGTTGTTCTGGATTGATATTAACATAAAAGGCCATAGCACCTTCAAAAAGTCAAAGTCATGTCACAGCCATGCCACCTAACTTAGCTGCGCAAGTAAAATGTTGGTAAACCTAATAGACATGCTAGTGAGTGAAACTAGCACCCTAGGGTTTTAGCTAACTCACTAGCGCACTGGAATCCCAGTCCATGGTGCTGCTGAGGCGCAGGTTTGAGCCTGGACGTGTGCAGGGCTGGACCATACAGAATATGTCATGGCCCACCTGTTGTTTCAGAAAGTTCAGGAACAAGCTTAAAAAGCACAATGTTTGAACATTCCAAATGAAATATGATACTTGAATTTTTAATGTATATGTATAGGCAACGCAGCAGATGTTGTAATTAACAAGCAGACTCCAGCAGGCTTTTAAAATTGGGTTGTCTGTGACTGGAATAAAAAGAGAAAAGACTCTGTTGAGCCCCTTCACTTAGCTACTGCATATTTGTCCATCAGG
>JAODXP020000020.1:6672252-6679752 GCA_027497455.2 Sardinella longiceps | reverse complement strand
CAACAATGCATGAAGAAAGGGAAGGACAGACACAGTGAGTTGGATGGGTTACTGGTGGTGAAACAATAAATTATTCCCACGTATTAGAAAGATTCCCATTCCATTTGAAAGATGGTGTTTTGGCCTCATATTACCGTTGGAATAATAAGAAATTACTGTAACATGGTGTGTGCTGCTTATTAAGTTTATTAATTTATGGGAGAAGGAGACACGTAATGAGACTGGATAACATGCATGGTATTTTGATCAGTTAGGATACCTGAAATTACTTTTTGTAGGTAGGGTGTAAGGATGTAGGCTTATTTTACTATGTCTCATGCTAATTTAATATGGCCAATAAGCTAAACAATAGCCTACACTTTCATTCATTACATGTATTGAAGTATAGTAGCCAATTTATCCCACCCACCACTGGCATACTAATGGGGTATTGCATTGGAGACGCAAAGCACCTGGTACTACAACAGAGTAGAGTAGAGTAGAGTAGAGTAGAGTAGAGTAGAGTAGAGCAGAGAGATGGTATTTTTCATGGCCTTTCAATAGCGGCAAAAGTAAATGAATAGATATACAGTAAGGGCAACAACATATGAATGCAATAAAATTTAATCTGTACATTTTTTTTGAAGGTGTCTTCATAAGACAATCATGTCATATTCAAGATATGTATGATGTAATGACAGGATCATGACACCCTTATGTAGACACCTTTAAATACCAGTATGTGTGTGTGTGTGTGTGTGTGTGTGTGTGTGTGTGTGTGTGTGTGTGTGTGTGTGTGTGTGTGTGTGTGTGTGTGTGTGTGTGTGTGTGTGTGTGTGTGATTTCATAAAATTAAAATACAATTTATGTAAAGGTCATATGCATTCATGGCTAATGCAATACATTATTTGCAAGTGAATAAGAAACAGTTCTTACAACTCTCAAAGAAACTCCTCAAAGTGGCCCCTCTCAACACACAGCAGCCAACAGCCAATAAGAATCAGTGTTGAACACATGCCCTGATATTTATCTTACAGTTATTCTGTTCTAAAGCTGACATCGGTGGGCTCTAGTATGCAGTTATTTTTGTTGTAGTAGTGTCTAGTTCAAGGCCTCACAGGCCTCACTCGTTGACAGTGCCCCTTGTTACAGTAACGGTGTAATTTTCCCTATTCTCGGGCCCCCTGTCTTTTTGGGTGCTCCAGGCCCTCCTCAATGGAGGCAGGGCAACAGGCACTGTAGCAGACACCCTATTAGAGAGAAGCCCCCTGTCCTCTGTCACTCTGAGGGGGGGCAAAGGAGATGTCCAAAGACCTATTACGGGCTTCAAGACCCCCCTATAATTAAATCTGTCTCCGCTAATCACAGCTGATCATTGCTATGGCAACGCATGACAGGGTAATTATCTGGGGCAGGGAAGAGTGAAAAGAAGGGGAGAGGCTGTGATGTGAAGGGGTGAGTGTGTGTGTGTAAGTGTGTGTGTGTGTGTGTGTGTGTGTGTGTGTGTGTGTGTGTGTGTGTGTGTGTGTGTGTGTGTGTGTGTGTGTGTGTGTGTGTGTGTGTGTGTGTGTGTGTGTGTGTGTGTGTGTGTGTGTGTGTGTGTGTGTGTGTGTGTGTGTGTGTGTGTGTGTGTGTGTGAGAGAGAGAGAGATGGGGGTGTATGCCTACGAGTGTTTGGTGAAGGGCATTATGACAAAGCAATAGTGTGTTTATGTAGGCCTATTTGTGCGTTTATGCTAGTGTGTGTGAGAGAATATGATGTGGGTGTATGTGATACATGTGAGAGAGTTATGTGGTGGGCATGCATTGTAAATCATCACAGTGTGTGTGTGTGTGTGTGTGTGTGTGTGTGTGTGTGTGTGTGTGTGTGTGTGTGTGTGTGTGTGTGTGGGTATGTGTGTATGTTTGTGATATGATGGGCATATGTGCACATATGTGCACATGCATGGCAATAGGATTAGGGTGTTTGTGCGTAATTATATTCAGGTGTCTAAGAGTATGTGGTGGGGTTTGTGTGTGTGTGTGTGTGTGTGTGTGTGTGTGTGTGTGTGTGTGTGTGTGTGTGTGTGTGTGTGTGTGTGTGTGTGTGTGTGTGTGTGTGTGTGTGTGTGTGTGTGTGTGTGTGTGTTCAGTGAGCAGTGTGTCCATGGAAAAGCACTGTTAAGCTAGGATGGCTACTCGCAGTTACACAAACCTTGCCGCTCTAAATTGGGTCCACGCTGTCAATAAAATTGCTGTGTTTTTTCTCATGCATTCAAGGCCTCTGGTCGGGCTCTGTTGACAAATGCTTTTTAACAGTTGTGTGCAGCGCCTCTCCCTCCACTCACTTCATTTCACATGCAACGCTTAGGGGATAGGGGGGTAATTTTGAAGTCGCTACCCGCAGGTTGGCTATGTAATCAAGCCGAAAGAGGTGTCACACATTACCATAGAGACAACACTATGACAGATTCCCCGTTCCACTCCTACGGAAACATGGCTGAGTGAGTGAGCAACGCGTCCTTCATGGATGGGTGCCTCTCAAAGGAACCTGTGATTGTAATATCATTTACACGTGACACTTTTCATACACCGGCTCATCTTCAGCTACCCCCCCTGTGCGAGCGTCCTGGGGGAGCACTTGGAGGTATGCAAATGTGCGCTGTTTCGCCTGCAGAAAATGAGCACGGAGGGTGTTCCACGCTTTAATATGCCACGAATCCTCTGTACAGGACGACGTGTGACAGAGGCATTCATTACTGCATGTAGCTCAAAAAAAAAAAAAAAAAAAACGTGTGTGTGGTTATTGTCACCTCTGCCATTCTCTCTCTCTCTCTCTCTCTCTCTCTCTCTCTCTCTCTCTCTCTCTCTCTCTGTGTCTCTGTCTCTCTTTCTTTCTGTCTCAGGAATCCTAGCTGACGGGGTGAAAGTGCGGTATATCACAGTGGCTTCTAATGGGCTTGAGAAACACAAATCATCTCTCCAGAGACTGACTTCTACCAAGAGATAAGTCATTGACTTACCATTGCAGCCAGGAAGAAGTCCAAGACGTCTGGATCTGGTAGTTTATTGCTCTGTGTAAAGATCTCCTATTAACTGGCAGGAATGATGAGCTTCTTTGAAATGGGTCTGTAATAAGATGGAATAGTTTCACATTGTTACATCTTAGATACAGTAAAACATGGAACAATATCTATAAATCAATATTTCACAGCCTTCAGCATTCAGCTATATTTCTGTACAATATGCCCACAAAAGGAAGTAACAATAAAAACTAGGATGTGAGCTATATCTTTTTTACTTATTTCACATAAATGGACTGTTTTAGTAGAGTATGGATGGACCATCCTTTTTATATTTCAAATTTATTTTATAACTTTAGCTCCAGAGGCTGTTATTAAATATCTGTTGTTCATATCAGAGTATTCCTTGGTCTCAATGAATGTAGTTACATCTGCAACTTCACAGTGTCTAGGCTTATCTCATATTTTTATTTATATATTTGTCACAAATAAATGTACATAAATCAACAGTCTATGTGAACTATAAATATTCCATGTACCTATGCAAAAAAATTGTTGCATGTTAAGTACAGTACAGTATGTACTCTAAAAGCACTGCTGAATGTGTAGAATAATGCACTGTTTTGAAGACAGCCTTCAGAATGTATACATCAGCACGCACATCGGGTTCTCAGCCGAGGTGAATCCAGGTCTTTGTAGCTGTTATAATGACATAGAAAGGAATATGAGACTGTTTGTTTGTTCCTGCAGTCAGGTTGGTCTCACGCATAATGCGGCTCTGGAGGATTTCCAAACATGTTTGAAAAACAACAATTTATTATTAAAGCACGGGACTGACAGGGAACGACTGGGCTGTTTGTCATCATTCATTTGGGCTCGAGTCGAATGAAAATAAACCAGTCTGAGTTGTGTGGAAAATGCGGGAAATGCATTTTTATTTACATGTACCTTTCATTTCACTGTATGTGCTGATAGGGCACATAGTCTGACAAATGCGTGGAAATCCAGAAATGTCTAAGTGGTTTATAGATTTGACACTCATACGTGTCTTCAAATGGAAATGCCAAACAGAGATTTAGGAGGGACTGTACTGTACGTATCTGGAAGGTGATTCTACCACCACCACCATCACCATCACCATCACCATGACCATTGGCTCAACCACTACCACCACCGGGATGACCTCAGTGCAGCAGGCAGGAAAACAGAAACAAAAGCAAGCCGTAAACAGGTTGTACATGCCCTTTAATATTTCATGAGCCGAGACCCTGAAACTCTCATGTATTTTTAAGAGTAGCACAAAGAGCATTACAAGGGCATTCTCCATGCAAGCCTTTTGTGTGCTGGAGCTTTGGAAAAGAGAGAGGGGGTGAAAAAAGGAGATCCACTTCGATGCAGTGTGGACATATTTGTTTCTTTTGAAAGAAGAAAATGCATAAAAAGGAAAGAACTGAAATCTATTTCTCTTCCCATTTTGATATGATCATTACACTGACAAAAAAAAATGAAATAATGTTGTGCTGAATCAGTTAAGGGTTTTAAAGGGGATTATCCTTAAATTAGTGTATCCAGATATAAATACCTCAAATTCACATTCATTGTGTCCCACATTTGGTAGGATGAGAACTGCTCCCCTTGGTTTCCTATGTATAGCCATGCAGAGATTTGCATTTAGAGCATTATACCGCATCGGCACACCATTCTAAGCCCTTCTGTGGGATCTCCTGATTGGGGGAAAATGCAAGAAAGCCCCTCAACCAAAAAAGGTGTGTGTGTCTCTGTTTGTTTGTGTGTGGTGGTTGTGTGTGTTAAAAGTGAGTGTATATGTGTATGCGTGTTAGTGTGTTGGAGGGGAGCAGGTGGTGTGTGTGTGTGTGTGTGTGTGTGTGTGTGTGTGTGTGTGGGGGGGGGGGGGGGGGTTGGTTAGAAGGGAATGCATTGTTCAGTCATGGAGACGTAAGCAGCAATTTAGGCAAACGCTGAGTGACGGCAAGGTTGGATTACTTTTAGGGCTATGCTCGCCACACACACACACACACACACACACACACATGCACTCACTCACCCACACACACACACACACACACACATGCATTCACTCACACACACACACACACACACACACACACACATGCACCCTTTTCTGTCTCTATCTGTGTCTCGAGACAAATTATCGTTTCATGTTCCTCAACCACTTGTGCTCTTTTAATTTGACTCCTCTCTCCTCCTACAGGCCTCTAATCATGTTCAACACGTCCCTAACTTAAGGCCCCGTCTGACGCCCGTGCCTGTGTGCTACACTCCTCTCCTTTTCTCTCTTTCTTTCCCTCTCTTCTCCTCTCCTCTCCTCTCCTCCCCACTCCACTCCATTCCACTCCAGCCTCCTGTGAGTCATGCCTGGCGGCTGCTGCGTGCGGCTGTCCGTCCGCAGGAAAAACCACCCACGGCACCACCGGCGTGTCTTGAATGTGAACGTGCGGTGAGCATGGCAGTCTTTTCTCCCTGAGGGGGGGCTGGGCCCTGAAACAGCTGTAGAGGTAGTCTTTGGCTGGTGCTAGCAGGTGTCAGAGCATTTAAAAAAGGATATTTTTCTTAGGGAGGTGTGTGTGTGTGTGTGTGTGTGTGTGTGTGTGTGTGTGTGTGTGTGTGTGTGTGGGTGGGGGTGGGAGGGGGTGTAGGTGGGCCGTGGGGATATGACTCACTATGAATCCACTGGAAAATCGCAAAATTAAAATCACAGACAGTCCTTCCGCAACTATAATAGCTTTGCTATTTTAATACAGTAGGTATTTATACACCCGCAGAGTGTTCTGAGTTTCTGATCAAAAAAAAGAAGAAAAAAAAGGTCTACGGCGAAAGGGAAATTGTAAAGTGAATTGAGCAGTGCTGAAGTGCTGAATGACTACCCTGTCAGACAGACAGAGCCTACAGTCAGTGATTTAATTCTACTCAGATCAATCATATTTGCTAAGAATTTACAATACACTCACTGAATGGGATATGTTTTGGTGTCATAGACCTTACATTAAAGGATAACTCCGGTGTGATTCCTTCCATAGCCATGTTATTTGAGGTCACCTGGGGGTAGGAAAAGAAATGAGAAAATTTGACTCAATAGTGAACCGGTGGCTAACACTAACTGAATAGGGCACAGCCACTATGTTTTTATACATTTTTCATGTTACTTTCCCTGGAGACAGTGCTTATTAACCAGGAAGCAGGGGGATCATAGTGGGGGGAAAGGGGGGGCTGATTTACCAGGGCCCTAAGTGGGGGTAGGGCTCTGGAATTTTATTTTCCTTTAAATATTAATGTAATTTATGGATGAGAGGGCCCCATGGCCACTACTTGGGCATAGGGCCCAGAATTCAGTGATACGCCCCTGCCTGGAAGAATAGGGCTATAGATTAAATCACACTGGATTTCTCCCTTAATGTTACTAGAACAAAACATTAGCCTGGTTTTCATGACCACTTTGGTCTGAGTTTGGTCTGGATACTTGCCCATCATCTCCCACTTCCCTGAGGCGGACTTAGATCAAAATACCTCTGTGCACTATTGGACAGATCTAGAACCAATCAGACCAATGATAGTAATGGTTGCAGAGATGGGACAGAGTGAAGTGCATACTTTAAGTCAAACATGCACATGTTAAGCCTGTCTCTATTGCGTAAGAAAGCAAAGCCTGTTTGGGGGGAAAAAAACAAAGTGGAAGTAGGCTTCAAAGCTGAACTACAAAGGAAAATAAAATTTAAAATCAGTACGTGCCAACCAGGATAATAAGAGATTTCCCATCATAGATTCTTATCTACTGCCATATTTAGTCAGTATTTGTGGCACCTGTCATTTTAACTCATAATGAGTGGCCATAGCACTAAAACTAAGATCCACCCACAATGAGGCCCCAAGGGTGACAGGCTGCTTCTCACATCTCCTTTCCCCTAATAAAAAGTTTGAAAAATGCTAGTTGGTTCTGTTTTGCCAGAAATTGCACAAAGGTCTGCAGAAGTAAAAGTATTTTTTCCCCTCAAAGATGCCTCTTCCCACCTAAGTACTGTATTCAATAGGGGATATACCGGTAACTTTGGAAAAAATAATACAGTTGGTTCTGTTTTGTCTGAAGATGTGCAAAGGTTTGCAAAAGTAAAGTTTTTCCTTTAAAGGTGAGATGCTTCTCATCATCTGACTACAGTATTCAATAGATTTGATTTAGCAAGTGTCTCCATAGCCTCACACTGCAAGTGTATGTGATGGGAACGCTTAGCAGATCCTTCTCTCAAATTAACTGGTGCTGTGTTCACAGCCTCTGCCCACAGCCCAATTGGAATACAGTAGAATGTTTCCAGACCTCAAAGAAAGAGTATTGAACGTAGCCTAGCAGTGCCAGACTGAGGCCTGTTCTCACCCAGCTAATGATCAGAAGGCTTTACTCAGTGTTTGTCTTCAGGCCCATTTCCGTCTTAGTGCCTTATTATGTGTGAGTGTGTGTGTGTGTGTGTGTGTGTGTGTGTGTGTGTGT
>JAODXP020000020.1:6624752-6669752 GCA_027497455.2 Sardinella longiceps | reverse complement strand
CTTACTTTTTTATTCTTTTTCATTATTATTCGCTGACTCAAGCATGTCAGAAGCAAAAGCAACAAGGTTTACACAATGATTTCCCCAAGAGTACTGCTTGACAAGTCAAACATAAACAACTGATCCTGAAACAGTCCCTCACTGCTTTATCTCTGTGCCATTAAATTTTTCGCACTATTATTCATTGGAAATTAGCTTCATACTGACAACACTCAGGGTCGTTTCAATGTACTTTGGGGGCCGCAAGCAAACAGGACACGGGGTTACTTCATCCCCCTTAAAACACCTATATGAACCACACTGTTATAATCTTTAAGCATCTTTCATAATTATTCGCGTTGAGCTTAGTAGTCTAACTCCAGCCTAAAGTCACACTTTATTGAAAAACACCACCAAATTACTAAAGTGATTTTTAAATGTAAAATACTCTCTATCAATCATCAGCCTTGAAAATCACCAAAATGTTCATAGCCTTTCATGATGTTACATGATTTAAAAAATAAAGGCAAATAAATTTGCTCAGCTTGTACGTCTAGTAGCAAGCCATATGGGGAATTTGATTGGTCGGACACCGCTGGTGTTCACTAATCACAGCTCTCTTTGTTTAGAGAGTCCTAGGGCAGGCTTCGCCAAAAATAACAGCCTTTTGAATTGCTGTTTCTATCTTGTTCATTGCTCTGATTGGTCATAGCGCTGTCCTATTGCATGCAGAGGCAGTTTAACTGCCTAGTTCCGCCCATGACTGAGTTTGGTTTATCTATCGCTGCCAGACTATACATTTTAATGTTATCGGATGGCTTGCCAGGCTACAAATGAATACTATCACCTTAGAATTGATGTGTTGTAGATTTCATGGTATTAGTAAAAACAGTAAAAACATACTTCTGAAGAGTATGACTATACCAAATGTGTTTACTGACATACACACATGGCATATGGTAACTATTTTATGTCCATAGCCATCTTTGCTTACTGTACTTCTATGTGATCACTCACTGAGGGAACACTGGTGCCAAAAAATGAAGGTATCATGCCGATGGTCTCAGGGTGACCACTGTCTTATGGCAGGTACAGAGCCATTATTCTCACCTACCAGCAGGAAATGCCACTGTCTGCTGGCACCATGTGATGTCACGCTGACAGGGAGGATGGCAGTGCCAAGAAGCTGGCATGGGGGCATACATTAGCCTAACGCATGTCAGAGAAGGAGGGGGGATCATCTCCAGATAAAGAGATCTAAAATATGCCATGAAGTGTTTGCGTCGTCATCAGCAGGGTCTGTTGCCTTGTGATAAGCCCATGGGAATCGTGTGATGCTGATATGTATTTCAAAAGGTCTGGCGGGTTATCTGAGACAGCTAAAGCTTTTCCATAGAGATGTTTTTTTTTAGAGCCAGAAAGTATTTTCTGATTGTGATTCATCTTGCTTTACCCTTGGTCATCTATCTCATGCAGCCTTAGGGTTAACCTGTCACTGTTCCTGAAGGTCACTCACGGTTAACCCTAAGAAGCACTCCAGGTCAGTCATCACTTCAAGCTGAGTCAGACAATAATCGCATGACCAATGTCTTCACGTCATGAACCCAAACGATTGACCACTGCCCTCCAGCCATACACATGAGTAACTGACCACAAGACCAGCATTACTCTGACCCATCAGTAGAGTAGACACACTCACACCACAGATTTATTCCCATCCTACCCGGTACAGTAATTCTGCTGTCAGCCCACTCGACTGTTGGCCTCTGTACCCTCTGACTCTGAGACTGCCCTTGTAGGTTAGCCAGAGGCTATGGTTTACTTTCCATACTCAGGCTTCATCCTCAGAGACAACCTTAATAGACAGGGTAGATTTTCTTTGCCATTCATTGCTTTCTGCAATGTGGATTATTTTCACCGTAAACTGTATATAAATATTTTGACATCTTGGCATCACAGAGCAATCTTCTGAGATAAATGTATTGGTCACACAGTACACATTTTGTTTGTTAATGCATCTTATAAGGTGGCAAATTCATATATTATTGTGTATAAATGCCATCTTCATAGTACTGCACATATCAATTTGCCTCAACCTTGCATGACAGCACCCTCATATTTGTACTTTATAACACATTCATAAGGAGTAATTAAAAAAGAAGTTTGTATTAATGAGGATCTTATACCAGCACTCCATAAGTGACACAAAATGGGAAGAGGACAGTGCACTAGAAAATGGCAGAGTGGCAGAGCTAGTGGTGGGTGTTTGATGACATAGTGTGTAGGCGAGTTTGTGCATGTGTCTAAAGCCTAATGGTAGCCAGTGGGCACACAGCACTAAGTAAACCAAATTCTCCAACACCTCCAGAGATGTCCTAGCAACAGTCATTTAGCCATCATGCCAAGTTCATCTCTCTAAGTGACATGGCACACTTTACTGCATGCAGTGTTACATAAAGTATTGAAGCATCATCTTTTAAATTGCCTACCGATATGCTTTTCATGTGTTGCTTATTAGCTATGTGATATGTGTGCTGATGTTATATTTTAAAATCAATTCACTCAATGCATAAGGCCAATCAATGTATTGCAAACACAAACAACAGATGTCTTCGTCAGTGCTTCAAGTAAAACTTTTTGCCCCTCATTACTTGAACTGAAACGATGTTTGCATCTTGCTAGTTAGTCAATAAGTTTATGTTCAGTGGGGGAAAAAACCCTGATGCTATCCCTAGCCAGATGGCACTTGAAATAGTGCTTTTAATTGCCCTTTCCTGTCTTACTCATTCAAATTGTGCACTGCTGTGAGTGGATCAAAATGACAGCGCTCAGAGACTACCTCTGAATGAAGTATTTAGGACAGGCTCTTTGGTACATGTTTCAGACTGACTCATTGGTTTTATCAAAGTCTCTTCCCAGTCTGTGTGGAAGGCAGGATATAGTGATTTGAGCCGTGCAGTGTTTTTCTTTTTTTCTTTTTTTTTTTTCTTTCTTTCCTTTTTTTTTTTGGTAACTTCAGAACTCTGCAAAAAAGGCACACAGGAGCACATTTAACCACCCAATGTTCGGTGAGGATTTTCTTACACCCCTCACTGCTAAGCACCCAGATGAAACAGCAGCCATAAAGAGGATGTTTTTTTTTTAAAAAAAAAAAAAAAAAAACCTCTCTGCTCCATGTTGTGCTGCCTGCTACACATGAATGATACATGGAAGGATCGTCAAAAATCACAACTGCACTGCAGATGACTGGTTTCAGAGATACCCCCATCATCCTGTGCAGTCAAACTAGACCTTTTAAACTAAAGGACCAGAAAATAGCAGCATATTTCTTTTCCAAATAGCCATAAGACATCATCAATTCATTCGTAAATGTTCAAGTATTTATAGAAATGGATAAAATCGCATTCATAAAGCATTATGGTTTTATAGGTAGGCTATTAGCCCTAAAAACTCAAAGTATCATATTTTTATGAAAGCTTGTAGACTCACATATGGTGCTATAAAGAGCATTTGGTGAATAAAACACAAGGTAAAGATGTCATCAGTGCCAGCATTAAGAGGTAAAAGAAGCTTGCACTCTAATTCTTCAAGATGTAATGGCTTATACTTCACATTATCTAACCATTATTACTGGGCGTACTGCAAATAGTTATAGATTTATGTCAGCAGTTAAGAGTCAATGAACACTTTATTAACGTGTCATTTTTTGTGACCTGTTTCAAATAAAACCGTTACCTCTCCATAGGCTAGACTAGAGGAACTATATATTGACGTTGATGCTGACATTGTGTATGATACACAGTGTCACTTTCAGGAATGTTTTATGTGTAAACAGTGTTCACACAGTGCGTCTGGTGGTCTAACAATATCTTCTGGGGTGCAACACAAGGCTTATAGTTAAGTCCTTATGGCCCTTACTCACTGGACATGTGCTGGTATTGATAGCAATGTTGACTGAATTTACTACAGCTCTCAGTGCATGGTGGTGGCATAGTCACACTCTCGGCAGCTGTGTCGCAGCCATGAAGTGAACTTTGTGCTAGCAAGTGGCCCCCGAAGGGCATAGGAGGTGCACTGCCATATCCATCTTGCCACAGATGAAGAGGTTAGATGGCTCTGGTGGGATGCAGCAAATGTCCTCAGTAATAAACTGAATACACCCAGGCTCTATATTTCAAGTGCTGAGAGGCTGAAAGCTTCTTTCTTCTTCCCTCGCCTTCTTTTTATTTTTGTTCTTCACGGAAGAAGAGGAAGACGGAACATGAAACTTTACTTTCGTAACCATGGGGAGGAAAGTGATTAAATGTGCAAAAATTTCAATTACAGCTACACAGATAAAACAGAAAGCTGCAGCTTTGCAAGGAAGTGTGATCTTAAATGAACCCCTATAGAATGCAGCAAGCCTCTCTCACCCATCTGTGAACTCAATAAATACGTAGATTGGGAGTCATGCAAGCTTGCTAAATTGCTACATAAGACTCTGTGTCCCTGTTACTAGTCTACGAATAAAGACGGTAGACGGTATTTAATTGTGGGAAAGTGGTATGAAAAAATAAGTATCAAAAATACATAATATTAATGAAAAATGAATTGTTTTGTTTTGCAAAACAAAATAAAATAATGAAACAATCTATGTTATGATCCATTAGCCTCTGACTGATTGCAGTGAAATTCTTCACATGTTGCCTTGGCCCTGTCCATTCTGCCAATGTGCCTAAAATATTCAAGTGCTTTAAACCCCTTTTCAGTGGGACCAAAGTGGCTCTGACAAAGCCGAAATGAACCAGTCAATCGACAATGTTGCCCCATTGGCTTAGAAGAACATTATTTGTTTGGCTATTGAGCTCAGTTATAAATAAACTTTCAGCACAATTGAGGACTGAAGGTATAAGGTTAGAGGAAGGCTGCAGTGGATATTCACACTATTTTGCCCACAAAGTAGCCTTGAAATCTAGATGCCCATAGTGGAAGTAAATGCAATTTACAGCCAGGCACAGTCTGGCAACTCTCTGATTGCTTATGGCTGGAAACATACTACTGGCTGGGCCAATCACATTGTAAACAGTGGAATTTCTCTTTGCTCTGATTGGTAGAAGCGCTATCCTGTTGTGTGCAGAGGTATTTAAAAGACGACCATTTATCCTGTCCCACCATAATGGAGCTTCCCAAGAACCAACATCTTAATGTGGGTCTGTGCAGGTCCAAGCTACCCAGAAAGTAAATGTATTGTGATATGTCTTTACAAACCATGCAGGACTCAAAAAAAATGTCTATCATGTTGCTCCATTTTGTGGCCATCCTGTGCCACAGCCTTTTAATAATTCTTTTTTTAGCCATACTTTATTCAGAATTATTTCCTATTCTTTATGACTTTAATGGCTGTTCAGTTGTGTGTGATGGAGCTTACATTCCAATGTCACAGAGTTTGTAATTTATGGAAAGAAATGCAGACCTCTTAAATTGGAGAGACACGCTTTCCACAAGACAGCGGCAATGTGTGTTACATCACTGTTAGTCTCTCCACGGCCCTTTTCTCTACATCATGAGCAGTTCTTCCCCGAGTCACGGCACAATTTATTTTCATTTGCCGTAATCACCAGATCAATAATGTGGCAAATGACTCGCATTCGTCTTATAGCAGGGACATGGGCGGTGGTGAGGGAAAAACACCATGTATTTCAAATGGCAGCTAGATGCAATATATTACAGCATTACCTCAGTGTCCAAGCAAATGATTACAAATGGCCAAGCAGGGAGGGTGTGAAAAAAATGAATGTTTCTTTGTTGACCAAAACACCAGGAGCAATCACTCTTGGGAGACCCTGGCATTTGTTAGATTACCCACGATGCAGTGCAGGAGTATTTACCGAGGAAAGTGTGGTGTTTAGTGATCTATTAGGAATGTCGGGCACGTGCAGGACCCCACGGCGCTCCTGTGAATTGGTATTATGGCTGTAAACTGTGGAGGGCAAGTGTAATGTGAAATTGAACTGCATGAAGCCTCATCAAAAAGACCTCAATAAATCCCAACGTTTCAATACTCTTTCATAAACCTTTGAGGAGGGATAATCGCAATGACAGGGCAGGGATAGGAAGAGAATGGTTATATTTTGGTTGTAACTCATGATTAGCCTACCTGAACTTTAGTGTGTATAAGCCTTATTTGACCCAAGACCTATGATTGTATTTCATCCTCCTGGGGGTATTAAAGTAAAAATCAAGTTGATTAAACCACAGTTCATTATATGAATGAAAAGCATCGTTTAATCTTCAACAAGCCCTCCTGAATTTCATGATAATGTAAAACAGAGCAAGGGCAGGCTAAATCCCATGTCTGTTTTGTGCTTAAATGACAGAAACATATTGAGAGAGAGAGAGAGAGAGAGAGAGAGAGAGAGAGAGAGAGAGAGAGAGAGAGAGAGAGAGAGGCTTTGGAGAAAAGGGTAATAAGGGTAATTTTGAAAGGGCTTAAAAGAGGAAACACAGGTGGAGAAAGGGGGTAGCTGGGTCAACAAATCAATTCATCTATTCAATAAGGTGATACAACTGACCTTTCAGTGTTTGTTTTCAGATCAGCCTGTCTTTAAAATCTCTGGCAAATTAGCATAGTTTTCCAGCACTCTCACACAATGTAATGTAAGCACAGTTTATCAAGGGGTCGTGGCCTTTACGTGTTGGAATCAGTGATGTAAACATTTTAATGGGTAAAGAATTTGTTTTTCAATAAATTCCCAGCAGTATTGGGCTCAACCAAAATGTCATAAACAAGATTAATTTAAACAGGTCGACTCCTGAGGGTAGTTGCAACCTCTGTGGAAAATAGGCTAATCCAAGCTGTAGATTTGATCCGACTGTAACCTAATCGACATAACTTAAGTGCTCTCTTTATCATGGAAACAAAGGTTGACACGTTAGGTGTTAGACATACATTATAGGGGCTTAAAGCCTGAGTGACAGATTCATCAATGACTGACTGGATCAGTATGGCCCATGAAAAAACCTAGCATAGACTAATACTTGAGTTTGTCAATACAGACATATCAATCGACAGCATTCTTTTTAATGCAAAGACATGTATTTGCCAACAAGACAGGAAACATTTAGCACTGAATTATTGAATATTCCAAATTGGGTGCTTCGGGTATGTCATGCTTGAAACATGTCCCTCCATGAGGTTAGCGGATGATCATTTATCCGTAGCGCTACAGCTAATGTGTGAAAGAGGAGACGTCGTCACTGAGAATAATGAGAGGGGATATTTCACAGTTAACTCTATTTCATGCACTCACCACCCCGTGAGCTGACTAACCAACAAGTGAGCAGTCACCATAACTCATTCAGCACATTGAACTCTGACCTCATGTTTGTATTCACTAGGAACACATGTGTCGAGGTTAAAGGCTTTTTTTAAAAAGATATGGCCCAGTAGGTTAACTGCGTCTCCATGAGCTGCGGCACGGGCCACTAGGGAAATAAAGAGGCATTATCTCATCTCATCTGAATGTGCCGTGGGGGAGAATTAAACCATGACTGCTCACCCTGTAAAAATGAAGTGTCGAATGAGGAGGAAGAGATGGCCTCAGAAAATGGTCGTCATGTGAATGGGATTTTTTTTTTTTTTTTGAAGATATGGTGGTGTGAACAGGACTATTGGTTGGAGACATATAGACGAAAAGCTATGAACTCAAGAAGAATTTGATTTAATGCACAAACCCAATGTACTGGATTATTTTAAATAATAAATATGTTTATAGCTAGTAATAACTCATGGAACAAAAGCCTCGACCAAAATGACAAGCAACAAATTGAGACCTTTCAGAACGAATATTTTGCAATATAAAGAAAAAATTCTCATAATTAATATTAATGTTATCATAATGATTCATGTATCATTAATAGCTTGCAGGAAACAAGACATTCCTGAAAACATTGTGGTTGTGCAGTAGAGGTTGTCTGATGACATTCCACGGTAAATACCAGACGCACGCAAACTAAAAATTGGAGTAAATGTTTTCATATTAGCTTTAAGAGGTTGATCAAATTAGAAATGTTTTCAAAAGCAATTCCACAGGGGAACAGATGTTTCTATCAGAGCTTGGGCAACCCCATCTGCAGAAGCAGAGTATGTGGCATCTGCATATGCCTTCATGTTTGTTTGCATATTCGCACGTCTGCACACACATGAGCTTCACACACACTCACACACAAACACACAAAATCAAGTGACAGAGCGTGTGTGTGTGTGTCTGTGTGTATGTTTCTCTTTCACACACACACACACACACACACACACACACACAAACACACACAATCAAGTGACAGAGCGTGTGTGTGTGTGTGTGTGTGTGTGTGTGTGTGTGTGTGTGTGTGTGTGTGTGTGTGTGTGTGTGTGAAAGAGAGAGAGAGTGTGTGTGTGCTCGCTGAGCACTGAGACCATAGCTGACGGGCATGTAGACAAACAGACAAATGGGTTTGGCTGGCAAAGCAACTGTGTATCGGCAACAGATTTACTGTCTATTACAGAGTACCAGTACACAAGGGAGACAAAATCACCTCACCAATGGAGAAACACCACATGGTGGAGAGATTTGGTAGCCTATACATCATTTTGGCCTTCACAAGTCAGACTAACCAACTCCATGTGGCTGGGCCAAAATAAGGACCATTACTACAAACAGAATCCCCAATCCTGCATTTAGGCAACGGGATTAAAACCCATCCCATACCTAAGAGACAAACACGACATGCATTTTTGTGTGAACTTCACTGTATACAATTCAACAATTATTTGCTATCTTTACTGGGGGGATGTGTAAATAAATACCCTACAACTGGAAATGAGAGGAAGAGAGAGAGAGAGAGAGAGAGAGAGAGAGAGAGAGAGAGAGAGAGAGAGAGAGAGAGAGAGTAATGGGTAGAGGAGGAAGAAATGTATGCCTTGGTCGAGTTATTACTCTTCTGCATGCATAGTAAAGCCTCTGATCCATACCATAAATAAGTAGATTATAGGGAGCCTTATGTGCTGCCATGTTCCTGCCTCTCATCTCTATATAATTCCCTTCCCTTCACCAAAACCACAGGATTCTTAAGCAATCCCCCCGTGGCAGGTGACAGTTACCGCCGTGCCAACACTCCCCCAGCCCCGTCAACCCCCATCCTTTCAATTTTGTCATAGTCAGAAACACCAACACACACACACAGACAGACACAGACAGATACACACACACACATACACACTGTTCCTCAGAGGCAGCAACTGGTTACGAATATGCCAGACAGATCTTACCCTGCCAGTTTAGTAGGGAAAAAAAATGTGTGGTTTGCATTAAAAGCCTTTCAACATATGGCAATGGCGCGGCCCTCAGACACTGCTTATTGTAATGAGTTTCTCAAAGTGTGGCGTTCAGCAGCAGTCAACATGATGTGCCCCCGGGGCTATCCAAACTGCTGTTTGCCTGTCAGAGTGATTTATCTAGCATGGCTAAAACATATGGAGGAAGTGACGGGGAAAATCACTGGAATAAAATACTTTTGCCACACTTTAATGGCAGCCTTGGCACAATTCAAAGCGTTTAGAGTCGTTTTTCTGGATGGGGTTTAAATGGGAGAGGAAAGGCCTGTGACAAGTGTCAGATGGACGGACAGGAACACAAACAAAGGGAAAGAAGCTGAAGACCAAGATGGCAGAAGAACCGGACATTACTGTTGTCACAATACTGTTATTCTGACAGAGCAACCATACAAAACTCTGGGTAAAGAAACATACAAAGTTTTTTTTTCTTTTCCCCAAGATTGTAAGATTTAGAGATGTTGCTATTTCCTGCTTATTTATGTCCATATTTTGACACAGTGATACCTGCTAAGTTAGCATGGTGGCACAGCTAAGCCCCATGGGATGACGAGGTTCGCAAAACTTTCCTGCAAATTGCTTCATGCAAATTACCTGAACCAAATTACCAGAACCTTTTACCTGATTTTTTCCCCCCTTATGTTGCATGTAATCTGCAGGTCAGGCTCTGGTGGATCCAGTAATTGGAGCCCATAAGCCAGGGGGCAATGAAAATGCCTTATAGCCAAGGACCTCCCATCTAATGCTCAGTCTTCAACTCCAGTCTCCAAATCCAGCAGAATAATAAGAAAATGAACAAATTGCGTAAGGTTACAAAGTCGTCAACATTGAAATATTCATGAACTGGTTAGTATTCTGTATCGATGGATGCTCTGTTGCAAAGCACATGTAGTCTGCATAACAGATAGATAAATCAGATTATTAAATTGTTTCCCATAAGTAGAACTAAATCTGATATAGGTTTGTAAAGCCATAACCTGCAGAGCTGCCTTAACATTATTTTACTCCCACCAAGGAGAGACACATTCAGAGCACCTCTCCAGTAATGTTGACTGTCACATATTATTTAGCAGCAGTGGCGTTGGCGGTCAGAGAGCCCCTCCTGTCTGCCAGGCATCTTAAAGTAGACTCTAATGAGCGGACACATTTGTTTGGCGGAGCACCGCAGCCGTGCAGAAGACGACGACATGGCTCCCACAAACACATGGCCATCTGAACAGCTGGAGGCGATGCGTGTGTGTGCGGCCTGTGAATGTGAATAAAGCCTCAAAAGAGGAGGAGGATATTTTGAGCGCCCTCATTTTGTTTTTATCTTTCTTTCTTTTTTTTTTTCTTCCTCCTCTTCCTTTTTCCTCTTCTGGCAGTATGCTTACCTTTTGGCCGATGTCATGTTTAACTGAAACACAATATATGTAACAAGGCCAGAGGAGTGGCTTGGTGCTACAAGACTGGTTTGATCTATCTTGGCCGTGAAAAATATTGCAGGAGTACAAACACTCATTTGTTTTTACGTTGGCATTTGTTTCGCAAAAGGCATGCCATTATGTGTGTGTGTGTGTGTGTGTGTGTGTGTGTGTGTGTGTGACTGTGTGTGTGTGATATTGCCTTAATGTTTCAAGCTTAAGGAGGACCATGGGGGTCTGTTTTAAACATTATCTGGGTAGAGAGAGCAGATAAATAACTAAAGCAGTGTTTCTCAACAGGGGTGGTACAGCCCCCAGGGGGCGTTCGGACAATGCTGGCACTGGGAGAGAGACAGTGAAAAAGGGGGCGTCCAACTACAAATAAGGGGCGTTATCACAAAATTTGGGCAAACTTTGCAAACAAATGATTCAATAAGTTTTCAATGAATACAAATTTCTGTCCGTGACTGATTATAAGAGGCCTATTTCTCAAGCCGATCTGCCTCTCGTGCCACACAAGTTATGCTTGACTAGCTAATACTTGAAGAGCACCATTTTATACCCATAAACTGCACCATTTAAGAATACTTTCGTGAACATCTACATTAGGAGTACAAATATTAGGATATCTTGCCATGTGTAGTCTACAAAATTGAAAATTCAAGGCTACTAGGCTACAAGTTTCAATTGATTCTCTCTGATTCTGTTTTGTAGCTTAATGGTTTGCTCACTGATTAGGAATATAACAACTCCATTGCACATGTATTGACTCATATTATTTTTATTGAATGTTGTGTGTGTGTGATGCAGCGGTTGTGTGGGTGTGTATATGTCCGGTTGGGGCGCAAGGGGATTCCTCTAAGGGGGAATTTGTTCAAAAAAGTGGTTGAGAACCACTGAACTAAAGTGACTGTATCTGACCAGGTCAGGATGTCCAGATGGCAAAAGTTGTGGGATCATAGAGTTTGTCTCCAGTAGTTAGAGAAAGTGAGACTTTCCAAAGTGACACAGTGTGAAGCTACTTGCTCTGTTGCCTCCTGTGCCTGCGGATGCCTCTCATGGCTCAATTTCCCCTCAGATGATGATGATGATGAGTTAACATCTATGACAATCTGGCACCATTTTGCTGTTGCCACAAAAAGAGGGGTAGCCACCATTTTGCTAATGGAACTTCAAGAGATCCTCAGTACTTTTGATAGCCTCTATTCCCAAAGGAACCTGTCATGTTGCCTCTCACACCAATATGGACGGGAGTGAAGTAAAAAAAAAAAAAAATCCGCCTCTCGACAGCGCTTTTTCCCAGACTCTCTCCAAGCTCCATCTGCTGTTGTCGCCATCGGGGGGCCGCTTCAAGTGGATTGAAGCACATATGCAGATTTTCAGAACACAACCATCTGAAAAGGGTCGTTTGCCTCCACAACATACCCTCAACCCATCCCTTTAAACTTTATTTCTTTTTTGAGGGTTTGCAGATGCCCTGTGTATATATCTATATATATATATATATATATATATATATATATATATATATATATATATATGTGTGTGTGTGTGTGTGTGTGTGTGTGAGTGTGAGGAGGATACTCATGGGTGGATGTAACAGTTTCTAACAACTCTCAGTATGGCCGACAGAAGTTCCTATTCCAGTGGCTGTGGCCTTCACTCGGAAAAGGGAGCACGGCTTTGGACCATCCATCTGAAGGGGTCACTGTCATTGTTTTAATGACCTATGCAGACATGTGTGGCAGCCAGATGAACCCAGCTCGCATTATGTAATTAATGCTCCATCAAGTCTAATTAACAGAAACGGAGTAACATGAGAGGACCCATTTAATAGATTAAGCCCTCCAGGGATGGCACGTTGTCATCATCTGCAGTTGAGTCGGGGTGTTAAAGCCCTGATCTCTGAGATGGAAGCCTTGGAGCCATGTGGCTTTATTAAACAGACCCACAAGATGGATGCCACACTCAGGCAGACACAGGCTCAGTCTCGGAGAGTTGTGGAGATTTTTTTTCCCCCTTCCTTCTCTTAGCTAACTAGCTTCAGTATCTCTCTGGATGATGCTCTATCTATCTCTCCAGGTTGAGGATGTGTTGTGGATTAGTGGTTGTGGGAGTGAAGGACAGCTGATTGAGGGACTTCTCTTTTTTTTGCTTTTGTTTTTTTTTTCTTTATCTTTTTTTTTTTCCTTGCACGGCACAGCTGATAGCTTTGTGTATAAAATCTGGATCCCCCCGGAGGCTTTCGAGTTGAACTGGCACCGGATATAAAGCAGCCGCCCTCAAAGAAATGTCTGTACTCCTGATGCTATGGGGAATGAAGCGCACAGGCCCAAAACTCATTTGGTCTGACTGATTTGGCAAAAAAAAAAGTGGAGACAGATTGCTGACTTTAGTTTGAACTGATACAGACACAATATATATCGACGCTCCCTTTCCACCCTATCTCCCCCGGAAAATGTAATGATTTCTCAGATGCTGTGAAATGGATCCTTAATAGTCTCACAATCGGGTCTTATCACTAAGTCATTCAGTCCTCTTTACCCCTCATTGTATGTGCCTAGATATATCACAGAAGCTGTCAAGAATAGAAGCATATTTACCCATTGTGTTTTGTAAGATGTATCCTTCTCTTTGTTTTTGCTTTTTTTTTCTTTCTGATACCTGAGTTTCTGTTTCTGAGGAGTCAGCTCCATTTTTCACTCGAGATCACAACGAAATCGAGGAAAAATGGGTTTCCATCACGACCGAACTGCTGACCTCCCCGCTGGCCTGACAAATGCTCATATTTTCTGACAGGCTCTGAGAAAGTATTTCATTTTTATGTTCTATCTCTTGTGTACAAAGATTTTTTTTTTTTCCGCCCTAAAAGCAAAGGTACATTCCATGTCAATTACTTGCAAACGTATTGTGTCTAAACAAATAAAATAGCAGTAAAACAAAAGATCTAGTCTGTAAGGCAGGAAGGGAATGGGGAGGGGCCGATATCCGTTGTGAGCGGGTGCTGTGAGAGAGTCTTCCATTATCTGTTCTACGCCTGAAACTCTGACATGATCAATGTGTTGCTGCTATTTCACATGTGTCTGAAGTTGAGCATGTATCATAGTGAATGAAAGATTTTTTTTGCAGCACACCCACACCATCAGCATGGTAAGTCAATTTGTCTGTCGTCCGCAAGTCGTTCACGGTGTTATTGATACTTATTTTTAAAATCCTAAGGACGCTTTAGGGGGAGCAGTGGGTGGTCTTTCTACCCCCCCTTTGGCGTTCCGGATATGATAGATTTGTATGCGTGGGCCCTGTGATTTGTGTCAGATACCCTCCTTCCCCCAACCACACACACACACACACACACACACACACACACACACACACACACACACACACACACACACACTCCCCCCAACCACACATACTGTACATGTATGCACACACACATACATTACATACACGCACTTTTTCCCCTCCTCTGTCTCAACTCTCCCCTAGTCCCCCTCACATGCAGCCCCAGTCGGACGTCACAGATCACCTTCCTGTCCTTCCACAGCGTATGGAGCAGACACAGGCTCAGTGGAGCAGAATGAGAGGCTGGCGTCTCTCCTTGATCACTGTCACTGAAGACTCTGCCTCCTCTAATAATCCAGATCAAATCATTAGGCCCTCTGCGGGAACACATAGGTGAGGAGCAATTGAAGAACAGAGGCTGTGCAATCTCACTAGCTGGCCTTTTACCACTAGGGGGAGTTTGTCTACATTGCACACCACACAGGATAAATATGTTGTCTATGTTGTATACATTTTTACCTCCGTCAAGGAGGTTATGATTTCATCAGCGTTTGTTTGTTTGTCTGTCTCTGTTTAGAAAATAACTTGAAAAGTTATGGCATTAGATGGCATTTTTACCATAAGTGTGTCTTTGCCTAAGGAAGAACCCATTAAATTTTGGTGGTGACCGGTGATCCAGAATACCTTCTGGAATTTATATTGCGTTAGTGACCATATTGCCTTGGTGGAGGTCTACACTCTCTGAGAACTTTTCTAGCTCTGGTTCTTTTTCCTACAGACAACAATCTGTAACATCGAATAAAAGGGCTATGGAGTGAATCCCCTGGATTCTTCAATACAGACACACACACACACACACACACACACACACACACACACACACACACACACACACACACACACACACACACACACACACACACACACACACACACACACACACACACACACACACACACAGCCTGGTCTCCCTCCTGGGGTGCATTGAAGGTATGCTCCAACCATGTTCACTTCCTGCTTCCCTCCCAGTGCATCAGATGGAGTGGTTAAATTTTTATTGAGTGCAGTAAGCTTGATGTACAGGTGGAGCCCCGAACCCTGACACCTACCTGCTGTTAGTAGCCTGAGACACAGGATTCAGTATGACATGGGACTATAGGCTACTCTCTTTCCAGCGTAATAACCAGGTTGTGCAAGTAGTTCAAACCATAGATCAAGTAGTCAAGCCACTGTTATGTGATATTTATGCTGGAACAGAGTATAATTCCATGCCATAGTATAGGTTTAGGAAATCAACACATTTCTTTTTCAAGGGTCAAGTTTAAAATAGAAAAAATACAGGAATTGTATGGACACTTTTAAGCAAGATGCTAATGAGGAAATGCCACTGTGCCTTTTGGTTTAATGATATGCTAACCTGAAGCTAAAACACTACAATCAGACTGAGACAAGGGTGGATGTACTGAGGAAAGGTAAAAATCAATTGTTTAACTCTAGGGGAGGTGGGAAAAAAATAAATTTGTTGTCACAGTGGCATATCGCTTTAAAAGGACTTTGGGGACACACACTAAGGCACTGAAGGAAGAGTTGGACACCTAATAGATCATACCTAACCTAAAGGTCAAAATTGGTCAAAATTGAATTATATGTAGGCTAAAACGTGAAAGCTCCTCATGAGCTCTTTCCACTGATATAAGTAAAACAATAATAAATTTAGAGTTAAGTCTTAACTGTAAACATATGCTAAAGCCAGAAGGGCATAACTGCATTTTGACTAAAAGATATATAGGGCTATTATTCATGCTTAATATTGTGTCATCCATCTGTGTCAATAAATGGTCCTCAAATAGGTGAAATCAGTAATGAGCAAACATAGTCATCTTTGTTTTGGCTCTCCTGTAAAGTTGGTAAAATGTCACTTGCACCCTAGGTTCTTAACCCTTGATATAAGACTACCTGAAATCGTTATAGATCATTGTTAGGGCCTTTTTTTGATCATCTAACAATCATGAAATTGAGTTCCTCATGATTAGATGAGTGAACACTTGAAATTGTTTATGTAACATCATCCATTATACAGTCGTACTCACATAGCCATTACCAAGGCATTTAGGTTGCTAATGTTATGGATATCTTGAAACGCTCAATTAGGCCTATCGGTCAACACTTTTCTGACTTATCTATAAAATGCTCCCAGAGCCTTTTGAAATCTTCAAATAAGAGAATCTGCTTTGTATGTCCCAGTTTGACCTATACTAGCTTGGTTGCATTCTGATCCTCAATTATAAAACACTCAATGCGGACATTCATTGCGTGGCAATTTCAAAACCCAGTCACTGCTGGCTAAACGCATGGGCCATATACATTTCTAAAGCCAGTCTATGATTGGGCCATCCATTTGAACGTATAGATGTCAGCCTGTATCCCCCAGTTCCCTCGTGTCACTACGACTTTCTGCTGGCATCCCATCAAATGCACAGGCGAGGGCGAAGGGGCTCTGATTACATCGCTTAGTATGGAGGCAGGGAATAATGAGGGCTTGGCTAATGAGTCGCGAACAGGAGCTTGTAGCAGTAATGGCTAGTGTGCTACACTGGGAATATCTCATGATTGGTGGAAAATGTCTTCCGTAAGACAAATAGCCCTTTGTCCATGCCTCAGGAATGCTATCCATTTCTGGTTTATTTCCAAGCATTTTTAAAAGATGTAATACATATTATATATATTTTCTAAAATGTAAATATAATCTATTGTATACTGTAGTAGTGTATGTGGTGATATAGGACGAGAGAGTCAGACCAGATAAGGGAGAGAGAGAGGGGAAATATTCAGAGACAGATGGTGACATTGGTATGCTTGTCTTGCATCTATTTCTCATAAAGACAAACTGACTGAACTTGGCAGGAATGTCAGTTGAAATGGGGTCCAGGCCTTTGAAGTGAGTCAAGTCATCGAGACAAGGCCCTCTATGCTCCACGCAGTGGCCTAAATAACTGAGCAAGCCAGCATCAATATTTGCCCAGCCGTCGCAAATGATGCCATAATACCGCTGCCTCTGAAACTCCTCCAGGTTTCTTTAAGCTCATGTCTTTTATACCTCTTCTATCTGTGTCTGTGCGTGTGTGTGTGTGTGTGTGTGTGTGTGTGTGTGTGTGTGTGTGTGCAAAAAGGCCTATGCATAGACTTTGTGTGCAGTATGCATATATATACATACAATGTCTCTAATCCTTATAGTAGATGTCCAATACAATTGGTTGATTTCTCTCAGACATATGTTGACAACAACTGGCAGAGGTTTATTTTGCCTGCCTCTGCTCTCTTTCAAAAACAACAATGTGTATCTGTAAGTCTAAAAATACTGACGAAACCCACAGCATTGTAACATTTTCCTTTATATCTCACATGAATGATTTCTTCCCCCTCTCGCCAGAATCAAAAGCATCCGATTGTGTAGTGTGACAAAGCTCTAGGTTACCCAGGAAGCACTTCTGCCACAATCTCCTCGCACCAGCCACCTCCATGACAGATAAGTAGGTTACCACCCACCTTGTGTCAGCAGCACACCGCATCCAGGCCTAAATCTGGCCCCGACTATCGGGAGGAGGCAGCAAGCTCCTGCAGAAGCACCTGTCCTCTCCTGACCCTTGATGGAGTATCTCTCTCTCTCCCTCTTTCATTCTCTCATTCTTTCATCCCCCCCCCTCTCTCTCTCTCTCTCTCTCTCTCTCTCTCTCTCTCTCTCTCTCTCTCTCTCTCAGTGCAGCTGGCTGCCAGTATTAATATCATACATCATTTTCCTCACTTTTAGCCAGCCCACTCATCTGAAACACCTGATACATTCTTATACACAAACATTCACCACCTTTGTCTCTCTCGTTCTTTCTTCTTCTATCTTCTGTCTCTGCAACTGGCTTTATCCTGCATCACTCTATATTGCACATACACAAAAAAATGAGAGAGAAAGAAAGAAAAGAAGGATATGAGAGAAAGAAAGAAAGAAAGAGGGAGAGAGAGAGAGGGGGGGGGAGTGGGGAGCCAAGCCTTTGATCTTTAAGAGAAACGGGTGCTTGTGACCTTCAGGGGAGGAAACAGACAGGAGTGTTTCCACACACACACACACACACACACACACACAGTCACTCTTTCTCTCTCTATCTATCTCTCTCCCTGCTGATGAGGCGCCTGCTTGCCCCCAGGTTGTTAGTGGAGAGAGAGAAAGAAAGAGAGAGAGAGAGAGAGAGAGAGAGAGAGAGAGGATGTTGCATCTACCCACAGAACAATCAGTTATGCACTGATGCTGGGATGCAAAACAGCTGAGTGGAGAGATGAGGACTTTAAAGGCTTGCATGGGGCCAGAGCATGTCTGATGGGCACTGATGTAGAGCATGCCAAAAAATCTTCTCCACAAACTTTTCACAAGTCTCCTCAGAGCACAATCTATTTTTTAAAGTCTTTCTAACTCAACGCAACCACCCATGAATAACAACTTTTGGTACATACTTTCAGTTATTCTTCTGTGGTACACAGCTGAGGATAATGTGGACTGTGAGCATCTCTTGTGACAAACCTATGATTAGAACCTCCAGGCGGGGTCTCAATATGATGTGACATCGTACATCAGGGAGAGATGCATACGAAATGTCTTTTTATTACGGACTATGAAAAACCAACACAAGCTGAGCAGTGCCTATGGATTACATAGTATAGGATGACACAGTGACATATGCGTGCGTGTGCGTGCGTGTGTGTGTACGTTCGCAAGGGAACGTGTCTGATCGGTCACATGTGGCAACACAAATATCATAAGCAGCTATGACGGCAATGGCGACACAGTTGTCACTGTCACCTTTGGGAAATGTTAATGGAGTCCCATCGGTGCCAAAGCGGTCTTGCCCCCAGGGGAGACACACACACGTCCAAGATTCCATACACTGCTCCCGCAGGGGCTCGCCCAGGAACATCTGTATGATCTGCCTCGTTTACCTCACAGAGTAACCCCCTCTGGGACCCCACTGCAGGAGGAGCTGGCATCTGAGAACGAGAGAGAGAGAGAGAGACAGAGAGAGAGAGAGAGAGAGAGAGAGAGAGAGAGAGAGAGAGAGAGAGAGAGAGAGAGAGAGAGAGAGAGAGAGAGAGAGAGAGAGAGAGCGCTAGGGCAATAGACCACTGGATCAGTGCGCTAATCGCTGGGGTCTGAGTGGCTTATCTGCCATTGGTCTCCTTCATGGCGCTGCCTGAGAGAACATGGATATTGAGCAGCAGCCATGACAGTAAATAGGCGAAAGAAGCGGGCGGCGAGGGGGGTGGGGGTTGGGGGGTTGGAGTGGTGGGGTTGGGGGCGACAGATTAGGAATTAGGATTAATCTGAAAGAGTCCTTCAGTGGCAAAGAGAGTGGAGTCATTTGGGAAGTCAGTCAAAGAGATGTGGCAATAATGATGGTGGGGGCGGGTTTGGGGGGGTAGAGGGTGAGTGAGACGCAGCACTGTCGGCATGGAGATATCTCAGTGCTGATGCAGGAGAATCACCCTGGTAACGCTAATCAACACTGTGGTGTGAAGGAGCAGTGGGAGAGAGTGGAAGGGAGGGAAGAGGTGAAGACTGGAATGCACAGTGGGAAAGGAGTGAGGAAAGGAGAGATAGAGAGAGGGGAGAGGGAGTGAGAGAGCGAAGGAAAAGAGGGTTTTTTAATGAGGGGGAAAAACAGTGATTTGTCAGTGAGTGAGGAGCCTTGGCGATAGAGCGCCTCTACACCATGGCCCTTATGTAAGCCGCCTACACATCCACTGAGCCTTTATGTAAGCGAGAGCCCATACATTTCACAGGCAGCTCTGCGGGAGTGCGGTGGCACTATCGCAACACCCCTTCCCAACCCCAGCTCCAGCCCCCTCCCCTGGCCACCCTTGACTACCCCAAGCGCAGCCGTAGTGGTTCTCATCCCCGCCCTTGTCTCCTGTAGCGGTACCCCACCACCACCACCACCACCACACACACACACACACACACACACACACTCTCCTCACACACTCCTCAGCCCCCCCTCCATCAGCCTCACACACTGAGCAGACAAGAGCAACTAGTTCCACTTCAGCAGCAGTGTTGAGAGTTCCGCTATCACCACCACCACCACCACCACCACCGTCACATCTTCATAACTCGGCGTCGAAAAAGCCTCTGCTCTCACTCACTCGCTCAATTTATTCCCTTCTTCCTTCCTTTCTTTCTTCCTTTCTTGCTTTCTCTCTCTCTCTCTCTCTCTCTCTCTCTCTCTTTCTTTCTCTCTTTCACAGTAGCTGCCTGTGACTGTGTCAGACCTGCTGGCTGGACCGGCATGAGCTTTCCCTTTGTCATGACTTCCATCGGTACACAGTTGCCATGACAACAGGCCCCTTCAACGGAAAATGGCTCTTTGCCGTCTCCAAGAATGGATGCTGTATGGCTGCTGAGGGACTAACGGGAGGCGAGGACCGTACACAAAGCTGTGAACACAATCTCCTAATCAGAGGCGAGCGTTAGCACTCAGGGCCAACAAATTGGAGAGATAATTTCGCAACTGAGAAAAGAAGAACGATAAAGAAAAAAAAAAAGAAACAAAAACAAAAAAAAGAACATTGATGCGGTGGGAGCCAAAAGCACAATGAGAAAAGCCAAAAGCGCAATAAGATGCTAAGGCATATGAGGAACAGCCTGCCTAACTATCTCTCAAAGGACATGCCTTTCAAGCAAAGTCTGAACAGGTGGGAGAATTAAATGTGTGAGGGTTTTTTTTTTTATTCACTCCCTCTGGAAAGGGGTTATAAAGGTGTGTTAGTGACCGTCCATTTTGAAATGCAGCAGGTGAGTCATCCCAGGCCTTGAGTGCATTCAACTCCTCCATTCGCTCACACTCACACACAATACCGGGTCACGTTGTGCTAATACGAGTTCTTGCCCAGGAGAATAATGAAGGTGGAGGGGGTCCTCATCTATCTCTGCTGTTTCAGACTGTCTCTCTCTCTCACACAGACACACACACACAGACACTCACTCAAAGACACTCACTCAGAAACACACACACACACACACACACACACACACACACACAGAGAGAGAGAGAGAGAGAGAGAGAGAGAGAGAGAGAGAGAGAGTGCCAGTCACTTCCAGACAGACAAAAACAGCTCCTTTAGTGGCTCGGACGGACCTCTGACTAAACGCATGGCTGACTCGAATTCGGTCGCAGCGCGGCACAACGCGGCAAGGCGCGACTTTCGCCCTCCTCCAAAAGACAGTGATTAATGCTCTGTGGAAGGGCTGATAACTGTGAGGTGAACGGGGTGGAGGGGTGAGCGCGTGGGAAGTGGACTCTGACAAGAGGGTTGTAGGGAGGGAGGAGGGGTGGGACATCGCCTTGCTCTGCTGAGCACAGCTGCGACACGTCAAGTGCATTCAACTCCGAGAGAGAGAAAAAGAGAGAGAGAGAGAGAGATGGAGAGAGAAGGGGATTAAAAGAAGAGGATGAGGTGGAGAAGAGAGCTAGGGAAGGAGAAGAGAGACAAGGACTGGGGTGCTTTGAGTATAGCCCAGTACTCATGCACTAGTCTTTTAGGAGGCCTGAGGACCGCAGAGTTCAAGTAACAATGAACTGTGACTTCCCCCATTATAGTCATCCCATAATTGCAAGGTTTACCCAAGACTGATTTTACATTTTGCAAGGTTCACTGCATACAAACGCAGACAGAGGCCCATGACCTCAAAATGGACATCATTTCAGAAAACATAAACTAGAAAAATAAAACCGTGAAAGAGATTGAGGTCTAAGCAGAGGCTCCATCGTGATGGCCTCTACTAACACTTTCAGCAGTTAAGTAAATCTTATTGTTATCCTACCACGGCAGGGTGTGCTCTTTCGTGACTGAATTATCTGCTCAGAAATAGGAAGCACCAGCAGGGGTTATTGGTTGAGCTGGGGCCATGGAGTCGTCTGACTGACAAAGATGGTGAGTAATGTTGAAGACTAGGGCAGGAGACACAGTTGCCACAGACTGCTTCAGTTCCTGTCTCCATGCAGGTTCAATGAAAGATTTCTGTTGCCCTCTAGTGGCAGTCTGTGAACTTTACTGCTCATAACCCACTATGGTGATAACGTGTATATCAGCATCAGCATCAGATATATGGCCTCTAGCTTTTTTCTAATTAGCTATATTTTATTCATATTTTATCTACCGTTTTTGAAAGATCTATATTTAATTTCAAATGTATTTCTTGCTTTGCAGGGTGCTTTTTTTGTTTTCAAAAGTGATTTTGAAATAGAATAACAGAGCCGCTCCTTCATGAATGTACTTTTTGTGATTTCTTCATTAACACACTGATGGATTGATATTCAATGGTTGCAGTGGTTGATGTAGCCTAAATAACAGCATGCTACTGGTCATTCTAGTAGCTCTGAAAGACAATTGGCACATTGGCACATAGCCTGGATTCCCAGGCACACACGCAACCCCACACACCAAATCAAGCGGCAGCAATCGAGCACAACCCATGACCTAAAACATCCCATCCATGGAGGCTGGAGAGGAGCCAGACTCCAAACCCAAACCACCTGGAGGCTTAGCCTAGCAGAGAGCAGCCATTACAGAAGGCAAAAACAAAACTGAAGGATACAGATGCTCTCAAAACTCCCCACATGGTCTTAGACAGGTCTAAGGGCAGACATCAGTGTGATCTCTTAGCATCACTAGTTTTTTTCCCCTCCCTGTGCACATCCAGTGGTCTACCACTACCAGATACAATCCTCCTCACCTGGACCTGAGCAGACAGGCCTATTGTGAACTCTCCGTGCCCTGCCGTGATCATGGTTTACACAGACTATGTCTCTGGATTTATTTGTTACAGGTTAAGTCATTCCATATGAAATCCAAGTGAAACGAAACATGCCCAACACATGTAGACATTTCCCAGTCTCCGGTATAAATATGAATTTAAGGGGAAAGTGGCATTTCTGGAAACACTTCAATTGCTATCTGCCAGGGCAATTTTCTTTGATGTCGGCATCCACCTCTACAGGGCTGAAGTGCTAGACTACAGATCTGTAGCATCTAACACTTATTCCAGATATCAGTGCAGGTGGCCAAGAGGAACTATCTAGATTCAACAGCTGGGTGTTACCGCCATGCTGTCCTCATTTGGAAGTGTTAAAGAGGCAGCTGTTTCAGGGGGCACCTCAGGTCTTCTAAAGTCTGATATTATGCCATGTTGCTGCTACGTTATAGTTGGCTTCCTTCAGTTTAGGGCAAGCTACTTAGAAAATGTAGTTAAGCAACCAGTTACTCCACATCAGATGAAGGTTTAATAGCCTACATTAAAACTACCTGAAGATGAAATGTTACAAAAAAAGTTACAAAAAAATAACAGAAGTAATTTACTACATGAGGTCCTTGAGAATCTACTTTTAAATTCACAAAAAAGGCTTATAACTAAATGAAATGACCCAAGCCTCTGCTAAGAATATACCCTATTCTATGACTCTAACAGGTCTCTCCAACAGAAGTATAGTAACTAATAGTAACTGCACCTTTATTGAGCCAAACCTATAGCAACAACATTTAAATGGCAGTGTGCACATTGGGTCCTGAAAAAACACCTGATGCCCACAGCATTTTGCACAATACAGTTTTTCTAGTGATGCTTTCTAATATGATTTCACAGAAAATAGCCTGGCTACATCCATGCTACTCAGTTTAACTAGTAGCCTTGCTACTCATAAAGTATTTTGCAACATACTTATGTGATGCTTTTCCTGGAAATAAATGAAAAGGAAATGGTGAACAATAGGAATAACTTCCTCCACTACACAGTACACTGCAACTGAATGCAGCCCACATTCCTGTAATCTGAGGATATACTCAAACATATAAAAGATATGTAACTCATAATGCACGTGTTGATGCCATAAACATCATATTCACTACTGAAGGGTCACATAAATGGTGTAAAATACACAAAGGCACGTGCATGTATAGTATCCTTTTCTTTCATTCATGGTCTGAAGGAGAAAGTGAGAGCTGTGGTTATGGGCTACAGTGGTTGCCATGCCAATATCTTTGCTTAATAGTACACACAGACACACACACACACACACACACACACAGACACGCACACACACACAGAAAGAACAGAAGAGGCCTTGAGTTTCAACAAATACTTTTATTCATAAGACTGAGAGAAGGGGAGATGGAGAGGTATAGACCTGCAGGTGGAGCATCTCAGACACCTTTTTAATAGTCATGAGGACAAAAATGACAAATGTGGCTTTTTATTACAAGCTTACGCTCTGATTGAGCCTAATGTCTAGTGAGTGAAACATCTCCCTACCATTGATTTTCTCATGGATGTTTTATATGTGATGATGCTTTCCAGATACTGTACATGAAAGTCTAGACCAATTCGCCTTTTGATATGGACTGATTATATAAAAAGGAAATAAACCCAGCCAAGGCTACATAAAAGACTATGCAGAGAAACAAGGGAAAATAATCCATATTAATATATCTGCCTACACAGCATGTGCAGCCCTAACACACACACACACAGTTTTATCAACCAATAAATCAAGCTGATGTAGGCTATGGACAACTAATAATAGTGTGCATGTTCATGCTGGTGTGTTTATGTGTAAAACTTAGATACTGTGGCTGAATCCCAGCGCCGGCTCTTTACCCTGAACCCTCAAAGACTTAATTGCCATCAATCAGCCAATCAAAGTCAATTCAGGCCGGTTTTGTTCTTTAAAAGTTCTAGGTTCAGGGACTTGGTGGAACACTATAGCCTATACGTAACATTGCCTGTCATTACACAGACCAGTGAACCACCAGTGGATCTAAAAAATAACCAAATAACTTTGTTGCAGATGGTGAGGATGCATTTTTTTCAATTGCCTGCTGAATTACACCTAGGAAAGTTGACTGTGGTTCATTATGCCTTTTGCTAGCACCAAATCCACCTTAAAGTTTTGATTGATGATGATTAATGTGCAAATTATTTCTATACTAAAAAAGATAACATACCTTCAGTTCAGCTAAGACGTCACTTTTTTCCATTCCTTCTCATCGAGCCATCATCCAGGAGTGAAGGCAGGAGCTGTCGACCCGACTGATAAGTCCATCAGAAGCACTTTAATTCCACAGATGAGAAACTGTTCAAGACAGCTGCTACCTTCAGCATGATGCTGACAATGATGGTGACAAATTGCTACCATCACAACTGAAACATCAAAAGGCCTTGAAGAAGTTTCATGTTTGACTTTGGACCTGTCTGGGGGGGAAAAAAAGACAAATCAACAATGTGCCTGTTCTACAGAAACACCATAGTCTAGAAATGTTTTGTCAATAAAATATATGGAGAATATGACTCTGGTGACTGTGAGTTATATACAGTATCCACGATGAATGAATAATTAAAAACCTCCCTGCTCATCAAAGTCAAGGTATTATGAAATCGATTTACCGAATCAAAACTATTTGACTAAGCTAGTAACCGTTACTGTGTGTGTGTGTGCACAAACATGCAGTGATCCCTGCTCCTCCTCGGCACAGGCGCTAGCATCCCTCTCCGGGCCCACTCATTACAACACTCCTCAGGAGCCGTCCGCTCTGATTAACAAGACAAGCCAGCAGCCGAGTGGAGTGTCAGGCCACAAATGGAGCGCAGCAATTACTTGAAGACACTACCATTTTTTAAATTAAATGCCCTCCTTTTAAAGTAGCATAATTGTTAAGGGCATACTCGCTGGTACCTTCTCATAAAGTTATGATAATTTCTATTCAGGGGATTTCACAGTTGGCTAGCTCATCATGCTGGAACGGTGGTCTGTCTTATTACTTGGCAAGGCCCCAACAGTCAGTGTTCATTCATACTCCTTTCACAGCATCTCAACTAAGTTTGAAAGGTGGTAAAGTGTTTTTGAGAGTTTTGTTACAACATGAGTGCAAGTTGTTTACTTTTTATCTTGAAACATAAAATGTAAACCTAACATGTGAAGCACCAAATTGATAAATATTTTGCCAATTAATCTTTTGCAAATAAATATTAGATTTTTTGTATGTGTCTTGAGTCAGTAAGTGATCCATTACATTCCATTTTCGTAACCATGACAAAGTGAGAACTGCCCCCTGATGACATAAGACAAGGGAGAAAGAGAAGAAGAAAAAAAAGGGTGGCCATGTTTCCATCTGTTAAAAAAAAATAAATCAATAAATAAAAAGGTAAACCTCAACATGTTGTCAAATCCCTAGACACGCACATAACTTCTGCATCGGCGCCTTGTGGGGGTTACGTTGCAATTCAACATATACTGTAAACACAAACGGTTAACATTTACCAGACAGTTAACATGTACCAGTAACATTTACCACAAGAACAAACATCAAACCAGACCACAAAAAGTACATTTAACCATTACCCGCTTTAACTGTAAGCAAGTCATATTATACCATTACAATTAGCCAGAAAAAGACTACAAAGATTCAAAAACGTATTATAATCAAATGTTTATTTCTAACTTGACACTAAAAGAAAGAAATTCCAGTTGGGCAGCAGCCCACTCTTTAAAGCAGAGAAGAAACTTCAATTGCACTATTTATCAAAGCCACATAAAGCAGGATCAAAAACAATTAGAAACTTAAGTCAACTTATGTCAATTATAGTACTGCAATCCAATAATTCTTGTTTTCACTTACGATGCTTGTCCCCCCCGTTCACATATTAATGTTAACTCAATCCCTTTTCCATGACAAAAACTCAACAGGTTCTTCGCTAAAGCACTCAGCCATGCACCTCACAGCACCAGGGAAAAAAGGAAACCTAGGTAAATGTCAAAAGTGATTTTATTTTTTTTCTAAAAACGTTGACGGATCTCAATCTCGACTGTAAATCCAGGACATGAAAAATACAAACAAAAAAGAAAAAGGAAAAAAAAAAAACATACATTAAATTCATAGAGGTACCAAAAAGTACAGTAAAAATAACACTTCCATCACTGGAAATGTGAACAAAAAAAAAGCGGAGAAGTGACATTGGCTTCCCCAATTGTCTGTCTGTCTGTCTGTACAAATGAGGTGTGAGTCTGTTCATCTGAAAGGTAAAATTCAGGTCCCCGTCACCCATCCTCTCCATCCATGCTGCTTGCACTGCAGGCCTGCTTCGGTCATGATCATTTAGGTCCTGCAGAGAGAGGAGACAGGAGAGGACGTGCCACTGTGGTCCTTAATGCAGGTACAAAAACATCTCCCATGGACAATGGACAAGAAAACAATAATCACAATTTGACTAGGAAACACACAAAGAGGGGGAAAGGTGTAAGGAGCATGCGTGAAAAAGAATAACCACGGAAGCATTAAAAAGATATCAATGAGGCTTGTTAGATTGAACTAAGCAAAAGAGAGCAAGAAGAGCAAGGCTCGAAGCATGAAATAAAAAAATAAATACAGCAAGCAGGTCCCTTCTCCCCGTAAGAAAAACCCATTTGTGCAGGGTCCACCACAACCTCAACCCTTATTGACCAAGTAGTGTAGTTATAATTTGTGTTGACCTTTATTAGGCAACTTTATATGGAACAAATTGAACAAAACTGAATTGGTTTTTGTCAAAATTGGCCCTAAACCCAGCCCTCCTCTTATGGTACGGAAATAAACTGATGACAGTTAACACCACAGTTCTTGCATCCAAATTCAAATGGGAGACGGATGCCGTGGGGGAAACCACGGCAAAGAGAGTGTCTACCACAAAAAAAGGAACGAAACAGCTAGGATGTACGAGAAAAGTGATCTAAAAATCTAAAAAAATGCATACCTGCACTACATGTGATCAGTATGGCTTGTAGCTACTCTGGTGGCCTCCACGTCTTGGACTTTTCCCATAGTTTGTATTGCCCTGGTCTGGAGGATGAGAGAAAGAGGACTGAGTGCTCTGTGTGCAGAGACAAGTTAAACATCGTGATCAGGTAAGCACATGAAGGAGGGGGGAGGGGCCCATCCACTTACTGTAGCCATAGCCTCCGTAGCCATAGTAACCAGATGAATAGTCATACTGGCTATAAGGCCCATAGCCGCCGTAGCCCTGCTGTCCGCCGTAGCCGTAGCCCTGGTTGCCATAACCACCTGGGTTCCAATAATTGTTGTAGCCCTGGTTCCAGTTCTGGTTTTGGCCTAAAAATGTGTCATAAGAAACATGCTTGACATTAACAAACATGCCAAAAATCCCATCCCTGCTACGCTATCCTATTTCAACAGCAAAGCATCAAGTGGACGAGTGCCGTGTAAACAGAAGAAGCCGAGGAATGTTTTGCTCGTTATTCCAGGACAAACGCAGGGACTCCATGTTCCATGTTGGGTTAAATATTCTGCTGCTTGCACAGCACTGACATTCTGCACACCAATGTCAAACGTCTGTGGGAGAATAACTCAAAAGAAACAGCACTGGATGTGTTTAGACCTCTTTGACTACTGTGTGGATTTTATGAGAGGTTCTATACGAGACAGTCACATCCCTCCAATTCTCTGAGAGATGAATATTACAATGAAATAGGCTCAGAATCTTCAGGCAAAATGCCAAACCACAGCTTTAGGAGCCGAAAGTACAATACTCAAACTAAGATCAGTAAATGCTTTTTATTTAAACCTTGTGACAGTTATTGCTTTTGTGTTGATTTTGGTAGTGGTCAATAACACAAAAGAAAATTCACTTACCGCCGCGCGCCCTTCCTCGTCCCCCATAGCCGCCACGACCACCAAACTGCTGCTGTTGATAGACCTCCTTGGGCTGGGCCACCTTTACTTCACACTGAAACACAACCAGGAGACCTCAGCAACTACGCTCACTCCTTAAAAACAAGTCTCGGCTGCTCAGCGTAAACGGATAGTTAACACAAAGAAATAAAAATAGAGAAAATTTTGCTTCTTGCAAGGTAGTTAAATGTTGTATTTACAACACAAGTTCACAGTTCATCCTACGATTATTCATACTGTTGCAGCTTGATTTATCAGAACCGATATCGAGAAAAATGAAATGAGTTCGGAGCCATTTTTCTCCAGAAAAATACACCAAGTTATGAGCCATTTTCAACCAAAAATGATCGAAGGCCGTCCAGCTGCAGAGTGTGCCTTGTTCATTAAGCTTAGTGAACTACTGTTCAGCTGTTAGGGAGCCGGTTTGCAACAGTGCAGTGTGAAATTTAGTGTCAACTGCAAGTTGTGAAGACACCACTGTTGGCACAATATTGCCTTGCAAATTAAGATTAACATCTTTTCAGATTTTTTGTTCCATTTTTCGGTACAAGCCTAACAGTCATTACTTATGGTAAATTCTGAAATGGGTACAATAATAATAATAATAATAATAATAATAATAAAATAAATCGCAACAGTCCTGATAATCATAATATTACTAATAATGTTCTGAAACAAGCTAGATGACCCAATCTCAAGCGATGATTTTATTTTTAACATAAGGTTGCCAGCCGTTTCATGAACATGGATCTAGAGTTTACTCAACTTTCAATATTCAATACATTGTTCAAACATGGCAAAATAGCATAGGCGTTACCAGTCATTCTTGTGGGCACTTTAAAAATCACACATTCTGCAGCAGTTTACGGTGTTCTATTTAAACTTTCCAGACTTAGACAATTAAATCTTCGGCGAATCTTGTTAGTCACCTTCCTGGCTGTAGCCTACACATGACTGTGGCTACGGTGCAGTGACTAATTTGGTCATGATGATTCCCAATGTATAAAAGATAGCAGAAGATAGCAGAGACAGGCAATTAAATAAGCCTTGGCATACAATGTCCCCCATTCATTCCACCAGGGCTCTGAAATTTGTTGACCAACACAGGACCGCCCTGATGATGCTGATATCACTCCGCCCGCCATAATCACACACAACATTAGGGGATTGAAATTATCCTGCTTCACACAGACATGGGAGTTTTGCCACTTTTCCTCAAAATAACCCACCGCAACAAATGCCCAACAGGAAATGACTTATCACGAGAGTATTATACAGTTATGTAAACAAAGGTTTGTTTATTATTGTCAGTGTTTACCTTGCTTCCGTTAACATGATGAAACTTCTTTTCCAGGACCTTTTTGACAGGAGACTCATCTTTATACGTGATAAAGACAAACCCCCTCCTTTTCTCTGACTTGGGGTCCAGTGGCAATTCAACCGTTTCAATCTGAAATCAAGGAGAATGAAATGCAATGATGACTGATGGGATCCTTGTTGTGCAGACAAATAATAATAATAATAATAATAATAATAATAATAAAAAAAACAACAAACAAGAAAACATTCAACACCAGAAGATCAAGGAGGGAAAACAAACCTCTCCAAAGGTCCCAAAATACTCTCTAATCTTTTCCTCTTCTGTCTCAGGGTTAAGGCCGCCAACAAATATCTTCTTTACGGGTTCCTTCTTCATTGCCATCGCCTTTTTAGGGTCAATCTGTCGGCCATCTAACCTGTGTTCCTTTTGTTGCAACACCTACAAAGGACATTTTATTGTCATAAATACATCAGACTTGAAAGGCATTCAGCGTAACACAATTTATGATGTACAAAACACACAAATTTTAGGGTGATGCCATTAAACCTACCTTGTCAACACTGACTGCATCTTTGAAGAGAACAAAACCAAATCCTCTTGAACGCCCTGTATTTGAGTCCATTTTGATCGTACAATCAGTGACCTCTCCGAATTTTGAGAAGTAATCTTTCAGATCTTTCTTGCTGGTGTCCCAACTGAGTCCCCCGACAAACATTTTACTGTAGGTGTCAGAGAAACATAAAAATTAAATACAATGACCAAAAACTCATTGGCATAATACATTTACATGCAACACATAAGCATGCAAGTGATCATGGATGTATGGGTATAGTGTATTTCATGACAAGCTTTGCAAATGCCAACAGGAAATGTAGGCAAAATAGAGTTAACCTTAATACAAATGTAAAAATACTTAATTTGGCCAGTAACATCTTAACTGTACAAGCCACCACTGCTTGTTACATTATGTGCTAATGTCGCCGCCTGCCAGTTAGCCTAGATGCCCATCCCCCATGCGAGGACACATGGCGCCAACAAAAGCCGAATGAACAAAAGCAGCCTTTCAGCAATACCAAAACGCGTTGAAAGCTGAACAAATTAGCTAAACTTATTTTATTCTTGTATATATTTTATCATACTCACCCCGCGTCTTCTTCGCCTTTACTGGCGTCAATCTGTCCGCCTTCCGACGTTCCATTCTGAGAATCTTCTGTTTCTTCAGCCTCTGCTTCTGCTACTGCTACTGCTTCTTCTTCTTCTGCTGCTGCTTCTGCTAGTACAGCTTCTTCTTCTTCTGCGTCTTCTACCTTTTCAATAGCCGCCTCTTCTTCCTGCTCTGGCTGTTCTACGGGTTCTTCTTCACAATTGAAATGTTCTTCACCTTCGTTTCCATTTTCGGAGGTCTCCATAAATTGCTGTTCGGTTTCTGACATCATGATCTCTTGGGATCGTCTGTAAAAATTCAGTGATATACAATAAGTGTTAGCTAATAGTGCTAGGAAGACACCGGCTAACGTTAGCTACGTAATGTTTCGCGTACAGCTAGCCGCCAAAGCAAAAGATGGGTGGATCTACAGTCGCATACCAAATATTAAGGCTTGCTCAAAGTCCATTCATTACAGCAACCCCAAATATCTACTACACAGCATGCAGACTACCAGTATTCCCAGGTGAAATCACATATAAGCACTCTGGACAACTAACTCACTCTAGTAAGGGTTACAAATGGTATGGCGTTAATTCACAAACCTCTAAGCTGGCTAGTTAGCGTAGCTCAAGCGGCATTGTTAACAACCAAGCTACGTTACAAAAGACTGAATCGCAGAGGTTTACCGCATACTGTTTTCTGCAAAGTGTGCTACCAATAAAAAGTACAACAAGTAACAGATTACTTTACATCCTAAGATGCATGATTTAGTATCTTCTATATAGCCTTACTAAATAATTACAATTGTTTCAAAGACTCACTAGCATGTTGGCTAACGTTAGCCCGCTAGGCTGCAAATAGCTTTACCCAAATAAAACGCAACATTAACTAGCACAATCCCGTCCCTTTTTTTTCATGCACACAAAAAGATTCTTTAGGTAAATTCATACCGATCATCGACTGAAACGTATCATGCAAATAAATAAACAAGTAACTACATAATATCTTACTCTGTGGACTAATTCAACCGGAGCAATCTCGTTAAAATGGACTCTCCCCCTGCACCGCCAACTCGTGGCAGCATGGATATCTAACCGGAATAAAGTGCCCCCTCAATAACACAAAACTTGATTTGGTATCTGAACGGTCTGGGTGATAATAGTGCTTTTCAATTGGTCGGTAGTACAAAAGGTACCCGCCCCTCTGACGTATTCTCATACTGGTCTGGAACGAAATGTTCCAGAGGAATAAGTGCCCCTGTCTACTGTAAGCCTACATATACAACCATAACTTTTCACTGTAAAATGATGGAAAATTGAAAATGCTACTATTACAAATCAGCATAATAATTATAATTCAATTTGAACATTATGTGATGACATTCTTGGTAAATTCATTTTCAATTGTGTGTTCAATTCTGTTCTGACATAACATTACATAACATATTGTACCAACATGAACAGGCTCTGCAGGCTGCTTTTTCAGATTGTGTGCTTGGCCTCTCATGTTCTGCCTAGAACATAGTGGTCTACTGTTGAATAAGTGACTGCAAACAGAATACTGCACAATTAGTTATTGTTAATGGAGATAGAATACAAGTGTAACAGGTTTATTAATTAAACACATTTGGGATGCAGGGCCATGATTTCATTTCATGTATTTATGTATTTATTTAGAAAATTCCTGAATGCCTTGACTTGATACAGTAGACTAAAAGGTAGGCCTACCGCATATTTAATAAACATTTTTTACTGTCAATCATCAATTTCTCACCACCATTCATCATATTGTCAGGGTGTGTTGGATTTGGGAGCGCAGAGTCCCCAGAAATTCTTGAAACAGAGGTTACTGTAAGATGAACTAAAGACTAGACTCAATTTTCAAAAGGTTGCGATCACACTGCAACTGTTTTAATGTTTGCAGTGATCGTGTTTGTGCATTAGTTGTCACCCTACGCTGCTACGTAACAAACAGAAATATTGATAAAGGACTATCAAATTCCAATTCATAGGCCGTGGTTGCATTAATAAGATGTCAACAGTGCATAAAACAACTTACCAAAGCATAAGAAGTCATTGCATGGAATAGCCTACCTATCCATGACCACTCAAAAGAGAAATGAGAAAAAAAATCACTAGAGGTTTAATAACTTGGAATGGAGACTGACTAATTATTGCTGTCTGAATAGCCAGGAAGTCTTTATCAGACTGTTGTCCACACTCACCCTGAGGGAAGAGATTTGGGTAGTTGCGTGAATGCACTTTTCTAACTTACAGGCCTAGAGTCTGTTCTTTGTATACTTCCTCTGAAGATAAGCTGTGGAAAAGTGACCAAATTGCATATCCCTTTACATCCCAGGACAGCCAGGCGAGAGAGTATGCACAGTTAGTTGGATAACACCAAGACGCCATACAATGAACTTGGAGAGTGATGCAAATGAATACTGCCTCAAGGACAATAAGTGTTCTGTGTTCTCTGAAATGCTTCTTGATGGCTTTCCCCCTGTTCTCACTCCATAATGCATGTCTGTCTTTTAGACTGACTGCCTGATCCAAGAGTAGGTGTGGCACTGAAAGTGTTGGCCTTTGTGTTCATGGTAAGTAGGCCATTTCGGTACCGCAGACGTTCTTATTAGATTAGATCTACCTGCTGAGAGGCTACATTTATCGGCCAGTCTATCAATACAAAATAAATAAATAAATAAAAAAATACTTTTATCTTAACTCTGTTTGAGGGACAGATATTTGAGGGACATTTTCTATATCATTAATGCAGGAAGGCATTGGATATTATTTTATAGGCCCCAAGAAGTGTCTTTCAAGTGTTGTTACTAAGAGGGAATGTCCCTGGTTTCTCTCCCACACGCACATACACACACACACACACACACATGGCAAGTGTGTTCCAGCTGAAGGGTAAGCTCTGCCATGCTATTTATATCTGCTCTTTACATTGCATCTACAGGTTGTTCAACCACAAACATGTATGTTGGTCACAGCTAAACATATCCAGGCCAACTCACTTTTATGCCCTCAGGGCTTTAAGTACATATTTCTACAAGAACAGCACATGCATGTCCATCTACTGTAGTAAAAGGTACAGTACAATGATCTGTGAATTTGTCTTGAGTGGTACTCAGTTGTATTAAACCAAAGTACTTTGCTCAAACTCTTTTGCTAAGGCTTTGCACTTACCAGATTTCTTCTCTCACACTGGTGATTAGTCTTTATTTGATCTTGTGTCTTTATTGCTCACTTGTTTCTGCTCCCACGCCTCCACAGTTGTAATTATCCTTGCTTGCAAATGATGACCATGCTTGGGACTTAACACAGCTCTCGCCTTGACTGTCTCCCTTTCCCAAACACAACTGTTTGCACAATCTGATTCTGCTTGAACCTGTGGCTTCCTGATGTTATCTGAGACTGGGCTAAATTAGGCCAGTGGAAAGGCTTTGGCAAAACTCCAGAGGTCCAACCCAACTTTGGGTATATCAGTGCCCCCTATCTATCTTTGGACTAAAAGTTCCAAAACAAAACATTGATGCGAAGAGCACTACAGAAACGATCATCCTCCTCCTTCAAGGTTTTCCAACATTGTATATCATATCTTAAACATCCTCTCTATCTCAACCATCAGGGGACCTTCCATCAGAGGAAGATCTTCGACTTGTAACCCATGGGTGACTGGCTCAATAGGAAAAATCTCCAGTAGCTGATGTTCCACGGACACTGCTTAAAGTTTACTGATGGAATGCAATTTACTTTCCTTACAGTTGCAGTTAGTTATGGCATTGTTTCACCTACCACTAGGGGGACTGTAAGGCAAGCAGAGGTTGAAACTATTCATACAATAATTCACTTATACACACGTTTCCTGAAAAAATGAATCAATAACTAAATGGCAAATTAAATCTACCATAATAAAAGAGCTTATGAAAATAAATATTATAATTAAAGATATACATAAAAGTAAAGAACACCTTTATTTGTAACCCTGAAAGACTTCAACCTCTGCCTGATATCAACCTGTATATTATTCCATATTGTTGTACGGATTAATCTTTTCAATGTAAAGTAACAAGACAACAGAATGAGACAGAGCATTTAAGGAAATACTTTTGATTTACTCCATGAAAATACAGTTTCGCCAGCAACTGGAAATTACCTATGAGTGTCTCTGGATAGATGGATGCTACAGTTTGGCAAGCACAGGTGCAGCAGTGTTGCATCAGATTTTTGAAATATTCCAGAATGTCCATAAAATATGATGTGTGGACTGAAAAAAAGAATATCCATTTGATGCACAAAACTTGTAACAGACATAATTAACAAAAGATATGTTTAATCCAACTGGTACTTCAAAGAAATATACACAAAATGATATTGAGAAGACAAACATACTTAAGACACTGAAACGTCCTCAATAACTCTAATTATAGACATGTTATTTACAACCAACAATGTGCACATTACATCAACAACCCTTACAACCTTAAACTGACCAGTTGCATCTGGATTTTCAAACAAAATTTTGTTAAGATTCCATTGTTGAACAGTTTTCTTAACACACATTATTCAAAAAGTACAAAACAAACAAAAAAATAAAACTTCATGCCTCAACAACGGCATACTGTAGATAACATGTTTTGTGTCTCCTGTTTCTAACTACTGTATATTGCTTTGCAGAGTTCTTTGTTGATATGATTAATGTGAAAAGATAGAATTCCTGAGAGTTGAGGTCACTTTAATGTGAATTCAAACCATTTGCTGCAAGCCGGTAGCCAAAATGTAGGCCTTGACGATCTCTCATTCAGAACATTGTACAGTATATTCTGCTTAAACAGGGTCATGCTATTGGCGTGTATGTTGCATATGGTAAGTAACAGGATTTGTATCCTATTGCATTAATCATATGACGTCATGTTTTTTTTTTTGTTTTTGTTTTTTTGACCTCCTATCTTTCCCTCAAGAGGTGTAGCAGCATTCTCTGTCCATCCTAAGAGCGATGTGATATACTACTCTCCCATACGTTTTCATTCAGCTGTCTGTGTTACAAAGCATCATGCTATAATGCCATAGAGTCATCCTTCATTCAAAAATTCAAATGTAGTGCCATAGTTTCTGTAAAAACAAAACACCAAAAATAGACAGATCCTATATAAATTCTCAATATATTAAATAGAAAATGTTAAAAAGGGCAAAAAGTGTGTTAGCTGCAAAATATATATCGATATGTACAAATCCCATGCCTCCAAGTCACCGATCACTGTAACAGAATAAAAAGAAGAGAAACATTAACATCATTTACCGATTCTGTACACATGAAATTATGATGGATGAAAAAATTCTGTGACAAGAGCTCAGACAATACAGACCTTGTTCCAACATCCTGGTATGGGCAACCCATCGCGACCCTGGAGGCAGAAATACATTAGTTATATTATGCCATCCAAATCTCTGACAGTAGTGAGGAATGGGAGCGCACAGGCAAATAAAAGCAGCCCAATCAATCGCTGCACTGATCTGCAATCTCCACTAATTTGCACCTTTAATGACCGGGGGGACGGGGGGGACATGGAATAAATTTTATGAGGTCATTCCATCACAATCACAATCAAACAAGGAGCAGTTTTTCATAACACAAAACACATAACAGCAAACACAGCACAAACATAAACATCAACAGTCAACACCATGCTGCACACACACATTACATACAGTATGGGTTTGTATTTGCCCGACTGATTAATGCATTCACAGTCACAGTCACAGTCACTGAAACCTAGTGGTTTCCTAGTGGGTCTGTATGAGCAATGGAAGAGGATGAAGTGCAATTATAAAGTGTGCCTTATTGTCATGAAGGGAGAACATCAGGGTACTGTTCATCAGACCAATGGGTTAAACCACATTATGCAGGTTGATAATCAGCTCCATGCACCGTCAGTCAATGCTACTTGACAGAAATGCAACAAAAAAGTCCCAGATTATCCTAAGGACCCATACTCAATCACAATTCTCAGACGGCCCCACCAGCAGTGGTAATTGTAAGAATAAGGAAATGCATATAGAATCTGATAGAAGAAAATCATCTTTAAAGGCAGTTACAAAGCTTTCCTGCTTTCTGTTAGACTACTTTCAGTGTTGCTGACTTAACTGGCATTTATACAAATGAGTAGAATCCCTGATTGGAATGCATGATTGATTACTGGTTGAAATCAATCCATGTCTAAGTCAGCTTTTTCAGCCAGCCATTTCCTGGTCTCAACATAGCAAGGCTGGTAAGATACTTTGTTAAATTAAATTTCTCCATAGTGCAGTACAGTAACCACTGCCTGTGGGTTAGCTGATGGATGGAAGGGGGGTTGTGGGAAGCACACAGACACACAACACTGTATACTATACCAGGGGGCAGGGGGCGGCACGGAGCTGCCCTGCTTCCCTATCACGTCCTTTTGACTCTCTGCCGTCCTGCCATTGAAATTCATTCAGTTCTCTGTTACATTCAGGTCTGTCTCAATATTTCCACGCGCACATGAGCTACCCCATCTCCACACAACCATACATACAGTACAGTACATACAATACATATATGATACATTCATAAATAATCCCTGGAAATAAAGGATCTAAAAGCAGAATCAAGTTATCTAACATAAAGTCAAGTCTTTTGCAACTTAGGATAAGTGTTTCACTCTCTGCTGTTAAAGGTTCACTTTGAACAGATGGGTGAGATGGCCACTTACCACAGGGCAGGGCTGGTCCAGTCCAGGGGGACCCTGCTCGCCTTTCTGTCCCTTCAGGCCCTTCTTCCCCACAGGGCCACGATCACCCTGCAGGACGGAGGCGGGAGGTGAGGCGTGGCCCCCAACATGTATTATTCTATGGCCTACCACTGACTCAGTTATCTGAATATACACATAAAGGAATGTTTGTTGTCTAAATTTCACTTTGTTTTGAGTAGAATGATCACTTGGTCTGATAAACTGTGTCTACTGTAGAGCAAGTATGCCCTAAGTTGTCAGTCATGCTGCCCCTCAATTTGCAATTCATCTGGTGTATTAGCAAGGAATTTGGCCAATATCAACACTTAAATAGAACCCCAATTCCAAAAAAGTTGGGACACTCACTGTTCTTCTCACTAGCATCTCTCCAGATGATTAAGAAGACCATAACCAAGACACTACTGAACCCAATACGATAACAGATGCTGCTATTTGAACTGACCACTAACACAAGAAGGATGATACATCTCCTCTGTAGCTTGGAATGACAAATTTTCACTTGCGTAACAACTGTACATTATGTACACTATGATGTCCTCCGGGTTCATTTCAAATTAGCTTGGGCCCATATACTGTAAGTCTGTCAAATCTCTGGATCATGCCCAAATATCAAGTATTCTTTGCAAAGTCAAGTTTTTTTTTCCCAGCTGTCCACTTTGGTGTGTCAAAGTATGGTTATAGGCTTTTAGACAATGCACATTTTACAATGTCATTAACCAACAAAATGGCAAAATGATTTCCAAAACAGAATTACAGTAGATGTTATATATGTGAAGTCTTGGTAATTCAATACGTTTATGTAATAAATGAGTAATGAAGGCCCCTGCATCTTTTATTCTAAGAGACACAAACTGCATGACAGTCTTAGAATATACATTCATGTTTGCAGTTAATGTCATTTTTTAAATATTCCCCCTTGTGCTGTTTTTAGTATTACTCAACTTATACAGTGTCCTATTGGCCCTGTCCCAGTGTTTTTGACACATGTTGCGAGACATGTTGCATATACAGTATACCCCCCCAAAACAACAACAATTTTGCCTGGTTTCAACATTTGATAGTTGGGTTACACTTTATTTGAAGGTAACTATGACATGACGTTCTGTCATAAATCTGTCATAATCTTGAATCTGTCATGAATCTGTCATAAAATTTATACACCTGTCATGACTTCTGTCATTAAGCGTCACCCGGTATTTGTCATGGTTAGGGTTAGGGTTAGGTAAGGGTATGCCAGAAGTCATGACAGGTTTATAAAGTTTATGACAGATTCTTGACAACGTCATGTCATAGTTAGTCTTATGACGGTATCTTCAAATAAAGTGTTATCGATAGTTGTCTTTGCAATATTCTCTGTCAAATGTATGAAAATAAGAGTTTTTAGTGCCTGTTTACAAACATGACAATTTTTTCTGAATTGTTGTTGTAACATACAGTATGTTACATTGTCATTGGTTTTTGTTAAAGGAGAAATCCGGTGTGATAAGGACCTTAAGTATATTGAAACATCATGAAAAGTTTGAAAATTTACCAGGGAGAATCATTTTCATATGTTTGTGCAGGCTGGATAAGACCTTGCTAGTTGTACTGTAGCTTCCGGGGGCACCCAGCGAGGTGTTAGTGGCTAACTTGCTGTTTTAAATCATAGAAAGGCTCAAAATAGCCCCACACTTCATAGATAGAATAATGACAGTTCCAACATTTAAAACCAGGCATTGAAAACTCAGTAATTGTGCAGATAGCTACTAACCCCCCAACTGGGTGCCCCGGAAGCTACAACTAGCAAGTGGTCTTCTCCTGACTGCACAAACGTATCAAAACGTAGCAAACGTTCCAAGTTTTTATGATGTTGCAATATACTTGCGGTCTTTATCACACCAGATTTCTTTAAGAACAACCAATGACAGATCTAAAAGAGAAAGAGACTAGAGAGAGACAGACTAAAGATATTATGAGAGAAATAGAGAAGATGAAAGAAATAAAGATAAGGAAAATGAACATTTTTCATAACCTCCGTAATCCCATTACTGATTGATTTGATCACATGAATAAGCGCAGCTCCCGTTGGCTGGCTGGTTATTGAGTTGCACAGACTACAGCACCCACCTTCTCTCCTCTGCCTCCCGTGTCCCCTTTCTCTCCCATCAGTCCTGGGAAACCCTGAACATCAAACACACTCTTAGGACCAATCACACCCCCAGAAAAGATCCATTTATCACACTAAAGGCAACCAATATTAAGCATAACCCCACCACCACCACCACCACATACACACACAAAAGAAAGGAATCCAATACTTACGTCTAATCCAGGCAGTCCTTGTTTGCCCTGTAGCCAGACATATGTTAAGAGGAGAATAATAATGAAACAATGTACCCGAACAGATGAGATTCTGATTATTAATAGCATCACATTCACATGAAAGCGCTTTAAAATATTCAAGTTAAGTCATAACGTTGATTCTTACCAGGACAAGAATCATTCCAGGTCATATGTTAATGTGTGTGTGCACTTCAAACAGTGACAGGGAATAGGGAAGGATGAAAATGTACTCACTTTTTCTCCTTTGGCGCCTGGCAGGCCGACTAAACCCTCTGCACCCGCTGGACCAGGAGCGCCCTAGGGAGAGTCACGCTTTAGCCCAAATTCATCAAAAAGGGATGGATCAGCTGCCACAACAGCATACTACTCTTGGCCACTTGAATACTGTTTCCTACTATACTATTTCTTAATGTATTGTTATCTCCAACAATTTTACTTACATCAACAGTTTGTAAGTAAGTAGTACTTCCAAAATGTTTAAATTGTGAATTGAGCTTGCCAACTGCTGTCAGTAAAAAGGACAGCAAAAGAAAAATTTGGAACAGAAAGCATATCAAACTTGGCAGTTAGCGTAAGCTTCCCTTCCCACCGTCAAAACCCGGCAAGATTGTACAACAAGCTAGAGCAAAGCTCTTCTATTCTATTCTATTCTATTCTATTCTATTCTATTCTACACATGGTTCTGACTGAGCTGCACCCCATCTGTACTGTGCCTGATGAATGGTGCAACATGGGCAAGTGTAGAGCTGATAGGGACTTACTCTTGGGCCGGGTGTGCCCTGCTCCCCCACCTCTCCCTTCTCCCCTCTCACGGCATCGCCTGGCTCCCCCTGGAGGCATAAAGTCCAACTTAAGCACCTCACACCAAATAAACATCATCATTATCGCTATACCTGGTCGCATTATCACTTCATTATCACATATTAGCAAAGAACTCTGCACGCTCGCAAGGGCCGTGAGTTACCATGGACTGAAAGTCATGACGTAATACAAGGCTTCTTTACATTCTTACAGAGTCTTACATGACTGTGAGATGTGATGTATGTCTCTTGGCTCTGGGCCACTAGAGTTTATTTAAAGGGAAATTTTAGAGAAGTCATGTGTTTGAGGTGACCAAGTGCTCTTGGCGGGGGGAAAAAATGATCAAATTTAGTACAACATAAATGGAATAAAAGACTACAGGCAATAACACTAACTGCCCAGGGTAGGGAAAATGAAACTGATTTTCTGTGCCCTTTACAGCTAGTGGTAGCATTAGCTTCTGGTTCACTATTCAGTCTATGCTGTGCCAAATGTTATCTGTCATTGTCCTACTAACAGCCCTTGATGACCTCCAACAACAAGGCTATCTTCAAATACTCTGAATTTTTCCTTTAAGGTAAGCTTTCAGACTTTAAAGATATGTTTGGTGGAAAACATTGGCGGCTAAACTCAACTGAAGTGAAGTAAAACCAGCGTGAGGAATAATAGATGACACAGTGTTTGGGGAGCGCATAATATTGCCCTTTCAGGAATGCTTACCAGCCACTGAGCACTTGGATCAGACTACAGCTTATGCACATATTTTCATCTGAAGTAGCCCAAGGGAATGTTCCCCTTCATGTCTGTGCTCTACTGGTTTGGTGAGTGTGAGCTCCTCAGTCTATTTGCCATTATGTCAGCAATTTTGGAGTTTGCTATGAAGTTGTCCAATCATGTAAATCGTGTTATGGCCTATAAACTATCCATGCATTTTTTTTATTGTTTTAAATTATGACAAACAAAACAATCTACTTATTTTGTAATACCCAAAATGACATTGTAAACACAATGTAAACAATGTAATTTTGGTTTAACAATTACCCTTTTCTGCTTTGAATTAAACATAAATGTTTCATAAAAAAATAAATGCAATAGCGACTGGGTTGAAGTTGCATGTAAAACCATGTTTTGATGTGGCAGACGAATGCAGGGTATGCATTTTTTTTTCAAAACTCAAAATTTTTGCTCAAAGGCAAACAATTTTTTTTAAGTCTAAACTAGGTGATGTCAAAGCTCAAAAGAATTCTGTTTTACCTTGTGGCCAGGCATTCCATGATGGCCCTGAAAGACAAAGTCTGAGTTGAAAACTCTAGCCTCAAACCAAAGCCTGTACTGTTCCAAAACAACTGCATGCAGATTAGATCTGAAAGCGACCTCTCGTTCCAAGAGTGTTCTCTGCACCTGTCCTGACTCACCTGGAGTCCCTGGGGCCCAGCGGGGCCAGGAGGACCTGGCGGTCCAGGGAGGGAGATGATCTGTGCCTGCAGGGGGGAGGGGACCGGAACACCATAGTTAACAAAGTGCTTTAGTTTTATATAGCACAGAGAATGAGAGAGAGGCAACAACACCTGTCTAGTTTCCCAGCTGTTATGCAATTTCTTAAGCCTGCCAAGCACATGTAAACAAGCCATGGCACCATTCCCATACAGAGATTAGGCCTGGCAAAGGGTAGTGACATGCTATACTGCACTGACCAGGTTGTCTTGAATCCAGGCATCCCCCTTCTCTCCTTTTTGGCCATCCATACCCTGACGAAATGATGCAAGTAAGTCAATAATACGGCAAGTCAAATCCTTTAAAACAAAAGTTTGTCATTGGCTACCCCACAACCAAACAAAGGAACTCACTTGCACAACCGCTGTGAAATTTTATGTCGATTTAATGTCAAACATAACCACAGATGCTTTGTTTGTTTAGTACCCTAAACAGTGTGTCCTCTGGTGGACCCGCTCACACAATTTCAACATTTTGGCACCTTATATTTCAATCCAAACAGCTAATTTGTGTCTCACTGCTCCCATTTGCCACACAGTAGGTTTAAGTTTATACAGTACAGAAAATACTTTACTTAATTACTTGTCAATAGCTCATATGTGAAATTATGACCCTATATCTACTGTGTATGTGACATTTGTATCTATGCCTGTATCTATGTAGTAAATATACAGTATAGAACAACAATACCATAAAATGCTCTTTTGTTCCTCTATTTAGTAAACTTCAGCATATGTAAACTGGTTTCAGCTGTATGTATGTACTATATGCACACACGTATGTATAAGCAGGTATGTATGTATATATGTATTTATGGATAGATGGGTTAATGATCAGTAAACTCACCGAAAGTCCCGACAGACCCATCTCCCCCCTCTCTCCTTTCTCTCCAGGGTACCCTGGCCTCCCGTCTTCTCCCCTCTCCCCCTGCGGGCCCTGCGGAAAGAGAACGGCCCATTGCCACACACATTTCAAACACGTCTCTAACCAGTCCTGTTCGGTGCTCTCATGCTACATGATAAACACTATGGGTGCACGACATGGTCAAACAGCACTGCACCTGTATTCCATCTGTGCCGTGTATGCCAGGCTCGCCCTGTGTGAACGACACAAACAAACACACACATGACATACGTTACCACATCACATGCAATCGTACACATGGCCAGACTCAGACCCTGCTGCATTAAAACTTAGCTCATGCAAAAAGGGTTGGGTGGGACCACAAGCATCACTCCCATTGCCTAGTGCCTTGTCAAACTAAATATCGGTAGTGACAAGAGGGGCCTTGCCTTGGGTCCTTGCTCCCCCGGTGGCCCTGGTGGTCCCTAGAGGGGAATATGGACACATTTGCATGAGAGTTGTGGGTGATGGACGTGGACGTGCACAAGGCAAAAGATGTATGTATACAGAGCACATGTGTAGTGCATATGAATGCTTTGTTTGTACAAGTGAATATAAATTCCATCACAGAACGGCGGCGTGCCCGCCCGGGGAACTCACCCTGAGAGCGTGCTGGAGTTCTCCAGTCAGGTCTAGTCCTTCAAAGGATGCGGGGGCTCCCTTTTCCCCTGGGTAACCCTATGCAGCCAAGAGAAGGTGTTAAGTCAGACCTCCAGTTACTGAACACAGAAAACACACACACACACACACACACACACACACACACACACACACAGTACGCCAAAATGTACACACATAGAGAACTACACACCATGATTCCTTGTAGCCCTTGTTCTCCTGCAGCCCCTTTCTCCCCCTGTAGAAACATCACCACATTGTTAATACGCACCTGATATAAACTATGCACTACTTACTTAGGCCTATATCACAACCTCTGACAGATGCCGTTACATCAAGGCCTCTTTGATTATGTTGTTACATACTAAAGCTGGGAGAAGACTTCACTATATTTTCTTCTGGAGTGCTTGAACGGACATACTACTTAGTAACAGAACACTTGGCATAAACTGTTTCCATTATTCTCAGTGTAGCACATTCTGTCCCATGGGCATTCTAAACTCAAGAGTCAAAGCATGCCCTTAACTTGTGTTCTTATTTTCCTGTTCTTAGTTTCCGGATCTCATCCTTGCATTGTTGTGAAACATTATCAGACACCCACTGAGCGCTGCTGATCATGCAAGACCCCATCTCTGTTGCCAGACAGGCAGCTGTACTCACCTTCATCCCTGGGGTCCCGTCTATGCCCCTCTCTCCCTGGAAACCCTGCAGACCTGGCTCCCCCTACCACAGGAGACAGAGACAACCTGTGAACTCATGCAGGCCACTCCAGTCCAAGAGCACTGAGCTTTTTATCAACTGTAATTTCCCCAATGTATAATATACTGTCAGTGTTTTCTT
>JAODXP020000020.1:6577252-6619752 GCA_027497455.2 Sardinella longiceps | reverse complement strand
ATCTGGAATAATCAGGACGGTGTGTATCAGCCAACATCCTCTCTCACGAGTCATCCTACACGTACGCATCGTAAGAACGCTGAGTACTGTTTCAATGAGAAACAGAACAGAAAAACAGGTTCAAGGCAGAGCAGAGGAGGTCTCTGTACAACATTCGGCTCAAAGTACCAAAGTGGGCCTGGATAGGAATCTAACTCTTCATTCATGTCTCTCCCTAGCTCATCTTTCTGTCACTCTTCACTGTCTTATCCAAAAACGGCAAAAATCCCCCCAAAGATATAACAATAGAAAAAAAAAACATGGAGGATGCAAAAGACCTGGAGGGATCAAGCTTGTGTATGGTCTGACATTCTCCCCATATTCAAGCTATGCTGTTAATGGATCCTATGAAAAAAAAATGCTGATTATGGTTTCAAACAAACTGAGATGGGGTTATTAAAGCCTTGATACTGTATTGGCGTGCGCCTGCAGCGGCTGCACATCAGCCCAGACTCTGACAGTAATGGATTGGGGAGACAGCACAGAGTGACCCTGGGCCGCTCTTAATTCACTCCATTCAAGGGTGCAGGGGTCAAGTACAGAGAAAAGGCCACGGGTCCACCTGTTAAGTGTGCTCGGGTTACACAACAATTTGCCATCTGGGAGGAGAAAACTCTTTTCAGAGCTCAGAAAAAAAGACAGGGAAAAGGGGATGAAGAAAAAAAAAAAAACAATTTAATTGACCGTTCTCGGGGTAGTCAAAGTTGTGAGGTTCTTCCCAAAAAAAGAACTTTCAAGTGATTCCAGGAACTCCCTCCAAGTTACTGTTAGAAATAAAATTTCACAGAAGGCGGACTTCCCCTCATTACTCAGCTCTTGTGAGTATTATCATTAATGGGACGCCTTTCTTTCAGTACAGTATGACTTAATGATTATTTTTTTTTGGTGGTGGGGGGGTTCCATCGTCAGTCAATATGGTGTAGACGCTGTTGCAATGCAAACTATTCAAAGCATTCCTGAGTATAATCATTATAAGAGGTGGCCCAGGCTGCCGGCAACTGTTTTTAATAGAGCCAATTTGGCTGGTGGGCGATGGAGGCTTACAGGTCAGCGCCGTTAAACAGCCTAAATGCCTTGCCTGTGATGACTAGGGCTGTTATAAATAGAAAGCCAGTACGACCCTTTTGGTTGGATTCCTGATTGGACACGGACTATATTTTCTCCCCTGGGGAGGTGGATGGAGAGGGAGGCTGGAGGGTGTGGTGGGGAGTGGTGGAGGGATATGGAAGAGGAGAGAGGAAACAGGCGGCTAGCCGATACTGGCTAAATGCTGTTGATAATATGTGTGGTTTTTAATGGTCAGAGATGCTGCTGCTCCCAATGATGACAATGGCAGCCGGGGCCACTTCTCTGCTTAGGTTACAAAGGCAGGCTCTGCTTAAGGTTGTGGACTCACCCTGGGGCCTAGCTCTCCTCGGTCACCCTGAAAAAGAGAAGAGAGAAAAAAAAGAAACAAGGCAAAAAAAAAAAAAGAAAAAAAAAAGTTAGCTTTGGCCAATCGGATTTGACACAGGCACCACACAAATGACATCTAATTCGATCCTGTGTTCTTCTGAGAGGCCATTGTTCCAAACTTGCTTGTAATGTTGAGGGGGTCTGGTCTTCATTATGCCCAAACATTTATTACAGAGCTTTTATGGCGTGGTTCTCCGTACAGTAATGCACATAGACAGATTTCATAACGTACCTTTTCCCCTTTTATTCCTGGCAATCCCTGGCAACACAGAGGAAATCAACAGAGAGATCAGGAGCCAGACTCGCATGAAAGGATTAAATCTTGAACTCACACACACCCACTCCCTCCCTACAATGCCCCCCCCAAATATCCTTTTGTTTCCAAAAGAACAGTTTCATGGTTCTTTTCAAAATTAGTACGCTGGACAAATGAACTGTTATTTTTATAACATACAATTCCCTCTCGTGTGTTCAAGCCAAGCTCTCACAGCACCTAGAAACACGGTGCACAGAAACAAGCTTATTTGACGACTGTTTTGGATAATGTGATATGCACGCAGTCACTTTTGTGGGATTTGTTCGGCTTCGATGCTCTCCTGATTACAATTAATCCTGTGAAGTCATTGACGTGGTCCACGGCCCAGGGCCCTGATGTGGATGGATGTGGTGATTGAGCTGAAGTACATCTGCTGATATTGTCTTTGAAAATGAGTGGGCCTCTTTGACAGCTCTCTGACATATGGACGGCATTTAAAATGTTTCAGAATGCAAGGGGCTGCTGTTGTTTCAGGGCCGGGCCTTTTCCAATGCATTTTCCCATGTGTTATCTAAAGCCTCAGAAAAGCTCAGTCCATACGCTTAGATTACTCAAGTCATAGAAGGCTCTCTTACAGTCTTAAGCAGGGAATACTAATAGATTGATTTAATGTTAACATACTTTAGAAATGCAGAATTTAAATTTGAGGAATGTCCTTTATGATAATAACCAGTGTTGTAGTTGCAAAATAAGCAGTGAGTCAACTCTATTTCCAAAATTTGAGAGGTAGATAGGTGAGAGCTGTTTACATGTGTTTAGTTACTACGTCCCTGATAATAACCACTTGCCTGAACACTCCACAAAACATGTCCCTCTCCCTTTAATATCTAGTAAGTGGGAGTGAAGCCATTGTCTTTTTGTATGGATGAAAAGTGCCCAGAACTTAGATTCAGCATAATATCTAGCAAGTGGGAGTGAAGCCATTGTCTTTTTGTATGGATGAAAAGTGCTTGCATGAAACATCCTGTTTTGATGGCCTTGAAGTGATTATAACCTGTTTATGAGGTTCTGCTGGTTTCTATGTGTAAACTCTCACTGCTAATGTGATGGCTTTTTAAAGAGTCGGCCTTCCAAGTCTGAAACACTTCATTTATTTTAGTATGTGTGCATGTTTGAATGTGTGTGAGTGTGAGTGTGAGTGTGTGTGTGTGTGTGTGTGTGTGTGTGTGTGTGTGTGTGTTTGAGTGTGCGTCTGTGTGTGTGTGTGTGTGTGTGTGTGTGTGTGTGTGTGTGTGTGTGTGTGTGTGTGAGTGAATGTGTGCGCGCGCAAGACACTTTCCATCGATTGCTCAAGCAATTCCTCTTAGGGCCTCCCAGATGTAAACACGCACATACGGCAGAGCGATTAATCTGAAGGACTAGATTAAATTAGCAGTCTTGCGAGGCGACAGCCGGGAGAACTAAAACACAAAGCGGAGTTGGTGTTGATCGCGTCAAGAGGCCAGTTTTGGTCGAGTGGCTTATCACTCTTGCATGTGCTAATTCGAAAATCTTTCTCCTCTCTCGTGGTTTTGGATGTTCTTCCTTTCGTGATGTTTTGAATTTCCAGACACTTTCTGGCAAGAGCAGAGACCATTGGACTGTTTAAGATTATACTTAAACCAACACCCCAGCAAACTGTCTGTCTGACTACTGGCATAACGATTCTATTGCAAATGCATCTGCTGTTGGACCAGTGACAGATGAAATGTCAATGGATATGGCAAGTGTTTAGCGTATTTCAGTGGCTGTATTATAGAAATGCACTAGCTTTGCTTGAGATATTGTCACCGCTCCAGCCAACCAGTAACTTTCTATTTGTATCACAGATATCACACACCCCATTTCACTCTGGCTCAGACAGCACCAAGCCCTTGCACGAAAAATACATTTTAAAATCACTGGCTCATTTTGTAGGCTTACAAACAGCTTATGTTCTCCATTAACTTGTGTACATTTGAAAGGTATGAAATTACAATTTGGACTTCTGTCTCCCGAATTCCTGAAACCCATCCATCCTGGCTGAAAAAGTGCATCCCAAATCACTGTAGGTGAGATTTACTGCTAATAGAACCCAGAAAACCGATGTGATCATGAGAAGCTAACTAGTGTGTGATAACTGATAAATAACGTCTGACATATTGTGTATTTCCTGCAGCCAAAGATACGCTGGTCAAGTACACATGTTGTTGTTTCTCCACCATCTGCCTGAGAAGATATTTCTCCATGCCTTTTCCCAGTATCAACTCCCATGGCTGTGTTTACACAAACTCTGCCATTTGCAAAGCACTTAGAACCACTCTGACAGAGAAAAGGAGACTAACGTACCTGAGTTCCCTTTGGCCCAGGTATACCCTGAAAACAGCAGAAAAGTGAAAAAGTTATTTTTTTTTGTACATTTAGAGAGCAGGAGAGAGAGAGAGAGAAAAAACATAAACACTGAATGTTGTGCCTCAAGCAGTTTGGAGGCCCATGGCCCTGTGTGCGAACAAACCTCTTGGTGACACATATATCTGTCACAACCGGGCTATGAACTGACCGAGCCGACAGCAGAAACAAGCCCTATATTATACTCCATTTAACACGTTAGTCTGTGCCTTAATCTGACAGTGTGATGACAGATGTGGATACTCACTGGCTTCCCGTCCATGCCGAGGGGGCCCTGGATGGAGAGAGAGAGCAAGGGAGAGAGAGAGAGAAAAAGAGAAAGAGAGAGAGAGGGATCAAGGACACGCGCGTTATGACAAGCAGTCCAGAGAATCTCATGCCTCTCGGGGGCTTCCCCCATTAAGAGGTCATCTAAGAACACTCACATCTGCACACTGTCAGCGAGATCGTGGCTGTCGTAACACGTTCCCACAACTGCCCAGGCCCAGCAAAGGGGTCTCAGATTTCACTACTTAAGAGATTACTTTGCTTAACTGACCCCTCACACCCTCCGCCCCCCCTCTCCCCCCACACTTTTTAAAAATCAATATACGTGTATAAAAGACAACATAACAAAGTACAGGAAAAGCTGCTAAATGAGCGTGCTGTGTTCTTTCTTTTTGTGGCGTGCGTGTTTCTTTGACCTCAAGCCTAAACTGTTCTGTGATCAGGTAGCCATCAGGGAGTCTGGGCTGCCTGTGATCTGTTCACGAGAGCCATGCGGAGATGTTCCACAGATGTGCGTATGTTTAGGCTCCCCTGACGGAAAGGAACTCAATCGCTTCGGACAGCCCCGCTGACAACGACCACGTTGACCTGCCCTCGAGAGCATCCGAGCCTCCACGTGCTCCTCTTCGTTTCCCCCCGTGCCGCAGCCGCAATGGGGGCACGGGCCAGAGACTACACCAGTTCCTCTAAGCCTGGTTTCCCCCTGGGTCAGCATTCGCCCTGGCCCTTATTAACACACATGTGTTAGGCCACAGACCGAATCTTCTCAACAAAAAAAAGAGAAAAGAACGAAGGGAAAAAAATTAACAAAGGAACAAATCGAGGGCAACTGCAACCATCTTTTTTCTTAAGCAAGAGTCTGTGCAACGTTTGGCCGGTAAGCTGGAGTGCTTCCATGTGTAGGGGCCGCATGATGAACCCAGCCAGGCGTGTTCATTAGAGTAGGGAGCAGGGAGGTCGCTGTCCACAGCAATCAAGGTGCTGAAAGGTCTACAGGATGGTGACCCACACAGGACACTCTCAGCAGCTCTGAGCAGCTGGTGTTTGCAAAAAGTCCAAAAAGAAGGAATAAAACAAAATCAAAGGCAAAAGAAATGGGCTCTCCTGTTAGGGGAAAACCTGATGATAGACTCGCTCCTTTCTTCTCTGGTTCGTCTGAGATATATTTTCTTCCTTTTAACACATCTTGAGTACACAGCAGGCCACCTGCTCTCGCTGGCCGTATTTGTTTGTTTTGAGGGAAGCTAAACACTTGCACTTACAGTTCACAACACGCTCGACTTCGGGTTTCGGGCTACGGAGGTTTTACGGGTCAGCGGATGACCTGCATCTGAGCATCTGAGAAATGCTGTCACTTCGCTTGTGACTGATTGCAAACCAGACTAGTGGCGGTCATAAACACAGTCCTGGGCAGTGGAGCGGGCTGAGCAGTGAAATGGAAAGCACTTACACAAATTCTCTCTCTCTCTCTCTCTCTCTCTCTCTCTGTCTCTCTCTCGATCTCGTTTTCTCTTTCTCTCTAAAACACACACATGCGCATGCACACACACACATACACGTACACACACACGCGCACGTGCACACACCCGTTAACAGACGCTAACACACCGTGAGCGAGATGGATGGAGTGTTTAGTGATCGCTGCAAAAGGGAACTGGAAGTCCAGCTAAGCCAACATGTGGCTCAGCGCAGCACATCCAGGCCCGACCCGCTCAGCTTGTTATGATTGGACCCACTTCACAGGCTTTTGCATTTCCCTGTTGATCTTACGGCAGCGCGAGGGCTGCCAAGGCATGCAACCAATTGCATCTGGACCCGCTTGTCTGCAGGGGTTGGCTATGGTCTCTGACTGTTCCCTTGCTTTTATGATATCGGGAATTAACCATTCTAGAGTAACAACCATAATGCAAACGCACGGACGCAGAAATACACGGCCGGTTGATGGAAACCATACTACAAGGCTGATGCTTCGCTGTTAATTGTCCACTCTTAGATGTAGTCAGTACATTTTCAACAGTTTGCAAAACTCACACATCATAAAAGCAGTAGGTTTTCTTTCATCAAGGGAGATAAACTACCGCACATTAAAATGATATACTGCTAAATTTGTTCCTTAAAAAGAAAAAGAAAAAAACCCTCCACATATGTTGAATGAATTACATCTCACATGCAGTATGCTGACCCTGGTATGTACATGTACTGTAGGAGCCGCCAATTATTAGAGCGCACAGTCTGTTAAACTGCTATTCCTCAGGGAACCACCAGGTGTTGCTCTGTTGCAACACTCTGGCATTTACTGGAGTGGGGCCACTGACCCTAAAAACTGTAACAAGCTGAAGTGAAGACAACAACTGCAACTAAAACAGTTCATGCAGGACGGCAGATGTGAGCTGCTCTTTAATTAAAGGAGAACACAGAAATGGACATTACCGGATAGCCATCCCGTCCTGGCGTTCCCTGCGAGGATTACAGTCAACAACAACAACAAAAACAAGACAAAGACCAGGATTAGGATTAAGACACAAATGGATTTTTTTTTGTTGTTGTTCATACATATGAGGCAGTTGCACTGAAATGAACGAAGCTGCTTCTCATATATGTAAATACCAACATTCAAAAAATAAATAAATAAAAACAAATTACATCAATCAAATTCTAGTACTCTGCAGATCTTGCATCATCATGCATTCATTCACTTGAACCACATAATGACTGTGTCTCCACATATTTAAAAAAAAAAAAAAAAAGCTCCAAAATCCATGAGTGGATCCAAAGTGTTTGTTTTGATTGTGTGATATATGAACTCCACACTCAGCTGCTTTTCTGTATGTCTATTTATGTTTCGAATCGCGTTATGCCGACAAATCATCTGCGAAAGCCATAACGTGTTGGCTAGAGATGTGGGGAGAGACCCTGTCCTCTCTGGTGTCATAAAGTTCCTGCTTACTGCTGCCGAGAGGAGCGAGCGCTCACAGGGACTCGGAGAGACATCTGTGCCTCAGAGCCAGAGAGAGAGCTCTAGCTGTGGCCTCCCCACACCCCTGCTGATGCCTCTATTTTGTCCCTCTTTGATCTGCTCCTCTCATAAAAGCAACACATAATCAATCGCGAAAGGGAGAGTGACAGGGCTCCATCTGAGCATGCCCAAGGTCTTTAAGCCATTTGAGGCAAAATGTGCCGATCGCTCAAGGACATGTGGTTAACTTGACCAATTGACACACGGTCCAAGGACTTCCACGGGAATGTGTTAACTCTGAGTCATTCTGTCTTTCCCACGGGCGTTTTTTTACGCACATGATAGTCCACCTGGGATGCATAAATCTAATAGTAGGGACTTGTTAAGCGGGGAAATCACTTATAAAATAAAAGCTAAACAACTGTGGAAGTTATATTTAGTGATGGCTACGTTTGATGAGCCGTTCACAGTGAGCAGCTTTGGTGGAAGAAGCATGATGGGTAATGATGCATATCCTTCCAAGACTCTCACAGGATCAGAGCCCGGTAGATTCCTAGAATGAACAATGTAAACAAAACAAAATCATTTGTTGTACGTTACCAAGGCGACCAAGACAAGTTACTCACAGGTGTTCCTGAAACACAAGAAACAAATAACAAGGAAGATATTACAGTGTGAAAAAACATGATGCACAAATGGACAGCATTGAATTGATCAAACAAGCTATGCATTCAACTGTGTAATAGTTTCCCATGGAGGTAGAGAAACTAGCAAAGGTAGCGTACAGACATACACACACAGTACATTATGACATGCACAACAAGGTATTTGTTAACACTGGTGTGGTGCCAAACCATTAGTTCATACAGCACAGACTTACACCAGTGGTGCTTTTATGCAATTACTGATAGAGGAAACATAATGATCTACAATAATTTATACAAGGGTAGGTTTCGACTGAGTAATTTGATTGGACGAGAAATTTCATGAGTGCTGATGTGGAGCACACTCAGGATTTTCCACTGAGCTGACCAACGAATACCTTTCATTCATTTAAAGTCAGAGAAGCTGTTGGTTAAACCGTTACATTGCTTGGGAGCAGGATGCTAAGCTAAGCTTGGAACAATCTCAAGCAAAGGATGAATAAACGGAACAAACTGTAAAAAACACAATTTGAGGTTCTAAAGCTTCGTCAGTTGGTAATGATACTGTTGTATAGGCAATATTATGTATTATAACATAATATTGTGCTGAATATCAGCACTGCTGTGATTATCTGTGGCATGAGGCCGCACATTTTGCACAACAGCACTCCCTCTCATGTGATATTGTTCAACTATCTAGTCCTTAGCACACAGATATCAAATCATTCATCCATGATCATTAGGCTATGCCTGGTACCTAATAAGAAACACACACACACACACACACACACACACACACACACACACACACACACACGCACACACACACGCACACACACGCACACACACACACACACACACACACACACACACACACACACACAAAGCCATTTTCAGCCCTCGCTCCAGAATCAGCGGCTGGTGTGCAGATCCAGAGCCTTTTATATGCATATGTAGGACCTCCAGTGCTTCCACCCTATCCTATTCCTCTCCCCCATAATGGCTGAAATTTCCTCATTATTTCATGTCCTCATCCACCTCTACAGCAGCCCCCTGGATCTCATGTCTCTGCTCAAAACACTTCAAAGTGATTCGGAGTAACAATCTGAAGGTCTGCTTTCCCCTCAAAAGACACATTTGCCAAAGCAATCAGTAGCGCACAGTGACATTTCAAGTAGGAGTCTTTATGATAAATCAAGACATTGTGAAGAGATCTAATGCATTTACATATGTTGAAGAAAAGTCATTGGCTCCAATCTCAGTCAAATCAACAGGGCACAGTATGTGGTTACTTATTATACCTCTAAAAGCTAGGGTTAGGGTTAGGGTTAGGCTAACCCTCTCTCCAACCACTCGTATACTTTATGGCGCTCTTATGTTTGAATTATTTGGATTGGACCACAGTTATTGCACTTCAGCCACTTAGAGGCAGAGTCTCCATTATTCCTGCTAGCTCTCCTGTGTAGCTACAGACGTTAGCTTAAGTCATGTCTATGACTTCATAAGTCACTGTCCAATCAACTGCATAGTAGAAGAAGGTAGTATTACAAAAGTGCTGTCTGCCCCTCTCGTCTCGCTGTAGTTAGCCAACTGAGGGTGACCAAGACATTACGGCAACATATTTGGTTTCAGTTCAATTTCCTGATGCCTGAACGAGCTACCATGTTCTGTCAAGTCAACATTTGCATCTGGAGCAGACAAAGAATTTGCTTGTCCTCAGTCTCCCTGCATGTATGGCCACGTTGGGTAAGAATTATGAACACAATGACATGGTCACCCGGGTTCCTAACATTACACTACAATGCTAATGTTGGCTACATGCCCCGAAGTCAATTTGTTTAGAAATGTGTGTTTAATGAACTATGCTTATGTATGCAATAGCATAGGACAAACATATGGAGACGAAACCTCCTCAATCTCTTTGTAAACTGTTTACAAGGGCTAGAGTGGGTCGGAGGCAACAACGGCTGGATATTTAATCCATCCCAATTGATTCTTCCTTTGTGATTACTGGCATTGTTGTGGGCATGGATATGCCATCGGGCACCACCACAGAGCAATGTATTTTTTAATAAATGCAAATGTAGATTTTTTTCTCTTTTCTTTCTGTCTTTTTTTTTTGGTTCTAAACTCAGGAATTAGATCCAGGCGCCAAAAGCTGATCCAGAAACATTTGAGCCCAGCATGGAAACAATGTGTGGGCTGTGAGGACTCTCTCTGGCGCAGCAAAACAGAGAGTGGGTATAAAACATGTCTAGTCTAACATGAGACCGGTTTAGATGAAACACATATATTAAGAATGTAAAGCTATATTGATGGAAATGAAGTCCTTTCATCTCTTCCTCTTTTTTTGCCTTCTTTTTTTTTTGGTCAGCAATCGTCTAGGGACAGAGGTCATACGTTCACATACCCTCAGTGTCACAGAAGAACATATGCAAGAGATAGGCGCTAGGCTAACACTGCGCTAAGATGAGAACAATTTCCCATGACTTGCTGCATAGCTCCCCCCTTGATCTCTCATCAGAGGAGACGAGAAATGTATGCATGAGACAGTCCGAGGGGGTCTGTCTCTGGTCATATTCAGATGCCAGAGGAGATTTGATATCGCGGCTGGAATGTAACACTGAATAGAACTTCATGACACCGGGGGCCTAGGGGAGGACTCGGACCCTGGAGAAAATCAGCCGATCGGCTAAACAAATGATCCATCTTGCACAATGACCAATGACACCCAACAGATAAGACGTTTTTTGGTCTCTTAGATTTTGTCATTCAATCCATCATGGAAACAACTGGACTGTGTGTGTGTCCGACTGTCCGTGTGTGTGTCCGACTGTCCGTGTGTGTGTGTGTGTGTGTGTGTGTGTGTGTGTGTGTGTGTGTGTGTGTGTGTGTGTGTGTGTGTGTGTGCAAGTGTGTGTGCCAGTGTGTGAGTATGTGCGTTTGTCTGTGTGTGTGTCCTGGACAGCGCACGGTCAATTGGAAGTAAAAACAGGTCGTTTTCAGCAGATCAAACCAGGCCACAGACAGCAGGGGAGATGCTGCAGGGGTGCTTTTTTATGGAGATGTCGCTGTGATTTTTGGAGCCTGTCAAACCCTCCCCCATGCCCACCCAACCCCCACCCCCCCCAAACCCCCTCCCAATTCCATCATGACAGCCAAAGAAATCAAACACAGAACAAAGACACAGTTCTTCTCCGTCTGTGGGTGCTCCGGTGAGTATTAGTCCAGTCTGGTTCAGGTCTGCTTGTGTGTGTGGGTGAGCGCTCTGTATCCACTACACTTCACAACACACACGCACACACACACACACGCGCACACACACACACACACACACACACACACACACACACACACACACACACACACACACACACAACAAAGATAATCTCCCCTCCTATCTACACAAGCTTCGAACAAGTCAACTAATGTACATGCAAACCATAGGTGGTCACAGACTGCTAAGTCTGAATCTGCTCCCTTCAGTAAATACTAAATACCAGAGGGGGTGTCAGAAAGACCCCAGACCACCAAGGGAGACAGGCAGTGTGAAGATTTAAGAGCTGTGCCCCCCACCTGTGATACACTCCGAATCTGCTAATGTACATTTGGGTGCCAGACCCAGTGCTGAGGCTACCGTACAGCATAGACGGGCCCGGGCCGGCGGTTTCGCACCCTTCTATTAAAACGAGACGTTCAGCTGTCTGCCGCCAATCCATCACCTCGTGGTAAGGCATGACCTGATCTACAAGATGTTCTTTATTACAATCTCGGTCGGATCTTGGAGGCATCGGATTTTAACAACTCACCAAGTCCGAGCTCCCTGATAGTACTGTGGTCGTGGCGGCCACATTGTGATTCAACAAAATGTCTGAGGGACTCGAAATCAGCCTACTCGTCTCTGCCATTCAGTCCGATTTCGGTCCTTATAAGGGTCTAGGGTTAGTCTGGCCAGGAGACTTAAACACTATCACCTAAACAATAAGCCTTCATAATGACTCAGGGGAAATAGAGAGGGAAGCCTCAATGCTGCCGAGATAAACAGGCTTACGGGGCCGGCAGGCACTTTCCACTATCTCACCAGCCACTCCATTCACCAGTATAGCCCAAACATATACACACACACACACACACACACACACACACACACACACACACACACACACACACACACACACACACATACACACACACACACACACACACACACACACACACACACACATATACACACACACACACACACACACACACACACACAAACATGCCATGCTGGGGACAAAGCGTGATTTCCCCTTGAATTTATCATGAAATGTACACAAGTAAAGCTGGCACAAAACAAGATGAGTCATTTATTCAGGGAGTGCAATCATATAACCGTTGTCTGAAACGTTTGTGTATGTAAACATTCCTTGATATGAATAAATCTCAGCGTTTTTTTTTTTTCTTCCTTGTCGCCATGTTGTGTATGTGCTCCTCATACTAAATAAGAGTGCACACCAGAACTTGATTTTGTTTTGTACACAGATGTTCAACAAATGAGTGGTTCAAAGAGAGACAATAAACTCCACAAACTCACCAGGATTGCCTCTTCTACCACGTTTCCCGGGAGGCCCTGTGAGACAAAAGGGGAAAAAAAGCGAAAGTAAATACACAGTAAATACAGAGTAGATCACTTTAATCATTCATTTTTTGTTTGCTTTGAACATGGCCATATTTCATTTGAGGAAAACAGACGTGACATGATGCGGCTTCAATGTGGATGGGTAAAAATGTGAGCGCTCATAACAATCATTTGCAATCTGTCAACTCAAAACAATGCATTGCTTTTTTCTCTTGTCCAGCCCATTAAATTTATTTCATTGGTAAGTCTTTTTTTAAGTGTCTATAATATGAATTTATTTGAAATCTTAAATTGACTAAATCTCGAAATACCATAGACTGACGCCAAACACCACAAAGGATATCAGAACCCAAACACTTTTCTCTTTCGGTCTATTGTTTTTGCTCCCACCGCACCCATTACCCCAATATATTGATAATTCCTCAGCTGAACAGATAACCTTATTTCCTTGCAAACACAACTGACTGTGGGTGAGAAGCATTGCATCACTTTGTTTGGGTTTGGCTCAGACCTACACCAGGCAAAAGATAACATAGTGACATAACATGACTGCATTTACTCACAAATTCAAGTCAATTAGCCAACATCACTGTGATTTTTTTTTTCTCATTACCATGTCACCATCCACTACTTGGGACATTTCTGATGGGTTTCGAATGGGGGGAAGGGTCTGGGGGGTTCCTAGCGTGAGAAAAAAAGGCAGGTTCGTTTCCCATTTTGTGAACACAGCCTGGCTGATTAAGTTCGAGACATCCAGAGGAGTGTCCGCGCTAGCGATAAGTGTTCTTCTGGGAAAGGGCTATTCCTGACGGCCAGAGAGGAAACTCGCTGACCACCTCACGCTTCCCCCTAAGGCTGAGGGAGATCCCGGCTCTGCCAACAATGACCTCACACCGAGCCAAGCAAACAAACTCAAATAGTTAACAGGGCCAATTCTGTTCGTTCAAAGACTAAACAACATAGAAAAGGGGAGATTTGTTGCTCTGTTAATAACAAGGCACGTCTCGGAAGATGCATCACTGAGATTTGTCATGATCCGGGGGTGGGTGTGTGAGTGGGAGGGAGGTTGCCTTCAACATGAGTAGAAGCAACAAAAGATTGCAGAAGACAAGGGCTCTGTTCTTTGATAACACCTCCTCTTAGATTAGGGTTGAGTGATGGCCAGAGAAAAGGTGCTGAAATCTATAGGCTGACATGGACTACACCCATGGGCTCGTGATCGGGTCTTGACAAGAGCGGCCAGCGCACTTTCATGTTCTCATCCGCCGCAGCTAAGCTAAGCATGCTATCACAAGGCGTGGGTGGGAGGGAGCAGGGAGCAGTTAAGACATTTCAAACTCAGTTAAGCGCCTAATCACTCCCATCCATGTTTCAAGATAAATTGCCCTGTAGGTTTAAGCAGGACCTGTCACGAACCAAAATAAATCAACCAAATGTCAGTGTGACAGGGCTGTTTTCTTTTGGCCCTGTCATTAATGTATCCAAATAAATACCTTATCAGTCTTTGCTATCTGGCCTTAGTTCAGAGAGCAAAAGATGGCCACGAGTGATTCAAAGCTAACGCTACCTATTAGACAAAACAATGATACACGGAGCACCATGGTCTGCCCAAAAACTGTTGACATAAAAGCTATCAATACAAGCTGTAGGTAACATAATCCTAGGACTTCTCACCTTTCTGACAACTTCAGAGTGGAACAAAAATACTTACTTGAACAATATCTTTACTGCGATAACACCGCAGACTAAACAATGGGTGCAGAAAAGCCAACATACAATACAACACATGACAAGGCCTGCCTGGTGTTCACTGTGCAGTGGTAGCTTAATCCACAGCTTTAACTGTTTACCCTGGTGTGATACCATCTCATTATGTTATTATATTTTTCTTCCTCTAATCCCGTGGGCTGAGCTGGGAGGTTTGATAAGGTAATAGATACCGCTGGTTCACTGCTTCAAATCAGTGGAAATCAAACATGGCAATGGGCAATGCCTGTCTGTGTCCCAAATGTGAAAGCTCAGAGTTTCTGTGTTGGTCTGTTCTACAGTTCATGTTTTCTTTTAAGCCAAGACTATTGAACCAGATGCATGTGGGAGATGCTGTTGTCGCTAGGATAACTAGTGGCAGGACTGGAGGCTTTTTTGTGTTTGACAAGGGCTGCTTAAGGAATGCTTTTGCTATCTGACCTTGTGTCAATCACAAGCAAAAGCAGCTAAGTATGAAAGGTTGCCAGTAATGCAAATACACTTTTTTTTATATATGACTAGACTGGCTATCCTCAGGTGTGCAAACCTGAATGCTTTTAAAGCAATGCTAAGCACTGCTTTGGCTACTAGCCTCTACTAGTGTCTTGTGTAGGCCTGTGTGGGTACATTCAGGGGCCATAGCAATCTAATATCGCACATCCAATTTCCATTGCAACCTAAAATCATATCACACCCACACACATCATATCACATCCACAGCCAATCATAATAATCCATTGAATTGTACTGAATTTGCTGACAGTTATCTAGAATGTAAGCTGACTGATGAGGGTAACAATAAGGCATTTTTGCAAGATGATCACAGTTGTCAGCCACATCCATGAGGAAGTGATTTATCTTCCTCTGTTTTTGTTTTTGTTCTGTTTACGTTGGTTCTCTTTGTTTGCATCACCAACAGACTGAAGCGATGTACAAGTCCATTCACGCCTGGAAATCTTCTCTGTCTAAAACGAGTTTTGAATGAGTGCTCCATGAATCATGAAATTACAACTTTCACAGGAAAGGAGCAACAGATTGAAAAAGCAAATGGTTCAAACCGATTAAACAGGAAACTGGACTCTAATATGAAACAAACAAAGACTGAAATGATGAATAAGCCAAGTCATCATAACTAGGCCTTTCTTCTAGGCTTTCAAACAGGGCTTTTGTTAATTAGTAACTTCACACCTTGTCTAGGTCTAGGCCTCCATCGGTGTTGGATTAAGAAAGGTGCCAAAGCCGCCATTAATTATGATCAATTCCAGGGTCACTAATTGAACGAACAGGTGTTCCATGTTAAGATTTCTAATTTGTTACATCTGAAAAGGGCTTATTTCACACAGAAAGTGTGAAGAGAAGGTGGGGAAAAACCAATAAATGGCCTCAGCATCTGCCGACCTCCTTAGGATCAAATTCAGACCAGGCTCACACTAAAGGATCCCTTCTCCACATCTTAGGATACAAAGGCGCTGTTGCAGAACGCTGCCTAAATAAACTAATGGTAAAAAATGACCACGGCAGGAAACATGGCTGTTTCCCTCCACCCAGTCGCCACACACACACACACACACACACACACACACACACACACACACACACACACACACACACGCACACACACACACACACACACACACACACACACACACACACACACACACACACACACACACACACACACACACACACCTAACTTACATTTGTCTACATCAGGTTTCAGTAGCTCTTACACATGAGCCTGCATGTGCTAAAATGTTTAAAACAGCCCTGCCAAAACTGAAACTTGGAAGAAAATTTGAAGTGAATTGTAATGACACGAATCAAAGGTCCATATTTGTATGAAACATGCTTGTGTATATTTTGATAGCGCTGGTGTTATGAGAAAGCCAAAAACACATTCTTCTTAGCAAGTTGCTATTTCTGAAATGGATACAGCAGGATTTTGTGCACTCTTTAAGTTGTTTATTGAATTGATGCCTCTCTTTTCTACAAATCGCAAGCATTCAGTAAAGTGGCAAACATTTCCCTAAATAAGTAATGGAAAAATAAAAAAGTACATGACAGGTCATATATCCATAGCAATGGTACATGACAGGTCATATTCATTAGTATTACTGTAGTATTTAGTACAGTAGTATGCCCATTCAGAAACCACAATTGAGTGTTAGTAGTGCACAATAGATGCAAGGCCATACCCAAAAACAAAAACATTTGCATAGATACTTGTGGTATCTATAGCCAAGGATTAAACAGTATGTCATAAATTACACATCAAAGGACATAACAGTGAGTTTGTTGCATATTTTTGCGGTATACTGAAGCCTACAGTCCACTTTACCACTGTCTTTACCGTGGTTATACTTGTGATGAAAATGTTTGTCGAAACAGTTTTTGCGAAATTAGTGCTGATTCCATTTCAAAGAGAAGAGACCATGGTTCTATTGTAACAAGAAAAAAAATCCACCAATTCCACGCTCAGTTCAAAGGCAGAAAAAGACTTTTGCGGGCCATCAAAATTTGGCAAATGTGGTTATGAGTGTAGTGACAAAGTTGAAACGAAAGGAAAATCATGACTAATAGATCATATTGATGTATGAGCATAGGTTTAGGCCTCAGAGACCTTACTCACCCAAAAACTATGTTTCAGCAGCGGATCCGGGCGTCATGCTCCTACAGCCTGATTTATTCTTTATTGTTTGTGGAGCACATGTTGGGAGCGCAGGCCCAGGCCCAGGCCCAGGCCCAAGCCGCGCGTCTCACTGGATACAGCTAAACTTAAACCTCACAGCCTGTCTCTGGCAATAACCGTCTTAGTTAAACAGAGAAACACTAGAAACCCACTGACCATCACCTCCAATTCAAGCAGAGGACAATAATGTCTGTTCTACTCTCTGTCACTGCTCTGTTCTCTACAAGATAAATTCCTTGTGCTCATTTTTGAAAATAAATGACAATGCTGCCAAACATTTTTCATGGAAAATGCCTGCATTGCTCCTTGTAATCATTGTGGTGCATAGTTTATTATGCACTGATGTGTAACAAGTTAATGATATGTTAATACTTTAACCTCAACCGACTTGGCTAAAACACAGTTCACTGGCAGTAAGCTTGTGTGCTGACCTCATCTAAACATGCATACATCATGCAGACTATTCACTAGTCATTTTGGTCAGAACATTAACCTTATATGCACACATTTGATGCTTTCAAAGGAATAATCTAAATATATTTGAATATTGTCATTTCTCAAATATTCATTTCTCATTATTCTGGCAATAAAGCAAATGCAACATGTGCATACATAAAGAAACATGTGCATACATATTAGGAAAAATTAGGTTGGCTTTATAAACATTTCCTAATTAAATTACAGTAACCTCAAATCAATTTATCAGAATGAAATGCTTCATTACATTCCCATGATCGGTTTGACACCTATCCAACAAACACCACTGAGGTAAAAGTTCAGAACTTGAGTATACAGGTTCAGGTTGAGTTCATGTGGTCCTCATTTCATGAATTTACACCCCGAATATAGGACAAAAATCTCATCATCCAGCACATATACAATACATCCACTCCTTGTGCATGTGAACAGCTCCACAGTCCTGGGAACAGTTACTAAAGTTAGCTCCAAATGACAGAGATGTCTCTGGGTAGCATGAAACCTGATCCTGGACCAGTGCTTTTGGGAGCCTTTTCCTGGCAGCAGTCTACTGAGTGAAGCTGCACTTTCATTTAGGTTTAATAGGTGCGGTATGAATACAAGCCGCTGGCGTCAGGACACTGCCAAAACTACAGTAAATCCAAAGGGGGGGGGGGGTGAACTAAAAGCTTTCTATGGAAAGTTGATACCTGAGGAAATCTGGCATTTTTTAAAAGGCCAAAGCTCTCTAAACTGACTGTGTTTATTTGTATCTTATTCAAACTTATGGGCGAACAATTACGCAATTCATCAAACTCTAGCCGAGCTCCAGTGGAGGGCTTGATTAGAGCGGCATTAAATCTTGCCTTGATGAAATCTAGCCTTGGGAACACTGTTATTCTTTCACGTCCATTTAATCCATGAAATTACACGCCTTTGCAATTTTGGGCATGTGTGCATTGGAAAAATGAAGGACTCTTGTATGGGTAACCTACAGGGGACAGCCAGGGAGAGGCCAAGGGTGATCCAACCAATCTTAGCGCTGGACACAATGTTGATATGCAGTACTATTTCACTTGATCCTGGTGTTTAAATGGCATCAGATGAGGACTGATTTGTGTTGACATCAATGTGATGTTCAAGTCCAAATAAACAAATCCCACTTGTATCGATCTCGTTAAAAGTAATTTGTATCCCAGCATGGGGTTTCAGTTGGTCACATATTTGATGAATAATAAATCAATAAAAGCATTGTTTGTTGAACACCAGGTGCAAATCTTTCAACCAACCGCCCCCCCTCCCTTCCCGCCACCCGCCTCACGTTTTTATGAGCAAAAGAGCAGGACACATGGTCCGTTGCTATGCCAAAGCAATCAAAACATTCTGTCAAATAAAATGGAAGCTGTTTCATCAGTCAAGCCTCTTGCAGTCGTCTGCTCTAGAGGGGTGACTGACCTGCCTCCCAAAGGCCCTAGCAAGCGCATGACAGACACATCTCACAACTCAAGGAGCCTGGACTTGGTTTACAGAGGACGAAAAAAAATAAGCATGTTGGATCGCTACAGCCCGAGCAAGGCCATAACTTTTCGGATGCAGCAGCCCCTGCTTAAAATACAGAAGCACAATAATCAGTCAGCTTGTAGAGCCACAGACAGGACACTCGCATTGAGCACAAAATCCTCCAGCAGCTTGCGCAGATAAGTCGTTTAATTGAGTTGTGCCTGACTATTCCCTGAGGTTAGCTCAGCGCACAGGTCTCCCTTCCCTGTGATCTCCCTCTAAATTAGAAACTTCCACCGAACAAATAGAGGATCGGGAGCGATGGGGCGCTATCCTGGAAGCAGGCGGCCAGAGGAAACCCTATCCCGTATTATGACTGCAGCCAGATCAAAACCCGGAGGGGGCTCAGGGGGGGAAGCACTGTGTATCGCGACCCCCGCCGAGAGCGGAAAGCCGAGCTCGACAGTGACGGACACGTTCGCTCGGGAGATCAAGCTGCTCCCCCCGTCAAGCAGGGGTGCCCCCACGGAGGGATGAGGTGGGGGTCCTTGAGGTGACAGAATTGACGAACACCAGTGACCCTGCAGTCCAGCAGAGGAAATGATGCCTCTATCCCCAGGCTACTCAGAGGGCTGATTGCTTCATGTATTTACAGTGAAACAGGACTGCTTAAAACTGTATTGCATTGTGCATTGTGCATTGTAGGGTTAATTTGTATGGCATGGTATGAACGCCCATGGCTATCATATTGTATGCATTTGAATGTATTTTAATGGTCCATGAATCATATCAAACAAGTTCACTCCTCTATGAGAAAACCACGCTATCAAGATGATTTTTTATTTTAATTTTTTTTTTATCACATCCAGGTTTGCAGCTGTGTTTCCAAGCAGATAACCTCTGACCTACAAACAAACACACACTACACAAAAATATATCTACCATGAAGCCGTGATCTTTACAAATACAATATGTGTGATATTAACTATGAATATGGAGTCAATTACAATACCATGGAAATCCAGCTGCATCCTCAGAGTGCAGTGATTTTCTGGAAAAGCAGAATGGTTACGCAAATAAATAGCTTTCTATTTTGGTGTCATGATAGTGCACTGTAAACATAAACTGCATCATAAAATATCACCTTATATATTTTTTCTTCCAAGCTCTAGTACAGATGGCTGTCCACACCCAAGTAATATTAAACTGAAAACATCAAATATCAGACTGAGGGGGAAGCTGTGACACAAGCGGCTGCAGAGTCGGCAATATTCAAGTCCAAGTACGGTACCCACAGGGACCCAAGTTCAAATCCGACCCGAGGGCATTTCCCCATTCCATCCCATTTCTCTCTCCCACTCGTTTCCTGTCACTCCTCATTCCCTGATCTAAATAATGGCCAAATTCCCAAAGAATAAAGTTAGGAAATCAGTCTTGGATTGAAGGATTCACAATATGGCTGGACAGATAAAATTATAGAGTTTTGTAGAATATAATATTACCAATAACTAATCTTGACAAGAAAACCATAATAAGTATTCTTGCGATTATTCTTTATGGCTCCAGGGCAGCGGTGACTTGTGCGTTCCTCAAAAACTAGCAGCAGCTACAATACAATAACCAATATATCATATTTTCACTCTTATAATATAGTCAACAACCCTAAACGGCCAGACAATGGGGATAGAGACACATAAGTAAAACAAAGACCTTGGGAAAAGCGAAACCTCCCTGAATTTACAATAGCTGCATTTGTGTACGGCTCAGAGGAGGTTTGTTGGTCAGAAAACAATGTCGCTGTATATAACAAGCTCTCCAGTGAAAGTAAATCCACTCCAGTTGTGAAAACATTCCCTTTCCTCATGGTGCTGGCGATGGGCCTAACTTTTCTGCTAAGCCATCCTTCAGTCCCCCTCATTCACTCTCTCTCTCTCTCTCTCTCTCTCTCTCTCTCTCTCTCTCTCTCTCGGCCCTGCCACCAAAGACGTCCCGAGTGGAAAGAGTGAGCGAGTGAGTAAGCTAGCAAGCGAGCTGGAGGAGACACAGGAGGTTGCTCTTCATTTGGAGTACCAGGGCGGTTTGCTTACTTGGCCGTGACCCTTAGAGGAAGAGGAACTTTCTGTGCGTGTGTGTGTGCGCGTGTGTGTCTGAGAAGATTCTTCATGTGTGTGCATCTGTGTGTGTGTGTGTGTGTGTGTGCGTGCACATTTGCATGTATATGTGTGCCTGTATGTGTGTCTGTCTATGTATAAGTAGGTGCTCGCATGTCTACCTGTTTGTGTGTAAGCTTTGTGTGTGTGTGTGCATGTGTATGTGTGTGTGTGTGTGTGTGTGTGTGTGTGTGTGTGTGTGTGTGTGTGTGTGTGAAAACAGGCTTCGGTTAACATCCATACGACAGATCCTCACCAGATGGACCCAGATGGGCAGTGTTTTGTAACGATGTAAACACAGGCTCAAGCTCGTGAAAGTTAATTGACGTAAGTGAGCATTGAGCGTGAGATGCTGAAGAGTTCTTAGGACTATCACAGAAATTTTTTTTTTTTGTCCTCTGAGAAAAACAGGCAGTGAGGTAAGAAGGAGGAGGAGGAGGAGGAGGAGGAGGAGGAGGGGCGGGAGGGGGGGTAGTGAGGGGCATCAGCTTCATGCTGTTTGATCAACAGCTTTATCCCTTCACAGACATTACAGGCAAGGGCCACATCCAGCTGCAGTCAACTGAGCAATAACAGTGAGGCTCAACCAGGGACTTCCTGAGATTTAACACAGGTTGGGGTTTGGGTGCACCGCCAGTTTAGCGTAATGGCCCAAAGAAGCGATCAGTGGGGCTATTCGGAGCTCACAACAGCAACGACGAAAAAAAAAAAAAAACGAAACAAAAAACAAAAACCTGGGAAGGTAAGTCTCTTTGAGAGTTTCCTTGCCTTGCCTTGCACAAAAGGGAAGGCCAAATCAGAACCATGTGTCCACTGCGCCACAGAAAAACAACAAACAGTGCTAGCCCCAGAAAGGCTTAGCGTAGGGATATGGAGATTCCACCATTTTAAAAATCTATAACTTCACGATGTTTACAAATGCAGCAGCGAGACTAAAGATGTTTGTTTAACGTTTACTCTGGCTCGATCTGGTTTCCTTAAAGAGCACGAGCACGACTCCTGATTTTCACCTCAAACATGCCAGAGGCTGACATGTGTTTACGACATCAGTCATCTGCTCTTTTATTTCTGCTCGAGTTCATTATCAGAAATAAATCCACTGTCACTGAAGATCTGCATTTTCACTCCCGCATGAGATCATTTTGACAGCCAAAGGAAAGCTGGGGCAAGCATGTCCGGAGCATTGTAATCACTATCTCTGACACAACATAAATCAAAAACCCTCAAATCCAATCAGGAAACCTCAACAATCATTTTTGCATTTTAGCACTGGCCAATGACGTAAAGTGGGTCTGACTGCTATGACTTTGTGTCTTGAGGAGTTTAAATCAAGAAAACCCAAAGACGTCTACATGTTTGTACACACACCTACAGAGTTTCAGATGGTTACATAGATATCAAAACATCACAGGTGGCCCTCCTTCTGTTCATGCTTTCTCTTTAACAGCATACAGCCGTAACTCACAATAAACAGGAAGACTGATGGGTTTATAATGTGGTTATGTGAAACACTGGACTCCCACTCTCACACATTTACAATCTATCAATTTGGATATGCAAGGGGTCAAGAGATATCTATGATAAATGAATAAAAGCAGCCTTACCACACATGACTACTCATATGGAGTCCATAGTTGTCCTCCACCACCCCTCCCCAACACACACACACACACACACACACACACACACACACAATTTTCACAGAGGAGACTCTGTATCTGTCACTGTCTTCCCCTCCTACTTCTATTATGTGTGGCCTATGTGTATCTTTGTGTACATTTATCATAACCCTCATATCTGCTTACTGTAGATTCCCTCTTTCTGCCTATTTCTGGCTTGGGTTTGTCTCTCAGGCAGCAGACAGGCCAGGATGAGTTATTAGTCATCAAAGGGGTGCTGTGTCTGCTCTGTGCTGGATGAGTCAGTGGATGTGCTCAGACTGAGGACACCATTACAAGTCTGTTTCCCATTATCAAGCCCCCCCCCCCCCAAAAAAAAAAAGTAAAAATGCTGAAATCAGGAAAGAAGCTAAGAATTTATACTTCCGAAACGGCCAGGTAGGCTTGCCATGCCGGTTGTAATCCTGATACATTGCCCGCTTGATTAGTTACTGGAAAAAAGGAAAAACAAAGTTACGGTAAGTTTGTTTAAAAAACAAACCAACAAAGAAAACAAGGTGGTGTTTGCTACTTTTTTGCAAAGGGGGGGGGGGGGCATGTGTGTGTGGGGTTTGTGTGGTGTGTATGTCTGTGAGTGAGAGGGGGTACACACTCAGCCAGTATCCCAGCTGTCTGATAGAACTGTCTGAAGTACCATTTCGCAAACGAGACACTATAGAAACATTGCCCAGTTCATTAGTTACTGGAAAAAAAGGAAAATAAAGTTACGGTAAGTTTGTTAAACAAAAAAAACGAGTTGTTTGCTACCTTTTTTCCCATGAAGAACCATTTTGCAAACGAGACACGTCTGAACGGTCAGACAAACTTATTAAGAATAAGTAATGACCTACAGCGCTTACATGTTGATAGAACTAATAGTGTTCATTTCAATCTAACAGAACATAACACAACTAGACAAGATGTTTAGAAAATTGGGAGTAGTTTCTTGTAAGTAGGGCATACTTGAGATTGAAAAATCTGTGTAATAGTTGAAAAATTTGACACTGAACATTGTGACTTCCCACTTCTCTCCTCTTGAGTTTTACATCTGCAGGGTGTTGGATCACTAGCACTTCAGACAGCTCTATCAGACAGCTGGGATACTGGATTGGAGAAAACCTGAAAAAGTAATCACCTCATCCCAGCTGAGTGTGTACCCCCCTCCCTCACTCACACACATACACACCACACACACCCCACACACACACATCACCCTACCCCTCCCAGTCCTCCCTCCCTGTTGCTCCCAGACCATTATAATTGTCTCAGCCTCCAGAATCTGCGCCTGGTAACATGAGCTCGGCAAACAATCCCCCCCCCTAGCCACTTCCCATAAGAAAAGGTGCATTTGATTAACTAACTAGAAAAACATTTATCCTCTGTGGGATATTTCCTTTTATATTTAATCCATGTCTTTTCCATCCGTGTCTCTATCTTTATTGTGACTTATACCCCAATGAACCACTAATAAATTCTTCTTGTGTAAATAATACTTACTCTCTCACTCTAAAAAAAAAAAGCTTTTCTGACCAAGACTTCTCATTTTACGTCTAGCCATACATTCCTATTCTTATTTCTGACTTGAGAATAATATACTGATCTTATAACCTGTTTTTAATAAGTCTCTCACCAGGGCTGTTAGATAATTGTGCTTGATAAGAATGTTTTAATATATCCTGTTTAATGTGGAACGGCTCTATTATTCCCAGGGCAAGACAAAAAGTTCCAAGGCAAAAAAAAAAGAAAAAAAAAGAAAAAAAAATATTTTACTACAAAATAAAAGTCTGGGCATGATCAGACAGTTTACCCTGAGTTTTCCACCTTCTGATTGATTTTCTGTGTAACACTTACCAGAGTCCTACCCTCTCTCAGCATGTGTAAGCATATTCTTCTGTGGCCAGCCTTTGTATGTGGCCCCTAAAACGCATATACCCCCTGAAGCCATTGATCTTGTAATGCAATAGGTCACAGGGAGCAGCATGAATACATCAGAGCTGTGGTTGACACTGATTTTACTGATACCCTTGAAAAAGAAATCCTGCGCGCTTTTGCTTCAAGAACGGCCCAGCAACCAAACAGAACAAAGATGAAAAGGAACATATTAAGCATCTGCATACTGCTACCTGCTTTGATGTCTACTTTGGAGCGAGGGGTGTGTGTGTTTGTGTGTGTGTGTTTGTGTGTGTGTGTGTGTGTGTGTGCGTGTGTGTGTGGGTGAGGGGCAACACACTGGAGCATTTGTCTGTACGATCTAAAACAGTAACGATGACAGGCTGGATCAACAGGTGAAGCACAGACTGACACTGAGCTAGAAGAAGAGAAAATCTTTTTTCTTTTTTTCTTCTTCTCCCCCTGAAGCCATTATATGGCATCTGACAGTCATCACAAAGCCAAACCACAGAAAGGGGTTGGAGGGAGAACTGATCTGATTATCATAATTAAAGAAAATGGGGGTTTTAGGCTTCATTTGTTCCTAATTGGGCATTCCAAAATATCATCGGAGTCAGTCCACACAGGCAGACAAAAAAGCCTTTTGGCCCTGAGAGGACACTTCATTCCACGGGACAATACCAGCCTACACAACTGTCACTGGCATCTTAGAAATTGATGTAATTCTTCCCTCAGTCTTTCTTTATCCTAAAAATAGAACCAAATGTTATGGATGGAAAACACACATAAACACACACAAACACACATACACACACACACACACACACACACACACACACACACACACACACAGAAGAGTTGCAAACAGTTTTGGGGGCTGTGGTGTCCCTTAAATAGGACGCCACTCTTTACTTCAGAGGCAAGTGAGAAAGACAAACACATGGTCAAGTCACTTTGCGAGCACCCACCGAGAAATGACGAACATTGTAATTCAACAACAAATACTTCTTCAAACAAAAGGAGGGGGAGGCACAGCATAAAGTCTATTCTCTCTGTCTCTCTTCTATCTTGTAAAGCAAAGCCAGGCTCCGAAGACAAACGCCAAATGGGGTATAATTGAAACCATTATGACTGTCCTACTCCATTTGTCTATTTATTTACTTCTCTGACACTAAACCAGCACAAATGCCACAAATGAAAGTCTGCAGAGGTATGTTTATCTTCTCCGAACAATGGCCCCTATTGTGTCCCGCAAGAACATGTTTCGGAGTGACTGTAATTGTGCAGATTGTGTTTCTTTGTGTGTCTCTGATTTTGCGTCTTGATTTCAGTGGTTCCAGATGGAAGCTTGGCTTTAAAGTCCTTTAAAGGGACCAGCTTAGCACCTATCAGTGCCGCTGTGCCGTGGAGCCAGCTCTTAAGACCACCTGACCACCACAAAGCGAACGCGCTAGGCCGCAGCGAACCCGCACGCGCACACATGTGGTGAGAGGTTGGATGGACGCTAACCTGGTTCCCACTCCCTCTAAGTCGGTCGGAGGCCAGCTCTGCAGGGCCTACACAAACAGAGAGCAGCCACGGAGGAGGACTTGGCTAGAACTCTGAGGGAACCAAAGGGCCTAAACCTACAAACAGATGGGCAGCCTCAGACACACACACACACACACACACACACACACACACACACACACACACACACACCTCTCTCTCTCTCTCTCTCACTCTCTCATACACACACACACATACTCTCAGACAGACAGGCAGACAAACAAACAAGCAAACAGACCAACGGACGGCCAGTCAAAAAACCCTAAGCTGAGGAGTAAACACGGCAAAAGGGCACGCGAGGAGACGACACAGGATTAACCAGCGAGCAGCAAAGCGGGCCATGTTCACTGCTGCTCCCATGAGCAAGCGGGCAGGCACGCAGGCACACAGACACCCACACACAGACAGACAGACAGAGAGAGAGAGACAGACAGACGGGAGTATTTACTGCTCCTGGGGATTTGGAGGAGGATAACCTGCACACCTGGCCCTGCACTCTGAGGGGCTGGTCGTGGAAGAGACACACTAACTCATCTGTGCCGAGACAAAGTCAAGGACCTCGTCTCTTCCATAAAGCAGCGTCTCATCGGCACGGGGCAAAAAAAAAGGGGAGATAGGATATCCAGCCACTGATTGAGACAGCATCCCTGGAGCAGAGCATAGCAGAGCAGAGCAGAGCTCTCCTGTGCTCCAGATGCGTCTGTCCCTCTCCCCACAACAAAAAACCCCAAACCATCAGCCGTTTGCATCTTTTTCTCATTTCCAAGCAAGTCAGCAGGGTACATACATGTACAATAATAAACAGTGGATCCTGTTACTGGTCTTTCTGCAATCACTTCCCCACCAAACACACACAAACACACACATATACACACACCCTGTCCCAATCCACTTTTGGAGGCCCGGCCTTAAAGTATGAAGGGAAGGAAAGAAGTCGATGCGTATCCGTGTCAAACACGTATGGAGAAGAAGTCATCTTTGAAAAGACTCAGAGGTGTAAATGATGTGTGTTTGCATTAGTGGGGCCTATTTCGTGCAAGCACATTAAGCAGCCACCGCGGTCGTCTTTGATGCCCACTCCTGGTCTTTGCAGAGTGTATGACAAGAATACGTTATTAACACCAAACACACTTGCGTGATGTTGCTCTGCTGCCGTGCGGTCCGAGTGAGTCAGGCTTCGGAATCCGAACATACTGTAACATGTTTTCTTTTCATGTGCTTCCATGTGTGGCACCCAAAAAGCTCGAGGAAACATTCCTCCGGGCTTTCGATTGGAAGATAAAATATTTGTGAGCGAGGCAACTCTGGCACCTTGAGTGATTCCAAAACAAAGGGGAACTCTCGGTGACCCTCTCGAGCTGAAGTAATTATCAGCATCCCTCGCCGCTCTTGTTGCTCTAACCTCTTTCACACCCTCCAGCACTGGAGAACTGGGCAGTCAGGGACAGGTTGGTTCGTTCGCCGTACTCAACGTGTTTCCCATAATCCCGAGGATTTCACTGTCACGATAAGGCCAAGCAGAGTTCAGTCACATCAGAGCGACCAAGCCAGCAGCACTGATATCTTCAAATATAATTTAGCATCTGCCGCATTTGATATGTATCACTGTACCCCAGACAATCGCCAGCAATTTAGGAGGGAAAAGGGAAAAAAAAAAAAAAAAGAGCTGGAAACATTTTTAAACAGCCTTAACCTTAGACTCACAGAATTTTACCTTCACCTTAGACTTCATTATATAAAGTTCTGTATTTATTTTTCAACTGTCACTCACGGCTCTGTTTAAAATGACCCCCCTCATTAAAGGCAAGGGGGCTGATTAATTTGAGCCATTACCGCTTGCTCTCCATACAGTGACCAGACAATCCACTTCTTCCCCAGAGGTCAGTGAGAGGGCAGCGAGGTTATGACAAACCCAGGTGGAAAGTAAAATACACAGTCGCTCATTGCTGCAACGAATGTGCCTGCAGCGCAAACGAGCAGAGACTCATTAATTAAATTCTAACTTCATTAGGAAACTCCTTCAAGTCGTCCTCACTGGGACCGGGATGTAAACACACTTTCCCAGACGACCCAGAGGGGACAGACCCGCAGAAAACCAGGACAGATTACCTTAACGTTCTTGAACTTCTGAACTGACGGAGGGGACCATATTAATTCACATTCCCAGAAATCCTGGGCTTCTCGTTGCAATATGTATATTGAATTACTACTACAATCGACAATTTTATGTATCTCGTTTTGAGATTTTTCTCCTCCTCTCCAACAACGTAATAAGAACAATATTCTGAAAGAATGCAGGATGATAAAAGCAGTATTTCCTTCTGTCCCCCTCCATGAAATTCTCCCATCTCACAAAATAAACAAAACAAGCCAAACAAACAGGCCGTACCCACAGAAGCAGACATGCACATGTACATGCACAAGGGTGAGCCAAGACTACAGTGTTGCTGCCGTTGGCTGCAAATAAAGTTCTTGCCACTTTCAACACAGACCCTTAGGCTGTCTCCGACCATCAGACTTTTAGCCTCAAAGGCCCCACAGTGAGTTTTAAGACACGCATCATTTTAGTGGCTCTCAACACATGTCCTTCAGTGAAGGCTGCTTGGGGGGTGGGGGGTTGGGGGGGGGATTTGTATTAGGAGCTCAGAGCTCAACTTGGTCCCAGTCGAGGTGCCTTAGTTAATGCATTCTTCACCTGAACGTTCACCGCAGGAGCATTCAACACCCGTGCCCCCGCCAGGACAGAGGATCAGCATTACATCTTAAAGCTGGCTCAGCGGGGAGGAAGTTGCCCCCAGCCCCCCCACACATCCACCCCCCTACCTCGAGCCCCCCAAAACCCTTCATTTTAAGTTTGCGAGGGGGCGCGCACACACACAGCGGGCTTCCTCTGAGCTAAATGGGACCAGCCGTGGTTGATCACAGGGACAGTAATGGCCGCAGTGTTTGGGAAGGCTGCTTGACAGGAGAGGGAATCGGTTTGGATTAAAAATGGCTTTGCTTGAATTCTGTCCAAAAGTGTTAAGTGTGTTAAAAAAATCTCTCTCTCTCTCTCTCTCTCTCTCTCTCTCTCTCTCTCTCTCTCTCTCTCTCCTCACTTCTGAGGTATTTTCAGTCTATCAGGGGTCTGATAGTTTTTTTTTTTTAACTGAATGATTTGTCATGATTCATACTCACCATGAGTCTGCTACATCAAATTATTGCACTGGGTCGAAGCCAAAACAGTCAGTTTGAGTTAGGAGTTTGAGTACAATAGATATACAGTATGGTGTGTGATCTATAGGTGGGAGTTACTGTTTGGCCTCCGCTTATAAGTCAATAATGTGTACTGGGCTTCTTTGCTTTACAAGGGAGGGTTTTTTTTAGCTACTGTTGCCTTATTGCACACTCTAGGGGGGTTCATGTGTTAAGCATCTTGAGACTACATCAATTGTTATGACGCTAAACAAATACAATGGGACAGAACACCAATTGTTACACAACAGACTTCAAAAATTCTCCACAGTGACTGTTTTTCATCACGAATGCTCAAAAATCTAACCCACCCACACGCACACACAAAGAGAGAGAGATATCATTTTATTTTTTATAAAATGTAGTCATGTTATTGTATGATTTATTGACAGTTTTTGCAATATGAGTATCCCCTTGTCATGCCAACAAAGCACTTTGGATCTGAATCTGATTGTTTTCCATTACAAACTCAAGAACTCCAACCCCGTACCCACCCACAGAGAGAGAGAGAGAGAGAGAGAGAGAGAGAGAGAGAGAGAGAGAGATGTACTATTTTCTGTAATGGTTAGTGCTCTGTAAAAATCTCACAGTCCTACACACCTGCCATGGTGAAAGGCTGAGCTCTCCCTGATACAGCGTCTCACCCGGATACTTCCTCCAAGAGATAAAAACCCTTTCCTGATCCAGCTGCCCCGCATGCCTGTAAGCACCTCAGCTTTATCCAACAGGCCTAACACAGATCCATGTGAAATTACTCCTATCTGCTCCTTATTATGCTAAGCTGCTCTTGAGGAAGCTTTGAGCCTGACCCCACCAAGGAGGGGTGTCTCAGTCAGCCAGACACTTTGGCTGGAAAATAGAAATGTCAACAAAAGCGGTCCCAGGATGAAACTTAATATAATGTATGACAGAACGAGAGTGCCTTAATATGTTTCAGACATCGCCCTTAATTTTAAAAGAAGATGGGACTGAAGATGAGGGGGAGAGGGGGGGGGGGAATCTGCCAAGGAGAAATGCTGTGGTATAAACAGAACTTTGTGTTCAATTTATGGGTGTAAAAGTCTGGCATAGCCATTCGTGTTCACCTTCTAGACTCTAGTGTCATTAGCCAGACCACATGCTAGCCTCATCACCCTCACGTCCCATGGTTAATTAGCATCGTCAAAACACACCGCAAATTCTAGCTGAACGGGATACACTAAGGTTGCTGATACCGCCTTCAAACTCAAGTTGAGGGTCAGACCAGGGTTAGCTAACCCACGCTCAACCCTTTCACTCCCCCCTGTGCTAAAACCACAGTGAATGAATGCAGGTCTTTCAGTGGGGGTGTCTTTGCAGTCATGTGGGGGGGGGGGGGGGCTGACAAGAGTCTGAGAAAGATAAGTGAGCGAGATAAATGGCCGTGGAGGACACGTTTCAGTGTTCCAGGTTAAGTAAAGGATGTGCTGGTTTAAGGGCTGCTGATTGTTCTGTGGATTATGGTGGCATAATAAACCAACTGCAGATTTTTGTCTGCGCGCGGAACAACAGGAATCCTCTGACCTCTGGCGAGGCGGGGAAGCGGTTCTCAAGCGAGCCCTACAGAACATATACATTCCTGCTAAATCCTGCATGGCTAACCGCAACACAGTGGAATAACCAGCTCCAGCTCGGCCAAATAAATCATTTTAAAAGAGCTTTTACGTCCACTTTATCCACTGCTAATCCTGCCAGAGTTTACAAGTGGGTCAACGACAAGACCATTTTGCTTCAGAACTGACCTTGAAAATGTGCAACCAGCAGCATCCATACACCGTCCTTGCACAATACAATACAATACAATACAGAGGACCACATGACAGTGGACCGCATGCCTGACACAATGTTTTGCTATCACTGACAGGGTGGAAAATCCACAAGAATAATTCAAGAAGACAGGGGAAGTCTTTCTTCATCACAATGTACTTGGCAGCCATTAAAGCTGATAGGTTTCGCCCTCCTTTATAGACCAGAATAGAACTGGGGGCCCATCAACAGCATGTCAGATCAAGGAGTTTACCCTGGGATATAAATGGATTGACAGCTCTCAGAGATTGGAGGGTCTCGGGAGAGAAAAAAAAAAAGAAATTTCCCCCTCCAAAAATGCTACCACATTCAGTATATATGAGAGGCATAAACAGGGGGGAAAAATCGCCTATCAAGAGTTGCTTTTCTTCCCAAAGGCCTTTGAATTTGGCGCTGCTGCCTGGACAAGAGGGTGGAGGGTTCGGGGGGAACCCGCGTGGACGGATGAGGAGCGGCAGAGGGCCCACACGGCACGCGTCACTCTTGAAGCCGAGCAGCGCTCATGAGGAAACGTTTAAAAACGTGTCAAGGAATTCCAGCGCTCGGCACATCAGAGATCCTCCACACTCCACAGCTCCCCCACAGGGGCAGACACAGACAGGAGACATAAAGGCCCTTTCCTCCCCTCAGGGAGAAAGACAGAGGGAGAGAGAGAGAGAGAGAGAGAGAGAGAGAGAGAGAGAGAGAGAGAGAGAGAGAGAGAGAGAGAAAAAGAGAGGAAAAGAGGAAAGGGAATTGGGTGGGAAGTCTGAAAGCCAGGGAAAATGTTGCACTTAATGACCACAGAAAGTAAGACACTCTTCTGGTTTGCCGATTGTCACAGAAAATGATTGTGGAAAAGAATGATTTTCATTTGTCAACTCTGATAAGAGTATGCATTAGCACTTTTCAGCCACAAGAGGGCGTCTACAGGGGGGAAGGCCATACTGGGCAGTAGTTGCACTGGTCAGATACCAAAACAAACCAGCTCCTCACATCAACAAGTAAGGTCTCCAACACCAAATAATGACACATGTGCCTCTAGGAGTCTGGAGCAATAAAATGTTAAAACACATTCTTGAGGAGTGATAAATTGCAGTGCACTCGACTACTCAATCCAAAAAAATGTTCAAAGTAGGGCTATGTCATAAGACTTTCAGCAGGCGTGTGAGAATGGAGACTCAAGACAAATGTGGCCAAGATCCTCAAAAATAACTTTGAGACACAATTTTATAGGCTTCTGTAGATCGCTAAGCTGAAGAGCCCCGTTCCCAAAAAAATTCTGAAATTTTGCAGCCCCTCGTCTTTTTTCAGCCTGCCTTCAATAATTGGGAGCAGATTGTTGCTGGATGGAACACAATGTAACCGAAGATAAATGGCTTCTCTCTGGTCACATCGCCCAGGAGTCTCTGCCACTCCTGACCCGGCGATTCAGCGCCTTTAATAAAACCTCCGTGCCCACATCGTTCGTTATCCTAATTCCATGCTGCTGACAGGGGAGCACTCCATGGTTTAGCAGTTAACCGCGTGGCTGCTATAACCATATGGTCAAGGCGTCACACCTTTGGTTGTTTCTAGGTGGTGACAGTACTGACTGATACGTATAATCTTTTCCAGTGTGAGAAAGTGTGGTCAGACATGGCAGTGGGAGTCCGGTCACTCCACAGAAAATGGCAAAGGGGCGATGAAAGCTTGTCTTGCGGAGGCTGACAGAGACTGGTAAACAGTGGAGTACACATGACACAGGAGGGGATCCTCATTCACGTAAGACTTTATAAACAGTTTATAACTAGACTATTCACAATTTATAAATTATGTCTCCAGATACATAATATAGCGTAACTGATTATTAACAACAGATAGTTTATGAACACTTTTATCCTCCCTGGTGAGCAGAGAGAGACGTGGTCTATCCCACTGGCCAGATGACAAGATCCCTTAGCCCTGTTGTCAAACATTGCACCTAAGGGCCAATCCACCCACTCGCTCAGTCAAACACTGTTTACAGCAAATCTCTGACCTTCGACATCAGCATTGACTCTTGTTTGACAGAAACGCACGCTGTTAATCTGATGGCCTAATCCCATCTCTGACATTGGTGTGCTGCTTGGAAATTGATCCATTCAGATTTGTACATCTCAGCAGATTATGGTCTGTCCGCTCACATACACACGCACTCACTGAAGAGGCTCCAGTTCACTGACCTAATGAGTACAACTTCAAAGCCAAGGATGGCTCCTGGGGCCTGCGGCAGGGGAGCGGGGACTCTTCGTGTTTACATCACACACACTCAGGAGGATCCGTCAGGTAAACTCTCAGCCTCATGGCAGTGTTCTCCTAACATGGTAAGTGGTATACAAGCCATATTGAGTTCCAACTCCATGTCAATCTGGCTGTAATTCAGTCCATGCCTGTGCTTTGGTGGAGGGACCTTCTCTGTCTGTTAAAGACCAAAAAAAGTGTGGGAAAGGTTCTGGAAGGTTCTCGGTTGGGATCTCTTGTGTGTCTGTTCCTTTTCGTGATCAAGAGTCTGCTCTTTCTCTCGGGACATATCTACACTTATGAGGTCAGAAAGTAACTTCTGGTGACCTCAGGCAACCTCCAGACACCCATTGTCAGACTCGCAAATTACTCCAGAGCCTGTACCGATGTAGCACCACTCTGGGTTCTCCCTCGCATCCTCCCTGTGGCCTTCATATCAGCAGTAGAGGGGATGGGGGGGAGGGAGTTGAGTGTGTATGTGTGTGTGTGTGTGTGTGTGTGTGTGTGAGAGAGAGAGAGTGTGGGGTGGATGAAGCGTACCCTCCACATCGCCAGATGATCTGTACCTATCGTGATTTACAGAGCCAGCGAAGCAAGACCAGGTCTCAGGGCCACACTGGCGTTTGTCAAGTCACTCTTGGTTAACCTTTGACCTTTCCCGTACCCTCCCTCTTTCTCCCACTGTCTTTCTCTCTCTCTCTCTCTCCCCCGCTGTCGTCTAACTCTCAATAACATCTCTGTCTGGTTGCCGCTGTGGTGGAGACGGCGGAACGTGAGGTAAACCATGCCTAATGGCTGTTGCTTTTCCATGGGTAAAAACTGCGAGTTTACTCACATTCCACAGCCACGCAGTCGCTGTTGTGATTTGTGTTTTTTTTTTCTTCTTCTTCTTCTTCACTTGGGTGCGTGTGGTTGGCAAAAAAAAAAAAAAAAAAAAATGTCTTCATGATAAGCACATTCTTACATATAGGAGAATATGGATTACACTTGGGTCTAGTGTACAGGGAAAAAAGCTTCACTGAGTGAACCTTTCTTTCTTTTTTAGCTGTTTTGCTCATGCTGATGGAAAGCAGAAAACAGAACGAGTTTCTCCACAGCAAATTGTTATTACATTACAATGTGGTCAAGCCATTAGAGAATAGAGTCGTGTGGTTCACCGGTCCACTGTGACTTCTGAGGAACCAGTTCATTTAAGGAAAAATGGCCAGAATAATGGCTCTCCACAAGTCAAACCGTATATTTATCCTGAAAAATGTCATGGCGCTAGCTAAACAGAACACTCAGCTATTAGCTAAACTACAGGAAGCACATAAACATTTTAGTATGACCATAACAGTTGTATTCCTATTTGTAACAATTTAAACAGTCAGCGTTCAGGGCAGTTATATCCTGAAGGGTGGAAATACAACATGGTTATACAAATCACTTTGTATTAAAATTCAATCATGACATTTCAAGTGAATGCTTTGCAGACCAACCCCAGGTCAAGTTCTACGACAGACTGTATGACTTCAAAGAAGAACTAATTCTTCCAGCTCTCACTGGCTCTTCGGCACTGAGTACAACAACTTGTACACTTGTCCAGTGCTTACTCTCTGGCCGACATACTATATAAATTACCCAGCTGGGGCATATACAGCGTCATGCTCCAAGATATAACCACAATCAATTAACATGAGAGAAGGCTTTAGGCTGAGCAGTCTAACAGTCAGTTTAGCAGAACAGAGACACCAGTGTTCATTTATACAAATCAAAACATGCAGGTACAGTATTATAAGCTTATTTAAGATTATGACAAACAGAAGGTGTATCTGAGATCATCTGCACTGTAAAAACAGATTCGTTTGCAATGAACTTGACACTGCATGTCGAAATAAATTACGTCAGTCAAAGCAACAAGATGACTTGACTCGGTTATGTTTAGAGCGCTAATCCTTTTTCATGACATAGCCAAAGCCTGAGTGGGGGAAAAGGGCAGAGCAAGCAAGAGAGGCCAAAGGAATCACACAGACATACACACAGAGTCTGTCTCTAAACTCAGCTGAGTTTGAGTGGGATGGGGAAGACTGAACATGGCACAGAGAACAGCACCGAGACACAGGGTCTGCCAGGGGAGATCAGCTCCACTTAATGCAGGAAGAGGCAAAGTCAGGGGCGAACGTAGCCAAGAGAATCAGGCACTATACTGACACACTGGATTTGGCAGCCTGACGCTAACGACCAAATGTCAGTTGCATGTCACTCCCACTCTCCGGCACAATGCTGAGGGGATTTTGTTGCTTGTTCCAGGAGCTTACTCCAAAGTTTGGACATATCTATGGGGCCCATAAAAGCAACGGCATACCCATAATGTGATTAATGTGCTTTGAGCATCCCCATTTCATGGGAATTAAATCTAAAAGAAAATGAAGACTGCGATCACTTAGTCCGTCAGGGTTCATTCAAACCGCCATTATTCACTGATGACAAGCCAAACGCAGGCTGAAGCAGCACCATGCAAGCAGTCGGAATTGGAAGCGCAATGGGAAAATTTATCAACATTCTCCCCCCCGAGCGAGCAGAGGGAATGCAAGCAAATGTCTCTCAGCAGTGGTACCACAGACAGCATGGAGGAAATTGCACAAAATCCCTGGGAGTCCGGAGGCTTCTAAAGGGCGGCGGGCCGAGAGGGAGAGCGCTCAACAGCGATCGGTTCCAAAAGCAGCCGATACATTGTCCTCAATAATTAATACAACAAGGCCTTACCGACTAGAGAACCTTTGCCAGACATGATTTAATGCTGTCAGACTGATTAGTCAATACAAGTGATGAGCTTACAGTGAGAATTAGTCTGCCTTGCAAGTCACGACACAAACATCTGTTCTGTCACTATTTGAGAGGGGTAATGCAATGAAACTGTCAGACTACTTAATTCCCTTGCCATGTTCCTCTGCTTGAAAGTATAATTTTTCCCAAGCGGAGCCAGGAGACGTGTCAGTCTCAGGTCTGTCAGGCTCAAGATGACGGTTCTGCTCAGTCCATGTGTCTGGCCTCTAACTTGTCCTCCTCTTGCTCTGTTGGACTCAGGGAAGACTCAACCTGATTGGCCAATGAAGATGCAGAGTAAGCATCGACATCAACTCCAGCAGGCCCTCTCTCGGTTGCCGTTGCCAGGGACACAGTCATGGTGGTGAATAGACTAGAAATCGAGACACCCCTAGAAGCAGTAAATGTCAGCCAGGGTCCTCTAGCAAGTCCCCATTGGCTAGCAAGCTGGAACCCCAGTTCTGGGCTCACATCATGAAGGGCTAAATCATATGACAAGCTTTACATAATGACAAGGAGTTGGGATGGTTCTCTGTTAGACATTAACAAGGATGGGCCAGTATTCACTAAGCTAGAAGAAGAAAAAGACGGTTTCATGTAAACTAACTGCTACTTGATAACAAAAAAGCTTGAAAAACTATTACGAACCAAGATATTTGAAAGACACCCCTCAAATTGAGCCCTGCCCATGGTGTGTTTCCAGACCCATCTTGATGTTGGTCTATGCCTGCCAGGTTAGCAGGTGAATGTTTCAAGTCAGATGAAGAAGTGAATGGATTAAGAAGTGGACAGAGAAGGACACAGGAGATTCCCAGAGGCAAAGCTCTGAATTCAAAGGGTTGGCAAAGGGTTGTTGATTCAGTTTTTTCTATAAAAAAAAAGAGTTTGATTGGCTGGGATTAGCTGTTTACTTCCTTTTTAAAGAGCCTGGACTGTTCACGGACATCAGATTTCTTTTTTAAGTTTACACATAGAACAGACAACTGGAGGAATAACATGCTGGACTAGAATAGCAGGCAGCTCTTTCAACTCTGGAAATGGAGAAGCAACTGCAGAGGCTCAACGCAGATTCATGGGATAAACAACTTCGTTAACGCCGTATCGCCTGACATCTATGAAACCCGAAGACTTCCTGTGCTTTTTGCATGCAATGGCATTTGGTCACAGGAAATGTGTTAACACGAACACATGAGAATCGTGTTTACATGCTGATCGAGAAAATACTATGATCATGATGAATGGCTTGTTTATCAAAGGATCATAACATCTGTACACTAAAGTGTCAAGAAAAAGGCAAACGGACACTAAAACGCAAACGCCCATGCACTTCAGACATGAACATGACCACCTGCAGGAAACAGAAGATATGTATCCCTACCTTCAAATGCATGTACATATGCCTAGCATTTACATGCATGTAACTACATATGCATTTATCTGTGTAAATGTTTACATTGCTTGCACGCCTCATATATGTTCTGCGCAGTTGCACGTGGCAGTTTGTAAAGTAAGGCACGTGGAAATAGGCTACGGGGTGGAGATTTTTCTAGACGTCCAACTGTGAAAGTGTTATATCAGCTACACTCTCACTCATCGTGGAGATGGTGGTGAACGAGGATGGAAGGACATCCCAGCTAGCCTACATCAGACACCTGTCTGGCAACAGATCATGTGTTACTCGGGGGCTTGACATGACATGAGGGAGAAGGCGCCAAGCTGTTATAGGAGAAGCAGCTAGAGAAGGCATTATCAAGAGGGCCGCTTGCATAAGACCATTGAGGCCAATGATGGGGAGATGGAGTATCCTCACACTGTTGAAACTCCAAAACAAAGCCATATGCGTGCGCAAGGCATGATCCTCCACAGCCGCATGCCCTGGAAAAGAGCGACTGGACATAAATCTGCCAGAGCTCACAGATCTGTAGGATGAAACACTACACAGCATTACCTCTGTGCGTAATTCACGCCAACTGTTGTGTGACATGGAACTGACTATATTACATTCTAGTGATGATGTCACTCGTAGAAAAACCTCTAATCTTCTCTGTCCATGTATATCAGATCATAAATAATCAATCACCTAACAAACACTTCAAAACACCCACACCCACAAGCATGGACACACACACACACACATATATTTTTTCCCACAAGAATATGCTGCCCATGCGTGACCTTCTCAGCTGAGGAAAGGTGCTTGTTTAGAAAACACTCTTGTTTAGCAGCGAGTGCCAGAGAGCCATCTCCGGGACCAAGTGCTCTGGATGAATCATCTGCGCTGCTTGACAGGATATATGATTAATGGCAGTTAGATCAAGGCCATGTTTTGCCCTTTCTGGCAGAGTGTTTGTGCTCCATCTGATAGAGTTCTATAAAATGAAAGGTTTGCAGGCCTGACAAGCCTCTTTGTCGTACGACAGCCACATGTGGCAAATTTATACAATTCTAATTTTGCAATAATTGAGACTAACTCTTTTCATTCCCCTTCACAATGGTTAAATGTTTTCCATGTGTGTTATGTTGCAACAACATGAAATGGATAGAATAAAAAGAGTGGCGTTAAAGGACTTCATCATGACAACAACGTGGTGTTGCTCAACCCCTCACATGTGGCTGGTGCATTTTTACAACTTTTACATGTTTTGTGAACGGAATGAACCGTGTTATAGTTATAGGATCTAATAAATATAAACAATCAATCGCAGGTGAATCTTGCCTGAATCTTGCCAGACTTCATCTCTCTAATTCTCCACATGTCAAGACAATGAGAGCTCTCACTCAAATGTCATTTGTCAAAGCCATATAAACATCTAACCACAAATTAACCCATGGCTTTGAATAATAATATAAAAAGTGTATCCCTGCTGCCAAGAATATGTCTGTCAAAATACAAAACAAGAAAAGTACCTCTTGACTTACAATTGGCTTGAGTAATGTGACCGCATACTGTATCTTGGTTGCAACCGTGGTTAAATGTTCAAAACCAGTCCAAGGTTATACAGAGGCAAAGAGATGGGGGTGTAGATGTGGCACAGGTCACAATGTCATCTTCTTGTGTCATACTCAATGTTCTGTAAACGTTAAAAAAGCGCCTAACAGAAACATATTAAGGACAGATTATGTAATTCTAAGGTAAAGTAAACTTACAGGGAAATCCTACCGCCCTGACTCTGAATGCTTGAGATGTAAAGATGCATATGGCTGTATTTAGACGGCCATAAGTTTTAAATCAACTCCGACATCGGCATTGAATTTCCAGTCAGCACTGGTATATTTCTCACTCACCACATTCAAGGGACAATAGATTCACTAATTTGCTGTACACCGGCTACAAATGTTTAAGCCTATTACCGAATTCAACAGCATCTCAGCTTTTCAACGATTCCACGAACACAAAGCCATGAGGAGTTCATGAAATGTGGGATAGGCTCACATGTCAGATGTAATTCCATCACAGAGCTATTATTGAAAGCTTAAACAATGATGTGTGCTTGCATTTCACAAGTGAAATAATCCCCCATTTTCAATAAAATGATTCATCGATAATTGAATAATTTGCTCTGAGGACTACTGTACATACTGAAATTACTTCATGCTGTGGAGTGTTGACAGCCAATTAAATAAAAACTTGAGATGAAGCAACATGTCAAGTCTTCATACTTCAAGACTCATATTGCTGACTAATGCTATCCTGACAATGGTGGACAGTAGCAATACATAGTCCCCTATGGACAGTAATGGAGACTATATATTCTGACCATGATAAACGACTGAAGCTCTTTACACTCGTAGTAGAACTACGACCACGAGATTGGCCCATGACCAGAAAAAGTCTTATTGAATGAATCATGACTCCCATCGGCACCACCACAGTAGTAGACTTAGGCTGTGCCATAACCTACAAGCAGTAATAGACTGGCTACCAGTTATTATAATGTCTCATCAGTAAAATGCCCCATGGCAATCATACCATTATACAAATCATCCTTATAAACAGATCTTGATTATGGCCTTTTATAAAGCCACATTTTTATGCTTTTTTTTCTTTTTTTTTTTTTTTGCATAAACAGTCTGTTGCATGCGATGGGGTCAATGGGATGGAAACTTTCCATTGAGAACTTGTTCAAGAGGAAGAGACGCACGAAATCCATACAATTTACATCACATTTCTAAACAAATGGGGAGACCTAACATTGTCGTCTCTTAACAAGATTCATCTCCAGAGAAACAAAGTGGATAACATTATCCAAGCCTAATGGACGCATCCCAAGAACCTTGCAGACAATCTGTCATTGGAGCTCAAAATGCTGTCCCAGACACAAGATGAGTCCATAAACCAGCAACCATATAAGTGGTGCATGATGTCATGGTCTAGTTCGGGGGACATCAAGAGGTGTGTCTTGGGCCCACTAAGGCCTGCAGATCACTGCTTACTTAAAACGGCTAAGCCCGAAGCACCCCATGTACCCCAAAGAAGGTAGGTGCTTTTGAGAGGATAATACTGCATGTCAGATATCGTCATATCACAGAGATAGCGCATAGCCTTGGACTTACTGTAAGTCTTGGCAAGGCAGCTTTCATAAATCAGCCTCTTACACGTACAGAAACAGGTTTATTCTGCCAGCATATATTGTGTCTGTTGAATAAAACCATTACATCTGATAACTGCAATTTTAAGAGGGAATCTTTTAAAATCACGTTCAATTGAATGATGTACTATTCTTTATTAAGTGGAATTCTTGCCACATTTGCTAACTCCTGAGATTGGCACGCGAGATTGGCGTGTAACTGAAACGATGAATTACATTACTGCTGACCTCTCTTAGCCATGACAAATAATGTGGCAAACCGTATGAAATTCTTTTCAAATGAGAGAATGAATGTCGTTTGAAGGGCTGAACCAATGGACTGAGAACAACTTATCTAAACATGAAAGGCATGTTGGAAAAAGGACTGAGAAGTTGAAAACTGAAAGTATGTAAAGTGGGAAAAAAATGTAAAGGCTAATGTATAAAGATCTAACATGTACCTGACATGCCTTTGTAACTCATCTCTCTGGCTCCTCTTCAGATGACCTGTAGGGGCCAAGATGTCTAAGAGGTCAACAGCGATAATGAAGACTAACAACCTGCATGTGCGCAAGGTGAGATCTTAGCTGATATATGATGACTGCAGTCAGACCCACTGTCCCACACTCACAGGAACACACACACACACACACACACACACACACACACACACACACACACACACACCTAAGCAAACAGGATTGGCTGTCAGCACCTTCTGTGAGGTGCAGGTTGAGCGATCTGTGGCTCCAAAATAAATCGAACAGACATGGAGTTTGGGGGGTAAGCAGGTAAGATAAAGTCTGTTGCTCGGTGACGCTGACAGTCTATTCGGAGTCGGACTTCTTTGATCAGTTTGGCTGCACTATAAATCCACTTGGATTGTTGACACTAAGAGAAAACACACACCTCACACACACACACACACACACACACACACACACACACACAAATACACTCAGGGAGACTCGGATCAGTTTTGAGTTGGGCTGAAGTGTGTTTGTGAGCCCCAAAAGGAAACCACTCCAGAGACTTTTATAACTGCAAACCACACGCTTTACAACAGGAATCCAAGTAGTGTTACGAGGACAAGTCAAGGTTTATCTTTATTTTGGCAGGCATCACTGGATCGTTACCGTCGTTCTGGAGCAAGCAGAAGACACAGGCAGGAGGGCTACTGTTTACAATCCGAAATTGTGTTTACTACTGCCGCTGTCTTATTTGTACATTTTTTTACATGAGATTCACAAAGTAATCCCAATAAAAGTTCTGGTTTTGTTTGTCCTAATTGCAACAAAAGTCACTAAAAGATCATAGCAACACATGATAGCTATATTCCATGGTTCAGTATCTGTCTTGGAGCGGGTCCTCCTCAGTGAAACTGGTTTATGTAAATTACACTATGGCGGTAACATTTAGGTTAAAGAAGGTCACATATGGTGCTGGTTACTTGTTGCTTTTTTTCGGGCCTCACTCCGAGGGGAGGTAAACCATTTGTGCTAAAGTTTACTCTCCACCGGTCC
>JAODXP020000020.1:6517252-6574752 GCA_027497455.2 Sardinella longiceps | reverse complement strand
CAGCACTTGACTTCTTGAGAACCAAAGGTTATTTCCTTAGAAGCAAAAGTCTCACGAATGTTTCCTTAGCACGCTTAAAAAAAACAGATGGGAATGTTTTGAGTCATGGAGATAACCCCGCCAATATTTATAGAGCAATACTAATGGTGTCTTCAGTCATTTTAGCTATGATAACACACATGTGATTCTGAAAGGTTTATTACTGTGACTTTATTTGTGTTTTTTTTTTGTCTTGAAAACCATGAAAACAAAAAGATAATGGCTCTTTAGGAAAAAAAAAAAAAAATCTGACATTTGTATTTACCTACAGAAGGGGCAAAGGGTGCGCTCATCCGGTATAAATCACTGGTGACAAAGCGAGACAAGCCGAGACCAGAGTATACACCCTCGCCTCAGTTTCGTTCCCATGTTAAACGAGTTCAATCTCACCAACCAGACGTGATGTGCACGGCTACATGCTCCTCAGTGGTTTAAAGAGAGACAGAGAGAGAGAGAGAGATCGCAGAGCAACCCCCCACGCACTGGTATATTTACGATCTGTTTTAATATGGTCCTGAGCCCTGATAAAGAGCATCGCACTGTGTGGTCAGATTGAACTCATTTTGCATGGGAGTGAAGCACATGGCCGGCCTACACTTCAGGTTAGTGCACTCATTTCCCCAACATGTCTCTGCTGAGGAGAAAGGACAACAAAACACAAAGGAGGAATGAAGGGGAGAAAAAAAATCAGGGTCATGGTGAAGATTGAAAGAAGTAGCAGCAATAACAAGGATTAGTGCATCTTGATTTATATTCATGATTCGGATCTATTAATAAAGGAAAGCCACATGTGGGTGGCTGAGTTGGAACAACAGAGACCTGCTGTGATGTTTAGGCAGGTGTTAGCCTTCCTTCAGGAGCTGTCTGACTTGCACTGATTCTCACTCACGGGGGCTTGCTCTTGTATTTACACAAACCCCTCCGAGCACAACCTGACCAGGTTAAACATACACATTCTCATTACGGGCACCGCACACGATCATGCGATCGGAGGCATAGACACGCATGCGTTTGTGCACACACACATGCAAGCACATGAACTGGGGAGTCTGTGCAAACACACACACACACACATACACACACACACACACACATACACACACAACAAGCCCCCACAGGAGTAAGCGCCATCCTCCAGTTACGGGCAGCGCAGGGCACCATGGATTCCAGACATTCTGTGGTGTGCTGGCCTGGCCAGCCTGGTGTTTGTCACGCAGGGGTGAATGGATATTAAACCCCCCACATCCCCCAGCCAGCGCCCCCAGCACCCCCCCATTCCCTTTCCTCTACTGCACCGGTGCCACAGGAATCTCATCCCCCCTCCACTCCACTCCCCTCCCCTCCCCCCATCTTTGCCCTTTCAATCACTACCTGCTCCTCACATCCCTACTTGCAGTATGGCCATGCCACTCAAATTGCTGCCGAACTACCAGCTGTGTTGCGTCAGCAGCCGGCATACTAGTGATTATTCTGTGATCGTTTCGGTTTAAACGGTTTTAAAATCATTTATTGAGATAATAAAATTAAATACACAAAAAGACTACAATTTCATTTGTTGTTATTCCAATGAATATATCAGCAGTGCCATTCTGTGCTGTTCTGTACTCAAGTAAGAAGGTCTTTAAAACGCAGGGCCTCGAGAATAACAGACTGCCAAAACAGGAATGGGGCCAAAATCCAGCAGTCTGCAACTAGGCAAATATGTAAACAACATGGACAACAAACCACCATTTTGTTCGGGTTTTCGCAAAATATTCCCACACACAGGATGCTTTCGGGTGGAAAGTTTCAGTGGGACATTTTAATGCTATTCATGCAACCCCAATTACTTGAAAATTAGACATTGTCATCTTGGTCCTGTCAAACCGACTCTTGAATTCAAGATTAATGTGTACAACTCAATCAGATGTGTGTCAAGTAAATACTACCACTACACGCAATGTGCACATGCAAATACAATAGGCCTATTTGCTTTTCACGCTGTTATGTTTCTCTATTTTGAGAAGCTAGATTGAGAAATCAACATTTGATTAAACAGCTTCAGGCTTTGTTAAGTCGCTTTTAAGAGTTGCACAAGTAAAGAGACCACACTGAGGTCACATGGTATTGTTAGTAACACATAGCATAGCTACAAACATCGACAGTAGTCACATTTGGCTTGTGTCCGTGACCCAGTCAAGATCCCAGCCATGCCATAGTTTGCATGGACTCCTGGTCAAGTGACTGATGAAGTCAATCACAGGGCACCACACTGAACAGTTCACTGAGTCTGTGTGGGGTTCTTTTTTTCTGCCTTTCTGAATCCCATGTGTAGCTTTGGACAGGCTGTACTTAGTAGACCACCCACCTCATTTATTTGTAAGCAGAAATAAAACTTTATCTTCTAAGGATTTTAATTTAAAACACTCTGTTCAATAGAGGTGGTCACCAGGCTAGCTTGGTTACAGTAACTTTAGTTATACTTAGCTCTATCTGTTTCTGACAAAGTAATAATAGCTGTCTAATTTTTTATCAATATATTGACTGTTACATGACCTTTTAGTTTTATTGCTAATGCATACCTATTAGAAACATGGCTCAGGGCAATTCCGCTACACAATCTCTAGACATACCTGACTACACTGTTAGTTTCCTGTTTTGTAAGTCGAGGTTTTTTCCCATCGTTTTGAAAGCACTCACGTCATGCCAACTGGACTGCATTCAAGTGAAAAGTTTAAACGGTGCAGTGACTGTCTCTATGCTAAAGCTATCAGCGTGGCTTCACAAAAAAAAAAAAAACTTTAGAATGGAGACGATTGAAAAACAGAAATCCTTAAACTCTCCCAAGGTATACAGTGTTTAACTGTGTGTGTGTGTGTGTGTGTGTGTGTGTGTGTGTGTGTGTGTGTGTGTGTGTGTGTGTGTGTGAGAAAGAGAGAGAGAGCAACAGGAGTAGAGAGAGAGAAGGGAAGGGATGAGACATAAAAGACAGACAGACAGATATCTAACTCCTTTTCCTCATGTGAATACGGATGCACAGTAGGAAAACTATTTTATTACTAAAATGTAAATTATTTTTTTATGTTTACACACACAGACACACAAACACACAAACACACACACACAGAGGTACTCCAAGATGCATAGGTGAGTTTGAAGGCCAAACTGCGAAAAGAAAAGAAAAAAAAAATCCCCCTCTCTCACCTGCTGTAACAGGGTCAGGGTCAAGCACACAGGAAAGGCCACGTTTTACTGTTGCCACTTTCGCTAAATTTACAATCCCTACTGTTTGTCCTTGTTAGCAGGCGCTTGCGGGGGTGGGCAGTAATGGCCTAAACATCTGCAGACGCACGGCAGAGTCCTGGTCCTGCTCGAGCCTCTCTAGGACGACGCTGACACACAGAGAAGGAGGGAGGAGGAGGAGGAGGGGAGGAGAGAAGGAGAGAGAAAGAAAAAAAACTTCCAAAAGGAAGTTAAACCCAATGACATGCTAATGAGAAACACAGGTTGGGAGACCTCACTCAGTGATGGGAGGTACTATATATGCATTTGGGCCGGGGCGACATGCTTCAGCACGACCTGGCCAGGTTGGCTTTTTTTTTCTTTTTTTACACCTGTGTGGCTCCGCTGTGCTGTGCCGGAGGCTTCCCCTGAGTATGATCGAATCTGTTTAGATGATTGGTAAATATAAGGCTCTCAAATATTTATCGGAGCCTGATCTGTGTTGTGGCCTTCGGAAGAACAAACATCGTCCATCAGGCGGGCGGACGAGAAGGCGGACGAGTGAGTAGATGGATCTGGACCGATGCTGAGGCACCCCCGCCACAAGCTGAAAGGGCTTTTTGAACGTTTAAATTAGCATCATTAAGCTCAATCACAGCAAAGTGCTCCGGCTTTGACTTCGCAAATGGGCCTCCATGTTGTTTAATTGATCTGCATTAAGTCCTTACATTACAAACATCTTGCAACCACAAAACTCAATGCTCCCCATTACAAAGCTGATTAACAGATTTTCTCTCTCATTCACTGATACGCACACACACACACACACACACACACACACACACACACACACACACACACACACACATAAACACACACTGAGTAGAGTACACTCCCTCTCTCTGGAGCTGGTTTGCTATTCGTTTCCATAGCATCACTCTGGAGCAGATTTGCCATCTGTTGAAGTAGTTAAGCGACTTAGTATCAACTTCCACATAAAGGCAAAATCTGAAATCCATGTCATATTTCACATCTTACCTCTTCACCATGAACATTAGTCTCCCAAGTGATGACTACCAGTTTGAGATTGTGGATTCTCCCCCTTCCCCTCAAAACACCCACGAACGCACACACACACACACACACACACACACACACACACACACACACACACACACACACACACACACACACACACACACACACCGCTTCCAGATAAAAACATTTAATCTCATCTGAATGCTCTGATGATCTGTCTAGTTCTAGCTAGTTCAGGACCTTTCTTTGACTCCATGGACTGTCAGCAAGCACGATGTATGATGTTGTTGTGCAGTGATTACAGGTACACAATTTACATTCCCCTGAGCTTTTTGATAATTTAGGTGTTTCCAATTTTGTTTGTGTTTATGCATCTGCCAAGCATACAGTACTAACTCATCTGAAGTCACCCAGAGTTAGCACGAGTGTGTGTGAGTATGTGCCCATATCTGTGGCCGCGATCATGTTTACGCACACACCTGACTGTTTATGCACACATGCTTTTTGCTTATGCTTTTTGAGAGGGGTGGGTTGAAGTTCACATCTCCTGTTGTAACTTTACAGCTCTCACAGTCCATAAGAAACAAGTTTAGCACAAATCCTCTGCCGGGACAGCTGCGAGCGAGCAGCACACACACACACACACACACACAACCCTTTTCTATCTGGGTCACAAGCGAAGCGAGGTTCTGGCTTGACTGGAGAAAAAGAGCTTTCTCTGCCGGACACTGAGACCGCAGAGTTCAACTGGCTGCGCTGACCCAGAGTGCGAAGAGGATGTCCCCCTGGTTTGCTTTGGCCTGACCCCTAGTTGACTCTGCATGGGCAATGTCTCTGCTGGCAGGGGGCTGTTAGCAGAGATAAGGATAGAGAGCGTCAAGAGACGTATGTGTGTAACTGTTTGTGTGTGTGTGTGTGTGTGTGTGTGTTTGTGTTTGTGTGTGTGAGAGAATGTGAATGAGTGTGTGTGAGAGAGATACTTGAGTTTTATGTACTCCATAAAATGAGGATAGCTTAAGGTTTCTGTCTCTGATGATGTTGGTCTTCCCACACCATATGATTGTCAATCTTGCATGATTAGAACCACTAGCTCCCTCCTGAGGACAAAACCAAACTCCCTTCAGCTCTCTCCAACGCAGGGCCACACAACAGGAAGGTAGCCAATATATATATATATACGTCAACAAACAACAACATGGGAATATGTCATGGGCCAATGAGTCAAGTTAGGCCTCCTTGAGGCCTTCAAAATAGCCCTATCACTAATCCAGTGTGAAGAGTGCACTCAACACAGTCAACACTGACCCACGTCAGGCGTTAAGTTATTAGGGATTTAAGGGGTGGTGGTTGGGGGAGGGGGGGGGGTTCCCCTCGATGTGGCCAAGCCCCTTCCGCACTTCGACCTTCATCAATCAGAGCACGTCAGGGACAGCTGGAGTGAAGCCTGTCGGCGCAGGGGTGTAAGTTTCCGTCGGCCCTGGAGATAGCGAGGAAATGAGACTGACACGCTTCCTCTCGACAACAAGGACACACCAGGGGTGGGAGCCAGAGAGGGAGAGACAGTCAGATGGGGTCGGACGACAAATCCACCAGCCAGGGAGAAGGGGGGGGGGGGGGGTTGTTGGGAGCAGGACTATGAGAGAATGAAAGAACCTTCCCGAGAGAGTCCTTGGGTGGGATTTAGGATTACGGTGACAGCAGTTGTCCAATGTATATGTATACCTACACAACACACACACACACACACACACACACACACACACACACACACACACACACTATGTTTCACCTCTTCGTCTGAACCAAGACAGTCCGCCTAGGGCAAGCGAAAAGGATGAGCCATGGGGCTGAAGAGGATGGCGCAGCCTAAGCCCCTTAATCACGGTGGGCTTCATAGGGCAAGGGGCAGAGGCTCGGCAGCTTTTATGTGTTGGCTGAGTGTGCCAGCGTGAGCCTATATTTGACTGGCTCTGATATCTCCGGGTTGCCAAGCACGCAGCTGACATTCCTGCATCTGGACACAGATCCCTCTCGGAGAGCCACGGCCCAGGCCCGTTTTTATCCTCCCTCTCTCTCTCTCTCTCTCTCTCTCTCTCTCTCTCTGCCCCTCTTACAAACAACCCAGAGACTCGCACAAACATGGACATAAACAAGTGAAAAACAGCCATGTAAACAAAGGCATCAACACAAATAGCCAAACAAGAAACAAATAAAGGTGTAGCAAATTAGAGACCGACGGGAGACCGAAACACGCAAACAAACACGTTGGGAACAAGCTCGCAAACCGACATACAGACATACAAACAACCAAAAGCAGTTAAAATTATACCAGAGCCTTTTCAAGTAAAGTGGTTTAAATAGGTCAGATATGCTAAACTGGCAGGCTCTAATGGTCTTAACCAAAATACATCACAAAATCAAAGCAATTCTAAATAAAGCTTGAAGCAATCAAATGCAATCAAATACCCTCTACTAACTTTGTGGAAACGCTAAGTATTTTAAGTGACACATGGTTATTTCTATTTAAGAATCATATGATGCCAGAATAAGCTGTTACCAAGGAGGATAGAGTACCTTCCCTTTTTCTCTGTAAAAAAAAAAAAAAAAAAAAAAAGTTTTACCTCAAATTCTTTTATTTGACCAAATTCAGCTCTACAAAAGAGTCGTCAAGTGGAATTTGAGTCTAGCACCATCTGCAGAAATGGTTGTATATATTTTATGGTTGTATATAATATATTTCAGTTTTTAAGTTGATTTATGGGTTTCTAAGCATTGCATCAGTGGAATAAATTAATTGGAATTGGAAAATTGGAATTAATTAATAAAAGAAGGGTGAATATCACCCGAAATTTACATGAATTCTTCACTAGGACTAAAACTTCCTTCCTTGTTTTTTTAGGAAAATATACGCTCCCTTACCCCATCTTTCCACTCCAACAAACCTGCAACAATGTATGTGTGGACTTGCGTTTCTTTTTGTGCTTTTATCATCCCATCAATGTGAATCAGCGGGAAGCGGGATTAATCAGACCACGCCATGTTTACACAGTCACCGGGGTGTTCAGAGTTTTCTCTCCCGGGGCCCCCGGCACATCTCACGCCGGCCGGCCACACTGCCAAAGTGGGCTGACTGACTTATCAACAAGTCGTTTCGTGTCTGAACATCAGCCCACGCTCGTAAAATGGACAGCCTTTGGCAGTTCGTGACATGCTGTGTAAATAACAGATTGTGAGAATTTCAATCTCATAGTCCTGTCCACTCTCAAACCTGACCAGCCTGCAGTGTTCTCTCTCACCTCGCCCCACAGAAATGGACACATGAGCCCCCCAGCACTTGTGCACACGGATCAGTGATGACTATGAAACCTCATACACTCAGGACTAAGGGTCACAAAGCTCTTGTTAGATAACGCTGTTCATTTAAGCTGACTAAATTATATCCTCACACCATTGTCTTAGATTGTCTGTATTAGCTGCTATGAATCTGATACATGTGACATCTAAACAAGCAAGATAAACTGTCATAACTTATTTCATATGGTGGTATTATGAAGTAATTATGTACACTTACTGAAGGGCAGGATTAAACTATCTGTTACACACAGGCCGTGCTTGTGAATCCATTTTGAGTCGAGAGCAAATGTTCCTAATTATTGGCTCGCTCAAAGAGCGTGGCTTTCCAACACCTTGCTGAGGTCCAAAAATAACAGGCAAGTCAGGATGAATCCTCCAAAACCAAGCCTGAAAAGCACCACTAGTGCTTCTTGAGGTTTTCACTGGAGATCTGAAGGTCTCCAACACCATTAAAAAATTTGAAAGCGGATCTCTATCTCTATCTCACTATCTATTGGGTAACGTGCTGGATTATCTCGGTGAAAGAAGATTGGAGACCCAGAGCTTGAATATGAATTAAGATGGGATCAGATACTGACATTCCAGCACATTCTAATGTTTTGACTGAGAGCAATATAACAAGAGGGAATTCATCAGCCCCTGATTATGCAAGAGCGAGACATCATTCAGTGGAGGAAGGCAGTGGTAAACAAAGTAAAGCCATTGAGTGCCCGGGTTGCCTTGTCTGGTATGGCGAGCCTCCTCAGCTCAGCTCTCTCTCTCCCAAAGAAGCCTGGGAGTCTTATCACCTCAGCCAATCATAGAAATCAACAACACAGGGCACACACACACACACACACTCAGACACAGAGAGCATAGCATACACACACAGGACAATTAAGAGATTGGGATCATCTGAATCCGACCCCGAGCACGCAACACGCAACTCTGACTGGAAGGCAGTCAGCATAACCAGCCTTGGATTCTACGCCTCATTCGCAGCGGCCTGACTCCATTATCATTCTGCCAGGAAAGAGCAACGTCTGACTGTAGCGCTGAGTGGCTGTGACTAGGAGAGACCACAAGCTTGCTCTGGGAAAGATTTCTGTCCCTTGCTGCCCAACTGGCTTATTCAGCATGGATGAGGTCTTGATTCGTCTGAATCACTGGCTCTGTTATAGTGCTCGTGATCTTTAAGAGAAGGTGTAAAGTAAAGGCAGGTGAGAATTACTAAAACAGGTGAGGAAGTTTCTTTCAGATTGAATAAAAAATCTTGGAAATGAAGTAAGATCCTGATTTAAGAGACACGGTTGAGGTGAAAAAAATGTCATACATTTCCTCCACATCAGACAGTTCAGATAAATTAGTGTGAGACGACTGAGATTAAATTATGACATGCAGCCACCCAGATGGAGGAAACATTCTCTGGCTGTCTGAAGGCATTCTGGATCATTCCGCTGATCCACACGCAATGCAGCATAGGGGCTGCCCATTAAGTCCAGTGGTTGCAACAGAGCACTTTTCCTTTCAATTCAGATGCTTCCTTCGTTCACACGCACAACACATACTGCACATACACACACGTACACTAAAAACACATGCCACACACACACACACACACACACACACACACACACACACACACACACACACACACACACACAAGAAAACACAGAGTGAATTCTTTGACCCACGGCCCCCTGATGCTCTGTGTGACATGAAATTGTTTGTTTGACAATGAATGCAGCTGCCATCAGCATGTGATACAGATGTACTCTGCAGCACCCCAAACTTGCATGAGAGAGAGAGAGAGCGAGAGAGGGAGAGACGGGGAGAGAGAGAGAGAGAGAGAGAGAGAGAGAGAGAGAGAGAGAGAGAGAGAGAGAGAGAGAGAGAGAGAGAGAGAGGGAGGGGGGTTCCGTTCAGCCAACCACAGGCTCTTAACAAGCGTTTTCACACTAGTTCTACAAATTAAGAGCAACGAGCCCTGCCAATTCCCTCACGCATGCAAACTGACACAAAACAACTGACAATTTACAAGCAGGGACAAACTTCAACAGCAAATGTTGTGTTCTTCATTTGCCATGAAAACTCCTCAACTCCTCCATAAATCTGACAGCACACATTTATCTAGGTGTGCGGTCTGAGAGGGCTTTTGGGTCCTGCCTGGCTACTTTTACTATCCCAACGAGTGCAAAGAGTGCAACTCCAGTATGCAATGTGATTAGAGTACTCTGAGTCACAATAATGCAATTTTGCTTTGGCCAATAGGATTGGTGAATTCAAACAGTTGTTGTCAAATATTTCATATATGAAGGACCTTAAATCTTCTATATGCTCTGATTCATAACTGCACAACTATTTATAGTGTACACTACTTCTACTGACAATTTACTTAGAGATGACAGTTTCCTTTACAGTATGTGACACTGATTGAGTGATTGTAAGTGGCAGTCGCCTTTTAAGTGTGATGAATTAGTAATAAGTCCGATCAATACAATCAATTCATCTTTTTGACAGTTTTCCATCAACAGTTGTGAAAACGACACCTGCAGTTACAGAAGGGCTGTAGGACGCAATAAATCTTCCCACCTCACAAAGAGTACCACACATGTTGTTTGGGTTATAATGGAGAGTAGTTGTGGGTGGAAATGTAGGGTATTGATCAATGGGACCTGTCACACTTTCCAACCACTGTGGCCAACTGCTGCAGAGATAACTATGAAACCCTGCAGTCATGCAGAGGACAATGTGATCTGCGAAGACAATGACTCCATTCGCTAGGCTTGTGTGTGTGTGTGTGTGTGCTTGTGTGTGTGTGTGTGTGTGTGTGTGTGTGTGTATGTGAGAGTGTGTGTGTGTGTGTGTGTGTGTGTGTGTGTGTGTGTGTGAAAGAGAGTGCATCTCCCACAAGATCAGCCAATCAAACAATCACCTATTTTTTTGGATAATGAAGCCTAGCGTCCCATAATTGCTTCCATTCCCGTTGCTATCGTGGAACGCGAAAGGCCTCACATATCATATAAATGAAATTGTGAAATGCTGCCACAGAATGAGGGAGAGGGATTTTTACTGCATTTGAGAAAAAGCCAAATGCCCTCCCACAAACTATGTAGTACACATGCTTCCAATAAGCCCAGGTTGAAGCACTGTAGTGGACTGGGTGTTCTTATTGTAACCTAGATTGTGATGCCGGCTACAAAAGCATTCCTCGTTTAAACCAAATAAACGAAACAACGTTTTGCCCTCAACTACAACCTGACAACCTGTGAGTTACCACACCCAAGGATAACAAACACCGACCTGCGTCCAAGCATATATCAGTGTTCATCAAGGAGCGCTTGAGTTTCTCAGACGCCACACGCTACACTGGCGACAACACAAATAACTCGCGCGAGGATACTTTTCCAGCGGCCCGGGTACTGTAATATCCTGACACCCTCAACCCCTTACCCCCTTACAGTCCCCACACACACACACACACACACACACACACACACAAGCCAATACCTGATGAGGCATGAAACTATTAACGCTGGGGCACCAAGAGACTCGGGTTTCGTTTCCCCCTGAGAGCCACCGCCGCCGCCACTGCTATAGCACACAGGGCAACTCGCATTCCAGAAACATCACTGCGTTGCACTCCTGCGGCGAGCGCTCGAGGAGCCCAGCGAGATCTGGCTCCGCTCGTGCCAGATGCCAAAACAAACCGGGCAGCAAAACAACCTCCACTTCTCACGGACAACTAATGCCTTCCTATATCTACACCCAGCATTTATTTAATAACCAGAGAAATGCAAGCAAGCATGAACTCATTTCTTCCTCGGTAGGATTTCGAACAGTCTTCTGGGTCAGACATACCACCACCACGTAGGGGCGAGCTGGAAGGAAGTATTAAACATTACAGCTGCCTCCATGGGGAAGCCTATAAAAGAGGGATTAATGTTTTAAAGCTACATTTATCCAGGAAGATCACCACTGGTCCTGCTGATGCTCCCTGACCCCACAGGCGCACATGTGTCCATTAGCCGCTCTCTCACATGACACCACAGCTCGCAGTCAGGGCTGTCTGATTCGTGTGCTTTGGACTGCTCTGATATTTCCTTTGCTGGCTCTCATCTAGGTGGATTGACACACACACACACACACTTACACACTTTCTCCCCTCTCGCTCTCTACTTCTCACTCTCTCTTACAAACACACACACTCTCTCTTCCTCTCTTTGTCTTAAACAAACTCGCACTCCTTCACCCTCTCTCTCTGTCTATGATCATATCTGTATCTAAGTTAACAAACACACTCCCTCTTCTTTCTCTCTCTCCCGCACTCTGTATAACATACGCATGCACGCAAGCACACACACACACACACACACACACACACACACACACTCTCTCTCTCTCCTCTATCTTTCTTTCTTTCTCTCCCTCACTGTTTCTCCACACACACACACACACACACACACACACACACACACACATACACACACATACACACACACACACCTTCTCTCTTGCCTTCCTGTTGCTCACACATACACCCCCCTCTCTCTCTCTCTCTCTCTCTCACTCACACACACACATACACACAGTCTCGCACACACACATACACACACACACACACAGTCACGCACACACACACAGTCTCGCACACACACACACACACACACACACACACACACACATACACACACAAAAGTAGGCAGACATGCTCTTCATCTCTAGTAAGAGCAGTTGTAGACTCTGAATTGAAAGAACGCAGACATCCCTACTCCAGTCAATGAGTGCGTTGGCGGAAAACAAAGACTACGAGCAAATAGTACTGTCACTGAGAAATGCCATCTGTCCCCATAGTGTTATACAACTACACAAGAGCACGCAAGCGGAAAATTAAGACGACCACGAGTCATTCATTACTCAGACACCAACAAAAGTAATAATGTGATAATGTGTGTATTTAAAGTGAGGATGAGTAGGCCATATGTCTAAAAGGAGAGGCATGATACTTTTTTCCCCAGGAACAAACCGCATGTAATCCAATTCATCTGTGCAACAGACCCCCTGCCCTCCTTTCATTCGTTCAATCAGTATATCTTTTTGACACATTAATAAAATTCCCCCACATGTGCAAACACGTAAGTTGGGGAAATATGACTGTGCTCCTGCCTTGTTCAGAAAGGCATAATACAAAACGAGACTTGAGCAAACTTTGGACCTTCAAGGGGAGTTCAGAACTCTTTTTAGTTCCTTTTTTTATTGAAATACTTCAGTGTCTCTCCAGAGCACTACAAAAATGCCATTTACAAAGAACAGCCACTCCTACAGATTCTAGAGCGAAGAAAACAATGAAAGCTGGAGAGGGACCACCAGCATCGCTTGCCAAAGTTCAAGTGGTTTGGTTGCAGTGCTTCTGTGGTCTGGGTCAAACAATTTTCTGTTCTTATCAGAACTCGTGGCGTAATTTCTTGTGGCCTGAATGCCCTGCAGAGTCGATAAGGTTTGACTTCTCTTTTTGCTATACAGATTTACTTCTGGAAGCTGCGTCTGGATAATTTCTTCACGTATTGAAAGTCCCAGAGGCCAATGATTCAACAGCAGCATGCCCGAGTACTCCAAAAGCCCTCATCGACTTGCTTTGGGAGGACTAGGATCAACTTGCCATTTGTTTATCCCATTATTTCATGTTCTCTAAGACTTCTCTCTTGGACATCTGCTGAATAGTCTTTCAGCAGGCGTTCCCATTAGGAGAAAATAATGCCAACATCCTCTGGCTGAATTGGTTATTTTCTGAGGCAAAGTATCTGCAATAAGTGGAGAACTTCAATGGCCATTGTTCCTGCTTAAGCACAAAGCCTTAATTGGGAAAGGCTGAACGCAACAACAAGCATTCACTTCCTAAATGCTATATCCTTACGCCAAGAGTGGTGTGGGACTGGCAAATCCCTATCTTGTGGCGCTTTAAGCAAACCTGTCAAGTTTAAGGAAAGAAACCCCAACATCTGGCTGGTGTCACTCCATTCAGTCAAAATATCCTGAGGTTAAACCATGCCAGCCATTGCAACCTCAATGTTCATTTTATGCCTCTCGACGGTTTCTCTAAAATGTAAGAGTGCAGTTAGATCTTTAACTGCGCTGAACATACATGTATCCAAGCCATTTACACAGCACATAAACACCCAAGAACATTACAGTGTCTTTAGGGGACTACACTTACAAGCCAATTAAATGCAAGACACCATAAAGCTGAAATACTTAACAGTAACCCCGCCCTCTCCACCCTCATTTTGGCCCCTAGAGGTCAACGTTATACTGTAAATAACAGACACTTATCCCCCCTTCTCAGAATTCCCTTTGCGTGTCTGTGTAAAAAAATGCTACTGCCTACACCTGGAATGCCAAACTTCCAGAACCCCTTGAGTGAGAGAGATGCTCTCAGACGCCAAACATTTTGAGTGGGTGCATGAGGCCATGGAGATGAAGCAGATGTGTTTATCATGGCAGCTAACTGAGAACCACCTCTGAGCTGCCGTTATGCAGACCGCAAGTATCAGACCTTGTCAAGGAGGGACACGAATGCCAGAGTCAGCCTCCTCCACAGGGGATGTCATTTTGCCACACCTATAAAACAAGGCTGGCTAAGAACAGCGTTCACACAAACTGAGCTGGGAACATGGCTTACCCCCCCCCCCCCTTAGCCAATGTGTATACCATCTGACTCAATATGTGCAGGATAGGCCATGTTAATAGCAAACACCTGATACCCAAAGGCATGAATGTATCATATGTACAGCCATAGATTGCAGAGCTGAGATTGGGGGTCTCTTCCTCTGAATTAGACAAAAAAAAAACATTATCAGAAAAAAAAATACACTCCCCCCACATAAATCCTGCTTTCACAGGCTTCAGCAAAGGCCATGGCAAATATCTGCACATCCCTCAAGCAATTTCAGAAAGAGTTTATGAGACTCCTGAGTTGTTTTCATATGTCAGAAGAATACATAAAATATTCAATGAAAGGCTTTTTTTTTTTTTGTAAGACCCCAATGACTCAGCAGTGAGGTCCTGTCCTGTGTTCTCTTCAGTTGGCCTTACGGGTTAACATGCACACTGTCTATGATTTAGTGACTCCAGGCCCTAAGTCTACAATGGTGTATTCCCTTTGGGACACCTCGGTCAGTTTGGGTTTCTTCCTTTGGAACATCTGACACAGGGCTATGGTTTATGAACACTGGTTTGTTGAACACGTGCTGTGTACATGTATGCAAGAATGTGTGTTTCTGTTTTCAAATAAAAACAATATTGTAGCATTGAGACATACAGATCAGAGTTTATAAATACTATGATGCGGACCTATTTTATGGCTTCATGAGTAAGCAGAAAGAAAGCATGGAAAATCTTTCTTTGCAAGAAGAAAAATGGGGGGAAAATGTACTGGCAAACAATCCCTCTAGCAAGACAGATGATGTGCGGATAGGCTTGGTTAGAGTATGAAATAGATTCTTTTGCATCACTTCAATGTAATGTCAAACTGCAGACCTGCCAAAAGACACCTATAGCCTGCTTGAAATCGAGAGTTTCACAGAGCTTCGCTGTAGGATCTGAAACATTTCAACTTACAATCTGTCCTGAGCCCACAAGCAATAACACACGTTCATTAGTCATAACCGAGGTCTGGCTGTACAGTAAGTCTGCCTCACGTAATTGGGAATGTGTCATCATGATGACTAATTAACTACGAAACTGAAACTGTGTCTCAGTTCCCAGACCCCAATTAAGACATGATTGTGACTAGTGGCTGGTCATGGAGTCAGACCTATAAAACATTTTGCAAAGATGCCATAAAGAGCTAGCTAGCTAATAAGACAGAGTACAGATGTCAAATGATTTATTAATATTGCAATATTTGTAGTAATTTACACAAATGACCACAGGGTTTTTTGTGTGTTTTTGTTTTCAATATACACCAACTGTGATCAATCATGAGAGATTAATATCTCTTCCTTTGCTGTGAGCGACCTGGAGTGCACTTTACCGACAAAGCACACTGTGATAAGAATAAAATTGATGTGCTCTTGGACCTCCTATATCTCCACCAGCTGCTGAAGGAAAGATCTTCAAGAGTAACACATGCGTAGTATCTCAGATGGTTATGGGTATAAAATGTTTAACACATAAAACCTGTAATGTGAATCTAGTCCAACGGCTAACATCCCTAGGGTACTTAGTCAAAACATGCGCATGTTTCAGACAAACTGGGGGACTTTGCAGGAGACAAAATGCCTCCGCGGGCAAACAGTGCCATGAAATCATTCTGCTGCACAAGATCCATTCACTCCGCACATAATTGTACTATTCACTGACGGGGCACGTTTGTGAAGTCGCTCTGAAGGTTACCCCACCGTCTTTGAGGCTCCAGAGCAGATTGCTGGGGAATAAAACATGAGAGGGGTGCAAAAAAGTGCACAAATGCATGAAAGGTTAAGCTTTCTGTCTGCTCTGTTTTCTCTCAATGGTCGCCTATAAATTTTAATGCCCTATGGCCAAGGTTGCACAACACACCCATACCATTGAATTGTCTCTGTGGATAGAAGAACCACATTTAAAGCTTATAAGTTCCACATGTAAGTGCTTCTTGTTCTATGAAATCTATGACAGGCATTCTGTTGTGGCTCTGCGGTTATCAAAGAGTCTACATAGTGCATCATTCCCAGCCAAAGCAGTGGTGCCTTAGCTGATGAAGATGTACTATGTTTAATTGACGTTTCAAAAATCACAACTGACAAGCAGCAATTAACTTAAGTCAAGTGTACAGGCTGTCAGAAGGAAGCTTTGTGTCATATCAATGGCACAAATAGTACTATTTGAACATGGTCCCATCCCAATACATCTGCTTTGTATATGAACAGCAGTTACATGAAACTAAAAACACCCACTTTCTCTGTGAGGGAAACGCAAGATCATTACAAGGACAGGATGATGTCAGTGAAGATCATAAAATGAACATAAGTGCACACCGTCCAAAAGGCTTACACCTGAAAGGTCGAATTCTTAGACATTCACCTGCGCTTGCTGCAGCTTATCCCAGTTACATCTTAAGGCGTCTCAGGTGAGAGCAGCGCTCGGAGTGAATTTGACTTACAGACTTGCCAAACCTCTTTTTGTTAAACGTGACTGTGTCTTTTTGTATTTCAGGGCAAGTAGAGCGGTAGTCTAGGGACATGATGAGTACATTATCAGAAGGGGGACAAACCTGGTGGACAGGAACAGGCGCCTTCTGCCTCCCTCGCGGTGCGAAGTCTTGGCATCATGGCATTAAGTCTCTGTTAAGATGGACAGAATGAGAGACATGCAACATGCAGTGAAATCCACCTGACTGACTTAATAAAAACTCGAAATATTCGCAGCCAAGAGAATTTCAACACTTTTGATGGCACTCTCAGATGCCTGAAACGGAGCACTTTGATGGCGAACATGCTGCACTTAACCTTGAGCTATACTACTTACTCTGCCAATTAACGATGAAATTAAAATCCTTTGCTGTAATATTAACGTTTAAGCACCTGCTCAGTAACTAGGAACTGGGTGTCATCGTTGGAGATAAGTGGGCAAAAATAGTCTTGCAGATGATGGACAGCTAGATATTACTGTTTGTATGCTAGCAACGTTGCACATACACAACCATATTTAACACAGGACGCGTGATGGCATGTTCATCCTGTGCGACAGGCGGCACTTGTGAAGGGATAACTATGGGGTCAGTTCGTTCACTGTAGTCATGCCAAAGCGTACTATGACAACGGTATAAATAGATAGGACCTTTAAGTCGTTGCTCTCACCTCTTGTAAAAGTTTTTCGATAGTGTCCCGCAGTGCCGACGCTGTTCCGTTTGGCTCTTGTGCTGATGGTAAAGGATGAATCAGAGACAGTCTCTCCATCTCCAAAACATGTACTCTGTTCTCCAGATGAGAGGTCTTGAAATTCATCATAACACAAAACGCCATCGAGCAAATAGACATCAAAATGCACAAGGCTGTGGGCAATCCTCCCAAACAATGCAAAAAATTAGATTTCTGTCCATTATTGCTGTCCGTTTTAAGACTTATATTCGATTTCTCCTTTGCGCCCATCCCGGTATCTTCAAGAAGAAAAACTGATGAACTTATTTTGGTGGCACCACGCAAAACAAGACCCTCACTCGTTAAATGATGCGAACAGAAACTGTTATTATCTTAGTCGTATGGTGGGACAGTCAGCATGGGACAACTGAGTTATCGGATGTCACCCCTGCGTTTAAGACCATGAACCACCCTCGTGTACATGCAGCGTGCGCAACTCTGCCCAATTGCTGTTGAGCGTCCGAGCTGGAGGGCGCTTGTTCTCAGCTGTGCACAGTTGCACGCGGGCTGCCAGGTTAAATTGTTTCTCTCTGAGGCATGCGAATCGCAAACCGAAATTGGGGTCCCTCACTTCCTGCGACTGCAAGCTGCAGCCAGTGGATATTAAGACGTGATGAAAAAATATTTTAACCCCTCCATTTGTTTCTTGTTCAAGGTACTGTATATATGTACATTTCTGGTTAATCTCACGTTCACTTTATGGCATACTTTGAATATTTCCAAGTTGAATATTTCACCCGGTGCACTCCTAGGTATTAACATAGGCTAATAAATACTTATGCCAATTCATTTGATCCTTCAGGTGTTGAGTATGCACGCAACCGAATACTATTCCAAATAAATAGTCGCTTATATTCATATATTCTAACTTAATGTTTATCTTGGTCACATTATGAGTGCACATGGAGGGAAAAGTTCCCTTTCACTGCCAAAGCTCAAGGGAACAGTCTGCAAACTTGTTTCCGAGCGCCATCCACTGGACATACGGTTCCATTACACATGGCTACATCAAATTACATCTAACATCAAACTTGCCAGGAACGCTGTCGTTTTAAGGTTCGGCAATAAAAAGAGTAAGACCTCATCTACTTCAGACTAAATACGGTTAATAGAAACATGTGAAAACAAACATGGGCATCAATCCCATTTAATATTCGGTGGTCAAATATATATGACTCATTGTTATTGATCAAAGTGAAACCCACACATGAAAGTAATGCTAGACAAATCGGGTTTATTAAAGACAGAAAAGAGCACATGGGAAATGTACATTATCTACTGACAAGAAATAAATATGCACAGAATTTACAATGTAAATGAGACTGATGCAGTCTGACTAGTCCCTCTCCTTTGGAGCACAAAATAAAGGGGGCAGTGAGAGTTTTGGGTTATTCCTTCTTTAGAGGGTCAAAGAAGGGGTGACTGATGGCCTCCTCAAGGGTGATTCGTTTCGACACGTCGTACTCCATCATCTTCTGAATCAGGTCAAACAACTGCTCATGGTCAGCTCCCTTGGAGGACATGTATTGCTGAGGGCAGAGAAGACAAACTCATTACTTAGAGGTCATGTTTTCGAGTTAATGAAATACACAGCCAGGCATTCCTCCAGTGAAAATGAATGAGAAGTGATCTTCACCTTCAGCGGTTTACAATGCTTCCTCACATATCTGCCACCAGAGCTATGCTCATCCCAGTCTAGCCGTTCATGGTACACAAAACGCTTCTTCCTGTAAACAGATACAAAGATGAGGTTAGGCATATTCGTTTGACACAAACAGCCTGGCTTTGCCTTCCTACGTAGCTCCACTCAATAATCATCTCCCTCCACAACTCCGTCTGGCATGCATACCTCCAGCGTGCAATTGTTTGTCAATGGTGAAATGCCAGACCCTTGTACGAAGCTAAAGCGTAGACCAAGGGGATGGCCAAAGCCAGGCTACGGTTGTTCCAAAAAGGCCCACATGAAGCATGCAACCCTTTGTATAGTGATATTGTAAAAAGAATAAAGCAAACATATGACAGTTCAGTTTTATTTTTTAATTGTCTCACAGCCTTTTCGGGTTGGCACCTTTCTTCAGTGTGAGATATGGTGATTTGTGAGGCGATTAAAAGTAAGACCAAACTGTCCAGTGCTTGCTTTATCTATTCTTTTTCCAAGTTTTGGACTATATGACAACAAAGTTTAAGCACCCAATCACATTAATGTGAGGTGTTGAGCACGTCTGAGCTTTGTTCAAGTTACAGTGATATTGTAAAATTATGAAATTCTGGACTTTCCAGATCTTACCTGGTCTTTTGCATCATGTGTGTGGGTATTGGGCCCAAAACCCTCTCCATCATGGCTAAATGCTCCTTGCTATCGTGCGTCTGCCAAAAGGACAATGAAAGATTAGTCACCATGCTAATAGTATATTGAGTAAAGTATGTAGCATAAACAAAAATTTAAAGAACATAGATCCTTACCTGGAACAGAGTTAGTCCCAGATAATATTCGATCAATATGCACCCGAGACTCCACACATCGCAGGATTGATTCCAGCCCAGTTCTGGATGAACGAAATACAAAACACATTTCAGTAAAGTCTACTTCAAAGCGTGGATGTAAAGACCTATACTCTATGCACATTAACCACAGTTCACACTGCCTGACAGACAAGGATGCCTCACCAAGAATGACCTCAGGGGCTCTGTAATGACGGGTTGAAACAACGGATGTGTGGTGCTCGTGGTCATATATGGCATTCCCGAAATCCACAACCTTGACGTCCAGCCTTTTCAAATTTCGCTCGTCGCGTTTCTGTAACGAAAACCACAGTTATCATTTATAAATCAGTTATAAATCATATAAGTCCATTTTCCATTACAATTTATAACATGAGTTAAGGTAAGGTTAAAAAAAATCAGTACTGTTACAAATTCTTCAAATGTTTTGCCCTAGCTGCTTTTAACACACTTAAATACATTTTGCTTTCTACTGGCAAGAGATGGAAACCAAATAAACTTTTCACCACTATAAAATTAATCTGTACAAACTGATTTAACTTACCATTTTTGCATTGTATTCAATGTCGTAATCAGAGTCCACAAAGAGGATGTTTTCAGGTTTCAGATCAGTGTGAGTGAGCTTGTTTTCATGGAGAACTACCAACACAAACAAAACAAAACAACATTCATACACAAGACCTTCAGTTAGTCTGAAAGAATACAACACGCTACAACTGTAAAACAAAACAAGCAGTTTAAAGACTGCTACATATGGACACACTTACATCAATGTGTAGTGAAACCAAAATGGCTCCAAGCTGTTGGCCAGAATTACCACAGGCCTACGCTTTTGTTAAGTGTCTGGGTCAATTCAGGACCGTGAGAACTAACAGACATTCTACATTCCATATAGGCTGATCGCCTCTTCCAGGTATCAGCCAACAACAGTTAGATGAATCGCCACTTCAAAAGCTGAATTATCACATTCAAGGATACAGGAACCGTGTTTAAGTGGTTCTACTAGATCTGAAGCGCTCAATATATGGAATAATGGAGTTACATTAAACCTTTCTAACTGCAAGGCTTTGCAGTTTCCTGTTGTGTGTGTGTGTTTGAGTGTGTGTCTGTGTGTGTGTGTATATGTGTGTGTACTGAACCAGATAAAGACACAACCGTGTCTCTGGGCTACCTTGGAGACAGCAACAATGCATACTCACAGAGGACGGCTCTGAAGATCTGGTCGGCCATATATCTGATCTGGTCAATGGCAAAGGGCATGAAGCCGTTCTCCTTGAGGAAGTCAAACGTGCTCAGGCCCAGCAGCTCAAACACGATGCAGATGTGTCCGTGGTAATCAAACCAGTCCAGCATCCGCACACAGGCACTGAGAGAGAGAGAGACAGGGAGAGAGAGGGAGAGAGGGAGAGAGAGGCAGAGAGGGAAAGAAAGAGAGAGAGATCCATGACTCAGCACATTCCACACACATGGTTTTATTAGTCAGAAACAGAATGCTTTGCCACATGGTGGAAAAATAACACTAAAGTTGTAGAGTGACAGGACCGATAGGGTCACATGTACCCCATACTAGCCAAAAATTATCTTTATGCATGAAGGACCATAGGAAAATCAAAAACAGACACTGGGCAAAGTTAGGCAGAATATAAGAGCATTGGGAAAACCAATTTATGGGTAACAAGCACGAAAAAAACGGTTGAATTACATTGTACATAAATAACATTATTACTATAACAATAAATACATCACTGAGTTTCTTTAGTAAATGATCAGAAAACATTTTTCTTTGTGGGGCCAGTGCTCAAAACGTTTAATTTAAGAGCACAGCACTCAAAAAAAAAAAGAGTTCCAACAATTGCACAATTATGGTCTACTATGGAGTTTTTTTGATGAGGCAGTAGAATTAATTCCATGGACCACAGTATTGAGTTACAAAGCAAAGTAAACACATTCAGGTACAACCGAACCCCTTGCTACTCACTATTTGCTGTTGTCGTCCAGTTTGTTCATCTGTTCCAGCACCTCCACCTCAGACATGGCAGCTTCGCGGTAGCGATCAAGATTCTTGATAATCTTCACTGCCACACGCAGGCCGTCTCTGAAACAGCATTAAGACCGAACATTACAGCCTGTCGGGCCCTGCTTACTTATGGTCGTGATGAACATGTACTTGCATGCATAATTCATACTGGTATCCATTTACTTACTTTGTATGGTCAATGCATTCCACCACTTTCCCAAAGGCTCCCTCGCCTAGAGTGCACACAATTTCATCTATGTTTGGGAGTAAAAAATACAGCAGTTAGAACCACCAGAAGGAGAGCAATGAACATAACTAGAACACAACTAGACTGAACAACTTCAATTTAAATGGTAATTATTGTTAAAATGTGTTCCTTCCTGACAACATATATAAAACTTTTTGGTTTCCTGAGCAGAGAATCTTTATCAGATTCCAGTTACTAACTGAATTCAAAAAAACATTTCTTAGCCGAAGCAATATCCCCGATGCTAGTCTTCATTGACAAGTCATCCCACCACAAATACAAGAAAAAACAAAACAAAAAAAAGGAACAGAGAGAATAAAGGTATATATTCTATACATCTTGCTCTTAGCATGTCTCCATTGTGATAGATCAGGTGACCCTCCTCATCATCCTCAACACTCCTGGTTCTCTTCCTGCGCTGGCTCCTCTGGAGGGGGGGCAGGTAGGTTCATGGGTACCAGCATCACCACCATCATCACCAACACCACCACCACACACCCGCCAGAACCAGGCCAGAACGCGCCATTCATTCATTCAGCGAGGGGGGTGACCGCAGACGGGACGACATTCGGCCCATTCAGAAACCCGCATCAGGGCCACGGCGGCAGCAATTTCAAATTCATCCCCGCGAAAGGCACAGGGCCCACATAGTGTGTGTTACAGAAGAAAAACATGGCAACACATTTTCAGAAAAAGGGCTTTGGTGATTACAGAGTAGAAATACAATCTTGCAGGTATTCAATGGGAATACCTCAGGCTTAGGAGGTCCCGCATACTCACATTACTGCTTTCAAAAACCAAATCCTCCAGCCATTTTTTTTTTAAAGACTAAACTAAATTTAAGAAACATTACATTGCTTGTGCAGCTACTAAATTACATTTAGAAATCTACATAATTCAAATTCCCTGAACGAAAAAAAAAAAAAGATGCCCCCACAATAACATTCCAACCTAAATAACCTAAGGCATACTGTTTCTGTGTACTTGCTGAGCAGTAGTGAGAGTGTGCATGTTTTGGAAAGCGCCCTACCGAGTCTGAGTGGTGACTCCGGTGCTTGGAGTGGCTGCGGTGGCGCGAGTGGCTGCGCCGCCGGGAGCGATGGTGGCCGTGGCTGCTCCTGTGGCTCTTCCCGCTGCGGCCTGACCGCGCTGAAGACTTGCTGTAGTGGTGCCAGTCTCTGTCCCGCTCACGCTCGCGGTCTCTGTCACGATCACGATCACGCTCCCTGGCGAGGTCAGCCCGGTCGGAGTCTCTCACCCCATAGCCGTCGGGGTCCAGGCTGGCCTCTCGCACTATGCGTCTCTCTTTGATCTCCAGCTTCCTGGAGTGCACGTGACACCTGAAACCAAAACACTGGGTTTTACACAGCTGTTATACATTCTTACAACTATACTACTTTTACAAACACACACACACAGCCCGCCCAACCGACAAAGGAATAGCTTTACTACAACCTTTTCAATCCTGTAGATCAAATTTTGTTTGTTAGATTTTGCTGCTCATTTATAGAGCCCATGCTGCGCAGTAAAGTTTCAAGAAAACTGATCTGAGACAAATCCCACCTACAGTACACTTAAGGATTGCCAAATGTTATGTTATCTGGTTAAGGGTCAATGCCGCGCTTTCCACTCAGGGTGGATTTATCATCCCTTTCAGCAGGACTGATAGGGTCAGGCACATTACATTCTGACTGGACAGGCACCAGGCCGCATCAAATATCTTCCAAGAAAGGAGAGCCGCCAGCCAAGGTGTGCTATACATAGTGGAAATCCCGCCCAAGGAGGATACCAATGCTGCCTCCCTCACACCCAAGATGTACACATGCCAAGAGTGCAAGCCATGCCTTGAGCTGTCAGAACTGTCATCATAAATTCACAGGGACACTGCCACACTTCAAAATATGTCAGGTACGAGCATCTTACTTGACTAAACAAATACTGTTACATCTGATCCACCAATACCCAAAAACTACCAGTCCTTCACATACACACCAAATGGCTTGAATGTATACTACTGATAGTAACGCAGCACATTGTGAACAGAACAAGGCCTATTCCTTTAATAATGATATTGCAAAAATTCACCTTAAACTTTCTTGACTTCTCTACAACCTGGCATGAATCTACTGATACTTCTGCATGTTTTTAATCATAGGCATCACTCAAAACACACACACACACGAATAAAGAAACATTTACAAGTAAATCTTAAAAAAATAAGAGTTTATGGCATGGCACAATCTAGATCAGGAGGAAAATATGGAATAAAAAAATATATTGAAAACTTGACCAAATCAAGCTGAATTGTGTGAACAAAAAATGAGCAAGACATGTAGAACATTGCCAAGATCAACAATGCACAAACTGTGTACCTTAAAACTTTCTGGAGTAGCAGGCCTATTTCTCTATATAAAAATTCATTTAGAGTTTACCAGTTTTCGCTCAAAAAGAATTTGCACTTACCTTTCGTATGTTTTGTAGTGGTGATGCCTTCTTGGTTTCCTGTCTCTATCACCACTTCGCGACCTTCGCCTTGGCCGTTTTCTAACCTCCAGTCTCTCCTCCAAACTGTACTCTGACAACCAGCCATCAGTCGAACGCATTCGCTTGGACTGACGCATCTGCCAAACAAGAATAGAAAAAGGTCGAACAAAAAATACGACGCTGAAGTCAATCCCCACACATTCCTAAGCGTCTTGGTTGTAAAATTCAATACACTGGCAGGGACATCTACAAGTACATCCATATCGCCATCTTCCTCAGGCACACACAAAATAAACTAGCACACAAAGTTAACATTACAACCTGGTGGGCGCATAAATTAAGCACCGGTTGTGCATAACAATGTTACCACCATTTAAAATCAAAGGCAAGAAATCGAAATATTTATTGTTGTGAAAAACGATAGTAGCGCGCGCAAAGATTTGTGGGTAATCCACATGAAGACAGACAGGAACGTCTGGTAAATAACAACAACACTGTATTAAAGTGTACATACCATAACGCTATCTGGACTAATTTGTAAACGACCAGGTTCGTTTTTGAAAGCCCTACAAACTTTCTATTTCGTGGAAACATCAATTAGCTAACGTTAGTTAGCTAGCTAGATTAAAGTTGATTATTGTCGTGAGCTCAACGTTCGTGCTACTTGTTTAACCAAAAATCGATAAAAAAAATAACCCCCTTACCAAACAATATGACGTAAACTTGATAAATGGTAGTAAGCAACAGACTTGTGGTATGTAGTTGTTTCTAGACACGTGTTTGGATACATACGTTATGTAAGACTTCTCGTTAACTCTAACGTTAGCAAGCGAAGCTGGGTAAACGTCATTGGCAAGCTAACGAACAAAGGCTATATTATGTAGCAAACACCAGCTAACTTCGCTAACCATATTAAAGAGTACTACACGACAATAGGCACAATTTCAGTACAAACAACACTCGCACATACGAACTACGAGCGTTACAACAATTTATCACCGAATAAATAACAACCTAGATATATCATAGTTATGTTAAGAGATAGTAACCCATAATTGTGTCCTTCGTTAGCTATGCTAGCAACAAAATGGTTAACGTTCGTCAGGCCTGTTTTAGCTTGGGCTATTATGAGCAACATCATAACGTTAGAACTATAATCATTATAAATAAAATGAAATTCTATACTTAATAAACGTTGTACTTAAATTACACATATATCCTCACCTCGAATGACTCGTTAATTCTAATCTTGATATAAAAGACACAGTAACACACGACGACTTCTGTTATATTCTGTTTCACCACGTCGAACGTTCCAACCTAAAATGGCGACGGACTCTGTACCCAGCCCAATTATTTACATCGTAGACGGGAAATGTAGTCAAGTTTGAGGAAATGATGAAATAATTTACATGACAAACACAGCCTGAAAATGTGTAATGTAGTCTACGGATTCTTTTTTTGATACCATGAACAAGAATCACATTTTAAAAGATAGTCAAACCCACAGAATTATTGATTCTAGGTCAAACTAGGCACAGAGAGGACTAAAAACGGAGACTATTGCACGAATCCTGATATAGAAACGAGACAGGATTATTTTTTTCTACACAGACTGTAGTTTCAAGCCTAAAAACTGGCGAAACAAAATTACTGCATGAAAACAGTGCTTTAAATGAACAATGAAGCTAACTAATAATAAGATGTTTACAATGAGATGTTGTTTGCTTAACTGGCAAAATGGTTCCTGATGGAGGTGCTCACCTAGAACCAAACTATGAATTTATTCTATGCAGGTTATTTGAGGAATAAATATAGGCCTACTTCTTCTTTACAAATGTATAATAGGCCAAGCCTATACATAAATCTGCCTAAATCCAAATCAAATCACCTTAACCATGCCACAATTTAACACGTCAGCCCACACTGTGCAATACAAATTTGTTGTTTTTTTTATTATTATTATTATTATTATTATTATTATTATTAAAACAGATTAGAGTATAAAGGAAAAATACTTACATCGAACAGCCTATGTGTTTCAACTTTGCATTGTTGGCCCAAGTAGTGAAGAAAGACATCAAGTGTCTTGGGATTCTTATAAATCTAAAATACATATTTATTATTATAGTATTTATGCTATAAAATTGAATATTAGATGGTTACTGTGAGGCCTAAAGTGGATGGTTGTAAACAACCCTTGATGCCACTTAGTTTTATGATTAATGCCTGGTGCCATGCATTCTCCAAACACATGGTAAGATAGTTTCAGTTACACTTACAACTTCAGCGTGTTATCCAGTGTTAGCGCCTTCTATGTAGAACTGGTCATCATCCAAATAATTCCATGAAGGCGTATCATAGGCTAAGTGTCTTATTCCTATTTGGCATATTTAGAAGACTTCTAAGTGTTGCTTACAGTTCAACCTTCATTGTTTTATTTTTTGTTAGTCTGTTTTGTTTGTTTGTTTTTTAAACTCTGCAAAATGTGACAGAGATTTACTTTATTCCTCAGTCTATTAGCCTACTTTATACCCTGATGTACACATTAAATTATATTCAGTATAATTTAGTGTAAATGAATCACAGTGAATTTTGAACATGGTAATAAGTTTAGATAGGCATACTGTGCAAATCCTAGTGCAGATGATACAGAACTCCGGGGTAATCCATCACACATGATTATTACAGATACTGTTTCTAAAAGGTGCTGATCCCTTCTGTCCTGCTGTGACCTTTCTCACTGCTCCCACTGTCTCCTGACATGGAGTGGTAACCATTTCATGGCAATGAGGTGTGGGTGCAGTTTATTAGCTCTCTGCTAATCTTAGTTTTTACTATGTGTTGGCACACACAGATGGATCTCAGCCTTTAGGTCTGCTGCTTACATTATTATTCATTCCCTTTGCTCCACAAGCATTCATTTTTTTTACTCTTGATAGAGATGTGTAGTTGATCAGGTACATAAGTAGTTGATTCATTAGGCCCACATAAATTGAACCAGACCAGTTAATGTCATTCTATGCTTTTATCGGTAGATGGCAGAAGTGGCTGTTCCAGAGATTTCCAGGGAAGGTCGTGGGCAAGAGATGCAATCTTCCAGACAGGGCCAATTACCATGGTGAGTTTCCTTAAGTAAATGAACAAAATGAAGCACAGGATAATATTTCTCTCCAGTCACCCCACTGCTGTATTTTTTGAAGAATCTCCTAAAGATAGACAGATTAATTGACCCAAACCATGGAAAAGCAGACAACACAGACACCCCCTCCCCATCCTCCAAGAGCCATGTTTCATTTCAATAACGGGTGAACTGAACTGAGAGGAATGAGCACTAAGAAAATGAGAGGCGGGTGTGAGATGGAGGGGGTGGGGTGGGGTAGGGTTGGTGGGTAATGTGACTGTTTTCATTTTCCGAAGAGCCCTCTCTCTACTTGTGAATGCCTTGAGACAGGTGTATTGACACAGAGGGAGTTGAAAGCTCTCAGTGGTAATTGGAATAGGTTACAGTGATAGACTGAATCTCTCTCTCTCTCTCTCTCTCTCTCTCTCTCTCTCTCTCTCTCTCTCTCTCTCTCTCTCTCATATTCAAGGGATGATGTGATGATTGTGAATTTGTACCAATGACATACAAATTACCCCTTTGTTTATGCACTTTACATGAACAAGTCATCTTCAGAAGAGACAATATCCATAACTGCCATTTGCAAGGTTTCGGAGACAGTTGTTAGATTTGCATGTCTTCATTTCTCTACTGTGTGACTTAGGTCTCTGGGCAATTGACAAACGCCACTTGACTGGCGTATCTGAAAAGCAATTTATCTGGCCATTCTGAAATAGCTGACGGCTAACAGAAGCAGTGCAGTAGGTCACAGTGCCTCAAGGGACACTTAAAGGATGTTGGTCAAAGAGAATATAACAGGTTCCTATCTACATGCAGTGAGAAGACTTTCAGTATGCACTACAGAGAAATTAGCCCTAGCTAGCTAATTGGCCACATATGACTACAATTCCTCTCTAATTGTTTTGGTGCTGAATACAGTGATTTTTTTGTATTCATGATTGTGTTTTTTTCCCCATGGTAATTTTGGCTATCTGGGGTCAGATCAGTGGCCTTATCATTCCAGCCAGGCCTCAGTGGTCTGATGGGGTCCACAGAGGCTTCTAAAGAAGACCATTTCTCGTGCCAAATGAAGTGAACCTCTTTCATCAGGATCAATATATCCCTGAGATTCAGCTTGAGCAGGGCCATAAATCCTGCATGGTGGGATAAGGAAACCAGAAAGAGAAGGAGAGAGAGAGAGAGAGAGAGAGAGAGAGAGAGAGAGAGAGAGAGAGAGAGAGAGAGAGAGAGAGAGAGAGAGAGAGACTCAGCCATAGTGGGGGAGGGATGGAGAGAGTGGGTTGAAGACTCGAGCGAAGCTCCTCTTAGTGTAATGGACGACGGTTCAAAAGTTGAATGTGCCGGGCAGCTGCTCACATCTTTATGACCTCTTGAGTCATTGTGAGCGGGTGAGGGCCGATCACATCGATGGCCATTAAACCAGATGCCTGGCGGGCGGAATGGAGGGAGGGAAGGAGGGCTCATCGTGTGTGTGTGTGAGTGTATGTGTGTGCATATCCGTGTGTGTGCATGTAAGTGTGTGTGTGTGTGTGTGTGTGTGTGTGTGTGTGTGTGTGTGTGTAGTGGTGGTGATGGTGGCGGTGGCGGTGGGGAGTATGCATTAGGGAAATTGCCCCTGCCTGAGATGCAGCACTGTACTGAAGTAATTACAGCTGGTGGCGGGATGCTGAGGCCAGGCTTTGCCTCTTTGGTCCAGACTCTTCTGCCGCAGAGCTCGCCGCCAGTCCACCCCCCCACCCGCTCGACTCCACACACACACACACACACACCACCCTCCATCCTCAACCACCACCACCACTGCCCGCCTCCCTTCACCCAAACACACACACCCTCAGCCCCACCCTCCCTATCTCCCAGAGCACAGTGGTGCCAAGGGAATGGGACAGTATGTTTATTGATGAGATGAATGGGGAGGGAGATATCGGGAGAGGCAGACGAATGCGCACAGCAGTCCGACCATGGCAGCGCGGTGGAGCCTGCTGCGCTCGGGTGCCCTCAGGTTGGCCAGCAGCAGCAGCAGCAGCGTCCGTAAGCCGACGACAATGACACGGCCGTCCGCCCATCTCCACTGAGCACGCCGGCTAATGATGATGGACACCCACCGAGGACGATCGCCGTGGTACGGCTAGAGGACTCTAGGCGAGAGACAGCAGTGACGGACACCTGCAGCATGGGACTCACCTGCTTCAAGTCCTGGAAGTATGACAGCACTACACAGAAAGGTGAGTGAGATGTGCCTGGACACCTTCCAACTGGGTTTGTGTCATTCGCTCATGTAATTTCAATCTCCTTGGCAGTGTTGTTGGCATTTCAAAGCTTTATAGGCATAGTCTTACTTTAATTGTTTTTAAGTAATAAACATTCACATAAGAAACTTTTTCTGAGTCTAATGTACAGTATAACATACATGTAATCTTGAAATAACCATGTAATGACAACAACACACTGAGTGGTTTATCTGAAAAACACTACATACTCAGTTTGAATATGAATATGGGTGTAGTGTATAATTTTCAAGTGTCACTACTGATGTTACACCAAAGAACACCTTTATAAAAGTCAAAAGTCCTGGAAACCCCTCACCAGTGTCAAATGTCAAGGGCAAGTTCGTGCTCTTCACCAGAAAATGTATTGATCAGCGTCAACAAATTACTTGTATGTGTACTGAACTTTTAACTGTTGATCTCAAGGGAGCCTCTTATGATATCCCCCAGAGAATATGAGGAAGGTATTTCAATTCGGAAAACAGCCCGAATGAGAATTGAGAGAGAGAGAGAGAGAGAGAGAGAGAGAGAGAGCATACATAAAAAAGTGGAGTGCTAAAGCTATACCTAATGTGGTTCTGCTCAACAGTGACACTGAGGAGAGATATGACTTCCGCCTATTGGATGGCCACATACAGAAGCAGACAGAAGGAGAGAGGAGTGAGAGACTGGGTTGGCAGTCTCTTAACTCAGTCTGTGATTTACCGTTGCAACCTGATGGATGGCTGAGTAGTGACTGGGGAAGAGGAGGGCACTCAAAATAATGAGATGGAACGGCTAGCTAGGTTACCTCAGGCTATAGGAGACAGACATCTCCTATAACGATAGCATAGAGAAACATCCAACGCAGGACAGGAAGACAGAACAGGACAGTCAGACAGACAGTCCAGAGAGAGAGAGAGAGAGAGAGAGAGACGGAAAGATGTACATGTAGTGTTTGACAGACAGACTGAAAAGTAAATGGGGAGCTAATGTATTGATTGCTCACAGTCAGCCAGTTGCTTAGGCCAAACTCATTTTTTAAAACTGCCCGGTAGCTGGCCAGTTGCTATGGTCTCATTGGCCAATGGGATTGCAGGACCTGACTGGGCAAAAACAATAAGAAGCAGTGCTCAGTCTGCCAAGGGGAATAGTGGCTTAATGTCACCTGACATTTGAAGATGTATTTTTATGTTTCATAGTTCATGAAAGGTAAAAGCGTTTCAATTTGATGCTCTGGTAAACAAATCTCTATTTTTAATTTGTCACAATAAGAGCACTTACAAGTTGTAAGTTACAACATTGACATCTTCAATGTGAAACAATTATCTCTTACTCAATAAGGCACAAGAGAGTAGTTAACCTGTAAAATATCACTGAATATTCCATAATCTTTGCTGTTCAAGAACATAATTGCATTACATGACTATCCTGATGTGGTCCAGTATTTCATAGGAATGGTGATACGCTGTTCACTTTTCTTGAGTTACTGTCACATACTACATGCAGTGTGTAGATTAAAATGGAACAGGATCCAGGACAGGTATTGATAAACCACTTAGATGGCTGTTTTATGTTTTACAGCTCTGAGGCTTGTTAAGGAAAGTGTCTTCTGTGAAATTAATGACTGCACTCCCCCGCAGACTGACTGGAATAGAGAGCACAGTTTAATTGTGGCCGAGACTCCCTCCCTGATTGATACCTTGAGAGAAATGTATTTGAAAAAGACAGCAAGCGAGACTCTCCTTTTTTTTAAATTAAATTATGAAAATCAATGAGTGCTCCTTCCGCTCTAAGCCCTTAACTGTGCTTGTGGATATAAGGAAATGGTGATTCAATTCATCCTGGGCTTTCGTCCAGTTCTCACGCGCACTCACCTTCCAAAAGGACGCAGTGACCGTGAGTGCCCGGATCCCCATTTGGCTGTGCCGTTAAAGAAAAATGACCTCCTTTAATTAGGGGAAATTAATTTCTCCTGTGCAAAAGCTCCTAGCTCCAAGGGGGGAAAATGCTTATGAAAGCATGCTTATGGGCTTAAAGACATAAATCTTGACCTGCGTAGTATTTCGCTTATGATTTTCAGACACCCATGTGCATGATTCTCCACGCCTGTTTCTCTCACGCCTGAGATGTTTTGTGCAGATCTCCCTAGATGAGCAAAGCCATGCTGGCGTGGCAAGAGTTGGAAAACACTGCTATCTGATTGCCTGAGAGTGGGGATTTGTTATGTTTCACTGCCACTGTGGTATGGTAGAGAGAGAGAGAGAGAGAGAGAGAGAGAGGAGCCTTGTGGGTGGGGGGTGCACACATCTTTTTACACTTGGTTGTGTGGAGCACCATCAGCTCTGGCACATCACAACACAAATCTGACCACAGCCTTAACAGGGCCGCCATCACTGGACATCTGATTAGAATCACGTTCCACATTCCAGCTGAAATTTTAGAAGACGAACGATCAAAAGGACTTAAACAAAATCAGAGAGAATTTATATTATATATTGTAGATCGTAAACGTTCTGTATGGGTGTCCTCCATCAGGTCGACTTACAAGTCTAAAAGCAGACAGAGCTGGAGTCTTTACTGTAAAGGGCAGGCACAGCCCAGGCATCTGAATGGATTAAAAGTTAACTCACGGCCCCTCAGAGAAATGTGCTGTCTCTCTAAATGTACTGTTTAGGGAAGAAAGGGCCATCAGTCTGAATCAGTGTATAAGTGTATATGGTTTGGGTTACTTACAGAGCCATCTCCATAATGACACACATATTGATCCACGAGGTAATTAGTTCACTGAACATAATAAGAAATACAGAAATGTATTATCCTCTCTCCTCTCTTGCCATAGACACACACACATTCTCTCTCTCTCTCTCTCTCTCTCTCTCTCTCTCTCTCTCTCTCTCTCTCTCTCTCTCTCTCCCTCTCTCTCTCTCACTCTCTCACACACACACACACACACACACACACACACACACACACACACACACACAAACGCACACAAACACATCAATTGTAGATGTCTCACTGTCCTTGTCTGCTCTTGCTGTGTTCCTGTGTCTCTCAGGTGGAAACAGAGATGTGCTAGTCAGTCCCGGCTCCTACTTCTTCCTCTCTAACAGCTGTGGGCAGGGGGAGGAGTGGCTCAAGAGCCTCAACAAGGGTGTGTGGATACCTTTCACAGGTAAATGCAAATTCATATGCGAATTATATGAATGGCTTTTATTACTTTGCTGTGTTTCATTGACATACACCATACAGACCACAACCCCCACACACACACACACTCACACACATAGGCATGCATGACCACAGGCGTTTCTAGTTACAAGCATACTTTGTTCTTTTGGGAAGATCAGTGTGATCACAGATATCTCACTCAAGCCATAACAACTTAAGAGTACACTCATTGCGCAACACAGTAAGAACATCCAGGTAATGCAGAAGATATCTGGGAAATCCCAGTTACTTCTTTTCAATATGTCTGCCCTGAATGCATCAACAATACACCCTGACGTAATACAAATGTTAACATGGATCAACGACCAGCCAAGTTCTTTCAGTTCTCTCATTTGCAGGTAAAAATTTGAATATTGCATTTCAAACTCAGCTTGAGATTCTTTGGCCCCCTCAACAGGGCCTCTGTGCTGTGTTGGCTGGCAGAGACACCCTGTACCCTGTCTTGTCTGTGCAGCCTTGTGTCTGCCTTGGCTACGTGCCTGTGACTCTCAGATTGATGTACACGATTGTTGTCTTAACGAGGCATATCCAGTCCCCATCATTTTCCAAGACTGCACATGAAGAACTGTATCCAAAGGGGCTTTTGCCCTACACAGTCATTCTGTTACACAAACAACAGCTAGAAGGGAACGAAGAGCAAAAGTAATGTTTACTCATTTTTTAACTGTAAGTGCTTTATACCACTGAATGAATGGAGAAAATTCATTTATTGCCAGTATTTAACTTTTCAATGAAGAGCCTATTACTGAACAGCAGCTGAAACTGTTGACTGTTTTTAAAAAAGGACTTCCTATGTGTGTGCTTGTGGCGTGTGTGTGTGTGTGTGTGTGTGTGTGTGTGTGTGTGTGTGTGTGTGTGTGTGTGTGTGTGTATGTGTGTGTGTGTGTGAGTCACACACTCTTATAACGACCCAACTCTCACGTCTGGGTCTCATGTTCACCCTAACCCACCACTTGTTTCCCAGGAGGAGATTAACATTCCCAAATGAATTCCCCACACAGCCTCGGAGCCATCCGCCACTCAAGACCCCGCAGGGGTCTTCACCTTTTGTCTACACACACCGCCGAAACATCCACAGGTCAAGACTGCCCCAGACGAAGAGAGCCGTACAACCCCGAAGCTGTCAAAACTCCTAAGACTGAGCATCGACCTGATATGAAGACCTCTGTTTGGAAGTGTTTGAACAGCTGATGGATTAATATTGAGTTTGCCTGCAGGGACACAGTGAAAAACACAGGAAGGGACACATAGGAGCTATAGGTAGAAGCAAGGGCCACAGGGCAGAGAAAGTTCCACCTCATTTATTTTTGGGCCAATCCACAGCTCTGTTCTCACTTGTTAATGATTCCCCCAGAGAGAGGGGGAAAAAGAGAAAGAAAGAGAAGGAAAGAGTGGGTGATGGTGTCACCTTGGCCACTCTCCAGTGAGCGTAGTGTGAGGTATTCTGACACCAGAGTGAGGAGGCGGGTGAAGAGGAATGCAGAGTAGGGAGAGAGAAAAAGGGAGCGAGAGAGAGAGCGAGAGAGGGAGGGAGGGGATGGGGTTATAGCTTTCATACAAAGACAATAGAACACAAACTAAAGTGGTAAAGAAAGTCAAAGGGAAGCCAAGGTTACGAAAACACAAGAAGGCACAGAATCTCACAAATCTGTTGGAGCAGAGAGCGAGGGAGCAGAAGGTTGGAGACTGCAGAATGTTGAACTCAGAGAGTCTGAGAACACCCTGAACCACAGCACACCGCCACCTCTGTTTCTCAACAAGACAGCTTATGCCCCATCATCACCAGCCTTATCATGGACACTACAGAACTGCTGAAGGGACATTGATGTGGATGGCACCAAGGGAACGTCCATGTGACCACGGTTGTGACCTGAAATAGACTGACCGCTCACAGTGGAATCTGGCAGCACTTCGACACCATTCTCTCCACATACATCCTCGGCATTGTGAGCGAGCAAGCGAACAAACAAACGAACGGGCGAGCAGGCAGCGCTACGATTTCTATGTCACATGGCCGGGCCCAGGTATGCTCCACTCAGAGAAGCCTAGCTCAAGCTGTTTGAGGTCAAAGGTCAAGATTAACGTCCACAGAGGAGAGGGAGGTGGACAGCTCCAGGGGGGAAGAGCTCTCTACCCACTCTGCCACTATGGACACCTGCTGGTTACCCTTGACTCAGTGACACGTTGAATTACTGCCCGACTCCTCAAGATGACCATATAATCCTGGGTCATTTCACATCCGCTTTGGATTTCGAGGAAAACGTCTGGATAGGCAGTTTTCTACCGACAAGGAGAGAAGTCACAGCAATGCTGTTAAATTTTCTTCTCTGATTTGTTTTTAGATAATTTTATACGGATCTCATTTGGAATTTTTCGGGGGATATGCGTGGGGCTTTTTTGGGTGTGTGTGTGTGTGTGTGTGTGTGTGTGTGTTTCTGTTTCTGTCTCTGTTTAAGGGGTGTACTGATATAGGGTTTTTCCATCACAGCACTGATGCATCTGATTAGAACATAGACTCGAACTGGAGAGTCTTTGTTGTACACGTTCAAGAGGAGGGAAAAAAACTTCCTGTTCCACTCTGCTTTTTTTATCTGACCAAAGGAGTCTTATCTTGTTCAGATGAAGATGGAACAGTGGGAGGATGACTAGGAATATGAGGAGAGAAGGCTAAAGAAGAAAACAAAATCACAGAACACACACTTCTAGGCAGAAGAGAAGACGAACAACACAACACAAGGAGATATCCACAAGGACATGGAACTCTGTGTCAGCGCTAAGAGAATATACTCCAAAAGTCGGTAGATTCTAAGCCTACATGCCTAGAAGTCCAGGCAGAGTGCGGAATCCCGAGAGAGACAAAACGAACGGGAGCAGAGGTGGTGAGAGTGAAGCGATCATGCCTGAGAACAAACTTGCTGTGTGCCGGACGAGCAGCTACCTCTCACACTCGGCTTACAGGAAGATCAAACGAGTGTTGAGTTTCCGAAGGCGTGAGTAGAACAGGATAAACACCAGATAGACTTGCAGAATGCTAAACGTGTGTTGAGTTGCTGTTTAGGTCATTGATTTTATGTCTCTTCAAAAGAAGAGTGCTAGAACTTCACTTTGGTAATCTTTCCTTCTTTACATCACAATTACTCATCTGGCTTTTGGGTGACTATTTTATCTACTGTGGCTTCAGTCCAGCTGTCTCTCTGGGTCTGTCTTTTTCTCTCTATTCCTCACACTCTTGTTTCTCTATTTCTCTCTGTCTCTCTCTCTCTCTCTCTCTCTCTCTCTCTGTTTTTTTGCTTTCTCTCTCTCCGTCTCACCCATACAGTCAATAGTCTCACCCTTGTTTCTGTCTCTCTCCATCTGTCTCTCTCTCCCTGGTTTTGTCTTTCTCCCTCTCTCCGTCTCACCCTTGTTTCTGTCTGTCTCTTCCTCTGCCAGGTGTGTTTGGCCAGCGGTTGGATGAGACGGTGCTGTATGAGCGGCGCTATGGGGTCCACATGGCTCCGCTGGTGGTGGAGCAGTGTGTGGACTTCATCCGCCAGCACGGCCTCACAGAGGTGGGGCTGTTCCGCCAGCCCGGTCAGGCCACACTTGTCAAGGAGCTGCAGGAGGCATTCGACGCCGGAGAGAAACCCTCCTTTGACAGGTGCACTCACACACTTACAGCCACACACACACACACACACACACACACACACAATGTGATGCAGAGAGTGTGTGTTTTTTTTTATGTAATGTTAGCATGCCTGTGCAGGTGTTTATGTTAGTGTTTGCCTGTTTGTGTGTGTGTGTGTGTGTGTGTGTGTGTGTGTGTGTGTGTGTGTGTGTGTGTGTGTGTGTGTGTGTGTGTGTCTATGTGTGTATGTTCTCTTCCCAGCAGTACTGATGTGCACACAGTGGCATCTCTGTTGAAACTCTACCTGAGGGAACTCCCTGAACCGCTAGTGCCATTCTCTCGCTACCCAGACTTCCTCATCTGTGGCAAGAGACTCCCTGCCGACAGGAAGCAGGTGAGAACTTCTCGCATGACACAAGTAGTGGAGATAGACAGTACACATGTACTGTACTTTAATCATTTAAATGGTGGTATTGTACATGTTGTACTGAATGTGTGTATGCAGCTTCATTTATGATTATGATGACATTAGAAAGAGATTGAAATTACTGTATGATGAATAGTGTTAGTGCTATAAACTACCGCATTGGTAAGCCAATAATACATTCTAAGTCAGTTTCATAATATTCTGTCTGTTTTGGTTAATCAGGGATTGCTTGAACTGAAGAATCTGCTTCATGACCTTCCTGTTGCTAACTTCAATCTGCTGAACTACATTTGCCAGTGAGTTGTAAAAAGTTCTTATTTTTTTCTGAGATAAGGTGTACAGTAGATGTAAATTTTGTTTTGTGCAAAATTTCGTACATATTTGTTTTGGACATGCACAGAAAATGTGAGTAGGTGGTTTCCCACAATGCCCAATGAACAATGAGAAGATTGAACACCAATACACCATTGGTGTGTTGGAGTCAAAAATGTGATGGTGTTGTACCTGTGATCTGCAAAGGCATTTCTTTAGTGTTCAGTGTTCATAGCCAGAAAGGCCAACAACAACCAAGCCAATTACACAACAGGACACAAGAAATAGCAGTGCAAACTACACATTGGTCTGCCAGTTCAGAAACTGTTTAACACCAAGATTCAAAAAAGGGTAGAAGAAATATCTCTCTAGAGCACAAAATGACACCTTTACTGTGTGTAACAGGTACCTCTCATTGGTGCATTGCAGGTTTTTGAGTGAAGTTCAGACTTACTCAAGCAGCAATAAAATGAGCATTGAGAATCTGGCAACCGTTTTTGGGCCTAACATTTTACGGCCTAAGGCAGAGGATCCTGAAAGCATCATTGGAGGTAGGTTTAATGTATAGATATGAGGAAAAGGGGATATACAGTATACATAAATACAGTATATACCTACATACAGTACCTACATACATGCATAACTACTTCTATATACATACATATACATACATACATACATACTTACATACTGTACATGCATACATACAATTGACAAAATATATCTGATGATTAGACTAACTAAGAGTCCTGTATGCCAATTAGCAGTCTAGTGCCATTGTGTTTTTGACTCTGTGGTCTCCTACTCAAGGAGCGGCCGTGATCCAGCACCTGATGTCCGAGCTCATTAGGGAACACAGCCAGCTCTTCTCCAAAGACAGGGATGCTGATGATACCAGGATATCCAGACCTGCTGCCATGTCCCACCGACACAGCAACCAGGCCGAGTGGATGTGCTCCGAGTTGGACCCCCAGGACAGCGACTCCCACCTGGAGGTCGCTGCCGACTGCCTCTCCTCCCCCCACCACCACCACCAGGCCTCAACGCCCTGCTCGCGCCAGCTGTCTCTCCCACTGACTACTGAGAGACGGGTGTCGTCGCACAGCCCCAGGGAGAGACGGAACTCACCCTTTGTGACAGAGACTGTGACATGTCAGATGTCTGCCACGGCCTTGGGTGCCAGTCTGCCCGATCCAAAGTGCTTCAGCCCCGGCCCGTCAAAGAGCCACTCCCCTCAGGATTCAGGACTCGCCCCTCCCCCCACCAATCCGCCCTCTCCTGCCTTACCTGAGACAGCAACGCTGGAGGGTCCGCAGCAGCAGCCTGCAGATCTGTCCGGTGTGGAGGAGGAGCCAAGTTGGACGGCTGAGACGGACCCAGCAGGGAACAGCGGCAGCAGCGATGCGCAAGACAGCACCCTCTCCGTCTATGATAACATGGATGCCATGACGTACGTCGTGGGTGGTGGCGGTGAGGGCGATGACGAGGCGGCTGATACTGGCAGCGGCTTTTGCACAGCCGAGGCAGAAGGGGGCACCAGCGCAGCGGGCAGTGCCAGCTCGTGGTCGTCCTGCGAGGTCTTACTCCAGGACGCTGCCACCACCACCACCCGGAGTGGGAGTGGTGGTCCTGCCAGCCCGTGCCAAGCTTCCGTCAGTTTTCCCTCGCTGTTCCAGGAGGACCATGAGGACCGGGACATCCACCCCAACTCACCTGCCTCGTCTTCTGTCCCCACCGATGCCCCTCTGAGTACGGGGAGCAGCGAGGTCTTCCTGCCCTCTGCACCTCCGGACCCCCACATGCCACCCACTGCCACCCATGCCATGCACTGCCTCCTGGCTGGACTGAGACAACAAATGGCCAGGCAGAAAGCAGAGTATGAAGCTCGGATCCAAAGGTAAGCATGCATACCAAGCCTAAATACACACCACATTCATTTGAAAATAACTACATTTATGTGTTCAGTTTTAGTGATGTATGTTTTACATACAGTAGCCATACAGGGAAAGACTTAAACTTTTTTTTTTTTTTTAAACATGTATTGTATAGGTCTACTAATATTATGTGTAGCTTTATTTTCTGCAAGGAATTTAAATCCACACTCAACCACTACAGTGATTTCTTACTTAATAAGAAGCTTGTCTGTCTGAGAGTCAGTGAGACTTATCTGAAGTGGGTGTATGATCAACAACATCTGTATTTGTAGGTTAGAGCGAAAGAACGAGACACTTCAGGTTGAGGTGGAAGGGCTGCGCTCGAGCCTCGAACAGCAGCGTCGGTGGTTCAGCGTGGCCGAGATCAAGATACGCAACGTGGAGCGTGCTCGAGCCGACGCAGACCGACGGAATGCCGCCCTGCAGAAGGAAATGGAGCAGTTTTTTGACACTTTTGGCGACCTCACTGCTGAGGCAAAGAAAACAGAACGCATCATACAGAGCTTCTGATGTTTGAACACCAAAATGCTTTTATTGACCCAACTGGAAGACAGTCCACTGTCCAGTATTTCCTTATCAAGGGCTCCCAAAAATCCTGAAACCAGCCAAGTTTCAACCTTGAAATGCCCAATCTTGACATGGATTCTGTTAAAGCCAACTCACCTGGGATAATAGAGTGGAAGAGCCCAAGTTATATGCAATACTCTCTCTACAAGTAGAGGGGGGCGGGTAACGTTTAAAAAAGTGTGATGAACAAGTCTTGGGAAGCTGTTGTCCTGGATCGTTGCAAGGTGCTGGAAGCATGGGTCGGATTATTGGACCGCCGGTTAGCCTATAGGACTATATTCCACTCCTAACATGATGGAAATTTGATTTGCTTGAAATCACATGTAACAGTATGTGGAATGACTCATGTATGGTTGGTATCATAGTTTATCACGTTTCAACTCTTGAAGCTGATCTTTTACAGAGTGCTTGATAAACATACAGATGTAAATAATAGTTAATTATGCACTCATTTAACTGCCATTCATTTATTACACTAATAAAAGACAGCGAGTCTCAAACATACTACCCTGTGTATATATTATTTTGTATGGATGTTCTTTATTTTCTCCTCCCTTCAAAACAGAGGGCTTCATTGCAATTCTGCTTGGCCACAATTACTGTACTTTTATCATAAAGTTGTGCATTTCACATGAAACCAACTGGGGTATGATGTCAGGGGCCACCTGAGTTGCCATAGTAGCCTTCAAGCATATCCAAATAATCCAATAATGCTACATCATCAAGGTGAGGTGGGAAAGTGGAGTGAGAAAAACAAGTCATACATTATCAGACACAGCAACTTATTTCACAACAACGGTTTTTAATGCAATACTAGTCTACATGATTTGACTAAATGTACAGGTATTGGTGAAAATGACACATTTCTTCTGAAATGTCCCAACTTGTTGATGTGGGTCTGGATTGTCAAATAGACAGGCAAACACTGCGACATTCACACAGATCTCTCGTCTCCCTCTTTACGTGTTGTAATAAACACACTATGAAAAAGCCCTTTCAAAAGCTGAGGCCGATGCTCAGATCAGTTTACACACCTGACACAAAACAGACAGTTGACATCAGTGTTCTAGAGTGTGATGAGCGGAGGTGTGCGGATTGGACAACACAAAAAGACACCAAACAGACTTGATAAACAATAGTTGGTGAAGCACTATTGCCTTCAACTGTATTTTCATGCAGACATTTGTAAAGGAAGCAAAAAAAAACAAAACAAAATAAAAAATACACAAGACACATCCACAATCCATGGCCCAATGTGTGTGAATGGGAAGCAGGATTATATTTTGACACAGGAATTCTGTTGGAAAAAGGAAAGGTAAACAATCAAACTGGTCTGATAAAAATAATACCAATAAAATAAAACGAAACAAATCAGTCTTGTCCTTAGTGAAACACATATCCATCACACGGACCTTTAAAGGTGGATATGCTGTGATACTCGGGTGTTGTTTAAGGCAAATGCAAAAATGTACAGCTCATCCAAACTTGAGTACTCTCCTAAACACCTTGACTCCAATAACCTGAAATATGACCAACAACAGAGGCCATCTCAATTCAGTAACTCTATGGATGACACCCTATGGTGTCAAGCACAGATGAACGCTTTGGTTCCTGACCTTCTGATCAATTTCAAGTGTAAAAGTCCAGCAGTGGCCCGGACTATATAATCTACGATATGTAGCAATGATCAGAGACAAAGTGACCATCAGCAGCCTATGGATGAAGAGCGACAAGACACAGAGGGGGGAGAAAGGCAGAAAGAAAGAAAGAAAGAAAGAAAGAAAGAAAGAAAGAAAGAAAGAAAGAAAGAGAGAGAGAGAGAGAGAGAGAGAGAGAGAGAGAGAGAGAGAGAGAGAGAGAGAGAGAGAGAGAGAGAGAGAGAGAGAGAGAGAGAGAGAAAGAAAGAAAGAAAGAAAGAAAGAGAGAGAGAGAGAGAGAGAGACTTCTTGATCCATAACATTCTTAATCTGACTGGTATCCCTCAAATATACTGTACCAGCATCTACAGGCAATGGATCTGTAATTGAGCCCAATCCACACACAGGAAGATGGGAAATATAAAACAGGGGAACACTGATGGAACACCGGATCAGTTGGAGTGGGAATGGACAGGAGGAACTTTGTGGGGTGACAGAACAATAGGATGGCCAACCAGCAAACAGCTTTTGGGAGGACATGTAGTATTTAAGGAGAAATGAAGAGAAATGACCTTTGACCCCTCTCTCTCCATTGACTGACGAAACCGCTGCGGCAACCAAGGGCCGTAGAGTTCTTTAAGAAAGTGCTCAAAATGTACAGTGTCACTTTAACTTGTGTCCCTTAGGCGGGTCTGTCTGTTTGAACATACTCTGTGCAAGCTCACTTTAAAACACTTTGGCGTGAATCTAACGTTCACGTCCCAATTCATCCATTACCATTTCCAAATTTATATTTTGCTTCAAAATAAATGGAAATGTCTTTTGTACAGTACTTATGCCTTTGCACGCTCGGAGAAGCTGTAAAACCATGTTTCCACAGCACAAGAAAAAAAAAAAAAAAAAAATCAATACATTTACACATTTATATACCTATATACATAAACACAACCTAAAGGCTATACGCATGAGATCCATTACTCTCAAGCCCTTGACAATGCAGACCATAAACGTGGAATACTTTTTCTATATACACAACGCAGGCACTACTTTCGTCTACATGTGTACAGGCATACTTAGTATGTTGCATTTAGGGCTTTTTGTCATTTTGCAGCTAACATGCAACTGGATATTTTTGAACACCACAGGTTATCCTGATGTCACAAACTCAAGAGGATTCTGCACGTATTGCATATACTATTAAGTAGCCTATCCTGTTCCTGTGCTTTGTTTTGGTGGCCATTAAACTGTACAGTGACTGTATCTTCATCAAGAGAAACTGAAAATGTGACGACCATAACAATCGGTTGAAGATTGCACAATGGCTTTCTGAATGGAGCTAACGTCCTGGGATATGAAATGTAAAAACACTTTAAAACCCAAGCCTGACTCATCCCCGGGAGAGAGATAAAAGAAAAAAAAAAGGCATTGGTGTTTCGATATTTAAAATAATTGCACAATGGAAAAGAATCCAACAATGATTCCGCCGATATACAGTATATATAGTATATATATATATTTTCTTTTCTTTTTTCTTAAAAAGGCTGAGTGCGCTGGCTGTTTTCGTTTCTAAGGCAACACAACCTCAGAGCTTCTGCCATTTCAAATCATGTAGAGCTACGGTGCTGAGTTAAAAAAAAAAAAAATTCAATGAAAACAATCTAAAAGTGAATAAAAACAAAAAGCAACCAGCAGCTCAGTCTATCCACTGGAAGACAAAATGAAAAAAAAGAGTGAAAAATAATAATTAAAAAAACGATAAAAGATAAATTCATGTCTTAATCCTTTCAGTCCAAAACCATAACATGGCACACAGAGAAGGAGCCAAAGATAGAGAGAGGGAGAGAGAAAGCGAGACCAAGAGAGAGAGAGAGAGAGAGAGAGAGAGGGGGGAAAGTTGCAGAGGGTTACTCTTCTAGTGCCCCCGTGAGGGTGTCTGCACAGCTGCTGTCCGTGTCAGAGGCGAGCGTCTGCTCTGTGGACATGGAGGAGATGTCGTTGATGGAGGACGACTGGGAAGCCGTAGCGCTGCTGTTCACCATGCCATCTAGTGGACAAAGTGGAGAACAGCACCATTAGTTTGAACCACCACACACACACACACACACACACACACACACACACACACACACACACACACACACACACACACACACACAGTTAGCCTCAGGCTGACAGACAGAATTTCAGTGTCTTTCTTCCATTATGAGATGCCACAAACTATTCAGTTGCTCTGTAGAAGCAAACCGAAGTGAAAGCTCCAGCAATGTCATTATTCAATGAGATGCCATTCCACAATGCAATGCAATTAGCCCCTGACGAGCACAATTAGCAAAGCAAGCATTTTCATTTGTCTGCATGGGAAGATGTCCATCTTGGCCACTCACCAGAGCCTTCTTCTTTCAGCACTCCATTCTTGTTTCTCTCCTCCCAGTCCATCACTTCCTTATAGATCAACTCTGTATAAAAGCAAAAAGTATGCATTAGAGAGGCAACACAAGAAACAATGACATATCTTTAAAAAAAAAATTGAAGAGTAACAGACCGAAACCGAAGTAAACCGACCTTACTTTGGTAAGGTCGGTAACCGAAGTAAAAAAAACGACCTTACTTTGGTCCGTTAGCAAGGCTATCTAAACACTGTGCAATGTATGCGTACACTCTTATAGTAAAATTGAGAGGGGAAAAAGAAATGTATTTACCTTTCCATTGTTCAATGGTGTGCTCCCTCTCCTCCAGCTGCTTGTCAGATATCTGAGGGGGTGGCTGTACAAAAAAAGAACACAAATTCAACAGTTAGATTTGCTTACCAGACTCTCTACTGGGTTCCTGGGTCTCCTAATATTTTCACATAACATTTTCTGTTATTTTTGTTTGTTCTCTATTACCTTTCACTACCCATTACAAACATTCAAAATTGCATGCTCTTATTCACAAATATGATCTAATTGTTTCTAACAAGCTATATCTAATTTCTGAACAAAACATGACAAATTGCAATATGTTTCCAGTCCTGGATGGGATTTTAGAAAAAAATTACTTTTTCCAATATTCCTACGCCACAGCTACCCACCGCATCGGCCTCAGCTGGGTCGTACCACACGTGGATGTAGGGGTGGTTCAGGGCCTCCTGCACGGAGATGCGGCATTCGGGGTCAATCACCAGCATCTTGGACAGCAGGTCCCGGGCTTGGCTGGCTGCAGAAGGACCAACAGAGAGTAAAGCCGTAAGCAAAATGGACACCTGCCCACCGACAACACTTAGAGCACTGTTGAGAATGACTCACTCCTTCACAGGCCAACCAACAGAGATAAATACTGCAGTGTTTCCTGCAGTTTCCTGCACTAAGGTGGGGTGGTGACGTTGACGTTACTTCACCCAACATTTACATTACTTTTGTGACAAGTACAGCAGTATACCTTCGTTTTGAATATTTCTTTTTCTTTTCATTATAATGCCCTCACACAGCCAACATGAACTTCTCTGGCACATCCAGAGGCTTTGTTGTTTTCAAGACTACAGTTTTCCTTAGTGGCCATCTTAATGTTGTATGAAAACTGGTTCACAAGGTAGACACCAAAAACTTTTACTAATGTGAGATGTCAGGTTCATATTCATTGTTTCTACACCAAAATAAACCTCAACTAGCATTGGGGAAATAATTGATGATGAGAGACTGAAATACTTGGGGTTGATATTTAGACTATTGTGGGCTACCACTGTCTAGTCAGTGAATAGGAGATGCTGCAGAAGCGTTGACACAAGTACCACTGCATGAGTGCATACTTTTGAGTTTGTCGTGCTCCGTTTCCGAGGGAAAGGCCCAGTCGGGAAAGAGTTCGCTGAAGCTGAGACCGGGATACTGAGGCTTGTTCATCACGTAGTTCCTCACAGTCTCCATCAACCGGTTCATGAACTCCAGAGAGGGGGTGCCCAAAATTTCTATGACTTTATTCCACTGGTCGATATCTAGAGCATTAGTTAAAGAGATTAACTGGAACAAGACAATGTGATGGAATAACAAATATAGTTGGTATAGAGACAGACAGCAGACAAATGAGTGTACAGACAGACAGACAGACAATTCCACCACTGACAGATATTCAACTGCTGATGCTTTTCCTCTCACAGTTGACATTTAAATTCAACACTGGTGTCACCTAAGTTTCCATCGACCACTGCATAACAGCTCAGGAGGTCAGCCAGACGCACAGAGGAAGAGACTCACTGTTCACTTGATATGGGAAAGGAAGCATTTCCTGACACCTCCGGCCTGCTGGGAGGAAGTTCCACATGTGCTTGAATCACAAATATATCCATGAATGCACCGCTGACAGCAGAAGAGCTCACAAATAATTGGACAGAGAGCAGATTTACAGAAAAAAAAATATATATAAAAAATGGACTGCAAAGGATACGGTCTGTGCCTTGGAAGATGACGCTGCCCTTCACCATCTCTCCCATGATGCATCCCACTGACCAGATATCCACTGCAAAGACAGCACAGACGTGAGCATTTCATACCACACAATTGACTGCAGTGCACATGTTTCTGCAGTCAACATGGAAATGTAATTGTACCCTATGAAAGGGATTTTTTTTTTTTTTTTTTTTTTAATAAAAGAACTCCCCAAACATTGTTTTTTTGGGGTTGTTTTTGATTAGTTATAATAAAAGAAAAGGTTCTAAACACAATTACATAAAGGTCATGCATGAATTGCTTTCAGTTTGGCTTCACGGCAAGGAGCCCAGGCTGACCTTGCATAATGTCTCTTTAAAAAGAGAAGATGGGAATCAATGAGAGAGCCTTGATTCTCCTCTTAAGAGTTTTTTTTTTTTTTTTTAAATACCACAGTTTCAGATGACGAAAGCACCAATTAAACTTACTAGTCCTCCATTTTTAACGGTGTAAAAACATGAGTCTAGACAAACTCTAGACTTGGCAGAGGCAAAAATATATCCACTACCTTTACAGGATGGGGACCTAATAACTGCACACACTACAGTACCAGCTAGCAAACAAAGAACTCATAGTACTGCAAAAAGAAAAGTAACATGCTACGAGACTAAACCTATAGACGCACGCACAGCAAACCAAGCTAGACCTACCCCCCCAGCCCTCACCATTCTCCACTGAAAATCTATACAGGCATAGAGCTTTTTATCACTGTGGATGTCAATCTAATGAAACTAGTGCGTACCACTAGTGGGTCTCAGCACTACGTCAAACGTTTGACATCTGATACCATTACCAACAGTAGGACATCAATTCCCATAAGCACTCTGTCAGCAACTGCCAAAGCAAATTAGAGAAAATGCATGGACATGAACGATGTGCTCTGGCTATGACAGTGGAGCACAAGTCTGTTAGGCATATAGAGAGCTGTGTGTGTCGGACTGTCGGGGGGGAGGTCAGGTGGCGTACCGTTCTCTTTGTACTTCATGCCCAGAATGACCTCGGGGGCCCTGTAGTACCGGGTGACCACGTACGGGGTCATCATGAAGTTGGTGCAAGCGGTTCTGGCCAGCCCGAAGTCTAAAATCTTTAAAGTGCAGTCGGACTTTACCACTATGTTGCTGGGCTTCAGGTCCTGTGGATGAAAGGATGGGAATAGTTAGTTTAGAAGTTGATCCAAAGCCAAATGTTGATTATGAATAAACCAACATGAATCAAACTCCATCTTTACATTTAACAATGTGAAGCTCTGCCTATACTGAAGACATGAGCCAGAACACTCATACAGGTCTGTTTCAAATATTAGTCTCATCATGGAAAAAACGGGTGAAGTACTTAGTCTATTCACACACAAAAAATATAAATCATAGAAAATGAAAGTTTAAAGATGCGTACACCACAGAGCTCCCATTTGCAATTTCACATTGAAATAAAATTGCAAATGGGAGCTCAGTGGTGTGCGCTTTGCTACTGAATAACACAAGCAACTGCAACAACAGAAACTCCTGACACTGACAGCAAAATTGACTACTTCAATCCACACTGGCATGGGAAAAATGTGATCCAAAAAGAGTTCTGACCCTGTGGATGATGCCTGCTGAGTGTAGATGTCTAATTCCACAGAGGATCTGGTAGAGCAGGTAAGACATCCTCTCATGGTCCAGGTCCATGTGGATCACCTGACACAGACTGGCATCCATCAGCTCCATCACTAGGTACCTGTCAGATAAGGAGCAGAGCACCAGCCAGAGACACTCATAAGCAAGACTCCCTGAGTCCAGTATTTCTGACTACACAGCTGGACGAGACTCCTAAAAACAATTCATTCATTTTTTAAAAAGGTCATGTGGAATCAATCCTACAGGGAAATTGCATTCCAAAATCAGCACAAGGTTAAGCAAAACCACACAAAGCACGGGACTTACAAATCTTGAAACTCCTCCAGCGACTTTTGCGGCGTGAACACGTTCAGCAACCGTATGATCTGCAGAAAAGACGCGACAGAGCAGACAACACAAAACAAAACAAAGAGGCAGGGCCGTTAGTGGCTGGAGAAAAAGGCTTGGCATGACTGGCACTAATCACACTCACAAACACACTCGCTCGCTCGCTCAACTTGGCAGAAGGCGACATTCGCCCCCAAGTGACACCCAGAAGGAGAGTGACGCACGTTTTTGTGGTTGACACATTTGAGGAGCACCAGTTCCCTGTAGGCGCGCTTGGCGTGGGTCTGGTTCTGGAAAGGGCGGCTGAGCTTCTTCACCGCTACAGGGATCCCAAGGACGGTGTCCAGAGCAGAGCTGAGAGAGAACAGGACACACATGATGAGATCAAAACACACACAAACACAAACACATCACACACACACACACACAGAACATTATCTGTGCCAGTCAGGGTCATTACAACTGATACTTTAGCATAAGCACACACGACATGTGAGACATGAAATGCCAGCAATGAACACATGCCACACACAGTAAATTATGTCTGGTCTTACAGTGAAAACAGCTGGCAATGTATAACCTGTTGCAAAAGGCAATTTGATGAATGAATCCAATGTCGCCCCTAACCCTGAGTTCTGAACCCTCAAAGATTTAGCTGACAGCCAATCATGAGGCAGTGAATGCCAGTGGAGTCTTTAAGGGCTCAGGGAATAGGCACTAGGTGTGACATTGGGATTCAGATGATGAACTGCAAGCACATAACCTGACTTATGGCCTGTAGCTATGTACATGCACTTGTGTGTTGCACTTGTGTGACTTGTGTGTCATGATTGAGTGCCTTTTTTGGTAAACTCACCAGACGATGCCCTGGGCGCCGGAGCCAATGGCCCGCAGCTGCTGGTACCTCCTCAGCACGGTGAAGGTGGAGTCGCCCACCTGGATGCTGTAGAAGTGCCCCTCCCCTTCAGTCATGGCTGCTCCTGCGCAAGGGCCTCACTAAATGGGTCAGTCCTACAGGCAAAGGAGACCACAAGCATTATAGATCTATATTTTATACTCACTTTTAAGTATTCATTTCTGAAACATCGCACTCTCTCGTTGGTGGTGCACACTGACGAAGGCCATTAGGGCAGACACGTATGTAATTATCCTGCTGCTTGAAAAGTAAAAGAATGAAAAGTAAAAACTTTTAAAAGGAATTATACGAGCGCAGTCCATCTTCTCCCAGTTCATGCTCACTTAAGTAACCTAGTGATCATCGGTCAAATCTATGTTCAGTAGAGATTCATTGACAGGAACGACTAATTTAACCATCAACCATCATTTTCAGAAAAGACTTGAGACTCATTTCTGTGATATGTAGCTAGAACCATGTATAATTCAATCACAAGCTAATGCTGGGCCATTTGTCAGCAAGCTGAAGAAACAGTGAATTCTGGATTCGTAATGATCCGGGATATTTGTTCATTCCAACTGAGGCTCTGGAAAACGTTAGAGGAGAAAAGGGTAGAGAGACGTCTAGGATTAAAAGTCAGAGAGGTCGACGAGTTCAGGGATACTCCCCCTCCAGAGAACGCAAATCTCAGGGCATCCATGGAAAATTTGCAACCTATGCCTGACATGTACACAATTAGCAAAACAGTTTGACTACCACATCAAATACAATAATAATTCAGTAACAGACACTTATATGAGTGGACACTGAGGCTAGATCATCAGTGACTTGATCCAATGACAAAAATAAACCTGAGAATAAACATCAACCGCACTCTGCTACACTGATTTATGCTTTGACCCCTCGTCTTGGAATGATTTATGCATCACCCTGATTATCCCACATCTCATACAGTTAACCTGAGCAAAAACATGATGAGGTAAAAACATGAGAAAGGAGAATAAATTCATGAGGTAAAGCTCTAACATGTCAGATGAACTGGAATAAAAAAAAGAACTAACTAACTAAATAAACAAATCAACTCACTGCAATCAACTCACTGCACTGTGTCACATCAACTGATGTGTCTTCCAAGCAGCCAAACCAAACCAAAGCCTGCATACCCTAAGGAACTGTACAGGCTCAAGGGCTGTAGTTTCTTTCATCATCACAGTTTCACCCTTCATGGGCTTAAATCAAGAGCGGAGGCGGAATAAAGCCAAGCATTGGTCATTGACTTTATACCAACGTGTACCTCTCCCTAAATGGTCTAACAGCTCCGTCCTGTTTCAGAATTTACAGTGCCCCCCCCAGCCGCCAAGAAGACTATTTGTCTCCCCACTTCAAAGGCATTTCTCTTGTACGTCTCCTGTAATCCTACAGTCCTGCTCATTGAAGAGATTGCTCAGCCATGCATAAAGCCTCATCTTTCCGTAAATCCACAATCACTGGTGACAACATTACATATCTGATGTGTATATATATTTATAGACTAAAATGGATGTGTTGCCCGGGTCTTCCACAGCCTTGCCATATTATTTAGTTAAGGTTGCCACTGAAAAAGTCCTGCAGCCCATTTCATCCGATTCTGGAGAGAGATAAAGCTAATCATGTTATACTGTGCTCAATAATCCAATATCTTAATAGACCATGCAGCTCTGGCCACAAGCTGCACATGAAGGCATTAGATTAAGCATACAAGGCATGCAGGCCTGCGAGTGAATCAATAGACTCGCAAGGCAACATGAATATTCACTGGGAAGCAGGGAAAAAATACTGAGCTGCAAGTACATCTGCAGAGTTCCATAGCCTAACTCAAACCAATGCAAATATTTAGCTTATTCCACCGGGGAGAGGACAGCGAAACGGTTCAATCCACAAAACTTCAACCACCATCCACCATAGTGAGAGAAAAAGGCTTAGAGAAATAGCATGCTTAAAATATCACACTTGCAGAACGCTTGCCTGAATATAAGACAATATTTGTCATAGAAAATATGATATGTTAGACATTTCCTAACGGCACACCCTCACTTGCCAGTATAACAGCATCTAAGTTAAATGACCAACTGCATCCATTCAACTAACATTCCATATTGTATGCATCTGCATTTCATAAGAGACTGCATTTAACAAGAGACTAATGCATGCCTTGTAATATGGCCTTTAAAACATTGTCACGTACATACATTGGGAAAAACAAAGGGTAACCTTGGGCTGGGTGGATGATGACGCTTACCCCACATTCGGCAATGTGTGACGTTTACACAGGCTCACACTAAAGCCAAGAGGACCTGGGGAGGGAACAACACAGTCCTATGGGAGAGATAAGCTCGGCCAAGATCAGCACTCCTCTCTGATTTACTGTACGAGGACGGCATGGCCACGGTGAAATACACTGGTGTGCTCCCCTGTTTGCAGCAGCAGCAGCAGCAGCACTGGTGAATGATAACATCTTTGCTGTGCTTGTAACTGTGACTGTTCTGAGAGAGCAAGGTGGCGAGAGCGAGGAGTAGACTGCTGCAGACTGTTCCCTGGTCCCACAGACGTCTCTGTCTGCTTGAAAACAGAGCGCTTCAAGGCCGTCCTTTCATTCCTTCTTGGAATGACTGACTGGAGCAGAGACAGCATGACAGGGCCATGGTAACAGCTAAAGTGTGTGATAGAAATCCCACATAAAGACTGACAGACAGACAGACAGACAGACAGAGCGGTCTATCTGCTTAACCAATTGAGGGTCTATGATCGGAGGTCGGACACCAGTTTTAAGGGAAGTACTGCAGCAAATGGACACATTACTACTGTGAGGTGTCCAAATGCTGACCAACAACAGAGAGGCATGAACAACACAGATGGACATACACACACACACACACACACACACACACACACACACAGCAACGTGACTGTGTGGTCAGAGGGCAGACTCGGGCAGTGGTATGTCAAGAGCCCCATGGCATGCAGATAGACTGGTGACCCAGAAAGCCCTGCGTGATCCCCAGCAATGGGTGGCAGCTGATTCGTCTCCCTTCTACTTCATTCCACAGACCTGATACCGGTGCTTGTGAACAGATCAAATTTGTTTTATGATCTATGATTAAACGGGAGGGCCACACATTCAATGTCTCAAATTTACGGTCCGCGGGTGAAATGACGCCTTATGCTACCAGGTTTCAGATTCACTTTAAGGCCTATGATTAAACATGACTTCATATGCGACATCAATGGACAACCACATGACAGCAGGGTCAGTGACTGTGGGGTCATACTCGTGAATTGAATACAAAGATTTTTCACTATGTGTGTCACATTTAAATTCTGTATCGTTGAGACATATTACAAGATAAGGTGCATGACGGGTCTATGTACAATTTAAGGTCATCACTATATGTAAAGTTCTTAAAGAAAAAGAAAAGAGTTATTAAAGACATTACACATCATGTCAGATGCACTATCGTCATTTAAAAGAGAAAAGTTTTCCTTAGGATATGCCCTGTTAACCTTCTGTGATGATACTCTCCGGGATGTTTTTGTTACTTCAGCACGCCAAACACATAAACAAGAAACCTGATGAGTAATCTCCCATTCATCCACCCAGATGTAACATGCCAGGGATGATATCCTCACGACTACAACCCACCTCCTTAGCTCGAATAACAGTTTGCATAACAACTTGGAGAAATGGGGAACACTGCGACACTACATGAGTGTTTCAGATTCATTTGTTCTTGTAATCAATGGCTGTGAAAATATTGTATCGTAACGTTACATGCATGCCGCCTTGATCACATGCCCCTGGGTCCAGACAAGCTAGCACTTGTATGGTAACGTGGACGGTAACGTTATAATCGCGGGCTAGGCATGCACAAGACAGACGAACCATACTTTTCTGACGTTACTCGTATATGAAGGCTGACAGGCATTAACTCATACAATTATACACATTTACATTAAAGTTCCCGCCACACAATTCAGCGTTATTTCAGAGCGAAATCCATAACTCATGGTATGCCATCACGACCTGTTAAATCGGATTCATGAAAGCTACAGTGAAGAGGCCAGAACTCCTAAAAGCTAATGTTAACCTTACCAAACCAATGCAGACAGACAGCTAGCTGTGCTGGGCGTACGGGACAGCAATCCCTCGGTGTCAATGCAACGTGGTAAACGATAGATGGTAAACTTGCGAGCAATTTGTCACAGACACAATGAGCATTGGTAGACCGAAAAAAGCTTTTCAAAAACACTCGCAGAATCTTGCACAGCTGTCGGGATAAAATGTGTTAGCTAGCTCACCGCTTACCTTCTCTCCTCACTCTCCCCGGTTTTCTCCCATGCAGACACCAGCTAGCCACTCTAAATTGCGGAAGTGTAGCCACTTATTCTGAGTCTACATAAAACGATACTTTTGTTTAAGAATAGTGAATGAAATACACTTTTAGATTAGGTTTTCGTCTGACTGCAAGCAAAATAGTCCATCGATGTCTGAAGCATGACTGTAGGGGCGGAGGTTGGTGGGACAATAATTCGACGGCAATGCGAGTTAGCCAGAATGACGTAATCGCGTAGCAGAGTCAATTTCAAGTTTTGATGGGCAGAAAAAAAGTTAGGCCAAGTGTGCAATTTTAGCTGCCTTTCAAAGACACATGTAAGATACTTAAACATGTTTGAAACACGACCAAACCAATACAACAATGAACCAGCAATCCACCTTGGTAAATTTTAAGTATTCAGAAGTACACTCAATTCATATTCTAAGTTTCACCCCATTCATATTCTCATAGTTTCATTCAGGCTGAAAATTATGTAGTGGAGCTATCAGGTTTAGTAGAGTAGATTAATATGAAATATATAATTGTAATCCTAAATATGGGTATCTATGATTATATAATTATGGGTAGTTAAGTATTTTTTTTATATAATTATAGTGTTTGAGAATGATCTGCTCAGTATTGCAATCATGTGTTTGTTGGCTTGGTTTAATATCATAGTTTGACAGTTTTTTCACTCAATATGCAGGTCATACATTGTTTGTATTAATACTGATGAAAATTTGGTATATGATCTGATCTGAAATATGATCAGAATTATTGGTTGATCCCATAAGCATTACATAAAGGATTCACATGAAAGAAAAGTAGTGGGTATAGTGTACACATGGGTTCTTTTTTTAATGCAAATCAATGTCATTCAGTATAAACATACAGAATTAAGCATAGTCTATGAAGTAAACAGCAATTCAGTACACTTCTGTCTGAAGAGGAAGTAAAGTCTGATTTTTCCATTTCACTGTCAGCAAGAACTAGGCCTATACTGGAAGACGACTGCAGTACAGGTGGCAGATGAACTGTGCTGTGATGTACCGTACTATGCTGCATTACCGATGGTCCATAACAGTGAATAATGAGAACAGAAAAACAGAAACAAAAGAGCTGAAAAAAAAGTTCTTCCAGTTTTAAAAACAAACACAAGTCACCAATTTGCCATGTGGAGCCAGGTGTTAGTTTGTCACAGTTCTGGACAGCACTGTTAGCAGGACAGCACTGTTAGCTGTGTGAAGACATCTGTGATTCAAGGGGGAACACTCCCAGTCTTATGCTTAAACAAACACAAAGACTCTCACCATCAGCCGCCTCACCTCTATAATGTGACTAAAGAGTTCCAACATTTCAAACAAAATCAAGTGTTTATGTAATAGTTCTTACATATTTGATTTAAACATTAACAAAACTGTCTCCAGACACAACATCTGGCCCCCGCAAGCTCATAGACATGGCATGAGACAAGGTGAATTTTAAAAGGCACTTGAAGACTAACATATCAATGCCCTGGATATATTTGTACACAAACTCTGCAATATGCTATATTATATATTAAAGGCCATCATCAGCTGATATCTCTAAGTAATATATCAGGAATCCTTCATAATTACTTTTTTTTGGTACACTGTCTTCAAAATGAACAAATATTGAGGGTAAAACTGTTCAACAACAGACTGAATTCAGTGAACATGGCCTTTCCAAAACCAGCTCAGCAGGAAGAGTTAGACATACATACGTTATACAAAGTAATTGGTTGCATAGTTTAAAGCTTTCTTCATGCAAACAGACATGAAATAATGACTTGAAGGGACAACAGGTGCAATAGTAATGGAAACGACATGTGGATCTGTCCAGTGACTCAGATCTGCTTTGGGTTCTTTCTAAGCCCATGACACCAAGCGTAATCAAAATCACATAACAATGATTCATCATTTATATTTTTCTGTACCTTTCTGATAGACAAACAAAACACAACAAAAAAATATATTACAGGTAAAAATGTATTACAGGTATAAAATACATTTAGCTGCTTGTATAGAAAGGTCATATAATCTTTCTGTCAACAAAACAACAGTTTAAAAAAATCAAAACAAAACAAAAAAATCATAGAATATTTCCAACATGATGATCACTGGTATATTACTAAACATGATTTCATAATCTCACAGCTTTAACCGGTTTGTTGCACCTTCATACTGACATCACTGAGGTGTTTTTTGGCCGTCTGGTAAGAGGGCAAAAGGAATGAAAGTGGCACAGTTAAACTGAACACATCCAAACACCACTGAGCTGGAATAGACAGAGAGGGAGAATGTCAGTGGGGTTTGGTACATTGAAACCTGTTCTGTCATTTACAATTATTACCATAGAAAATTAGCCAAGGTAAACCCAGACAAGCCTGCTGGCTTTGAATTTGCTCTGTCAGTCTGTCTGGAGTCGATCCCGTTGCAGTCTTCTTGTTAGTAACCAAAAACCAAATCACCATCACCAACCACATCCACTTATCCAGCACGGTAGGACATATATGATGCAGAACCAGGATGATTATACCATTTGCTTTTCCTTCATATTGTGAAAACAATGGCACCTAAAACAACATGCAGTATCTAAAACAACATGCTTTCTGCACCAAAAGCATTTGGGACCACTAATTTTTTCCATGCTAGTTACACCCACTGAAATATGTACCAAATAATTTGGCTTATGACTTGGAGTCTTGATTGAGGTGTGGTCTGAGTTTACCCAGGCTAATGAGAGATGACATGTTCAAGTCAACAGCAGCCAGTTGAATGCTACCTTCCTCAAAGAAAACATGTAACCAATACCAAGGCTGTACTTCATGCACTTAAAAAATCTTTACAATTCCTACCTCTGTAAAATGGGAAAACATGGTAAAAGGCATTTCACATGCACAACAACCAATATAAAATGATTCCTTCATGTATATATTACTCTATATACAACATCAAATAAAACATGATGACAAATAGGACAGACAAGGGCTGAAACATAACTATTCTGGACACACATGATATTGTACCATGATTAAGTTCACATCGGACCTCTGCATCTTTGCCAGTTTAGAGCAGAGACCTGACTTTAAGGCACAGTTTAAAATTCCCTTCCATTCTTTGAGGAAAAATAAGTCACATTAAGTGCTTAAAGAAAAAGGCACTAAACACAAATCATTTAAGTTATTTAAATAACTAATCAAAAAAACAAACAAACAAAAAAAGGCAAATTAAAAAAAAAAAAAAAAAAAAAAACTGGTTCCATTTCACTTTGCCCGGAATGTTGTTGGCAGAATTTGGTCGTCTTCACAAAAGAAATCCGAACATGACAAAAAATTGTAAACACACATAGACATTCTTTTCTCCTCCATTCAACACCCCACACACAAAGTAAACACAAATTATAATTGCACTTAAGTGTCTTAACTTTTTTCCATCCAGTTTGTCCAAGTTCTGCACTGCGGCAGGAGTTACTCCACGGTCACAGATTTTGCCAAGTTCCTGGGGCAGTCCACCTGATACAAGGAAAACCATATCTTTAGTACTGCATCAGAGAAAACAACGAAATACATAAAAACACATATTCTAACCTCACAACTTTGATTAGCTATCACAAACTTCACATCCTTGCACACACACACACACACAGGCGCAGACACACACACACACACACACACACACACACACACACACACACACACACACACTTAAAATAACATGTAGAGCTTGACGGTAACATACAGTACAGTTTGAGGACAATAAGAAAAAGGCCTGTAACAGAAAAGACAAATAACAGCCCCAAAAGAGAACAGAGAAGTCATGCTGAGCAAACACCACCAGAGGGAGTTGGTGGGTGGGGGGGGGAGAATCACTGAACATGAACGTACATCGTATCCTCTGAGCACGGCCAGATGGAAGGACATGAGCTGTAGCGGGATGACACTCAGGATGCCCTGCAGGCAGTCGACTGTCTGGGGCAGCTCAACGG
>JAODXP020000020.1:6377252-6512252 GCA_027497455.2 Sardinella longiceps | reverse complement strand
TGATGGCGCTGAGAACACAAACACAAAGGTCAGTTTTACGTACAGTACATGCACACCATACACACACACACAGGTACAGTATGTTTCACATAAATACACACATACACACACACACACACACGTATGTTTCACATATATATATACACACACACACACACACACACACACACAGCCAGCCTTATTTCCCTGAAACAGGAAATTATATGTTGTAACACGATACTGCAGTGTTGATCTTTGGCAACATTATAGTCCTATAAAGTTGTCAGGGATGAAAGGGAAACATTTACACTAAAAGCAGTCAAGGTCTGTTAATATCTGAAAAATAACCAGCAAAACAATTCATGGCAGCAACTGTAGGTTCTATAAAATTTAATTCGTTCCTCTTTAAAACCCTACAATTCACATTATCTCAAATTCTGAGCACATCAACAACAACACCTCAATTTTGAAAGACTTGTAACTTTTCAATTAAACAAATATGCTGATAATGATATTAATCTTACAGTAATATTGTAGCATCACTGGTATTGGCTGTTTCAGTTTATACACTGACATATTTCTTACAATATACCTTTTTTATGGCCAGCAGAGAGCACTGTTGCCTTTAAAGACTCAATGTTGTTCTAGCCAGAGTACAACAAGTCATATCTACAACAAGTCACCTCTCTCTCAGTTGGCAAATCCACTCCATAACCAAGTTTTAAGAAATTACCACAACAAAACACAAAGGTTCAATACTTCCAATTAAATTCACTGTTTATTTGAACTGATGGCACACTAGGTGCACCATAAAAATAGCTTTATACTACCTACAGTACGTTCACGTGACTCTGCCTACACATGATACCTACCGTAGACCAGATAACTACTGATGCCAAGATAGTCTTTGGCTTCTGAGTTACATACAACAACACAGCTACAGACATCAAAGTTCACTATAATCAAGTAATTACATAGTAAAATTTTGTCATTGTAATAAAATTATTATGCTTTCATTTAAAGGGAAGTTGCAAAGAAGTGCATAGTGGTCCTACCTGGCATCTGAGGCAAAATAGAATTCCACTGCCTTTCTGTCACAGACAGAATGCAGGGATGTGCTGCTGTCAACTCGGTTGCGGAAGTTTCTCTTCTGCACGCCCCCGATGAAGTCACCTGGAGGAACACCAGGGCAGATGCTGTGTGACATATGAGCTGCGTGTTTTCACACTTACTCAACAATAACATGAGCAAAAACAAGGGCAGACCCAGAGCCATGCAAATATGAGGGGTTTGCTGAATTATTTTTGACTTATCAAAACAAACAACAGGGTGTAGGCCATAGGCCTAGTATGAGATACAAACAGAGACAGAGCAACATAACAACGCTTCAATGCTCTCCGATACAAGGGCGCAACAATAGAGCTTAAACAGAGAGCAATAGAGAAGCAGTAAGCAAACAAACCCAGTGTTTTTAACCCCATTAAACCCCATCAGTTTGTGTCAAGCTCATAAGATAAGGCAAGTCCATGTGATACTGTTCATCTTATCTTTGTTTGACACCGATGGCCCTTTTTCTATCAGAAGTTCTGGAGTTGTGTGCTTGTGTATAGTGTGTGTGTGTGTGTGTGTGTGTGTGTGTGTGTGTGTGTGTGTGTGTGTGTGCGCGTGTGTGTGTGTGTGTGTGTGTGTGTGTGTGTGCAACAGGACAGCATGTGCTTCAGTAATGATTATCCTGCGCATGTGTCCCAGTGTGCATGTGCATCTGAACAAGCAGGGCAACAGAAACACCCATTATATACCATATATCCGCCATAGTCAACTACCATGGGCGCTACCATGGTCACTATCAGTTACTACCACAGAATCAGGGTCATCCTCTTAACTACTCTGCCAATTAGTGGACAAATACTGATGTGTAAAGAGGTCACCCTACTTGCACGTACACATCGGTTTATCATTTAGAAGTTGTTCTACTTTGATTTATTGTAGTGTGAGACAGTAGCTCTCTAATCCACAGATAGGGTGAATTTTCCCTCCTGATTCCCAACCAAGAGTCTGCCCTGGCTTTGACAGCCGTCTCTTTCTTCTGGTTGCTATAGTTACCCGAGTTGGCTTACTCGTTTATGGCCAACACATCAATTAAGACTGGTGATTAAACCCGACTGGAGCCATGGCATTGTGTGATGAAACTCGACACACTCCCGTCCAGCTATTCAATATCCAGTCATCATGTACCGGATTCATGGGTCAGAGAAAAAACCTCTTTCATCTCTAAACTCATTCATTAGTGTTATAAATCATGCTTGGCATATCTACATTCCAAAGCTCTAAACCTACTCAGATAAGATGAGGAGTGATTGCATTACTCTGCATAGTGACATTCCAATGAATCTGTAATAAGAGAGTCTAACTCACAAAAAAATATTTCAGCTTGGTAGGAAGTATTAAGAGAACTACTACAACACCGTCCTACGTGATTCGCACATCAAAGCACACAGCCCACCTAGTCATTAGCATCATATTCAATTTGACTGACAAAAAGGAAATATGGAAACTATGGAAACTATCTGATGCGGGAGAGGCAGTGTCTCACACCTATGTTGGATTAACATGAATATTAATATTCCTAATCCAGTGTTTTCTCTGGCAATTTAAAAGGAATGGTGAGGCTAACTTTTCCTTAACACCTTAGGCTCACGTCATGATTGGTTAACACAGTTCCATAGAAAAACAGGAAAAAGAGTTACTTGAAATAATAGTAAACGTCATCTCATGTCATTCAAAACTTTGAAAGCTGACACCGCTCCCTCTCTCCGATTTCAACGCACTGCTCTGCTTTGCTTTAAGCAAACAGGGGTGACAAAAGAACGTGCCTGGCAAACCAAATCAGTTCAGATGCTTTCTGCAATTAGTCAAACGGGCGGGCGTAATCGGACCCAGCTGCTTCGCTCCCTCGGTGGGTCCGGCCTCACCGAGGCCAACCCCACCCAGCTGCGTGGCCCACCATGTCCTCATCCCTCCGACGTCACTGGTGACGCGTGGGCCCATTATTCACGTTGAAGGAATTGCACAACACCAGACAGACTATTCCCCCATTGAGTCCCCAGTGGTGATAGCAATGAACTGAGGTCAGACAAAACCGAGAATGAGATAGAGAACTTACCATTGTACTGGATGGGGATCTGCTCCCTGGACAACTCATACTTGCTGCGCACGCCGATGAGCAGAGGACTGCCTCGTCTGTGTTTGGACAAAAACAACAACTTAGATAGGGTCAAAGAGGGAAAAGAGACAGAAATAAAAGAAAGAGAGTTAATAGGAAAGAGAGTTAATAGGAAAGTGCAATGGGGAGAGAGAGAGAGAGAGAGAGAGAGAGAGAGAGAGAGAGAGGGGGGGAGTGTGTGTGTGGGTGGGTGGGGAGTTGAGACACAGAGAGAGAGAGAGAGAACTTCTTGTAAGTGTGAGTTCCAAGCCAAAATGCATTTTTCCTCTTTCTACACACTTAACAGTGTACACTGCCAGGGAATGTTTTGTGAAAGTGGAGTGAGCTCTCTTCTCCAAGTGGATTGCTCATATCCGTTTACCCTGGCTCCAATGAACACACACACACACACACACACACACACACACAGGAGGCTTGTGTAAGAACACACTAACACTTCCTCATCACTTCGAAAGAAACCTTTAAATGGATTAAAACCAGTGAATAGGTTTCATTTCCAAGAGGTATATATTCAAATTCACACAGAGCCCATAACCTGTCCCATTTACAATCATAGTAGACCAGGGCATCTGAGTGATGTCTATACATGGAGTATGCAGTAAAGCAAAGCCCCATTGAGACACCACTGTAACATGAGAGTTTGGAGTCCTTGTAAAGCAAACCCACTTTAAAGATCTACAAAAGCTTACAAAACACAAATGCACATACACATGCATATGGTACCCTGAGACCGGAGAATTGGTGTGACACAACAAACCAATCCTCTCAAGCCAACATAAAAGGACCGTTTTGATACACACAAAAAATGTACCAGATCCTCTCGTCAATAGAACATAAACAAAGCATGGTTCTATTTAGTCCTTGACAACAGTCAGATTGTTAAAAGCATACTTGCTGAAATGTGTAGATAATGTGGCGCTCTTATTATTGCCTTTTCAGACTGCTACTTGACTGTAGGCATGACAACACAAAAATAATATAAATCTCACAAACCTTGTGGCGATAGCCTCTCCTGGGAAGTGGATACTTTTGAAAACAAGAGCAAAGGCCCCCTCCTTGAGAAATAAAGGGAGAAAGAAAAGATTGCTTGAATCTATTGTTATTCTTTGCGTTCAATCTTGAATTACTTAACGAATTTAATGACTATCAGTGCATTACAAGTAATTTAATACTGCTCATAGCTGATAATTGAACTGTGTTCGGTGCTGTTCAGTTAACTGCTGATAACTGAGTGCAATGAACAATCATCTTTACCTTTATTACATTTCCATTTCACTTAATATACATCTCATTAGTCTAGTATAATTACTAGTGGCATTTTTTTTCTATCTATATTTATACATTCTTACTTAAATGTTTTATAGGCCTAGTACTTTGTAGATTTTTACATTTTACATTACATTTCTAAAAGTGTCAGTACCAATCAGTACCAAGTGTCAAGTACCAATAGCCATAAATATAAACATGTATATTGTATACTGTATATAACATATTGTAATATTTCATTTTATATTGTTGTTTTAAAGGGAGCAATTACAGTTATAAACATAAATTAATATTCCATTTGATGGACTGTACCAGAGTTAGCCTTGTCAGAAACAGCAAACATGAGGACACACTATCTGACCCTCGTTTTAGTTCAGACATTTTAATCTAGTTAAGACGTGTGTGTAGTCAGCTCTGTCAGTAGCATACGAAGATTTCCCATCAACTGGTTGGTCAGAAATATCTATGTGAATGGCTCCTCTGTACAGAACCGCATATTTATCTTGGCCATCACAGAGGTCTAAATCTGAGTGCTAGGCCCAAACTCTAGTTCTCTACTGCCCCTCCAGAGTAGTAGAGCAGAGCCTGTGTGTGTGGAAGGAGGGAGAGAGAGAGAGAGAGAGAGAGAGAGAGAGAGAGGGAAAGAGGGAGAGAAAGAAAGAGAGGAGGATGGGGGACGGGCGTAAAACACGAGGAGGAACAGAGAGGTCCACACACTAAGCACGGGAATAAGAGCTGACTGTGCTCTGAGGTCCACTGCATCTATCTCCTGCCCCCCTGGCAGCCTCCTCTGTGAGAGCACACACACACACACACACACACACACACACACACACACTCACACACACACAGTCACAGAGGGAGCCGAAAGTGGGTGGAGGGAGTCACAGAACCCCATGCCCTACAAATGTGAGCATTCTACCTCACGTAGCCTACACCATATGTGTGCTTAAGCTACTCACACAAACAAACACTAACACACTGACACACACACACACAGACGCATACAAACTCCAGAGGTTGCATCTGTTTCCAATTAGCCCGAGGGCAAAACTGGATCCTCAGCTTTCTCCTCGTTCAGTTTAAGAGGCCAATAACTCTCTTCCCTCATTCTCTTCTTAGAAACTCTTCTTTTCGTCTTTCAAACTCCACCAGACTAACACTGACAGTGTGGCGCGTGCGCACACACACACACACACACACACACACACACACACACACACACACAACACACAGCTCATAAAGGTAAGCTTCTCTCACTGGGGTTTGTGTAGGAGTCGGGTTCTGTTGCTGTAGTGACCCAATAGGATTATGTCACTGACACAGGGGAAAACCCGACAATAAAGACGGTCACTTGCCTCATCGTTTTAATATTGCAAGCCCACCATTCACCGCAGCAGTGAGGAAAATAAGTGACTAAGTTTTCTGTCTCGCCTGTTGCCTATGATTTTCTCTCTTTCTCTGTTTCTCTCTGAGACACACACATACACTCACTCACACACACAGACACACACACACACACACACACACACACACACACACACACAGACACACTCTCACATACACACACACACACACGCCTGTAGTCCTGATGCTTACCAGCTGTTGGATTACTCGCTCCACTAGGGTGGAGAAGGATACAAAATCGTGCTCCCGGTTGTCATAGAGATACTTGATCAGCTTGGGGATGACCTCCGTGTCGGTGTCAGACTCAAACTCATAGCCTTTGGAATTCTGTCAACAGGGTGGGACACCACAGTTAAAGTCCACGCCACTGGCAAAACAAAGGATGCGGTTGCAATGGAAAAGAAGAGGACATTCTTACACCCTGGAATGAACCAAGCCTTCTGCACCTCTTGCCCAATGAACTGAACATGCTCTCTTTGTTTTTACTAGAGAGGAACTTTGGACCCTACATTTCATTGCCACCCTTGTGCCATGTCACTCTCGCACACAAAGAGAAGCAGTAAATTAAACCTTTTGCACAGATAAGGAATACAGTTGAATTGTCATTCACTTGGAAACAGAACTTATTAATAATGCCTTATGCACTTTCTAGTTCTTGTCTTTGTGTAAATCATATACTCCTGTTAGTAAAGGCTCATGATATAAGCCTAAACTTGTATACTGAACCTCCTGACACTGTGAGATGCAAGACTAAAACATTGGAAACTTTGTTTTATGTTTGAATGAGAAACAGATTTTACCTAAGCCAATGGGGAGGAAAACCCTTAAGGACACAACCAACCAAACAAAGGAAAACTAAGCTGATACAACCCTGTTGTCAAAACGAAATGTATTTTTCTTTTTCCACATTTATAAAGAGAACTATCATTACCATTTATTAGCACATTTTTCCCAAAGAATGTTATAAAATAGTAATTACTGAGGTGTCATCACATCAAACTTCAACTTACCAAGTATTTCTTGAGTTCTTTGTAATTAGTGATGATACCATTATGTATGACAACAAACTCTGCGGAAAATCAAAAAGACAACATTAATTACCAATGTATACAAATGAAATGCTATCAAAGTCAACTGTATAGGCCTGTAGTACCTCTAGAGCCCCCCAGAAACATTTAAGTACGTTAAACTGTAAGTGAAAATACACAGTAGTGATGTTTTGCTTTTTGTTCTCTCAATGAGTAGAAAACAGAAGAGCTCCTGTAAGTAACACACTGTTTTTGCCTCATTAGCCTCCATTTGAACTGGCCAGACCTGAACTGAACTGCTGTCTAAAAGTATTTTGTAAGTCTGATAGTTTTTCCATAGTCAGCATAGACAGTACTGCCTTGCCCTCCAGTGCTGTTAGGAGTCTCACACTATGGTAGAACATTACAGTTGACAAACTCACCGTTGTTTTTGTCAGAGCGGTGTGGATGGCTGTTGACAGAGCTGGGCTCTCCGTGTGTTGCCCAGCGAGTGTGAGCAATGCCAAAGTGGACATCCAGTTCAGCATCCAGGTAAATGGAGTCATTTTCTACAATTCAAGTCACAAAGTAGACATGACATACTGTGAGGTGCACAAATAAACCAAGTGCATCAGCAATGTAAACACAAACAAACAATGTCTGACTTACTGCACAGAACCTCATCCAGAGCTTTCACTTTCCCCCTTTTCTTAAAAAGGCAAATACTCCCATTGCCTTCTTTTCTTGCACCATCCACAGCAACACCTGAAATGGTTGTTGAGGTGAGACACCACACACAGTAAGACAGCAATCCACAAGGTAACGCAATATTGTCTTCCCACAAACTCTTCTATTGCTACTGTGCAAATCTAACAACTGAAACCTATTTACAATCATAGCAGCTGTATTGCAGTTACCGTTCTTGGTTGAGCATCTTCATTAACAGTGTTAATGTTAATAGTGTGCTTTATATCCTACTGGGTTTACCCTTACCTGCAGAATCATATCCCCGGTACTCAAGCCTCTGCAGACCTTTAACAAGTGTGTCGAATATTTCCTTCCTTGTCCGTGGTACTCGATAGTTCAGGTAGGCAAATATTCCTGCAGAGGATAATCACACATCTTTAGCGTTGAAACAGCTGTTTTATATTTCCAATGCATTAATTATTTAAAGACAACGTCATTACATAATCTATCATTGCATTAACAATCTGTATAAATGTTATCTTGCAAACATTGAGCATTAACATTATTATACATCTGCCGAGAAATGCAATGTCCCTGAGGCGTTGATAATGTATAATCTACATGTTAGCTACTCAGGCAGGATATGTTACGCTATCATCAAGGGACACTGTACCGTACAGTTAGCTGAATACTGTGTGTTGCACGAGCCTCATGCATGTGTTAAGGGGGAGTAAAAAACGGAGGTGAGCAACGTTTACATTACATAAGTTAGATTGATTGTTAATATAGGTCAGACAGCAAGATTGGTCGTTGTTTAGCATAGCGTGATCCAACATTAGATCAACCATCAAGGCATGACATGTATCAACGCGTGGTCAAGGTGGCACTGTCAACCCATTAGCATTTTATCATGTCCGGTTGTTAGCAATTGTTAGAACCGGTTGACTGAGGATAATCAATTAATGCCAGTTTTACAATTACAAGGTGTGGTGATGATACTAGAATTAACATTACAGACATCAAAGCTAGCTAAAGTTAAGGCTAACGTTAACCTAACATCACGCAGCTGAATGTCTGCCCATTGCGCAAAACGCACGCGTGTCTTACCACACATTATTGAGTTTCGATGGTCGTCTCTGTTACGGTCCTGTATGCAAGGATGCAAATGTTGACGGAAGATATATCCCCTTGCTGCCGAAATACAGTGAAAGAATTAATGCGATGCACAGTGGTCCAACTTTTTAAAGCAGCTGCTCCACCCCTGTTTCCAGGGTAACCCCATACGGTACCCTCCCTCCCACCTCCTGGAGGAATGAATGGCCGCCATAAAGTAAAGAATATCCTTATAATCTTCCTTAATGACAGTAATAAGCAGAACTATTTTTTTTTTTAAATAAATAAATAAATGCTAGGTTCAAGTGCATTTCCATTAAATCAGACATTGATTTAATTAATTTAGTGGTCTATAAAAAAATAAAAATCCAGAAATATCCTCATTACCAGTGACAATTGTTAAGTCTAGACCTGTCTCTACCACTGATCTGAAAAAACAAACAGAGAGAATACACAGAGGTTCCTGCAGGTCCGACCAGGACCAGGTGCTTCAGGCCCTATTTCAAAAATGATATTCAGTAGGGATCATACAAATATCTGGCCCCCTTTCCTTTCTTGATAGTCTACTTTATTCTTTTCAAAAACCCCTGGGGAGCCAGTTCCACTTCTCCTCCATGATGTCCCTGTCTTGTGCTTTTTACAAGGTTTGAAGACCTTTGAAAAGAGGCCCCACATTGCGTCCAAGTTTAGGGTGGCATCTTGCATCTGTAACGGATGCCAGCTAGCTCGGCTAGCTGGTGGCTGTACATGTAAATCCTCACAACCCAATCTCCTTCAAGAACTTCTTCTGACTGCTGAGTTAGAAGCCTGGGCTTTTAGCTCAGTGGTTAGAGCGGTCAGTTGTCGCAGACGTAGTGGTGGGTTCTGATCTATCCTTGTTGCTTGTTTCAGTCACCAAAGGAGTCCACCAAAGCATCTGCTCTCAATTTTTTTAAACCATATTTCTTGATGTACTGTACATCACATGCTTTTTGGATATAGATAGTTAGATATTGTGTACATGTGTCTGAGAGCTTGAATATTTTGAACTCTTATTTAGCCAATGTGAGTAGATAACTTACAGTACATGTTACTGCATGTGAGGTTGACAAAAGTAGCCTAGTAATCTAGACGTCCTGTAGAGAACAACGTACTATAGAAAACAACGGTCTTTTGAATTGGTGTTTACATCTGATTGGTCATAGGCTATTGCGTGCAGAATCAGTTTGAAAGATAACTGCCTTGTTCCGCCCACGATTGAGTATCGATGCCTGACTATACATTTTAATGTTAGGATGGCTTGCCAGGCTTAGACTAAAGGACTCCAAATTCAGGAGTAAAAAGTCGAATATTCAAATATTCAGACTTGCCGACCTGCAGAACCACCAGAGATTTCTCACACTTCAAGGAAGTAACCAAAGAAAAAAGGTTTCAATTAGGCTATAGCAGGGGTTAGCCTATAGCCTAGTATTTGCATGGTATCACTCTTAAAAATCTTGCTCAAAGTCTTTCCACCACAAAGCTTGAGGTTATTTCAGATCAGAGTGTCATTGTGACAGCTGCAAAAGTCATTATATTACATCATATTATATTTATATTCTCCCCATTCAGAACAGCAGAAACATGACAAAACATCTGCTGACCACCACTGGAATCTCCCTATGTGGATCGCCCCAATCTAAGATGCCCTTGCATAGCCCTGACACAGTGTCTGAAATACAACTGTTGTGAATAATGGACAGTTGAGTTCGGAGATGAGAGCAGCTCAATCACAGCCACTTCAATCAAAGGCTTACAGTAATTTCCACATTATAGCCTAACTAAGTTTAAGCCTCAGGTCAATGTTTTATACCAACTAAAGCTGCCTATTGACCTCACCCTTTAACCAATTGGTTTACTAAACTTAACTTATTGAACAAGAACCAGATTACAGTTAGGCTATGATTTCTGAAGACGTTCCGATGTATATCCTTCCCTCATGTATGCCTCATAGATAAAGAAATTTAGCTAAATGAACACCTCAGTAAAGTTAAATTAGCATATTTATCAATAAAATGCAACTTTACTATGTAAATTGATCCAATGAATGAAATAGGAGCCTCAATCATGTATAAAACAATACTCAACAATGATGTGTTATTTCCAGAATTGAGTTTTGGGTAACGCTTTAATTTACAGCCCATGTACTCCCCAAGTACTGGGTAAGTATTAGGTAAGAATGGTGTAACAAAAAAGTATCAAGGGATAAATTACTGAGTACATACAGCGTAAGTTTGCGGGAATAACACACGTTCACGCTTTATTTTACAGCCCGTGAAGTACTGGGTAAGTACAGGTAAGAACAACGTAACAAAATAGAACTTTATCAGGGTTCCCACTCTTTCTTCAACATCAAATTTAAGGACTTTTCCAGGACATTTCAAGGCTTTTTCCCTCAAATTCAAGGACACGGATCGAGGTGTAGGCTAATGTTATCGGAACAACAATACACCAATTCTCGATACAACAACATGCTAATAGAATTTCCTTTATTGCTATACCTATGAAATAAAGAGGTATGACTGGCCAGTGGTGATCGGCGTAGTGAGCAAATTCATGTTTAGAATGAGATCTTTTAAAATCAAGGTTTGGTGTAGGCCTAATTCCAGCATAGCCCTGTTGTACAATTTTGCTTAGTGCACTAGATAACTAGCCTGACATGCCAGACTATAACAGTATAGTCTGGAGACCAGTGATAGACCCCCCGAGTAAAACTGTGGCTATTTGTTAGCAATGCAGTGTATATTGGCATGTTGCAACCAGGTGTTCTTTTATTTTGAGCTTGTTTAATGTGCCTCGCTGCTGGCATTGAAACTTGTGTGTGTGTGGCCTTTATGGAATCATAACTTGTCCGCCAACATAGCACTTTGAAACGTCTTGTTGTTGTACAGTATGTGCCAGGACTCCACCAAACCACCAGAAAAGGGAGTGGTGTTGGAACTGCAGGTGTTCAGCCACAGGCATAAATTATCAGAGGGCCACAGTTATTTACAGGTTTATCAACATTCTAAATGGGTGATGATTGAAAAATACAGATCGTGCCTTATAACCTTCATGTACAAGCACTAGATAACAAGGCACATCATTCTTCAAATTTGTCAGTGAAAACATTTCAGGTAAAGCTGTGAACACAATACAGATAATGTTGTTTGATGTTGTTCGCTATATTTTTGTGATATATAGGCCTATAGAAACAGGCCTAATTAACATGAAGAAATATTAGTCATATCTTTACTTACCGTTAATGATAAACAGAGTAATTATCACTCCTAAATCATTATGATTAAATACTGGAACAGAACCCGATCCTATGATCTTTAATCATAATGATTTAGGAGTGATAATTACTCTGTTTAAAGATATGCTAGCAATGCAGTGTATTTTGGCATGTTGCAACCAGGTGTTCTTTTATTTTGAGTTTGTTTAATGTGTTTAATACTACCATCATCAAACACACAAAAAAATACCTTTTTTCACGATATTTACGGCAGAGCAGACCCTCCAATTATTTGTTACAAGGGTTAAAGTTAACCAAAAAAAACACAAATGAAAAGTATGACAGACGTTACCTCACTCACGTCAGATGTGGCGCTACGCGCGTTCATCTGATATTCAGCGATAGACGAATTATTTCAGGAGCCAGAAATCCTTGAATCTAACTGGGCAAACGGCTTGTCCATCAATTTAATTGACGTACACTGCAGCCAACCACATCGAAACCAACCGAAGACGCACGTTACGTTTGTTGGATTGGTTGGATTCAAAACAGTTGCTTCTTCGCTACGTCACACCCTCTACAGCAGCCAGCGGCCCTGATTGGTCCGGTTAGAGAATAATGGCTTGAAATCTCTCTGATGGGCTTCAACATCAGATCGTTGCGCGGAAGTGCCTTACGAAAGTTACGTAGCGCATGATCTGACGTGAGTGAGGTAATAACAGACGGTGTCGGGTTCAACCTATTTTCTTGAGCTTTTTAGACTTTGGCTCCCTGACTATTTAGTGGATGTTGTCAGCACATGTGTTCTGTGCATATGGAATGTATTCCTGGACAGGCACTGAGTATTTGAAGGGAAAAGAAAAACATTTTTCACATCTATCTGATGAATAATACACTGTATACACTAAAATAGGCACAATTTTCTTTCGCGATATTTCCGGCAGAGCAGACCCTCCAATTATTGGTTCTTAGGGTCAAAATTAACAGAAAAAACTCAAATAAAAAGTATAACAGACCATGTCCGGTTCAACCCATTTTTGAGACTTTGGCTCCCTGACTATATACTATTCTATTTAAAAATACAAACCAGACAAATGTATCTCCCCAGCTTATCAAAAAGCAAGTGTCTGCGAATCTGAATGAGTGGCTAAATTAAATTATAATTTTCCAGGTCAGTACAAAATTTTTCCAGGACATTTTAACATTTTAGCCAATTTCCAGGTGTTTTCAATGACTGGAAAGGCCATCTCTAAAATTTCAGGTTTTCCAGGTTTTCCAGGACGCGTGGGAACCCTGATATACTATTCTATTTAAAAATACAAACCAGACAAATGTATCTCCCCAGCTTATCAAAAAGCAAGTGTCTGCGAATCTGAATGAGTGGCTAAATTAAATTATAATTTTCCAGGTCAGTACAAAATTTTTCCAGGACATTTTAACATTTTAGCCAATTTCCAGGTGTTTTCAATGACTGGAAAGGCCATCTCTAAAATTTCAGGTTTTCCAGGTTTTCCAGGACGCGTGGGAACCCTGAATTTATGTATAATATTGCCCTAATTACAAAATAAGGGGTAGCCTAGATGCCCAGTATAGCCTACAGGAAAGGTATGTGTTGATTCACTTCATTTTACAGCCCCCACATCCAATATTAGGGTGTAGGTACAAGTAGTTTTGGGGTATTTAGGTAATTCCACTGTACTTGTTCTTTACTTTTCAATAGGGTAGCCTACCTAAGTGGTGTAGCATCAGTGTGCTCGTCCTATCTATGCACAGGTTGATGCAGAAAGTGTGTGGAGGCCGAGAGCGGTATTGCAGACAGATATAGATTATCTCGCAACGGCAGCAACTGATCACTAAGTTGCTTGTTCAGCATTAAACTAATGGAATAAAGTCTACCTTATTTATGTAGAGGATCACGGACAACCGCAAATGATGTAGGGTAAAATCTCCCGCAAGTTGAGAGAAATAGTCTTGTTCCATGGAGTGGAATAATCAGCGCAAGTGATTATTCATGCGAGGGATTTATTAGTTTCATTTCATGCGAAGGAATTATTAGTTTCATTTTCCATGTTGTAAATAAAACGCATCTTTGTCAAACTGTTGCCTCTGACTATGCATGCTACTGTACACCACTTAGGTAGGCTACCCTATTGAAAAGTAAAGAACAAGTAGCCTACAGTGGAATTACCTAAATACCCCAAAACTACTTGTAACTACACCCTAATATTGGATGTGGGGGCTGTAAAATGAAGTGAATCCACGCATGCATTTCCTGTAGGCTATACTGCGCATCTAGGCTATACCAATTTTGTAATTAGGGCAATATTACACATAAAGTTCTATTTTGTTACGTTGTTCTTACCTGTTCTTACCCAGTACTTCACGGGCTGTAAAATAAAGCGTGAAGGTATGTTATTCCAGCAAACTTACACTGTAAGTACTCAGTAATTTATCCCTTGATACTTTTTTGTTACACTATTCTTACCTAATACTTACCCAGTACTTCACGGGCTGTAAATTAAAGTGTTACATATGTATACAGTTTGGATAAATGAATGGCATAATCTATTAATGTACTTTTAGGTGCATTATTTTTTTGAGTAGATTTTGCAAACTACATCCTCCCCAATTTTGCAAATATGTGGTATACTCTATTTAGCTAATTCCTCTCAATACTAAAAACAGAACCATCAACCTCATTGCCTGTAAAGATGGTTAGCCCTGGGTCACTCAAGCCTAATTATCAAATGTCTGCGGTGGCACTGGCAAAGAATCAGCAGAGCTGGGGTGGGTTGGTTCTTTATGACAGGATCAAACGCTGATGTGTCAACATGACCCTTTGCCTCTGATAGGATTCTAGAAACTTTGGTGCATGATATATATTCACAGTCTCCATTTTTATCAGTGTCTTTCCTTATTATTCCCTCATGTCCATTGCCAAGAGGCAAAGGGAGTATGATACTAATGACCCAGGCCTTGAATCATTCCAACTGTGCCCTCCTTGTCAGGTGTTTTGTCTTTTATGTTAATCTAAGTCTTCATTTTAGTGTAGGCTGTCTGTGTGTCTGCCAGGTTCTTATCAGAGGGCCAGTGGACGAGATTGAGTATTTCTCTGACTGAAGGGAGAATGAGGGTGTTTTAGTTTTGGTGATGTCTATGACTGGTTCAGTCTGTACAGCAACTGCATGCTTTTAAGAGGGTTAGCCACCTTGTCTGGCAGAAAAATAAAAGTTTTCTCTGAAGTCACTGTTAAAGTTTGTATTCCAAGCTCATATAGGCCAGAAAGGTCCCCAAGATCGGATGGCAGCATGAAATGTTTTTTTTTTTTTTTTTTTTCAGAACAAGGGCTGTTAGATGAGCAGGTGCTTTGCCCACTGCAAGTGAGTCTGTTTCTCATAAGATACACTTCTCCCAGGTCTTTCACACATTCAGATATGTTCGAAATCTGAGCTGTAGATTTTCAGCAAGACCCTTCGTTATCTGTTTTAGTTGTATTTCTGTTGTCAGCATCTGAATTTACAGTTGTTGGGTTAAGTCCACTATGCTTTGTGTTTTGGTTCTGTTACTATGCCAGTGGTCACTCACACTGTCCTTCATCAGGGTGTGCCTTTCTCTGCCATTTGTCATATACTCATTTCACAAGATGTCCCTTCAGTATTTGATGGAAGGGTTTCAATCTTTGCTTAATACGTTTCTCACTGGGCCTTCTGGCTCTAGATGTACATAGTTTGCTTTCATCTAACCTCAGGATGCTGTGCTGTTAGTGCCATATTTTTGACTGGCCTCAGTGAAATATTAGAACAATATTAGTGATTGTGAAGCTAAATGTTGTTGGTCAAAATATATTGATGTTTGGAGCAGTGAATGGCAGAATTAGCATTTAAGGTGTACAATGTGAACAGATTTAGTGCAATTTTGTGGAAAATTGAGGAATAAAAATGTGCTCAAGATGCGTTGTCATGGACACAGTGAGCCTAAACTATGACTAGTTCTAGTATGATCTTGCATGTGGATGCTTAAAATATCATCCCCCACCCATGCCACTTTACTACTACCACGTAAGTAGTAAACTGACACACCCAACCCATGCTGTTGCCTTTAATGACATCACAAGTGCCTTTAGTTTGCTCTGTCAGTTTACTTTCCTTTTATTCATGGTAAAAAATTACATCTTTTTCAGTTCATCAATCACAGCCTCAGTCACAGTTGATACTTTCTCTCATGTTTGTTCTTTAAAATAATCATTCTTGCTTCAGTGACATTACTTGACATAAGGTGGCGTTGTCAAACATCACGCATTGTGCACACTATGATAGATGACCATTGGCAAATGACTGAGAAAACCATTGAATATATACATTGAAAAATAGCCTCGAAACTAGTACAGTTACCTACATGATCGGCTGAACTCGATCCTTCATTTTTAAATGGCAATCCATCATTAACAATCTAATGTTGTTTTGTTCTTCTACACTTTCCCTTACGTTGGGTCAAGATTTCTTCATCCGATGGTTATGTTTTTCACATTGTCATCAAGCTAATTTTCTTTTCTTTTTTTTGTATTAAGCCCACACATATTTTTATTGCTCTGTTCCCTGTTTTGTATATTATTCACACTGAGTCTAGCCTCTCTCTCTCTCTCTCTCTCTCTCTCTCTCTCTCTCTCACACACACACACACACACACACACACACACACACACACACACACACACACACACACACACACACACACACACACACATCCCCTCTCTTGATGGGTGGAGGACTGGGTGTTGACCAGTGCTGGGCTCTATACCAGCTGCAGACATTCCATCAGGGCCACAGCATAGAGAAGGAAATGACCAGTGATGTTTCACAGAGTAAAACAAGAGCGTCACAAAGAGGGTGGAGGGATTCCTGGAAGTTATGTTCACTGTGGCAACATATGATATGTTGTTGAGTTGGTTGCCAATGGCCCAACACACAAACTAACCACAACCTAAATTGGGTGAGCTGACTGGTGACAGACATCAACAAATAACAGTTTTACTTCCTAAAACTATACTTGTCAATTGGACAGGAAAAGCAAATTGTATGGATTGTTTAACACTACTCTTCATAGTTTTATGCAAGGACGCCATCTAGTGGTAGTTCTGGTCAGTTATAGCGTCATGCATGGTAATGGTAGCCTGGTGAAAACCAGCACCTTGTGTTTACACTTTGCTACATACTGAGGGTCTGGAATCTCAGTTACAGAGAAACGATTGCTTGCTGGAGGAATGGAGTTTGAAATGATTGTGTGTTTTTTTTTTAAATTGTAATAATAGACACATGCAGTAACACAACCTAGGATACCAGGGGGTAGGATACATAAAAAATGAACAATGTGGTCCTTAGGATGGAATTCACAAAAGATTCAGTCCAGGGCAATGTTCTTGAATCTTTGCCATACAGCCAACATACTACCGGGTGGTGGGGTGGGTGTAAGCTTTCAGAAAAGGTTTTCTCTTGAAGAAAAGCACCGGAGTGAATTCAAGCATAGCCCTGTTGAAAAAGCTTGCTAAATGCACTAGTTAGCGAGTGGAACAAAATAACTTAGTACAGCATAGACCGAACGTGAACAGGCACTTTACACTGAATCAATGGGACCTGATTATTCAAAACCGAAAGTAAGATCTGAGGTTACATTGACTCAATGTAAAGTGTTTCGTGTTCGCGTTAGGTCTATGCTGTTCGAAATTCTTTAATTGCATGCAAAATATATTGCTGTTAGAAGGTTTGTGCAGCAGGGCTATGCTTAAACTTACTCCGAACTTATACTTTAATGCCTCAGGTCCAAATGCATTGGCTATACACCAAAATCACCAATACCAGCTGGTCTATAAATGGGTATCAAGAGGAGGGGGGGACCTGTCTAAATTTATGTTTACTGAGATCCTGAAGCCCCTCTGCTTTCAAAAAAAAGTACAACTTGTCAAGGTTTATTACTTTCTAATACATTTCTTATACACTTTTGTATAAGAAATTCACATTTTTTTTCATTCCCCCCCCCCCCAAAAAATAGGCATTAGCTTTAAAATAAGGAGGGGGTGGGATGTGAAAAAAAAATGGGAGTGAAATTCTGAGCATATAAGCTTTCAGAAAATATATGGTTTATGGGGTCTAATATGTGTTTACATTCCACTTGCCTATGTCACCAAAATTAATTTGGGGATTTATTGTAATGAGGGGCATAGGCCTACCTCAATGTCAAACCATACTAGGCCTATTAAGCCTGAGTGTGTTTGCTTTCAGAAAATGTATGGGATATATGGTGAAATTAGTTTCCGGCCTTCAGGCCAAAATGTACAAGTAGTGTACATTTTCCTCCAAAATCCACCCGAAGCCCATTCATTTTTCAAATTTACTTTCCTCCACTATTTCCTCAACTAGGATTTCTTAGGACTTTTAGTAGGCCTACAGTAGCCTATGTTGTTCTGGACATCACACTGAAAAAAATAAATAAAATAGTCTGAAAGATATTTTGCCCGGACTAATCTACCCCCAAAACAACAAAAGACCCACTTCTTGATAACTGGAGACCACTCTGTCTCCTCACAAGATATAGGCCAAATATTTGTTGAGATTAATGGTTGAGTGGACCAAATATGAGATACCGGCACACTTCCAACATAATTAGGCTTGTGCTAGACTTTACTGTGCTGATCTTAATTAGACATGAGACATGAACATGAGGTTAGACCCTTTTTACTGTCCAATTCACTGATTCTACCCAGTCCAGCTCGATCGTGAAGTAAGCTACGCTATAAAGCTTACCGGAAATTGTGAACTGCAAACAATAATATCACCCCCACTTGTCCCACTGCAAAGAAGAGTTGACTCCAACGAGATGGCTGTGAATGAGAAATGTAGGCTTTGCGAGACAAATTTAAGAATCGGTGGAATAGTAGGAAATTGCAAATTATTATTCGACAGTAAGGTTGTTGATAATGTAGCCTCTCAGCTGTCAAAGCTAGGTCTGATAATCGAAAACACGCCACTTCGTTCTTACCGGGTCTGCCGCCAATGCTGCACTATCATCTCGAGGCTGATGCGCGATACTCAGGTGTTGCAGCAATGGAAAGACAAGGAGACAGCAAAGGTTGTGGAGACCAGTCAAGAGCAAGATACAGTAGCGTTAGAAGAAAGGCAAGATACCACTGCCTCTGCCTCTGCTGACAAAGGAGGTGGGGAGCCTAACGATACCACACCACCGACTGACTTGCCAACGCCAAAGAAGAAAAGCCGTGTGACCGCGGTAAGGAAATGTTGTTATACAGTGTCTGTTATGTTTTTTTGTCATTTGTTATAACATTGCCTTACATTCCTTTAATGGTGGTTATCTTCTTTCCTACATTGTAAATTAATACTCAGCCAGTATGCAGCAACACTTGGAATCAATAATTTAGTAAAATGGTAACGTTAATCATACCAAAAGTTTGGATTCTTAAAAGTTGGTACCTTTTAGTTTGGTTACAGCTTTGCATATTCTTGGCATTCTCTCAATCAGCTTCATGAGGTAAGTTCACTTGAAATGGTTTTCCAACAGTCCTGAAAGACTTCCCAGAAGCTGGAAATGTTGTGCCTTATGATAGAACTTTGGGGCCCTGAGCTGATAGAACTTTGGGGCCCTGAGCTGATGAAAATGCCAAGATGTGCAAAACTGGGGGTACCCCATGGAAACCAAAACTTTGACATCATGTCAAATAGTGGCCTTTGTAAACCCACCTAAATAAGATTTCCTATGCATCCAGCTAGCTTAATGTCTTCTTTGGCATACATTTATGCCTAATGTGTCTTGGCTTGGTTACAACGTGTCAGAGTAGCCTGATTAAAAAACCAACCCCTTGTTCTGCTGAAGGGAGGTGAGAATTGAGCGGAATTACATAGGCAATGGACAGGGCAGGTATTGGTGGTTCATTTGGCTATTGTAGTGTACAATAACCACACAATCGGTGGACATGGACCGAGTATATTTCGATATACCTGATAACAGTCCAATAATCTTGAAGCAGAACAAGCGGGAGCTCAAAAAAAAAAAAAAAAAAAGTAGGGCTATTTCAGACCAGGAAATTACTTGTCTGAAAGGTGTTAAATTTAACTAATTTGAGCGGTAGGGCTACCCAACATAAGATAATCTACATAATGTATAATCTACATAATCATTTTTTTTCAATGATGGGTTGTGTGTTGACTAACTTATGAGTATTAAATGTCTTTCTGATATCCTGTTTTTTTTTTTATTATAGATAAGAAAAGGAAACCAGCCTAGAACCCTGCTGCCTAGAACCCTGCAGCCTTATACCCAGATGCCACGAAAGATCCTTCCAAAAAAAGAAGGATGGAAATTGTGTAAAGAAAATGGGAAAGCTTCAGATGAAAGTGGTGAATTTCTACATACTATTAAAGCAGCTAGCAGTATTGTAGCACGTAATGCTGTGGCCTGCTCTGAGCTCGAAGGGACTTTGAGGAACCTTGACAAGACTAGACGACAAATCTTGGGGAAGCTATGGAAAGAGAAGAAGAAAGAGATATTGAAAGAACGGAGGGAAAAAAATGATATGGAGAAAGAGCATTACGGCCTGGTCAAGAATGCACGTGTTGCCAGGCGGAAACAAAAAAATCCAAAGCGGCTATCCGCGGTAGAAGATCAACAGAAAAAAACGTAAATGCCTTGATACTTCTTACCAGGAGAATGGAAAACAGGAGCGTATAACTGGGATGATCAGACATGATCATTTACATGAAAAATGCATGCACTATGTCCCACACTAGTGTACAGCAACCCTAGGAGTCAGACCAAAGATCTCGCAGACTGGCAGGAGTGATAGACATCCCAAATCCAGGGTGGTTTTGGCATCAAGCACCAGAGGACAGTGAAATCCCTTTTTCATTTAGAAGTCAAAGATACAGGGGAGTCGTTGGTGCCTTCAATGGTTCATCTCCGGACAGAATGGAGAGCCAGTTAAAACTTGTTTGTGATGGATGTCCTGCGCTTACTGCACTACACTTTTTGGTTAATTATTTTAGTGCTATTTTATAACAGCGGACTCCTTAATATTGGACTATTTTATTGGTTTCAGAGCTCCCAATTTATTGTTTACAAACACTGTTATTTTTACACATAGAATGAGAGTAATGCTGGTTTAGAACACCTTTTGCCACAAATAATTTGACAGTTATATAATGTGCAATTGTGTGTAATAATTTGTTGTGAGAAGATTATGTGTGTGTTATGGAAGGCCAATAGGAATTGACTCTTGTTCACTGGTGAAATTGCCTGATAAAAGAATACTTTGGTGCCTGAAACAAAATGGTTTACATGGGTCATTCTACAATAAAGGAACAATAATGGAGAATGGACTTACCTTTTTAGATCCCTAAGTCGCTTAATAACATATTCATCATATTAATTGTGTAGTACTCTGTCATGTCCTTATATATTTATGATCATACATGGGAGTTGTGTACTTTCTGAATTCAGTTACATTACATTGCATACTTGCCATGAACTATGAGAGTATATTTGGGTGTTTTGAACAAAATTAAATCGTTCACCCAATTATTTTTTTCCGTCAAATGACTCACACAGGTAGATGACTGTGGACTTATCAGGTACTCTAGCCCCGAGTCTACAGTCCAGCCATAATTCCTGGGCTAATGGCCCACAATATAAACAGTGATACATATACCACCATATACTGTAAGACCCACTGCACACTACATTGGTGCGCACTGATAAAAATGATCAATTTGAGACACAGCCCAAGTGTCACCAATTTGTTTGTTACTGGATTTATGTCAGTAAACACCAAGTTAAAACTTCTGTGAACTTGTCTTGCATTTGTACATGGTTTAAAGTCTAACTCAATAGTAAATGAACAAATAAACTTCAAAAATCAACAAGTAACTTGTAACCAAATCCTCGCTTTTGTCTTTTTGGTATTGATGCCAAAAAACAATAAGGTTATCCCCACCTCCAATGTCATGTTAAAATTTAAATATAGGCCTAGTACCAACATTTTCCTTAATAAATAAATAAATTATTCCCACACTTTTTTCATTTTTGAGTATCCACTCTGGATTTGTTTTATTTAGGTAGGCTATTTACATTTGTGTTCGGGACACTAAGCTGCAATTCATTTAACATCTGGAATCCAAACAAAATATTGGACCACTTAAGACAAAAATTTCTTGACAGTTGACATCTTAAATAAAACTAAACAATTTACATAATGCCCCCATTTACTTCATTTTTTCCTCAGTAGCATAATTTACCGGACACATTGTGAAATATTAGGACCACATCAAGATCACAGAGAATGATTGGCCATAAGAACAGTCTGACAGAGAAAACCAGTCACTATGAGTGTTCCTGTATGACATCAGAAATTTGTTGAGACTGTACGTTCATTACTTTTGAAGCCCTGTACTACAGAACATGCTTGTGAAATAAAAAGAACCTTCAAATGAAAAAGCTTATGTGTTCAACTATTGATCATCAAATGTTGCATCATACAACAAAAAGTACAAAATGTTGCACCATTCAGAATAAGGAATGTTCAAGGAAAAGTCTAATAACTCATTAAACACACCATGTTAGAGACAGAATTACAACAAAAGGCAAAATGGAAAGACTGGTTAAAAAAAAAAGAGAAATGAAATGGCACAAACAGCAATACTTCATCACACAGAGACAACACTAATACTTAACAGCTACTGTTTTTCTGAGAGGCAGAACTGTAAGCACTTCACTGACAGACCTACAACTGGGTTTTTATGGAGTCTGAGATTGGGGGAGGTGATTCCAACTACAGTGCATATATGCGCAACATGATAGCACAAGGATCAAGAGTGCAGAAGAGGACGCAGCAAAGACTACAACATGAGGCAGCGGCAAGGTGGTTGGGGAGAAGCCAAGGGCTCAGAAACCCGAGGGAGTCAGGATGTTCATATCGCGGTGCTTCAGCTTGTGAGGCCGGGTCGATTGCCTCTTGCCATCCATGGTGGGAATCTCCATCTTGGGGGGAGCTTTGAGGTTGGCAGGGTCTTCTGCCAGCCTAGTGGCCTGAGCCTTCATCACCTCCATAGGCGTTGGCTTCTGGGCTCCTTTGTAAGACTGCAAAGCGAACCCCGCTAGGGTGTGGGAAAGGAACAAGAAAGGACAAATCAAGAGCATGCATGTCTCGGTAAACATCCACCAAACCTTTCAAATGGTAATCATCGTAAAGTAATTTCATGCCATTGCCCTGATGTCTTCATGAAAACCCATCTAAACCCGAAGGATCACAGAAACGTATGCTACATAACAATAAGACACCAAAATTGTTAGGCAAGGAGCATTGAATTTCTTCACAGCTGTAACAAATCAGTTCTTTTCACACAGAACCATGAAGGCTAAAATAGTTATGCAAGTAGTACTGATCAAACTCATCCTATTTTACAAACTCAATTAGTTCTATATAATGGAGACTTCTAAAGTGATTTATATCTGGCACATCACCAAAACACACCAGAATAAGTATTACACTGCAATGTCCACACAGTGATAAAAATGGAACAGTGAAACATAAAGAGAGGGAGAGATGCCGAATGAGAACTAAAATATATCGTTCCTCTCATAAGCCTTTCCTTTACCTGCAGTTGCGTGTTCAGCACTGGGGTCTATGGTAGCTTTCGGCGCAGAGAGTCGAGGTCCAAAGATGCTCCAGCGTTCCACAGTCCCTCCTTCGCCAGCTCCCAAATCAACACTAGAGCTAGAGGAGCTAGTGCTGAGCTCCGAGCTGGTGATGGAAGCTGCAGAACCCTGACTGAACCAGCCTCTGGAACACACACACACACACACACATAAGCATACAGGTGTACACATAACATTACCTATGCAGGTCCCAGGTCCCATGTCCCTGTGTGTTGCATACTATAGCTAACAAGCACATTTTTGCTCTGTACCTGCGCTTTTGCTTGGGTGAGGATTGTGGGGTGGTGGTTGGAGTAGACTGAGCAGATGAGTTCTGTTTGTCCTCTTTTAGGTCAGCATTATGCATGTGCAGTTTCTAAAAATAAACAAACAGGTCAAAGGAAAGAAATGTTATACAATTGAATTTAACTTCACCTAAAAGCAAAAAGGTATAGCAATACATAGCAGTTTCTATAGATAAAATAATGACAAAGCCTTACACAATAATAGTTTGTGCCAGCAAAACATAATGCAAAGACCATACTTTTATTAAAAACATATTTAATCAAAGCCTTAATATACCTTTAACCAATCTTATATACCAACCAACCGTAAAATATACGTTAAACCTACCTTATTTCATTATACTTATAGGTGTGGCTCATAAAGTTTCAGATTAATACACATACATGTATACCACAACATATATAAAGATGGACTTATTATTTACCCCTTACAAAATTATCTTAAATTGGTGTATAAGGCGGAGGACATAACAGGGTAGATAACTCACGTGTATTGAGTCAGCCATGCGGTGATAGTGGGCCTCATCAACCAGGCCTTTATGAGGGCTGTAGCCAGCGTCAGTCAGACCTGCCTGCTTCTCAAACCTGTGGATGTTCTCTTGGGTCTGCTCTGAAAGATCAATAGCAAACACTTATACTCTAATTACTACTAATCTTTAGTAACAAAAACTAGAAAACCTTTTTACTCATCATCCCACAGTGGGATTCTCCTTATTTCAGAGAAACAGTATTTTATAATGACCACCACCACATATTTCCCTGATGTGATTCACATGAACTCTGCAGAGTTTGACATGACCTTCATTTTTTTTTTCAACTTACTGGTAATAAGTGAGTTCATGAGGACTGAGGAAGCTTTGGCCTTCACCACTGGAACCCGTGGTCTGGCAGCCTCAGCATCAACAGAGGGTGTGTGCGTCAGCTCACTTCCTGTTTCATCCTCCTGAATGGGAGGAAAAGAGAAATTGTTACTACAAGGATACAGAAAATTTCAACTATGGAACAAAGGCCATGTACCAAAACTGTACCAAATTGTGGTTAACTATCCAGAGTTGTCTATCCCCTAAACAAGACCACCATATGCATAGCGTCCATGACATTAACATCTGAGCACTGCTTGCTTTTATCCAAAAGGTACCCATTCAAAAGGAGCATCTGAAAGCTATCATATCCTGGCCAGACTGAAAGACTTCTCCAGATGTCCAATTAGAATCACATTTCAAACCACATCATGTGGAAAATTTGGTCAGATCAGCTTCAGTCAAAAATCTGACTGAATGTGGTTTTCGCTAGACAGGCATCATAAAAATCAATCAGATTTTTAGTAAGGTTTTCAAATAAATAAAACCTTGGCTGCCAAAGTGAACTTGCTTTCCCTAAAAATTAAATCCTACATGATCACATGCTGGAACATTTCCTCAATAAAGGAAATCAGAGACAGATTTTTTTTGTGTGTACTTTTTAGCAAATGTATAAGAAAATGAACAGACTTCAGCGAGCCGCTGGAATTTGCGGTCAGGAATGACAGGCCTCTTCCACAGGTTGCTGATGTTGATGTCCGAGGGAAGAGGGGACATGGGCCCCTCCAGGCTCTCGTCATAACTCATAGCACGGCGGGTCATCCCTCTGGGGATGGACATCCCTCCCAAAATGCCATCAGAGGGTGCCCCTTCCAGGGCTAGGGGTACAAAACAGTTATAAATTAAACCACCTTCCTTTTAATTTAATACCTACTGTACAGTATGTTTCAAACAATACAGTCATAAACTATAAAAACATAAAAGGAGACAAACTCCAAACGTTTACAATGCAAGTACGTAACCCATGCATAGTTAATGAAACACAGAGCTTTCATCAATGTTTTACTGTTAGTAGAATCATTTACAATATTTGCATTAAAAGAGGAAAGGTTGTGTATGCACATCTCACAGAACTGTCCCAAATACTGGTCACAGACCATTTTACTAACACAAATATTAGTGTATCACTCAAACTTGTCAGACTATCCATACAAAACCCTGGCTTATGTCTAACTATGGTCTTGCATACCTGGAAAGTCATTTGATCTGGACACCATTGTTATGTTGTGAAGTAATGCAGTAAGTGGCTGAAACAAGTCAATCAATGGAACCAACCTGTTAAAGCAATTACATTAAAATTAGTGTTGATGCATACACTAATAAACCAGTCACACCTTAATATACACATTAATAAATAGGCTAGAACAATAACAATACAATCATCACTAAATATGATTATAATTCTGACATAACATAGCATTATGAATACACATTTATATCCTTTCATAAATTCTATTTCCTGTAGCCTAATGAAAGGCTTATGTGGTCATTACAAAGTGATTTAGGCCACATTTCTGCCTGGAAACAGTCCCCAGGTGTATGATCCAACTCATTCTGCCAGAATGGTAGCCTGACAAATTGTAGGCCTACTATATTATCAAAATGTATAATCTGGAAACTACCGATAGACTCTCCTGGGCAGAACTCAACACAGAACAAGTGGTTATTTTACAAATGTATTACCTTTTATGCAATAAAATAGCACTATGACCAATCAGAGGAATGAACAAGATGTAAGCCAATTCAAAAGGCTGCTGCTCAAGCTAAGCCTGCCCAAAGATTGTCTAAACACAGAACGTCGTGACTAGTGAACAAAAGCAGTGACCGACCTACCAAGTAAGTCATGCTCTGCCAGTACAATTTTGAAATTTCCAAAGCGAGACAGTCTTATTTTTCTAACATTACAAACAATAAACTATAAAATGCGTGTGTGCCTTTTTCCACAGCTGAGGAATTATTCACCCCTCCACCGAAATTTGCAACCAAGTGCAATGAGTTTGCACCCCTTTTTATGGGTAAAATTGAGAGAATAAGAGAGCATGACAGCCCATCTACAAGTAATACACCCAAATCAATCACTTCCTGAGAGAAGAGTCCACACTTTAACGTCAGATTTTAGCCCCACTAGCAAGGAAACTCTTAAAAGGACCATTCAGAATCTTGGAGCTTCCACATCTGAAATTGACACTATGTCTACCAGCTTTTTCAAATCTGTTTTTCACCTATCACCTGATGTACAGCAGATTGTAAACACATCACTGCAAACAGGAATGAACTGGCCACAGGGCATACAGGGCAATGCCCGGTTGGCCGATAGACATTTTTGGGCCGGGGTGATCATAATTCACTCATCATTGTCTTGAAGGATTGGAATAGAGTAATTAAATCATGCAATGCATCCAACTTATTTTAGCTTGCCATGAAGTCATTATTGAATAAAATCATGGTGGACCACCATGGCCATAACTGCCCAGGCAGTTTTGGTCCCTGATCAGCCCTGATTGCAAAAAGGTGTTCATTTTAAATCAACATAACACCTTCACAATCCCAACCAGAGACAGGCGCGTTCTGCCAACACAGAAAAACTCTATGAAACCGTAATTTTTGTTATGCTACGGTGTCAGCTGACAGGTGATGAGTAGAGAGGATTTTATGCCGTTCTTTTAGTAACAAACCTGTCAGACCCACTGATCATGTCCAGCAAATCCTGCATATTCCATCTTTTCCAACCAACAACAAAGCTTTGCAAGCCTGCACTCAGCTGATTTCCGGAAGGTAGCTTTAGTGATTCTATTTGAATCAATCATAATTATTATACTATATTATTTAATTATGTTCAGTTCTGAAATGGCAGTTTCAACCTCTGACATAATGTTGGACATTAGTAGCTCAGTGTGCTGTGAATATATTCCCATTACTTAATGAAATCAATTAAATGTGTCCCTGCATTGACGTCTGCTACACTCGCATGTGAAGGATCTTTAGAGTATTGATGGACAGTGCAGTACCCACTGCAGTGACACAGGATGTCAGTGGACAGACAGAAACAAACAAATGTTGTCATGGATGACTGGCACAATATTTAGTTAAAAGAGAATGATTCTTTCTTCAAAATGGGTCAGTTGAAAATACAACTGAAATGGTTCTCTACCACAGGCTGATGAGGAATCCAAAGGTCCTCCACTGTTAACATTTAGCCTAGATCTAATGTTGGTGTTCAAAATCCAGTCTAAACAGTTCACTTCCTGTCACTTTTGCAAATATTGTCTAGTGTCACACAACTAAACAATGGCACACAACCACAAATTAAAAGCCTTGCGATTGCAATTTGAAGAGTGACAGAAACATCTTGAAAGGACATCAGTGTTCACTGGTGTTACTCCAATTAACTGTACATTGCATTTAGTAATTGAGTGCTTTGTCACTGGCTTGATGTCTTGATCATTTTCTTCCCCCTCACACATGTAGGGCAGAAATTATTCCTCTTCTTGTGCCCCAATTTCAGGCATGCCAGTTGGCTGATAAAACACATGCATAAGTGTACACTATACTTACTGAGAGGACAGTCAGGATGTAATTTCCTCTGCTAAAGTACAGGAATTTCTTGCTGACTCACAAGGAGTGTGGTCTGAGCATGGAGCATTGTGGGGGATCTGGAGGAGCACTGATCCTGGGAATGCTGGAAAAGGACCAAGCAGGACAAGGGGGATGAGGAGAAAACCCAGCAAATGCTAAACTCCACAAGAAGCAGACCTTGTCTCATTCCTATTTTATAAAGTGATGTAACCTACTCAGTTCTACCACACAAATTGCACAGGTCACAAAGTTATGCACTGGGACTGGTAAAATTAAGTGCCATCCACATTTCACATTTTTATAAAAAGGATTATTTTTCTGGATTTAGACATTTACTTCACATGCGATAACTGTGAACCATATGGAATGTAGGCTGTAGTAGTGACATTAAGTTTTATTTTATTGAACAAATTATATATTTTTAAAAAATTAATGGCTTGGTGAGACTGTAAAGACGATTTTTAATATTGCGGTGTTAACATTCAATGAGCTAAGAAGAAGGATAATGCTAGGCCTACGTCTTGACAAATTTAGAACTGATCCGTCGGCGTGTCACCGGATTAAAGGCAGAAGAAAATGTTGTTACATAATAGCTGCTATAGATGCAGGTGTCGGTGTATGAAACTGTACACGAACAACAAATATAATTACTCAAGCATTCAAGCTCTGCAGTATAATTGGCGTTATATCATACAAGTTGCGGGTACGATAGTCTGGCTTGATCTCTGAACTATTGTCATTCAATGACAATGAATGTCGATGATACAGCTGTTGCAGCTAACGTTACTACGCTAACATTTGCTAACCTTAATCAATGGCGTTTACACCAAATCCTACGATACAGCTGTTCTATGGATGCAACAAATGTCGAACGGAAAGGCAACACACAGAACAACCAGTATGGTAACAAAAAGCAATGCCATTTAAAATGTACAGACAGATTATTACCAATTGAGCACGATATTTGAAAACCGACTGAACCGAAGCAGCTGATGTGTTAGCTAGCTTAATGACAACGGAGGACCGTTAGCTTATCTTAGCGCTAGGTGGCTAACTGGCTAGCCATCCTCGCAAAGGATGCAAAGCAGAGTGTAAACAATTTCTTCACCTGATGTGGTCCTCTTGCTGCTCCACTTGCGGAGAGGCTAACAATCTGTCATAGTTGTCAAAGATTCTTGCAACTGCGTGAAACGACAGTTTTGTTGAAAAGCCATAGATGATGACAACATTGTCTTTGCCATGACTTCCCGTAAACACGGGCAGAGGGTGGCAGTAGAAGTCAGAGCCACAGAATTTTTAAAGCGGCTCTGTCAGCGCACAGTCTGAACTGTCATTCAAAGTAGCTGACCTATCAATTTGTAGGAAACGCCAAGCAGTTACAATGTAACCAATCATCAGTAAATGTAACTTTGTATCGTTTCATGTAGCTTTTTTTTAGAGCCAAAGCTAAATCAGGAAAACAAATGTATTGTATTTGGTGAATAACTTAAGTTGCAAGCTAGGAGTGATTATAATTACATCCGAAAGATGCCATTGGGAATAAAGCAGTAGCCTACATTTGCAGTAGCCTATTTGTTAGACAACCTTCATTGTAGTAGCCTACATACTTCCTACGCATTCCAAGACCTATTTTACTGTACAATTATAAAGCTAGGCACAATCATAGGTACAATACCCTAGAGGCCTATGTCTTTTCTTTGACTTACAAAAAAATAATTTCTGGCAGCGTCACTGGCATATGCTTGAGCAAATAGTTCTCTTGCTGAATGTATCTGCATTGATGCATGTGCAAGTCACACTATGACTACACCCAACATGAACATATCTGGGACAAAATGAAGAGAAGTGACACAACTTTCTTGAAAAAAAAAAACAAAAAAAACAGGACATTAGAATAGAAAACAGTACATTGCCACGGACCACTGCATCACAAGCTGCAAGGTCAGAACAAAATACTAAGAAACCAATCTATTTGTCATTGAACTGATAACCATTGATTGAGACAGCTTCAAGTTACCTTGAACTGTGTCCTTTAAAGGCCTGCTTTTCATTCTCAAGGCAGGCCACTCATAGCATGGAGCATGACTGAGATACTGTACTTGTATGTGATTTGGCCTCAGCTGGAAAGTTATCAGCTATTTGCTTTCCAGTAAGTCTTTGTAATCTGTAAAATATGTTATGCTATATCTGTGATGGCAATTAATAGGCTTCTAAATAGGCTATTACATATTAAATGGGCAGCACAGTATATATAAAAAAAAAACATTTTACATGGATTAGGCCTATTTGATTATTTAAATTAGATTAAAAAATTCAGGGACCGAGTCCATTGGTTTTCATATACCGTCAAATCTGAGTCAAGACCGAGTCTTTAGGAAGCAAATTTGAGTTGAGACCAAGTCCTTTAGGAGTCGAGACCGCGTCGAGACCAACACCATAAAAACGTTTCAGTTTTCATATCCACGATTTAATATCACCCCAGTTAGTAATCAATAGTGAAGCCTAGACTAAGCTAGATTGGGAAATGTTGATAGGACCAGTCGTCTTAATATGGACTATGCTTTATACTATCACTAAAAAATCCCTACCATATGCAACAACTCCCTTTTTTCTAAACTGCTTCAACAGTGCTGCTCTGCCATGGACATGTTACAGTAAGCCCACTCTGAGTCATAGTTAGGACATGCAGAGCGCTCTGTGATCACACCAGGCAGCAACTGAAGTGAAGTCACTGACACTCACCGGCAGAATATTTAGTGCACCATGGGATGAACATAAAACATGCGCTGGGCTTGAGGACTCGGTCTGAAGTTACTGTAAGAGTCCTTAGGAGGCTCCCACTGTGGTCTGAGTCAAGACCGAGTCTTTGAAGGAATGAATCCGAGATGAGTCAGAGAAAGCAAAAATCAAGACTGGCCTTGAGTCCAAGACCTGGACATGACAACTACATAACTACAAGGAGCATCACCTTTATGTGACAAATGCTGTTGTCATGACGAGTGAACTACCACAAGCTGTCATTAGATGGAGCTCATGAGCATGGTTGGAAGCAGTGGCTGAGTGTTTCGTGTACCCCATGTAAGCTTAGCATTCAGGGGAAGGTCAGGGTTATGCTCGTCATCTTGGGCTAATGGTGTGTCTGAGACTGTTAACCTCACCAATCACCATCCTTGTTTATAATTGAAGATGCTGTAGTTGTAGGAGATACATGGATAATCTCAGAAATAAAAAAAAACACCCTCACCTTGGTGTGACTTTTATTCTCTCAATAAAATTTTATTCTGCATTATGGAATAAAGAATATGGAATACATCGCAAAGGCATATTACAAAACACTGCCTATACACTGTATTCACCTGAGACAAGCTGAAATTCTTTTCATTTTTTGTTTGATTAATATCATGTAGGCTATTTATCATTCCCAACAATATAAAACAATGGACAATCAAAACAGGCAATAAATACAATACCAATTTTTTTTTGTAGAACTACAGAGTTGCTGTAAAATGCAATCCAACTCTAGACGCTAAATATTCACAGGCACTGTTACGATGGCATCTAGTTTCAATTATGAGAGAAATCTAAATACCTAAAGTAACATAGAAGGGTAAACATTTTACTTGTCTTTATGATACATTTTGCAGTGCACACAGTGTATGTGTAAGTGTGGCATCCTGTAGAGATGTGTGTTAATGAGAGCTGCTCAATGTAAATGGGCTGCCTTCACTTCTCAGCAAGAGCTGGCAGCATGCAGGCGTGAATCATGGCCTCCCGCCACGCACTCCGGCACTCAGAGATCCAGTGTGACACCATGTTGTTCTTCTCTGTGTTGTTGCTGCTGCTGCTGCTCCTGCTGCCCTTCCCCCTCCAGTCAGTGGGGGCGCTGTGGGTCTTGCCATGGGATCCGGCAGGAGAGGTCAGGCCAGAGGTGCTCTGTCGGTCACTGCTCTGCTTCTTTTTGGTCAGTGGTGAGCGCTGCATCAGTGTGGCCGGTGGCGCCTGCTGTCGGCTGTCGTCTGTGGCGGTGGCAGACACGGACAAGCGGAGCTCTGGGCAGCTGCTCTTGCGCCGGGTGGCGGGAGGGACAGAGACGCGGGGGAAGCTGCCACTGCGCGGCCTGCAGACAGCCGATGGACAGGCTCCTTCATCCGAGCCCCGTGGGCACTCAGAGCCCTCATTACTGTAGAGATACTCCAGAGGATCTGAGGTGATGATGTTGCTCTGAGAGGAGCCAACACAGACCGGTTCAGTGGTGGTACCACACCTGTCCTTCACTGGTGCCTCGCCTTTGCTCTCCTTCTGTGTGTTAGGACAGGTAGAGACAGGTGACATGACTCTGAGTCTGTGCAGTCTCGGGCACGGTTTGGACATGTCCATTGGCGCCATGGACAGGATGTCCCAATCTGGTTCCCGCAAAGGGAAGGTGGGCCTGGCCAGCTGGCAAATGGAAAGCAAATAGTCCTGTGTGGACAGTGACTGCTGTGACTGGGTGCAGGGTGGTGTGTGTTGACTGTTGGCTTGGTTCATGTCCTGAACCATCTCCTCGTAACCCTCTCTGATGGTGGGTAAACCCCTCTTCACGAGGAGTCGAGATCTCGGCCGCATGACTGCTGGATGGTGGAGACGAATGTTCAAAATGGACACACACAGAGACACGTAAACATGAACACACACACACGGACAGACATTCACACAAACACAGTCGTCCATGTAAATTGTGTACATTTACTCAAATTACATTTTTTAACATCACAAAACATACTGAAAAATTACTGATTTTTTTCTAAACTGTTAAAATATTATTTATACCATTTTAAATGTAACTAATTTACTTATCATTACATTGGTCTCCATATTGTATCAAAGTAATTGCATCGGTGCAAAAAAACAATCAATGCAGGTAATATGAGAAATAGGTTACGGGAAAATATGCCTGAGCCTGTCTCCATGGCAACCATCTCTCCCATTACACCTCGGAGTGTTCTCAGATTACAATGCTATCATGGAATACACACTTACACTGCAAAAAATACAGTCACAAATGCATACACATACATGCACAAGTCATGATATACGTATTATGTACTTAAGACAATCACACACATATGCACACCCTCACATGCATGGAAAAATATAAAAAGGCAAAAATCTATATGTCCATACCCATCACACATACATATATTTCCATACAAACACACTCACACACACACTCCACTCATTCTCTCTTAAACACGTACACACACTCACACGCACAGGCACTCCATTTTGAGAACCAGTGTAAACAACATCGCCTCCATTCCTCGATCCAACTTCCCACTCTGAAGACAGATATTCTGTTTCGTAACACAACCATAATCACTGTGGTGTGTATTTCAAAGAGCAAACATACACATACGTTACATTACATGAAAAATTAAATATTGGGTCAATCCTCAAATTTCAAAACTGGCACACATCCAAATTGCTCAGAGATGTGGAAGCATAAAAACAATTCAGTGGACACTATGGATTTGGTTCACTTATGTGCATACATATATACAATGGAATTACGTACATACACTTACACAATGGACCATAAACAGCATACAAAGCCATATTGCACACCTACTTGCACTTACAGTCCATGCTGCATGCATAAATTTGACACCAATTGGCAGTGAAGCCAGTCTATGTTACAAATTATGCAAAGACCAGTGAACATATTTGTGCATGCAGTGTACAATAAAAGGCATATGAGCTGGTGTAATGGTTGTGTAGTGATGTGCCTGGTCTCTGATGAGCCCAAGGTTGTGTGCGGGGTGCTCGGGTAATGGCCCCACCTGTGCTGCTTTGGGTGTCTGCTGCCAGAGAGAGCGAGCGTCTGCCTCAGCTGCTGCGTCCTCCTCTGCTGCCACACCAAAGTCTGTCCTTCACTCCAACCTCCTCCTCACCACACGCCACACAGGCTCTCAGGATGATGTGGATGTCTCCCTCTCTCTCTCTCTCTCTCTCTCTCTCCTCCTTTCTCATTCTCTCTCTCTCTACCTTTTTTTCTCTCTCTCTTTCTGTTTTTTCTCACTTCCACACACACACACACACACTCACTCCTCTCTCTCTTTCTGTTTTCCTCTCCCTTGCACCCCCCACCCTCTCTTTCTCTCTCTATCTCAGACTCACCCCTCCCTCATCCCTCTCTTGGTGCTAAAAATAGGTCTCTCATTCCCATCCCTGTGGCCGTGCGCAATCATATGCCGAGTGGGTTTCTGTTGGTGTGGAGAAAGGGAACTGCTTAATGGATGGATTAGAGAGAGAGAGAGAGAGAGAGAGAGAGAGAGAGAGAGAGAGAGAGAGAGAGGTGTAGGAGGCAAGGCAGTGGGAGGAAGAATAGCAAGACAGAAGAGAAGAGGAGAATGAAAGAAGAGAAGAAGGGAGCGAAGAAAATGGCCACAACACTAACACACAAACTAGACTTGTGATCTTCAAACAGAGCAACCTCTTTCTCAATTTATCTAGTGCCTCCATTTTATTGTGCTTGACAGGACCAACCAAATGCAGCCCTAAAAATACCCCTTCGTCTTTATTCGCTGAGAATACAGAAGTTTGGGAAAACAATACCAATGACAAACATTCTGTATTACTACAACATGGACAACACCGTTACTGCAATCAATTATAGCTCTTTAGGTAGATGTGATTCATGGGTAATATAGGCTAGTGCTCCTATATCAAGTTACTGTATACTTTCATATATGATGAATTCCAGAGGAAATCAATACCAGAGGCAGATGAGTCTAAACAGACTTTGTTTCTTCAGGCACAGATTCCTAAGGCATATGCAGCCATTTCAACAGTGATTTAATACAAGTGACCATATGCAGCAGTATAAACAAAAATCACAAAGATGTCTTTGACATGTGGTTTGTATTTTGATGAAGAATACAGGCAATTTTTTTTTTTTTTTTTTTTCAGCAGCTCTAGCTGTTTATATTGGTGGTGGTGGACAGCCTTGCTGTCTTGGATGGAGCTTCACTTCCCACCAGCATCTAACGGGGCTGTTTATGCCCTTGTCATCCCTAACACCTTGCCTCTCTTTGAGTGTCCTGGAGTGTGTTTTGTATTGTTCAGGGCATACTAATTAGACACCAAGGTGACATTTCAAGAGGCCTGGGCAGCAATTGAGAAAAAGCAAGCCTGCTGATGAGAAAAAAATACCCATAGTTGAAAACCCCATAGTTGCATGGCTGTACATGTATTGTTATATTGCAAAACAGGGATTCTCAGTCCATCAAACAAGCATTATACATCTGACATACAAATTCATACAGGTACAGTGTTTTTTTTACCCAAAACAAAACAAACAAATGATATAATTTTTTGGTTTTGTTACCCAAATGACAATAATATGTAAGTGTATATATAAGTGTAATGCTTCCTTGTCAACATTATGGTCTTACAGAAATACAAAATACAACCCTATATAAGCAGACACACTAAAAGATCAAAGTATTAGTGAACAAGAAGAGAAAAGATGACTCAAAATATTTTGTTGTCAGGCCTTCCACAATGCCATGATCTTAATACTTTTTATAAACAACTTTTGTCAATTACAGTAGTATTCCAGTAAATCAAATTCTGAGAAGTTTCCTTGAGGTTAGTTCAGATCTATGCTGAGTGAATTCCCAGCTGCCCACAGCCGCATGGCAGAAGCAGGCTCTCACATTGTTGGCTTCCACACCTGCACAGTGTTATGCAAGTGGTATTTAATCAGTATTCAGTATTGTACAATATGGTATTGAGCGCACTAACAGCGTGACTGAGGAAGGGAAGGATAACACGCACAGCTTTAAGGAAGGATAATATCCTTACCTGATGTTATTTGAGATGGTTAGAGCCATTATTATGTACTGTATAATTATCTATTTCAAGTAATTAACTGATTAGTCCACACCTGCATGAGAACTTCCAGCCCTGGCCTGTACACAAAGACACACACACACACACACACACACACACACACACACACACACACACACACACACACACACACACACACAGTGAGAGTATGAGACCTAGACAACTCTCCAACTGACCAGACATAAATCTGTTTGGACTCATGTATGATCCTGTCTGTGTGGGACTAATTATGTGAACATTCTTTTTTTCCTCAGACACATGCCATTTATTTGTCTAATTTAAACCAGTGAAGACTTGCCTTTGTTGTTGTCATCACACAGGTGCGTCAGTCTCAACTGGACAAACCATTTTTGTCTCAAAGACATGGACCTTCAGGCTTTCAGGCTTTTTAGTGTGATGTTGATTAGGATGTAATTTAATCTGGCCTTCAGAAGGATTAATAAATAACATGAGCTGAGCTCAGTGAACCATTGCAGAATGCCTCTTGAACAGTCTGAAAGCAGTAAGCAATTATTATCTAAAATCATGATTACAGAAATTTTCAGAAACGACCCACTCTGCAAAAATAAAGTTACATAATACACCATTTTACCTCTGTACCTACAGTTTCTATCAATAGTAAATACTAAACCGATAGTAAATTATTAATGCATGCGGGGCTATACTTAAGTAAAGGGACAACGCACCGGAAAAAGGTTCTCTCCCAAATAACTGCATGAAATATTGAGCATTAGCAATGCATTTTGTGTCTTTTGGGACTGTGAAAACATGTAGACAGCAGCAGTTTTGGTAGTCAGGCCAGCAGAGTGATTGTTAATGGAGGGGTGTCCTACTCTTTAACCTTTTGAACATGTAGGCCTATGGCTATTGTGTAGAATGGGCCGGAAGTGCTCCAGGATTGCTGGAGTTTACAATTCTTACACATCACAACACAGAACATGCACTGCAAAATGCAACCATTTTTTATGCTGTGTATATGAATTAATAATAAATCTATCCAATGTACATGTATTAACACATATATCCAATATTTTTGTCACACAGAAAAATATAAGTTTAGAAAGATGTATGAAATATAGGTCTCCCTTCTCAACGTGCTAAATTATCTCCTCTAATATACCTAACCTTTGGTCAGGATTACTTTAGCAGAGAGGTGCAAAGCCATATTGCCTATGTTTCTTTTTTTTGTTGTTGTTGTAAATACTACAGTCATACTAAAAATAATCAGCCAGCACAGTTCTAACAATACATTACTGTGGCCTGCAACATTCAATTTTTTTTGTGATGTCATGAAAACATACATCTCTGGGATGTATATTTTAAATAAAAATAGACTTTGCAAAGACAGACATACAGTACATACATACAGTATTCCCTAGCTCTACAACTAAAAATATTTTGAAGTTGCTAATTCTTACTATGAAAGGATGAACGCATTTTGAATCTAAAATTTTAAGCTATATACATTTTTAGGTTCAGACACTAAACGTCAGTACAGTAGCAGCACCAGCCACACAGGAAAATGTCAAATGAAGAGTCCGTCTCTACACTGCCATCCTATGGCAGAACATGTTTTAACTTCTCAGCCTGAACAAACAAAATATATAATAGACATTATGAACTTAGAGCAGTAGACCTATATGTGTTCATATACTGCTCTGAGTTCATAATGTGTATTATAGGCCTATTGCATAATGCTAGACGAAAAGTGAAAAAGAAATAAAAACATGTACTGTACCAGTATATATACTGGCAGACAATGTGTTATTTAATATGAATATATTATTGTCTGCTATAATGTAAACACAACAAAATGACCAACACATTTCAATTGCAAATTTATTAAATTAATACAAAAAACTCATTTCTTTATTTTTAAGGGAGGGTTTGGGTATAGGACGCTTGTCTTGGGCTCTGGGCTGGTGTTCTCAGAATGTGTTCTGAAATACTGTCCATGCTGCATGCACCTGTACATTGTAAAAGTATCAAGCAGTCTGCGGTTCATAGCAAAAATGGAAACTCTGAGGTAAGCTGCAATGATAATTGGAAATTAACGCAACAGACAGTTCAATAAATATAAAAATAAAAATCTAAACCATATGTACAAAGTCAAGAATGGCAAGAGATTTCTTTTGCAAAGGATGTGAAAAATCATGAGCTAATGACTTATTAATACCACATTTTTTGGTTGCCGGGAGATTGTCTCAGTGTTTGGAAACCTTTTGGTCAACAACAACAACAATATTTTCATCAAGACCTGATTTTTTGCTACAGTATAAAAGTCCAGACCACAGATGAGCTACTATTATTAAAAAGCAGCAGAGAAAGATGTGCAAAGAACATTCCACAGGGTGCAAAAGCAAAGATTTGTGGTTTTTCAGGACATAGGCAGTCTTGCTTGTAAAAGCTATCATAGGACATTTAATTCTTAGGATTGCATGACTAACAATAAAGAGAAAATGTGTGTTTCACTGTAATGACTAGAACTATGTAGACTGACAAGACTGTATAGTGTTGGCAAACTTGAAGTAAAACAAAAATAGTTCATAACAATGTGCAATCTTACTTCTCTCTCTCTCTCTACCTGAACTTAATGGATAGTTGCATATTATCAAAAACATCCATAAAGGTAAAAAAGTGCAAATTTTGCAAGCTGGCTTTCCCCTTCAAACATTGTTTACCTGTAAATGTTAATATTGACATTTCTTTCATTTTAGTAATGAGAACTTGCAGTCATTGGATTTAGCTGGGCCAATATCTGGCTAACCAACAGGACGGATTAGAAAAAAAATAAAATAAAAATAAAAAATAGCTGAAATGTGATTTTGATTTGATGACTACAGTTTTGGAAAAAAAAGTCTCTGTGATAAAATGGCAAACATCTATTGTACCGCTGGTCTTCTTCTCAATCTTTTGAACAAGTCTTGTCTCCTTTTTTCTGCCAGAAGCTCCTGAATCCGTTTATTATGTGTTCTCTCTTGGAATGCATGAGGACGTTTCCTGAGTATAAAGACGTTTGGAGAGACCTCATTGTCTACGTCAACAATCTTGTATGACACATCGACAGAGTTATTGTCTCTCTTGTCCTCTGATTTTGGGGGCATAGCGGTGGTGGTGGTGGTGGGGGGTGGTCTTGTGACTGGCAATCTGACTTTTGTGATCTTTGTGCGAGGGTGTGGGATGGAGTCCCCTCTGGGCCTCATAGTGACAGGGACAGGCTCAGTTGTGGGACTCCAGGATCTGACCACGTCCAACCAGGATGTGGGGGCATAAGACCGGGGAGCCGAGAAAGTTGTTGTTGGCTCTTCGGTGGTGCTTTCCCATTCAGAATACCATTCGGTGTCTGTGGTGATGGGAAATGTAGTCTCTTCATAAGTGGTTGTCAGGCTCTGTGTAGTGTATTCTTCTGTCTCAAATAGGTCAGTGCTACTCGTTGTGGTCCTGCGCATACTGGTGACGGGGATATCTGGGTAATAGTCTTCAGTCGGATCGAAATAATACTCGTAGGCTGGTGAAGTGGGAGCAGGGAACGGGGTGGTCTCCGGAGCTCGCGTGGTGGTCGTGATGGTGGTGGTGGTGGTAGTGGTGGTGGAAGTCCAGTTGGTCCTGGTGTAGTTGGCCTCATTGCAAGCCTTGCAGCACATCTGCTTGTAGACTTGATTGGAGCAGTACTTGCTGAGCATCTCCATCCGACAGAAGACAGACTTGTCCCCCTTACAGGGCTGCCCTGAAAACACATAACAGCTAAGGTCAGAAATGGACAGTGTCTATGAATAAAACAAGTCAACTACTGAGAGGAGTGAGTAAGGAAAGAGAGAGAGAGAGAGAGAGAGAGAGAGAGAGAGAGAGAGAGAGAGAGGGGGGGGGGGGGTCACATTTACAGTTATTTAGTTACATTGTGTATAAGTGTACAGAAACAGAAAGAAAGTGAAGAAAGTGAGGGAAAAAGTCACAAGCAGCACAGTCCATGCAGTCTTATTTGTGTGTTATACTGTATATTTCTTCTCTTTATTCCAGAAAGCTCAAAACCTTACTGGGAAGAGATCAAGGCGATCTCAAATCATTTTGCTGTGACATAATAAGACGCTTACATCATGAAAATGAAATTAGGCCATTGCCTCATTGGAACAAATGTTTTGTAAAGTGTTGATCCCAAATGAATAAAAAATAAACACAAGAGCACAACAAAAGAAAGATTGACCTTGATGTTGTTGAAAGATTTTCTACATTTTAGAATTATTTTTCGCAACTCTTTTGCCTATATCAGAAATTCAAAAATGATCTGGTTAAATTTTATAAACAAACAGAAAAGGACTATAACCCTCTCCTGCATACACCCAATCTCCCCTGCACATGATATGCTATTTCTTTGCACATGTCTCACCAACTGGACCATGTGCTGGAAAAGTCCTTAGCAACCGCATCTCTAATTGGATAAAGGAATAATTACGGTCGTTGTGGGCTAATTGTTCAGACAGCACAAAACTAAACTTCTGTGGCTAGACTGCCTGTGCTGATGGAGACGTTGCACATTTTCTTATGCCACAGTGCACATGACATTCAGGGGAAAGTATGTGAGCATTTAAATAGAGAAGAGCAGAGTTCAACAATTTACTGGACACAGCTGAGAAAATTGAAATCCAGTGGATGACTTAATGCTTTCTGCTTATTTACTTAATTTTGTCCTCTGTCTTCTTCTGATTTTGAAGCAGTTCTATAGAAAATGTATGTGATACAAAAATATACATGTTCACAATGTGGAGAAATGTCGTCTCTTGGTCAACAACTCTACATAGAGTAGCCTATTTGACCTTCACATGAAAATCATGACCACAGCATGAGTAGTTATTAATACTTTTACGGTTACATACAGTAATTCATTCTGACAGCAAAATTACAACAGTGCTCTTGGGTATATAAGCAAACTCATTTACACATTTAATGCCAGTGTCCTTCTCAATCAATCTGGCAAGCTGAATGTCCAGATAGAGGTCAGCAAAATAGTCAGAATATAGAACATCTTTATCACATAACAGCAATCTTCAAGAGATACTGACATTTAGTTAAATACGATTAACATCCTTTGATATACTTGATACATTTTAAGTAGATTTCTCTTCAGTGAGTGAAAATGTTAGTCCTTATGTAAAGTTCCTCTGATTTCACACAGCTACAATACATACACAAATCAGTGGTGTTCAGATACCTGCAAAATGCATTTGGTGTAAACAGACTAGTCCGCCCTTTAAATAGCTGCCTGTTCTTTCCAGATTAAAGAAAAGTAACATAATGATGTCATAAAGTGATGGCATATAATGTCTATCTGGCTAATCTATCCAAAGTAAGGCAAAATATATTTTATTAAGAGAGTAAAACAAAGACTGAGGTAATTATATACTGTATGTCCCCAAAACAAATGCTTAGTATTGATTTTAACAAAATAAATAGTTTTGAATAAAGGCTGTTAAATGTTGAAAATGTGTTTGAAGGTAAAAGAGAGATGGTGACAAAATTACAGTCTGTCCTTCAATTGCACGTAAGTGCGCTCAAGTTTCCATACTGGTTGTCAATTTCAACATACAACCTGTCAGATCAAAATTCACATCAATCATTTCCTTCAAAGTTCAAGTACAATCTATGTAAAAATATTAACAGTCTCCCAACAAGTACAGTAGAATGTCTTTAAGGAGAAATATTGCTCATGTCCTCCTCAGAGATTTCATGAACTTCATATTCACTTAAATGTGAATTAACAGTAAAAGCTTATCAGTTGTCATCATTCGTTCCTTTCTGATGTTTGAGCGGCGAGCACAAACAAACGCAGTCCAACGGACACCTTTCTATACACTATCTCCATTGGGCTCTCTGTGCATCAGGCCATTGACAATCTCCGTTAGCCCCCTGTGCATTGTAATAGCAACATCCCAGCAGCTCATCAGAAAACCCGAAAAGCTGTACAGAACCAGCTCCCTTCCCTCCAGTGACTCAACAGAGACGCTGCCCCTTCTGTCAGACAGCAGCAACAGCAGCAGCAGCAGCAGCATTGGCAGCAAAGGAAGGAGGAATAGGAGAGGAGGAGGAGAAGAGGAGGAGTTGGTGGAGGAGTCAGCAAAAAGCTGCCTGACTCCAGAGAGAAGCAGCAGAAGAGTGCGCCTCCAGGCCAAGCCCGAGTAGAGGAGGTGAAGAAGAAGGAGGAGGTGGAGGAGGTGGAGGAGGTGTTAGTCAGGGCAGAGAGCCTCGCAGGCACAGAGACACACAGAGAGGCAGGAGCAAGGCCAGCAGAGGCTCACTCTGCGTGGAACACTGGCCGTTATACAGGGGGCATTTACTTGAGGAGGTCTTGGGCGCAGAAACTTTTGGGTCGGGTCTGGAGAGCCACTGGATTATGAAGTTTCTTGTGTGGTCTGGGGGGAGAGACAGATACAGAAAGTATCCTCTTTTAGATTTCATCATGCAGTAATTACATACTTCTTAAGTGGACTGCACACCGGTCCCAACACAGTTCTGAGCACTTCTCTTCCAACATTCTATTCCATTGTTTTCAATGCAACCCCACACACCAGCACCGAACTCTATTTTGTCGGAGCCGTCCATTGACATCCATTGTCATTTCTACATGCTACTGTGCTAGCTTTGTTGCGAAATTGTCAAATTCGAAAGTGCTCCGCAATACTATCAGAGCCGGTGTGCGGACGGCTTTAGTCCTTCTGATTTATTCTAATTGAAAATAGACTTTTTGAAATTTGTGGTTTTCAAAACCTGTATAATATGGTTTGTTCATGTTCTGTCCCATGCATAACGTGGAATTGCCCCAATACAATTCTGTGTTACATGGACTTGATTCACACAGTCAAAAAGAGTAAATCTAGGTAAGTCAGTAAAATGCAGTCAGTTTAAAGTACTGCACAGATACCTGATTAAGCTGGGAGAAACATTGAGCAGAGGAATGGAAAAACACGGTCATTTGAAACTGTATGGTGTATTGGACTCTAGTGTGCTATGTGTAAGACATACTTGCCAACATTCAAAGCAGAATCTAGGACATTTTCTTTTTTTTGTAATGGGCGGGTATTAATTTGACTGAAGTTTGGGTTTGTAAATTACAGGCGAAAGGGCATAATGGACGGGAGATGTGTCTAAAATATGTGAGAAACGGGCAAAGAACGGAAAAGGAGGAGAGTGTTTTGGCAGCTATGGTGTAAGAGCGCATTAGTGCATGATGAATGGGCACTTACTGGGGCAGGGGATGGGATGGCAGGGCCGGATGACTTCTGGCTTAGGATCCAAACACTGGCCATCTGCATTATCCACAGCATTACACTGAACCTGCCTCTCCTGTGTCCCATTTCCACAGGTCACGGAACACTAAACACACACACACACACACACACACACACACACACACACACACACACACAAATACTTGCTTTATAATTCTGTAAAACAAATGGATGATTTGAATGTATGGACACTGAACAATAAAAACAGACACACACACACACACACACACACACACACACACACACACACACACACACACACACACACACACACACACACACACACACACACACACCACACACACACACACAAATACTCGCTTTATGATTCTGTAAAACAAATGGATGATTTGAATGTGTGGTACACTTTGTAAAATGAATTTGCACGTAATCCTACACACACATACAGTACACACCTACAACCTAACCCCCCCCCCCCACACACACACACACACACGCACACACACACATCTGTTGTCCATGCAAAGCAGGTCTATGTCTTACAGCAACAGTGTGTACCGGTGGGATTAAGGCTAGGTTTTGCTTTCTTGTTTTGTTACAAACAAGGAGAGCTTGTAGCTACATGAAAATCCCTTGACAATACAACACAGCTGCAGGGGCTTAGGGACTCACACACACACACACACACAAACACACTCACACACACACATACACACACCCCCCCCCCCACACACACACACACACACACATGTAAAAACACAAACAAAAACACACCAGGGACCAGGGTCCACTCCTCCACTGCGCAGGGCAAAGCTGGCGGTTGCAGGGCTGCCTGCTCTCTGGTCGGTCATCGTTGCAGAACTTGCTGTGGATGAAGCGGCGTGAGCCATCGGCCTGGGGCTGCACACAGCGCACGCTGCGCACCTGGTAGCCTGTCTTACCACACGTACGACTGCACTCCTCCCATTCCCCAGTCTCCCAGCTGGAAGGAGACACACACACACACACACACACACACACACACACACACACACACACACACACACACACACACACACACACACACACACACACACACACAAACAGGAATACATAAACACACAAACACAACAGACACACAAAAGATAATGCACTCAGTCACTTTGCCCTAAAAGCGATCGATAATAAATTAACGTTAGCAAGAAAACTGCTTCCCCTAAACAAAACACTGCATAACATCAAATAGGTAAACTGTACTTTGGTGTGGAGCATTCCTTCACATTGCACACTCTCCCAATGGCGCGGGGTTTGGGGATATTCGAACAGTAGGTGCGGTGGACCATCTTGCCGTCTGCTTTTCGCCGGCAGCCGAAGCGCGTGTACTGCTTACCTGAGCAGAGACAAAAGACAAACTCAGTGCTGGTGGCGGCTCGCTATCCCTGCACAGCACTGATTAGTCAAGAACAAGCTTTCATTAATCAAACCTCTCGCCGCAAGGCTTTGAGATTTATCTCTCTGCAGCCAGCAGATAGGGAGAGACTAGAGACATGTTGACCTTAGATAGCAACCCCAATTCCACCTTATCAAAGACTCCTGCAGGGGTGCAGCTATCATTATCACCTTTGCTATAAGGGCCAGCCACAGAATCGATAGGCATCGTTGGCCATAAGGTATGGGTTCAGAATGACTCTGAGTAAAGAGTATGGTGATTAAAGAATGTGGCCCCAAGTAGCAATATCACTTTGCTTTACCATGAGGGCCAGCCTCAGAATCAATATGAATCACCGGTTGGGGGTATAGGTTCCAAATAGGGCTGTAAAATTGTATGGATTGAAGTGTCAGTGTGTGTTTGGTATACCTCCTCCGCAGGGTTTGGAGCAGTGAGACCACTTCCTGAGGGCCCACTCGAAGTAGGTCATGTCCTCCTGGAGAAGGTTGTCCTCAATGGATGACTGGAGTCCTTCGTGAAGGATGTACTTGTAAGAGAGGGTGACTTTGGAATCGCCGAATGATCGAACCTGATGGATTAAAGACAGAGAATCTCACTTTCAAGTTACGTGTGGTGTTTTTTTGGGGTTGATGTGTGTGTGTGTGTGTGTGAGTATGTCAGTGCACCAAACTAAAAACTGATTATTTGTACATACTCAATTGACTTGCAAAATACAAATGGCAAAAAAGGCACAAGGAATAGCTGAGCTCAGGGTTCCCTTTAAGTTCACGTATGATGTCACAGTCCTCAGAACCTCCATATTGGCTGTTTCTCATCCTTCTTGCTCTTTCATTTGTTTTGGCAGCGTCACTGGAAAAGCAACTCCAGGTGAAAGTGATTGGTCATACATGGACTTACCCTGACAGACCTGAGCTGTTTACAAGACCACGCTAACTCCTAAATCATTGTGATGGCATCGCTGCACCTGTACTGAAGCGTGACATGATGTGGCTAGTTTTAATGCTCTCTGGAACTTAATCTTATATTTCTTCTCCTGCAAGGATATACATTCGATCCAGTGTAAAAGTATGGTGATAATACAGAACAGCTGTGGCCTACAAATTATTATGGGATTGACATATGAGGTCTTTTTTTCCACACAAGAGCTGTGCCCATTGGTACTTACCATTATGAGGACAGAATATTTGAGAGGCCCTGACGTCTGTACTATTTCCATATCGTCATTGTTCTGATACTCCCATTCCACTCCTTTTTCGATGATAGTTCGTGTCTCAGGAAAATCATCCTCGTCATTCATGAAGATATTGCCTGTGGCTTGATTTTTTACGGCTACAATAAAGAAATTGCAGGTTTGTTTATTTATTTATTTATTTTTTTAATGTGTGTGTCTGTGTGTGTGTGTGTGTGTGTGTGTGTGTGTGTGTATGTCTGGTTCTGTGTGGGCCTGAATGATTTATCGACTAATAAATCCATAGTAGAAGTATGTATAATGAATACCTGGAAAAGCGTCTAAATATTTGTCTGTCATACCTAGTATATGAGGGGTCCCCTTGAACTCTCGGATCAGCAGATGCCTGGCCCCCAAGGGGATTTCCAGGATCTTAAGGAAACCTGGAAATGAAAATATATGAGCAGCTCTGCCTTGGAACATTCTCACAGAAGCGCAGGAGCAAGACAAAAAAAAAAAAAGACATGAGGAATCCAAATTCATGCGGCCGGCTATCCAAATGAATCCAGCACAAAACAGACTTGTCCTGGATCAGTCAGACTAAAGACCCTCACAGGAGTTGGATCAACCCTCATTTTTCTTTCCATTTCCACTTCCAATCCTAATAGTTACTGTACCACAGGGTCCTGCCATTGCTGTGTCCTTGCCCATGCAGTAGCATAATGGCATTTCAGAGCTGTTCAGTTTTCAGAGCACAAAAATACTACTTGAAATACTGTGAAACTATTACAAATGGAGTTAAAATGGATATAAAACCACAATTCCCAGTCCGTAATGCTACAGAAACAGCCCCCAAAAAACTCAGAAATGCTCTGGAATGATTTAAGATGTAAAAGTGATACATTGCAATGAACTGACCACTGCCCAATTCCTGCTGTAGCTCAGCTGTACTAAGTGCTGAGAAGGATGAAGTTAAATGGAGCTGAAAGTGAAAGGGAGGGACTCACCCTCTTTCTTGGTACTGCGGGTAAAGTTGCCTTTGACGATCTTACAGGTTGAGTTGTCCCCTCCGCAAACACCACACTTGTCCTCCTCCATTTCCGAGGCGATGACATTGTCACAGCCCACTTTCTGTGGATACAAAGAACATGTTGGATAAGGAATTAAAGATGTAAATCACTACAGAAATAAACCATGCAATACACTTCTATACACCCTCACTCAATATGTGTAGACAGGGTGATAGAAAAGGCTATGCTTGCTTGTGCTAATCTGACCAAAAAGACATCAAAACTATTGAAAAAGTAATCCTGAAAGCCACGCAGAATCAAAATGTGAGAGAATTACACCATGTGAGCAAGAAAATAAAAAAATTAAACAAACTAAATATATAAAAAACAATGAATCAATAGAGCTTAGGAAGATAAACACAGAAATCTCAGCATCACAGTCACACTTTCCCTATTCAAATGTTCCCTCCACACGCTGCTCATTTTGCTATCTTTCTGTTAAAAACTTTTATTTAGCCCAAAATGGTTTGTATGCCTTAATACAAACCACCTGGGTAATTCTCCAGATCACAATGTGAGGATTAGGCTTCTTCCACCACAGTTCATCCGAGTGGATAGCTTTGGCAAGGAGCAGTGGAAAACCCATAATAATAGCAGACTCTGGCTGAGGAAATATGCAGTAGCAAGCGGAGAGGTTTGCAGGGTGCAAAAACCGGGCGTGAAATTTTCTTTCTGTATTATCTTAAAGTGGCAGGATAACAGACTGGCAAAAGCGTACCTTGCATTCCTTGCAGGAACTGACCTAACAGTTACTCAACTCCCATATACATGAATGGCCTCACTCCTCCCCGCCTCCCCAACACACGCACACACACACACACACACACACACACACACACACACACACACACACACACACACACACACACACACACACACACACACAAATGCTCAACTCTGCAGGTTTTGGTGTTCTGCACACTGATAGTCTCATTTCATGGAACAGTGCCCTCATTAGGCCCACATAATATAGGCTTGCTGTCCTCAACATGCCCCACTCTCAAGCACTGACCTAAAATTCTCCCTCAGAAAGATACACTGGCCTCAAATGGCACCACAAATGAATGTGATCTTACATTTGCAGAAATGCAGATCCAAACCCTTAATCTCTCACTCTCTCTCTCTCACACACACACACACACACACACACACACACACACACACACACACACACACACACACACACACACACACACACACAGAGGCACTGTCTGCCCTTGCCACTCTCAAGCACTGACCTAAAATTCTCCTTCACAAAGATACACAGGCCTCAAATGGCACCAAATATGAATGTGATTTTACATTTCAAAAAATGCAGATACTAACACACACACACACACACACACACACACACGCACACACACACACACACACACACACACACACACACACACACACACACAAGAAAACAAACGTCTCCCCTTAGACAATGATACTTACTTCACATTCCCCACGCACACAAATGCTGTAGGGGTCCTTGTAGGAGCAGCGCGTCCCATCATGCACCATCCTCTTCATCGGGACCACATCTCCAGTCTCGTTTGACTGGCAGTAAAGCTGGCACCGCTCGTCCGCTGAGAATGAACATCAAAGGAGGATTATTACCGCACTGCACTCCAACAAGTCACTGCTAGAAGGCAGTAACTTGCACATAGCAGCGCATTGAGCAGCACATTGCTATTCAGTTCAGTTAAAAGATTAGGCAAAGCTACTGAACCATGTTTTGCTTCTTGTCATTAAAGATTCAGTAGGTAATATCTAAGCAATTTTTCCAGCAGGAGTTCTAAATGTATTCTTAAATACATATTCAGCATGCTGTAATAAAATGTAAGCTACCAAATAAATGACAGTATAGTTATTGATATGTATGGAGAGAGCAGAGGAGGTCAAAATTAAAACAGCACTTCATAGACTAGAGCATGAATAAATGTTTTCCATCAAGTCTGTCTGACTTTTTTTTCTCTTGGTGCTTCTTTGTTCAAAGTCTCTCTCAGATATGACTTATTTTACATAACGCCTGCAGATTTATATTCATTTTTTTATTTTCAAAGAATCCATATTTTTCTCATTTATTTCTCTTCTTTTTTTATATCACATTACTTTCATTGCAGGCAAGAGAGAGTTCAACTGTTTTTCATTTACTTTCTTGTTTGGTATTTCCCCAAACAATGATAAATATAGACTTTATTGTCTGAATCTGAATGTAATAAAGTAAGTATGTCCTTGTCATTTGACTTTCTGCAGTATGGTTTACATATCTATTTATGGACCCCCGGCGTGTGACAATCATAAAATCTCAAACACAAACCATATGAGGAAGAGAGGAAAAAATTCATATCATTAGTGGTCCTCCTGACATTTAAAACAGACACATCTGCCACGAGCAGTGACAGGGTGGCAAACATGTTAGATTTATTTGCAGGACAGCTTAATTGAAATCGGCACAATGTACTGTAGCTCCAGTTCTGGCCAGTGGAAAGCTGGAGACGATGCACTGCTTTTATAACTTTTGTCTGTCCATGTGTCTCTCACCACTTGAGTCTAATTATGTCCTTGTCTGTCTCCGCATTTGGAGAGTTTGCATATGCACATCTCTCAACACCTCAATCTACCAACAGGAGACATTTATAGAAATGTATATCAACAGAGTATGAAAACAAACAACAAAATATCCAACCAAAATGTATCCATCAGAAATGCTATTCTCTTTACAGCCCTACATCCCATGTGGCTACAGATTTCACTGTTGGGTTTATGTCACTACTTATAGGATGGTCAACAAAATGCTATTTTGTCACAAAATTTCTGACTAAATGAATCAATTTCTTTATTCTCCAAGTAAACTGTCTGCCCCTTGCCATTGCTGGCATTATGTAACAAGTAGGTCATGATTGTCTCGCATCAAAGTTGCTGTGGGACTGGGAGTGGGCCGGCATTGCCCTGAGCGGAGCAAGAGAGGAATGCTCCTGAAGGCAGTATGGCCCGGCCAAGACAAACCTACAGTTGGAAAGAACAGCTGCTACCCTTGGGCCATAAAGCAAAATATTCCCCCTGGTGTCTTTAAAGTGTAAGTCAGGAGGAGGAGGGAAGGTAAATCTCTCACAGGGCCTTCAAGTCAGGGGGGAAAAGAGAGAATTCAGGTACCACATTCAGGTACCACATTCACACTATTAAATACACTGTTCATGCAAATCTATCTAGACAAATGTCTGCATAATTATGACACCTTATTCTTTTTAGGATGTCTCGCCAAACTCTCAATGGATCTACCATCCACTTCTCCCCGAAACTAATGGTGTGGGTTTCTAATAATAAAAATGACAAATAAATAAAATAAGACATGAATAAAGTCGCTTATTCTGGAATCGTCTGGCTATGAGCATGCCAGTATTTGAAAGGCAAGAATAAAAACAAAAGAGAGACTTTATACGGTGTCTGCTGTCTTTCCCTCTCCAACTGGGAGGTAACTTACGGTCGGGATGCTCAAAGGGTAACCAGTGGTGCAGGGTGTTCTGATGCTTGAAGTAGGGGTCCCACACCTGGCACTGTTCCTCTCTGAAGTCAGCAAAGGCTTTAGCGCACTCCTCAATGTTACACAGCTGAAACTCATAGCTGTTCCCATAGCAGGTGCGTCCTCCATTGGCAGGCCTGGTGAGGAGGAACATTAGTCAAGCTTAAAGTCTTTATCAACTCATACCCATAGTTGTTCAAGGTCACTGAGTGTAATCTGTAGGAAAAAGAATGAGGAAATGTGATACAACATTGATAGAATATCCAACCTGCAGCCAGCTGACATCTATTGAATGGGATAAAGGAAAATGAAACTGAAAGTACAGTGAATGTATACCCCATTCAGTTAGTTTTAGCTGTTGGTTTGCCATTCAGTCTATGCTGTATCAAATGTTCTGCTTCTTTTCCCCACCGACAGCACTCTGTGATCTAAAACAACAGAGTTATTGATTGATTCACTTAGCATTTCTCCTTTAACTCAGACTAAATGACTAGCTGTTTTTTTGTGCAAATATTCTAGTTCTATCCTCACTTAAAGGAATATTCCACCTTTTCATGAAAATTTATTATTTACCTCCTTATCTGGAGTTACATATGTGGGCTAAAAAATATTTTGGTCTCAGTGCATGCACTGTCCCAATCTGTTGATGCCAATTTTAGTGCTAGCTTTGCATAGGCACTGGAATGTAATGTTGCTAAAGAGTTACTATCTGGCTACTTTACATTCCAGTGCCTATGCTAAGCTAAAACTAAGAAAAATGTAAGATTGGGGTTGCCAGACTAGGAAAATGCATGCACCGAGACGAAATGCTTTTACCCACATATGTAACTCCAGGTAAGGGGGTGAATAATCCATTTTTATTAAAAGGTGGAGCATTCCTTTAACAAAAAGAGAGAAGCTAATTATCTTTCAAAGCCCAACAATGCAGCTTGTTTACTTTAAAACTCCCTGAGCACCTATAATACACTATTACAGTCTTATATTCAGGCTGAAATATTCTTATATTTTGGCTAAATGGCACCATCTTTAGCAACCACTGAACTGACTATAATTTGTCCTTTTTCAGTAGCTATTTTAGTGGATGGTTAAGTACATACATATGAAGTAGGGGGACAATCATGTTTTTATTCATGACAGGTCCGTGGCCACGCACAACCTCTCCTCCTAATTCTATGAATCCAAGGAATAAATGCTTTTCCACATGTCCCCTTTCAGAAACAAAAGGAGTGGATTCCAAATGAACCCAGACACTGTCTGGTCTGCTCTGTGGTGTGACGGGTATGGAAACTACAGTAATGGAAGTGTCGGCATCTGCTACTCACATCGGGTTGTCACACTGCCGAGTACGGAAACGCACACCACCCCCACAGGTGCGAGAACACGAACCAAATTTGCTCCACTGTCCCCAGTGCCCGTCCTGCCTCAAGATGTCTGGTGTCAGGGTGATGCAATGCCCTTTGAAGCAGTGCTGGAAGACACACACACACACACACACACAAACACAAACAGATCCTGAAAGGTTGGCAAAAACTTCAACTCTTTGGAAAATTACACAAATGCACTGCACTGAACCAACTGTTACCTAACACTACCAAATGTATCAAACAACACTACCAAATACTATATAAAACTATTCTTGATGTGCAGTGAAATTAACTGACACACATTTTCACTTAAACGTTGGTAAAAACAACAATAAAAACAGCAGTTGTTGGAAAAACCTTGAAGACATAAAAAATGACCCAACTGCACCAATAAAAGCTGAGTTTTTATTATTAATATTATTATTATTATACCCATAGAAGGTATCGGTTCCGAATAAATTTAGAAATAAGTGCAAAAGTCCAGCACTGTAGAAAGGTAAAAGCAAGATTAGAGATGGAGAAAGAGCAAACAGATCTCTGTTCAAGCATTTCCAGATGCTTAAGCCAAAATCCCCAAGAACCATCAACCATCTCTGGTTATGCACAGCAAAAAAAAAAAAAAAAATGTATAATATAAAAAAAAATGTATTTAAAATGTGTTTAACATTATTGGTACATCAAAGCTCTATATAATATTGCATGCTGAGTTATATTTCTTACATTTTCATACTTTCAGGTTTTTATCAAAATTCATGAATACACTGCATATACAGTATGTATTCGAAAGTGAGATTTATCATAGAAACAAGGCATGAATTCTATAGCAGACTGGAATTTGCATCATGACACTGCATGCGCTGGTTTGCAATGATGAGAGAAGCACAGTAGAGTGTGCTAGGGAGTCACACTTTTAGAGATAAAAGTGAGGGGGAGGGAGAGAGAGAGATAGTGGAAAGAGAGATAGAGAGAGTGCCAAAGAAAGGGAGGGGAGAGAGGAAGGAATGAGTGAGTGGGAGAGAGACTGGGAGATGGGGAGAAGAAAGATAGAGGGGGAGAAAGGAGGGAAGGGAGATAGGGGAAGATGGAGACAGAAACTAAGATAAAGAGAGGGATGAATGGGAGAAGAGCGAGAGCAGGGGAGAGGAGAGAAAGAGAGAGGGACGGAGAGAGGGTGGAGACGAGGAGAAAGCCAAAGAATACGAGAGATCAGTAACATAAACCAGCGTTAAACCCCAGTCCTGTCCTACCTTGCCTGATCCGCACCTGGTGCCGTCGATGGGCGGGCCCTTTTTGGTCTTGCAGAAGAAAGGGTTCTCAGGATGGCTGCACCACAGCTGTTTGCATGGGTCGTAGGTGCTGTACTAAAAGAAACAGTTCAACTCCTTGAGTAATGGCATTATAAATTAAATGTTAATCATCTATAAGAGTGAATTGAAACACAGAGCATAAACCATAACCACACACATAATACACAGAAGTGTGCATAGGTTTTCATCACCGCACACACACACACACACACACACACACACACACACACACACACACACACACACACTCACACACAAACTCAAGCAGCATGGAACCACAGTACAGCGTGTCAATCAAAAACACCCACACACCTACCACTTCACTGTTCACTGCTAACAGGGCACACAAAGTCTGACGTCTGCAACTTTTCTGGTGTTTCTAGATGGCTGACTCCATTCCTAAAGTGCATGGAAATTTTTGCGACAGCCCAAACCACCTGGACATCTATCTCAGTCTAGCCAAGGCTTTTAATCTGTCAGTTCAGTGCAGATGTGCGATTAATATATGCAAGAAAGAAGCCAGCCTGCTTATCAAACCCAGTGTATGACATACAATGTTTTTTAAGACAGACTTTGCACAGACAGAAAGCATTTCAATGAATTTTCTCCAAGGATTCAGGAAGTATTAAAGCGATATTCCAGTACATCTCAACCCAAAGTTTGAACTCAGGTTGCTGATGGGTAGGAAAAAATGAGAAAATTTGATACAGCATACTATATATCAAAAAAAAGTTTAAGTGCTGGTAAGGCTGGGGGCAAGAAAATTCTGTTTCAGTGAAATTGTTTCTTCCCCCCATAAGTAAGCTTTTCTTGGTTTTTCATTCTGTCTATGTCATGGGTTTTCAACATGTGGCTCGCGGCCTACTGGTGGTCCATGACGACACTGCAGGTGGTCCTTGACATGGGTTCCAGTTTCAGTTTAGTGTATTTGAAATTGATTTCTGAATACCTGATTTGAGAAATAAGAACAGCTTTGGGTGCAGGAATCATTTGACAGTTTTAGGTGTTTTATGGTGCCTTCCTCAACAGTGCCTTCTAGGCAGCGCTGCCTTCAAGGCACTACTCCACTCAGTTTAGGGTTAGGATGAGGGTTGAGGGGGTTAAGGTTAGGAATAGGGTAAGGGTAGTGCCTTTTAGACTGTGCTGCCTGGAAGGTGCCGTTGGGGGCAAAAAACACCATTGAGCGTGTTTTATCTTGTGTAATAATGAACTCTCTGCATAGTTGGGTAAATGTGGTGGCGCTGGCTAAAATGTCTATTTGTATGCAATTTGTTGCAATCTCTTTGTTTATTAACAACATTGTGCCACCCCCTGACGGTGGGCCGCCGATAACTTCTTAGTCAGAATGGTGGTCCCTGGGACTGAACCAGTTGAAAACCTCCGGTCTATGTTGTACCAAATGTTCTTCTTCTTTATCCTAGAACTTGGTGAAGTTGAACAACAGGACTATGGATTGAAATGCTCCAGAATATCCCTTTAATTAGTGAATGAGAAATGCAGTCACCTCGCTGCACATGAGGAAACCCATCCCAAAGTCAAAGCGGCACTGGTCATTCATAGAGTACTGGAGGCCTGGCAGAATTGGGCGGCCCAGTTCGGCCCACTTGTGATCAAATGGGTCGTCCCGGAGACAGTTGTAGGAGCTGCGTCATGGGGTCAGGAAAAAAAAATAAAGTTAAAATCTGTAACTTCCTTGTTTGCTTAGAAGATTTGGTTGCACTTTATTTGAAGGTACCGTCATAAGACTGACATAACACTGTCATTAACTATGACATGACGTTGTCATGAATCTGTCATAAACTTTATACACCTGTCAGGACTTCTGTCATTAAGCGTCACCCGGTATTTGTCATGGTTAGGGTTAGGGTATTGCAGTAGTCATGACAGGTTTATAAAGTTTATGACAGATTCTTGAAATCGTCATACCATAGTTAATGACAGTGTCATGTCAGTCTTATGGCGTCACCTTCAAATAAAGTGTTACAGAAGATTTCAATCCTTCAAGTAATATACACAATTTTTCAAAAAACAAACCAATTACAATCACATCTCTCCACATTATATTAGTTGTCACTTCGCATAAAAAATTGAGCCTCATTAGATGCTTCCAAAATGTGATTAAGGTTTCTTTAAAGACTTTACTGGGTTGGAGAGGAGCTGAACATGAAGGGCTCACTCACTTGAGGTATTTGTGGAGCTCCTCTCGGCTGCAGCGGGACCAGTGGAAGCGGTGGAAGGCTGCCTGGACCAGCGGCGCCATGATGCTGCCCATGGGCACCTCATCTTCACAGTCATTGCCCTCGCCATCATGCTCCATACCCAGCCTACAGCACCAACCCATACACACAGTACGGACATTCACACATGCATCAGCCAGGGACAAGGGAGGGAGAGATTGATTCATTGATTGGTTGATTGATTGATTGCAAATAAATACATGAGCAAAAAATATTCTGATTATGAATCAATCAACAAATTAATTGATTACTTAATTGATTCATTGGTGAGTCGGCTGATTGATAGATTGATAGGTGGAGGGGTTGATTGGTTGTGTGTGTGTGTGTGTGTGTGTGTGTGTGTGTGTGTGTGCAAGAGTGTGTGTGTTAGGTGTCAGAAGATGTGTCTCACACATGTCCAGTCTCATGCGCCACCACAAAGGCTGAGGAGAAGCCGTCCTCATGGTTGAGAGTGCAGCTGCGCACTGGGTGGCACATTCCTGTGACTGGCGCAAAGCCTGCAAACACACACACACACACACACACACACACACACGAGAGAGAGAGAGAGAGAGAGAGAGAGAGAGAGAGAGAGACACACACACACAAATACAGAGAGAGAGAGAGAGAGAGAGAGAGAGAGAGAGAGAGAGAGAGAGAGAGAGAGACACACACACATACACACAGGATGGAGAGGCACACAGGAAGACATAAACCAACGCAATGTCCATTGGTGTTATGGATATTTGTGTTGCTATATGTGTAGATACGGAATTTTTACATGCAGCATGTGGAAATAAAGAGAGAGAGACAAAGAGAGAGAGAGAGAGAGAGAGAGAGAGAGAGAGAGAGAGAGAGAGAGAGAGAGAGAGACAGAGAGAGAGAGAGAGAGAGAGAGAGAGAGAGAGAGAGAGAGAGAGAGAGAGAGAGGTTCTTGCATAATGCCCTGAACACTGGGCATACAGTGGGAGGTAGGAGAACGGGGGAGAGGGCTGAGGGGGCGGTTCTTGTATAATACCCTGCATGCCGGTAGGGCCAAACTCCTGGCGCGTGAGGAAGATGGCATGATCATGGTATTCAGCGTCGCTCTTGTCCCGCTTCTGCTGCAGAAAGGCCCACTGACACACCTTCTCCAGACTCCGGGATGGATTCCCCAGCTCAATCAGGCTCACAGACTGCCACCAAAGACACACACAAGAGACACGTCTACTTTTCTCTCAGTAGCACTGTGTGTGTGTGTGTGTGTGTGTGTGTGTGTGTGTGTGTGTGTGTGTGTGTGTGTGTGTGTGTGTGTGTGAACACAACATAAGCTCTCATCTTGTCTTTTCTCTCAGTAGCACTGTGTGTGTGTGTGTGTGTGTGTGTGTGTGTGTGTGTGTGTGTGTGTGTGTGTGTGTGAACACAGCATAATATAAGCTCTCATCTCGTGCCTGCCTTCAAAAGAAGTCCCACGTTTCACTTGAGTTCACACAATGTCACTGTGCCACACACTGTGATTTACGTAAATACAAGGTTGACTACTAACAGTGAGAAAACAGGAGCGAATGACACAGCTTTAACCACAGTATCTCCATTGTCCCACACACTCTCTGCCTCTCTGTCCTCTAGTTTACACAGAAACAACCTGCTTTTGCAGCGTGAAATGATAGGGGAGGGTTGCAGAGTCATAGAGTGAGTATAGGGTGCAGCAGCGGACAGCTATGCTCTGTGGACTGCACTGCTGGAGTGGACAGCTGGGAAGGGCAGAGGCATGGACAGGAGAGGATTCTGTGAGCGACCTACTCTCCTCTCTTATCCTCTAACCTACTCTTCCTCCTTTTTCCTCTCCTCTCCTCTGATCTCCTTCTCTTTTCCACTCCTGTCATCTCTTCTTTTCTGCCCAAGGTTTCTTCCAAAAATTAATGACTACAAATACAAGGGAGTTTTTCCTAGGCCCTGTTACTCATGGGCGCTTCTCGTACTGTCTGTTGTATGTTTTGTATTTGGTGTTCTACAAATAAGATTGAATTGAAAAAAATATATATATATCTTCTTTTCTCTCCTTCTCCTCTCCTCTCCTCTGCGCTCCTCCTCTCTCTGGTGTTCTCTATCCACTCCTCCTCCTCTCTGCTCTGCTCTCCTCTCCTGTGCTGGCTAATTTATTATGTGTGCTGGTGTCCTTCAGGAGGCATGGCCCCTGAGGCTGATGAGGGCTGCACTCGTTCACTGTAACCTGCATTCCCTCTCTCTTCCTATCTCTTCTCTCTCTCCCTTTCTCTCGTTCTCTCTCTCTCTCTCTCTCGTTCTCTCAACACTCATTACAAGTCGATGCAACAAATATCCAACAGCAACTGACTAAACAATGCTTGACTGAACATGTTTGTGAAATAGTGTGACACACTTATGCGTGTGTGTGTGTGTGTGCTTGTGTGTGTGTGTGTGTGTGTGAGAGAGAGAGAGAGAGAGAGAGAGAGAGAGAGAGAGAGAGAGAGAGAGCATGAGTGAGAGCACAAGAGTAAGCAAGCGAGAGAGAGTGTGTGTGTGTTTGTGCTTGTGTGAGTTTGTGTGTGTGTGTGTGTGTGTGTGTGTGTGTGTGTGTGTGTGTGTGTGTGTGTGTGTGTGTGTGTGCATACAAACTTGTGCATCAGAGTGTGTACTTGTGTGTGTGGGTGGGGCTGCTTTCACCTGCCTTATGGACCTCCAGGTGAAATTCATTTGGCATGTAAATAGCAGCTGGCAAATAGCACCAGGCAACCACTGTACTCCCATTCCTCTAAGCTTCATTTCATCCTTTCATACATATGCACATGTAGCATAAATAATCTAACCAATCCATGCATGTATAAGTGTGTCTACGCTCACCTGAGTATAGCCAAGAATGACAATCCGCACCAGCACCACGTTAATATGAGCACCTAGAGTTCGGTCTTGGTAGATCTCGTTCACCTGGCGGAGAAAAACAGATAAAATCGATAAAGATATCTGGCACTTTAATAACAGATTTAATTAATCACAGCCTACCGGTGTGTGTCTAATAAATCCTGGGAAAAAATACTGTATTCATCAGTCATAAATAATTAGACCCCTTTAAGTTAATCCCCTGACGGTTTGTTTCAAATGCACTCATTACAATGAAAATTAATGGCCAAAAATGTTAATCCTCTTCTCCAGTGAGACTGAGGATACGGAGCAGAGCGCTCATCTAATTGAGCATTCGGAGAGCGCCTGCCTGCCTGAGCGAGTGAGGCTCGTTTTTTAAAATTCACACACACATTTGTGACGCTAGGTGAATGCTAAAAGCCCCAACCTCCATGGGGGCTGTCAAAAAACGAAGCCATCCTTTTCCGACATTTTGACTGTTTCACGGGGCAACAGGCTGTCGAGGTGCGCCTGTCAAAACAAGCTGGTAGGAAAGGGAATGTGTGTGTGTGTGTGTGTGTGTGTGTGTGTGTCTGTGTGTATGTGTGTGTGTGTGTTGGGGGGTATTTCTCTGATTGTCATGGACCCACTTGACCTCTTTTGCCTGCTCCAAAGGTTTGTGAGGGAGGGATGAAGGGATTCCTTTGCCTGGGCGCGTGTGAAAGGCATAAGAAAGGCGTGTGGTCTAATCACAAATCTCCACCATCACACATGACTGCTTGCCGGAGAAAAAATCAGGGTGTTTGCGTGTTAGTGTGTGTGTGTGTGTGTGTGTGTGTGTGTGTGTGTGTGTGTGTGTGTGTGTGAGAGAGAGAGAGAGAGCCTGGTGGGCGCAGTGACTGAAACTGCTGCTGTAGAGTCTCTGCAGGATCGGGGGATTGATGGGCCAAAACCCGGGAAGCGATCCAGTGATCGGGAACACAAACACGCTCGCGCGGGTGATGACCCGGCACGGCAGACAGCACGGCAGAGGGGCCTAAAGGATTCATCTGGATTTGATATCAACAACAACAAGCCAAACGGGAAAAAAAACACAGCAAAGACTCAGCGTTCTTAAAGAAGGAATGTTAGACTGAGAAAAAGAAAAAAAAAGAAAAAAGAAAAAAAAAAGGAATGACAGAGAGAACGCCAGGAAGAAATATGGAAAAACAAAAAAAGAGAGCCAGCAGAAACAGAGGGAAGAGGGAGAGAACAGGAAGAAGAAAAAAAATGGATAGAAAGGGTTAATCACTCATGTGGACCCCTCCATCTGCTCCTTCTATACCTTCATCTATCTATCCATCTCTTCCTCCCCTCTTCTCCCTCTCTCTCCTATCTTTTTCCTCACCCCCTCTCTCTCTCCTCGCTCCCTTCCTCTCCCCCCCCCCCCCCTCTCTCTCTCTCTCCCTCACTCCCTTCCTCTCCCTCTCTCTCTGAGCATTCTGGCCCTGACCCTCACGGCTCTTTGCGGCTCTCTCGGCGGAAAAAGGACATTTGACTCCTTTCATCCTCGCTCCTGTGCTCCCCTTCCTAGCTAGCAGGCTTAGGTTTCCCCGGCTCATCTGCCTTCCCTCTCGCCACAATCTCGCCCGCCGCAGTCACATGATCCTGTCAATAACGTGTCACAGCGGAGCAGGCCTGCTGCTCGCTACGCTCCAATTTATTCAGACAGAGCTTCACCGTTCCCTAACACACACTGGGTCCACTGCTCAGTCTCTCTCTCTCTCTCTCTCTCTCTCTCTCTCTCTCTCTCTCTCTCTTTCTACACTAACCATTTCTGTCCCAATCTCTCTCTGTTTTGCTCTCCCTCCTTCTCTCTATCTCATACTTCCCTCTCTCACACTCTCCCTCCTTTTTTCCTACTTCTCTCTCCTCTCTCTCTCCTTCTCTCTCATTCTTCCCTCTCTCACACTCTCCCTCCTTCTCTCTCTCTCTCTCTCTCTCTCTCTCTCTCTCTCTCTCTCTCTCTCTCACACACACACAGCTGGAGTCAGGAGTGTGCTCCACTAGCTGGCTTTCAGCAGGGCAGGTAGCTAATTGAAGTCAGAGAGGCCAGAGCACCAGAAAATCATTAGGATCCAATTAATAATGCAGCAAGGTCTTACATAGAAGCTCTTGTCAGCTCAGACAGGACCGTGCACACACACACACACACACACACACACACACACACACACACACACACGCATGCGCACGCACACAGACACACACACACACGCATGCGCGCACACACACACACGCACACACGCACGCACACACACACACACACACACACACACACACACACACACACACACACACACACACACACACAGAAACACACACACAAAATGTGCATAGGAAAAGGTAGAATGAGGGAGAGAAAGAGCAAGAGAGAGTGACTGAGTGACAGGCAGTGGAGAGAGAGGAAAGAAGGGGAGACAGAGAACATACTGATTGACAGACAGAAAGAGAGAGGAGGTGGAGGTGGAGGTAAAGGAAAGGGGAAAGAGAGACACAGGAAGTGAAGAAAATGGACAAGGTCGCACAGCATTAGAAGCAGAGACGGGTTTTTTTTGTGGAAGGCAAAGAGGAGACAGGAGAGAGAAGAAGAGGACAGAACAGGGAATTCAGCTCATTGGCACTTTGCTCATCACAGGCCCCCTCTTGCCCATAGAAACTAGTGATATAAATCCTTCATGCCGTGCTTGAGTTACAAAAGGTGCACAGGGGTCCCCAGGGCCAAAACCTGTCACTCTGATATATGGATGTTCCAGAATAGATTTTTCACTCTTCTGTTCTAAGGGCTTTTCTTGTAGGCCCGAGAGCAGAGCTTAATGTGGCTCTTTCACTGTAATTTAGATATGTGACACGAGAGCTAACTTACTGTAAGTGTACCACCATAATTCTTAATGGCTAAGTGTACAGAACAAGCTTCACCATGCTGTTGTAAGCCAAGAAAATAAACTTGTTACTAGGATAACGTATCATTAGAACATTTCATTACAAATATCTCTACTGTGCAGAAATGTGTGGCCTGAGGACATTGGCCAACACTCACTATGTTCATGAGAGTTAGCAGATACTTCTGGATGTGTTCCCTGCCGTGGAAATCAACCACGGAGAAGTCAGCGGTTAAGAGCACTTCGATGTTGAACACTTCGTCCTCCAGGCTCCGGCGTGCACGCCTGGTCTCATTCACCTGCTTCCTCAGCCCTCGGGAAAGCACTTCCAGGTCGCCCACGCCGCTCAGGTCAGGGCCTGCCAAAGGAACACACACATGGAGTTCATGAGGTTAGATAAACTGGATCACTAGTGTGGGGATAGTTACAAACAGCTTCAAGTCTTAATATATGAACTAGAAAATCAAAAATAAGATTAACATTGAGTATAAGAACGAACAACAAAACAACAGGAGAAATAGTATTCATTGTGTAACATTTCATTACCATATGTAAATGCTTATTATATTTGTTATGATGTATGTGTGGCTCTACAGATTGCTGATATTTTGATAGGGATTTTGGTGTCTCTCTCTCTCTGTGAGTAGCTCTACAGATTGCTGATATTTTGATAGGGATTTTGCTGTCTCTCTCTCTCTCTCTGAGTGACTGTCTCTCTCTCTGTATTTGTGCCTGTGAGTGTGTAATGCATGCTGTTTGAATGTGAACTGGAGCCCACGCATCTGCCTGTGCCGAGATGGTATAAAATAAACAAGTCAAAGTCTCAGCCATCCATCGTCAGACATGACTAAGTCAATAACTCATGGCTGTGGTTGTGTTGACATGGACAAAGACTGAGATGTTAGCCAAGCAGACAAACCTTTGACTTTGCCATATAATATAATCCGGACGGAGGAGAAACACAAACTGTTTGAATGGTTGAAATAGAAGATTAGTTCCTGGTGTTCAAATAACGTTCTGAGACACAGTTTGAGAGAAACGAGTGTGAGAAAAAAGCAGTTGGAGGAAAGAAAAAAAAAACCCATGGCGTGACAGAAAAAGGAAAGAAGAGGAGGCTGATTCGTGTACAAAGAAAGTTCCCAATATTATGTTAAGCTGGTAATCAACAACAAGCTTTAGCCTAAACAGCCTCCTCTTGCTTTCATTAAAATCCTTTAGGCCTTTCTCTCAGGCAGCTGACAACAAATAAACAATGCATGCAATAAATCACACATAAAGATGACATTCCACCACACAAGGGCATCCATAACCACAATCACTTGGAGATAACCTGTTTAAACCTCAGATATTCACTGTCCTAGACCTCAAGCTACCCACTCAAACTCACAAGAGAGAGAGAAAGAGAGAAGAGAGCGAGAGAGCGAGAGAGAGACAGAGAGAGAGGGAGAGAGAGAGAGAGAGAGAGAGGTGGAAGGTGGCAGCGGCTTCCTTCGTCGGATTCAGGCAGAAGTGGGCTGCCACAGGCTACTGGCCAGTAACTTATTACTGCTTTCACATCAGCAGATGGCCAGCTTTCAGCTCTCCCATCACACACGCCTGAATGCCAGGCAAACGGAGGTTCAAGCCAGGTCACCCATTTCTTGTTCAGAATCCCTACGCAACCAAGAGACTGCGAGCGAGGGGGAAACGTTTATTCATCGCTAAACTATGTAGCTTTCCTAGATGCACAGTCTCCATAAACCACATAAACGGGTGAGCCTCACACTCAGGGAAAACGGACACAAACATTTATTTGCAAAGCCAAGGGTTTCAGTGGGGGAGTTTGTGTTTAAGAGTTTAATCTATCTCCCAAAAGAGAATGAAGATTGTGTGTGTGTGTGTGTGTGTGTGTGTGTGTGTGTGTGTGTGTGTGTGTGTGTGTGTGTGTGTGTGTGTGCGTGTGTGTGTGTGCATGCACGTCAACAAGATATGTGCAACGGCTATTCCTGTGGAGTCGCTAAGCAACATATTGATGAAAAACAGCTTAATTTTTTATCATAGCAATTTAATTTTGAGGGAGAGGTAGAAACGTAATTATTATTTAAACAAAGTTCTTGATCTGAATAGCATACTGCAGCTGCACCATCAAACTGAACACAGGAATACCGGTACATGATACTTTAGAATTTTCAAAAGAATTTGTTGACCATTGCATCACTGTTCCCTCCCCATCCCCAAAGGATGACTGAAGCCAAGGGCTACATTACTTTTAGTCCAGGGTTCAGCAAAGAACAGCAAATATGGCTCAAGTCACCTCTGGGTCTTGCTTATATCTCAATGGCATTCTATTTAAGATATAAAGTAACTCCACACACACACACACGCACACACACACACACACACACACACACACACACACATTTATCCACACACACACACACATACACACACACACACACACACACACACACACACACACACACACACACACACACACACACACACACACACACACACACAGTCATGGTATATGCTCTCCAATTATAGGAGGTATCACAGTGTCAGCTGATGTGGAGTTGGTAAGTAGCTGACTCATCATATTTCAAGGGTAAAGGCTCCAATGCACCACCACAACCCCGGCTACAGGATAAAAATAGATTGCTACAAAGGCAGGCCACATGTTTTTGGCATATGGACATTTCCCACTGGTTTAGCCACAGAGGGGTGTCACCACTGTGACAGTCTCTCGCAGTGTCTCCTGTGTCCTGTCACCTGAATGCATCCCTGGGAGTGCAGCCAGTCAGTCAACTGGGCTTATTGGATGACTGCTAAAAACCGACCTGATAGAATGTGATAGAATGTCTATGGAGTGCCCTAGTGTCTCCCCTGCCAATTTAAATGACAGCTATGCTATTATATACATTACCTTCAGCTATGTTTAATATAGAAAAATACAATATGATTGGCAGCAGTCATTCATGTCCGCCTGGCTATGTGAACAGACCTTGATGTGAAATGCTAGTCATGATTAATCATAATGACATGGACATAACAGGCCTCTTGGAGACTATGTCTGTTAGTCATTCACATCTCTTTTCAGTAAGTGGAAGCTTTCGGAGTTAGTTCTTCCAGGGAGACTCAGTCGTTTTGTAATTTATTGCTTGCCCAATCATATTCTTGCTGCTCTAGACGCCAGTAATCAAAAATCTCCATCTCTCTCCCCAACACCGCCAATTGGGTCCCTGTCTTCCTGTCCAGTGGTAGGCTCCGTCCCTGCCAGCTTATTTGGGCAGGATCTGCTGGGCCAAGCTTCCTGTTATCCTGGACCTCAGACAGGGCCTACGCCAAAGACTTTTCTACCGGTATTTGAATAATTCTTGTAATCTGTAAATTCATTAAATTTTTGCACATTCATTCATTCCTCTGACTGGTCTGTTTATCTGTGATACATAAGACATCGTCTCCTTTGCCTGAGACATGGCATAGTTAGGTTTTGACTTAATAGCACTGTTGGTGTTTGAAAAAGAACAAGGGAAATGATTGCAAACACAATGCATCTCATAGTTACAGTAACTTGAGTAGTGACATGCTGTGCATGCAGAGCTGACGGTATTGTTTTTGACACCCCTGCTATAGACCTTATCAATGATAAAAACAAAAACTATGTGTAATAGAAACCCTGAGCACTTGTGATCAGGGCTGGACTGGGACCCAAAATGGCCCAGGCATTCTTGGCCATGGCGGCCCACCATGATTTTAATCAATAACAACTTCATAGCAAGCTAACATAGCACTGTAAGTTGGACACATTGCATTAACATGAGCGATTCAAATGGACTAGACCAATATCCTTCATGAAAAATAAGTAAACGGCAGCCTCGGCCAAAAAATGACTGTTGGTCCACCGGGCATTTCCCTGTGTCATATGGCCAGTACATGCCTGGTTATGATGCTAATTATAAAACTCTCTCAAAACAGTCTTGGTGGTCTGGTAGAGATGTTTCTCAATGGCATGGACTCCACTGCATTCAACAGTGGACCTGAAGATTTGTAGTTTTTTCCCCACATTTTATGCCATGACTTCATTTGGTGTGTGACAGAGTGATTTAAAAAGCTACGCTACACATTTTTCAGATTAAACAGATCAATTAAACAAATGGCTTGCAATCACACAAATGTTCCAGATGGCAGGAGTTTGTTTTTGTGTCGCTTGAAAGAGTGTGCACGGGCTTACACTTCATCAATCAAAAGTCATCTCCACAAAATGCTCACTTCAGCTTGCACTTGTACTGTACGTGCCCTGCACAAACTCAAACTCAACAAAAGCTGAACTTCCTACATATGCTCAACTTCACTCAACTCAACTGTACAATGTTGCAGCACAAGTGAGCTTCACTACACAAACAACTTCACCGCACAAAATTAACTTTGCAGCACAAGATAAACTTTATAACAAACTCACCTTGACAACACAAACTCTTCATCAAGGCCCTACTGAACTTGACGACACAAGCTAAATTTCCATACACAAACTTACTTTCATACGCAAATTCAACTGCACAACACAAACTCATCTTTACAGCACAATTCAACACAAGCTGAACTTCGCAGCACAAACTAATCTTCACGGGCACATATTGAACTTCTCATAACAAGCTCAACTTAACAACATAAATTGTACGAATTGTACAAACTGCACAAACTGGGCCAAGGCACTGAACAACCTCAGCTTCACACACAATACTCCGTGTTGGGTGTCTTAGTGTGTAAGTTGAGTTCCCTTTCCTCCTCTTTTAGACATGATTTAAACAACTATTTGATGTTCTTGGAATCATTTGTCTCTGGAGCAGGTAATTGCCAGATTTATATCAGCCAAGATAAGTGTTGGCCACAATGTGTGAATGGAATTTTTCATCACTGTGTGAAATTTATCTGAAGTGTGTCTGTGCTTTGTTGTCTTTGGGTCTCAATTACAGAGTGAATCAAGGGAAGCAAAGAGGACTGTGAAGTGAATTTGTTGCCTTGACCTTTTAGAACAGCTGAAAACACATTTAATTAATACTGCTACCATCCAAACCCAAAATTGAATGCTGATGGCAAATATGACACTCTGCCTTTGTAAATGTCAAACAAGCTATGAGCCTGTGAACAACAATAAAAAAAAAAAAAACAGCTTGCTTGCGGAATTAGAATCCGTTGAAATATAATTACTGACAATGAAAGAGTACTGTATACCGCATAAGGCAGAGACGGTTACCCACCATGAATGTAAACAACCAAGCATCTTGAATCATTTCAAGACAAAGTCCGAAGCAATCAGGCGACATTGCTTACATTTCCTGTGAAATACTGTAAAATAATATTCCAAATAATAAAGTGGGATCTGCCACAGATGGCGGAGATATTAGACAGCTGTGAGGCTGGGCTATTTCATGGTCTCCAGTGCGGACTCTTCTGACAGGGCAGCACACATGAGCACTGGCCAAACATATACATTCCCCTTCGTAAGTAACTAAATGTGTATCTGCCAAGTTCGAGGCTCAGGATAAATAAATTAAAGGAAATGCTGCTCAGAAAAAGCACACACGTGTCACTCCACTCGACAGAAAAATGCGGACGCCGGCACTTTACACTCAACGACTGGGGTTACACACTGTGCTATGCATTTACTAAGGATGCTTAGGGAGGAAGTGTACTGACAACACTAGAGCACAAATTCCACTTTGACAAATCTTCTTTTAAATCCTTAAACCTCCCAAGAGGACCTAAGCATGTGCTATCTCCTGAGATAGTACAACTGTAGGACAGATTCCAGAGACTGTGTCAAGCAAATATTCATCAGCAGCTCGGAGCACTAAATGGTAGACTTTCCGAACTTTAGTTTTCATTTCTCAAGCACATTGCCTGGACTGACATATGATTTCCCATATTCGACATAGCTGTGTTAGCTCCAGACTACAATAGCCAAAACACATAGAAAGAGATGTCTGGCAAATAGTGCTAGACTAAGGGTAGCAGCATGAGGCACATCTGCATAGCAGATAATCCATGAGCACAACAGTCAGCTCACACAAGGAACAGGAGAGTGCATTTGCGGTGTCTCAGGAAGTGCTCATCGAAAACACTTCGATGGCGAGCCAACAGCTATTAGTCAGGGACAGCCCTTTAAATGAAAACACATGAGTTTTCTCTCCCTCTCTCTCTCTCTCTCTCTCTCTCTCTCTCTCAATGTCTCTCTCTCTCTCTCTCTCTCTCTCTCTCTCTCTCTCTCTCTCTCACTCTCTTCTGCATACTCAAACATACACACTCATTCACACTACATACTTTCACTGGTCACTTATGGCCAGAGGCTCGATGGCTATTTAGGGAATTAACAGAGCTGTTTTCTCCCACCTCCCTTGTTTCTTTTTCACAGGGACCCAAGAGTATGCAACACTGACAGCCCTCTCAGACACTCCACATTCCTCCTCCTGCAGCCTAGCCAGACACATCCAACTATGAACTCGGACAGAAGAGGCCAGAGACATTGGCTATGAGCCACCTGTTACATGCAAGGGACCCCAAAGGTGAGTACACCTATTTAACCACAACGAAACAGAGCACGCCATGACTGACCCCACCCCACCCCACCCCCCGTCCACCCCAGTGGGGGAAGGATGCTTTGATAGAGTGTAATATCCGCACACTAAGACATCCAGAAACTCATCAGGGGCGACACAAATGGAGAGGGATGGCGGCGGGGGTGCCAGCCAGGCTCGTCGCTCAGCCCGGTCGCTGCGCTGGCTGTCACGTCTCAGGGTCGCTGGCGAGCGGAGATGAAAGTGCTGGCAGGACGGAAACGCCAGGGCTGAGATATCAACCTGTCACTCGGCCAAAAAACCAAACACCCCTCCTGCAGTCTCATTTCAGCCCACTGAAACTTGTCTTCTTTGGTAATCCAATAGGTTTGTGTTTGCTTCTTGTGTTTGAGTGCTTATGTGTGTGTGTGTGTGTGTGTGTGTGTGTGTGTGTGTGTGTGTGTGTGTGTGTGTGTGTGTGTGTGTGCGTGTATGTGTATGTATTTGTGTTTGTGTGTGTGTGTGTGTGTTTATGCGTGCACGTGCATCTGTGTGAGTGTATGTGATGAATCAGTGCCTGCCTTTGTTTTAGTCTATCAGTGTGTGAACAGATTTATGGCAGACGCTTTGACAGACAGAGATATAATATTTCACATAACACCGACACATTTACAAAGTTCCTGACCATAAGAAAGGAAGACGTGATTCGATCAGACATCTGGATTTGTCGTCATTGTCGATTACAATAACAGAGACACGTCTGAGCCAAACGTGCCCAAGTGCTAAAGCAGCAACTCCAGTCTCAACATTAAAGTCGATCATCAGGAAAACTTAACGAAAAGTCAACACTACGTGGTGTTGTTGGAAGTCAGACTTTCCCACTGTCCTCACGGCACCCTTAAATGAACCCCCCCCCCCCCCATTCCCCCTTTTCCCCTTCCTCGTTCGCCCACCCCACACTACCTCATTCTCTTCCTCGGTAACTTACTGTATTTCTGCCCCTCGTCCCAGCTGCCAAGTGGAGCTTAAAATCCTATCAGGCCTGCCACGTAGACGCTGGCTGCTGGGATGGAGTCTTGGCTGCGGCGTGTCTGTGCTGCTGGAGCGAACGGGAAGAGCACAGGGTCTCTGCTTCCACGAATTCCAGCTGATGTCGCCAAAGACCACTTTCGCCCCCAGCTCTCGCCCACCCACTCCAGTTTACTTGGAGAGTTCTGTTTGTGTGTATGTGTGTGTGTGTGTGTGTGTGTGTGTACCGGTCGTGTACATGAATGATTGTGCCATGTGCTTTGATTTATCAAGCATGAAATATGCTTTTATGTGTACATGTCAACACAGAGACATTTATATGCCCATTTTACATCTTTTGCCTTGAAGTAGACAAAACGTCAGTTTGAGTTACATGAGACAGTATATTCACAAATAAATTACATCAGTTCCAGATCAAACTAGTGCCTCATAAATACACTGTATTTGAAAACAAAAGTTAACCTTCCACCCCGTCATTATAATCTTCTTCTTCTTCTTGCCAAACTGCATTAGTTTCTCCCTGAATAACACTAGCAAAGATCATGTGGTCAAAACAGAAAATATTTGCCAAAAAATGAGGTTGGCGGTCGAGAAGGGGTCAATGGGCACTGAACTCATGAACTCTAAACTAAAACAACCTCACAAAGGTCTTGAACCTTACAAACGCATGAGTGAAAATGAAATGGTGTGTGTGAGTTTCATAGTTGAAACAACATTTGGTAAAAGAAGAACACCTAACCAACAACAGACTCTACATTAGGCACACTACACTAGTTAGTTTATATGTGCCTTTGTGCACAATATGCAAACTCAAACACAGTGTGTGTGTGTGTGTGTGTGTGTGTGTGTGTGTGTGTGTGTGTGTGTGTGTGTGTGTGTGTGTGTGTGTGTGCAGATGAGAGAGAGAAAAAAAGAGAAAGAAAAAAAGACGGACAGAAAGAAAGTGTTTGTTTTCCCTGTTTATGTCACCTGGTAGCATATATAGAACATTTATGGGAACTGTGCTATTTAAGGATATGTTGTCTGGAATCTCTGGTACTTTATCTGCACTGCCATCTAAAAGTTGCAATTTAGACAAACCAAGACCCAAGTCTAGCTCTGCAATACACAGTGGTCAGACTTCCATGACTGTAACTCAAAGTGACAAATGAGAACTTTTCGAAGACTTCATAACTTTAAATCCACTTCCCTCCTCTGAGATTCTCCCACGTACACCCAGGCAGAGAGAAGCGAAATTGGACCATCAGAGCGGGGGTGGGAGGAAGGGAAACAAGGCCTTCTGGGAAAAGCAGGCCTCTCAAATGGTTGATGACAGCCTGGTGCCACGGTGGGCTTCACCGAAATGCAATATATTAAGAATAACTTATAGACTCACAGTGACGCATTTTATATTGTAGTATATACAAAGAGAGCTGTTTCACGCTGTTGATATATATTCAATGGCTTTTCCAGTTGCTATAAATTTTATAAGGCTTTGCTATGAGGGCAGAGGGAAAGAGGTGAGGACACGGGGGCTCAGGAAATATCCTTACTGTTGCTGTGTGCTAAAACCAAAAGAATTGCTATAAAAGTTTTTACAGCAAAAACATTTTCTCAAGATATATTTTTACACTTGTACAGCGACTTTGGTGTCAGGTCTAAACTGTGACCTTAAAACCTAAAATGTGTCAAAAAATATCGCAAGCACACGTTTTTGTGCTGAACTGTTGCCTGGAAGGATTCGGATGACTTTTACTGGCTACTGTCAATTGTTACGCAAGTCATTCAGTCAGTTAGTAAACAAGTAAATAACAAACAAACAAACAAAACAGACAGTCAGACAGACAGACACGATGCAGAGGTCTAGCCCTGGGTCTTACCTGGAGAGTGAAAGTCGGCTGAAGGTGGGACCACTGGCCTGTTGATATCAGAGGCGCGGTAGACAACATGGTGGCGACCAGGGCCTCCATGCTCCTCTCCTTTCATTGCATTACCTCTCTCCAGAGGCTCAATGAAGTACTCCTCCTGCCCTGCACGGATCATCCCCGCCTGAGAGAGAGAGAGAGAGAGAGAGAGAGAGAGAGAGAGAGAGAGAGAGAGAGAGAGAGAGAAGCTGTCACATCTACAGTTCTTTAGATACACTATGTATAAACCACTGGCCAGTGTTTTATGCAAGTTTTTTAACCACAGTTTAGAACATTACTTTGTAATAATCAGTATAATAATCACTATGAAGTGTAAAATCAAATGAGATAGAGTGGTGTAATGAAATGCATTATCATGCATAGCATGTTTCCAATAACCCCATACTGTGCTGTAGGTGAGGAAATTATGCAAAGTCAATTTATCAATCTTGGTTAACAGTCAGGAAGTTGGATAATCCATTTGTTCTTGGATCACCTGGGCACTATATATTGAGCTCCTTAAGTGAATTGTATATTACAGTCAATTCAGAATATTCTTTCCCCCCATCTGCATTATGATCGTTGCTCTACACCACTATGATATAGCTGGACAAAATCTGATGTGATAGACAAACGGACTACTATCTACTATAGGTCTTAGGTGGCAACGGTAAATAACAGGAACAGCAGTTTGATGGAAGTTTAAGATCAGCATTGACATCTAATAGGCAGTTTTGCCATGTCTCTCCCGTGAGAAAGTGGACGTTGGCTTTTTAAAGCCTGTTCTGTTGCATCAGGCTCATTAAGCACATCAAGCAGAGGGGAAGTCAGGCATCGAGGACTTGAGAGCCGTCCAATCGATGGGAGTCCAGGGATGGGACACATCAACGTGTCTCGGCTTTATTGGATTCTGTTTTTTTTCCCTCCCTCCCCTCGTCGTAGAACTGTGGTCTTTTCCCTTGACTTCCATAGCAAATTAGACAGGTCGGGGAGAGAGGTGAAATCAATAGCAAGGTTTCCCGCTCCGTCTGATGTGGAGAGCAAGGTCTGGGGTTGCCAGGGGCAGTGTCAACACTTGAAATGCAGCGCAGAAATCAGACTCCAAACCCTTAGTCATTGCTGAGACTACTGCCCCTTAAGCAGCATGGGTGTAAATAGCAGCAACTAGAAGAGTTGCTTTTCCTCAGCCGTACGCAGTGGTTAAAGTGGGATTTGGCAGGAGGGGGTACTCTCATATTTTATGTTGGCACAAACAAAGAAAAATGTATAGAAGAAGAATGGGATGATATTGTTCAATTATCTGAGGTGCCGGAACTGCGTACCCCCGCGTTCCCCCCCACTTTAACCCCTGGCCGTACAGTAAGTGAGGGGAGCCAGGTTCAATGCCTCAGCTGTCTTTGCCTTCTCCATGTTAGAAAACCTTGAGAGACTCCACTTAGAACCTTTAAAGGAGGTCATTAGCACTGTTAAGGGTACTTGGAATCCAAGACACCTCGAGATGCCAAAATAAATTCTTGAACCTTTATTGTAATCTAGAGCCTTTATTTGGCACAGATAGTGACATCAAGGGCTACAGGAGCTGTTAAAAAGCTATTTTGTGGCACTAAAAGACCAATGATAAAAAAGGATAAGAAAAGAAACCTTAATATTCTCTTTTCCACTTTGTAGATGGTTCTATACACTACTTTGTGGCCAACATGTGGTCAGCCGTCGCAAGAAACCCCACAGATAAATAACAGCCAGCGAGGACGTCACCAGCCAAAGAGGACATAAAACGCTTAATCTGAAACGTACGCTGACACTTTAAATGTCATCCCAGATGGCCAGAGAAGCATCTCACCATCAATCTGATTCTGAAACACACAGTAGCCTAAAACCAAAACCCACCTAATCCACAGAGTCAATGACAAAATAAGGGGACAGTGTTGGAAAAATGAGAGGCCATTCAAATTCCTATAGGGGTGGTGGGGGGTGGGGGAGGGAATGATGCATCCTGCCAACAACAGAGTTCCAGAGTTTCCTGGAAGAATCTTACAAGTCCTGATTCCTGCTTTATGGCGTAAAAGACACTCTCTCAGAGGCACAATTTCCATTCTCCTGCGTAACAGAGAAAAAAAGGCTATCCATTCAAATAAGTTGGAAAAATCAATAAACTTGAGCAAAAAAAAAGTTTGACTTTTTTTTTCACTCAACAATGGTACAAGTTTAGGATAATTCTTTCCATTTGGGGCCACACCAGAACCATCGGTGTGAGAAAGGAGTTGAGATCTTCTGAGCAAAACCATTAGCTCATGGAACATTCTCTCCCAGCTGATGCATATCTTCTGCACTGGACAGAAGAACCTTAAAAATATTTAGCTAAAGGGGGGATTGGGGAAATAGACTCACCATGGAAAAATATACTAAGTATCCTTTTGGGGAAGGGTATAACTGGGTAAGCTCTCTTCAAATGGGCTACTGTTACGTCTAGACATCTGTACCCCATGGACTTAGACAACAACACAACAAAGGAAACCCATAACAAAGCAGGCAAACTAAGGCAAGCTAAAGAGAAAACTAAAATTGCAGTTATGTTTACTGGCTGAACAGTAAACGGTGCATCCTTGTGTCTTGCTAAAGAGGAGGGAGCAGGGAGTACAGAGCTCATCACAGAAGAAGTATGACTGAGTCACTCTGACTCAAACTCTTCCCATTCAACATTGGCCAAGCCCCCTCACTGAGGTGTGTTAAATGAATGAGAGGCCATAGATGCTAGTGTAAGGGGTTAGATACAGTTTACATTTATGTTTGTCTTGGGAAAATGAGCAATAATGAGATCAATTCGAGATAAACAAACATCCCTCTTCTATCTCTCAGTTTATACAGTATGTGTGTGTGTCCGTGATCGTATGTGTGTGTGTGTGTGTGGGGGGGGGGGGTGGTAGAAGTGTGTATGTGTTTGTGATTGTATGTGTTTAACATAAACATTTGTCATCTCCAGTATGCTGGCTTAACAAACGGATGTAATTTGTGTTCATTTGTCATAAGCACTGTTGCCAGAAATTAATCACAGCTCCAGTATTACAGGAACGTAAACGAGATCCAGTCATAAAGTGTAATCAAATACTTGTTTATAATCTCTCTCATGAGCCAACAGTGACACTGTGGCTTTCTGCCCACACACACACACACACACACACACACACACACACACACACACACACACACACACACACACACACACGCATACACACACACACACACCAGATGCTTGGTGGTGATGCAGAGGTGCAGAGAGAGAGAGAGAGAGAGAGAGAGAGAGAGAGAGAGAGAGAGAGAGAGAGAGAGAGAGAGAGAGTTCAGGGAAAGCATGTAAGTGTGTGGGCAGAAGACAACCTCTGCCTGCAGGGAGGATCTGAAGGCCTTGCTGACCCTTTCAAAATGAGAGGCTTTTTCTCCCATCAGCTCAACAGACAAGGCCATTACAGCCTCTAATGTTACAGAGAGTGGCGCAAGACAAGTACTCTGATTTTGTCCTGAGGCAGTAGGTAGCTTTATGAGGAACTGCAAGTGAGTTCCCCTAAAGGCATTCACAGCAACAGAGAGGAATGACCATACAGATAAACAGCCATAATCATAGTCATTCAAAAATGTTTTAGGCTGACTTCAGAAGTGGGCAGAAGGACACCAGAAGTTAACTGGTACATAAACATCCATTTTCAGGGTTAAACTGACGGCCAGATTATGATCTGTTTCAAATGCCCAAGATGCTTCAAATATCTGGAGTGGCGGCAAATCTCCAGATGTGCTTCCAGATTTCCTGCATTAGGAAAAGAACTCAGGGGCACGTAGGGCACTGGGTCAGGTCCACATCAGGTCGATTATTCAGCAGTATTTTTCTTGTCACGTCAGAGACATGACAATGCATGCTTTTGAACTAACTCTTTTTGATCTACCTCAATCCACTGACAAAACAGAAGGAGGAACTTTCTGAATAATGACACAAACTAAAGACGACTGACACGTGGACGAGCCCATGGGACGCTGTGTCTCGAGGGGCAGAACACCAGTCTGGACAAGCCCTTGTGAAAAAACCCACAAAGCCAATGGCAAGGTCAAATTCAAGTGATGGTCACTGCATAAATCTTTGTCCATTGACACGCAGTCAAACTTTTGGCCCCCATCTTTTTTACCTTCAGCCCATCTGTCCTCTTCTTCTCTACGGTCCGTACTGTTCTGCCTGTCGGGCTCAAGCCAGACCTCACACATGGCTTCCCTTTTGAGCAGCCCTCCATGCAGCTCAGCCCAGCCCAGCATAGCACAGCATAGCAGAGCACAACACAGCTGCATTTTTCACTGGGGCCTGCGAAAGCCAGTCAGATTTCCCCTCATGGAAGAAATATGGACAGGATGGACCCTTCGGATAGACGGTCACATCTATAAACAACACGCCGTTACCGTAATCCCTCTGTCTTTTTATGATGTTTGTGTTTTTTTCCACATAAATCAAAGAGATCAGTCAGCAAATCGAAGCAGCCAGTCTGCTTCATTCTTGCATCATTTCCTCTCTTTAGAGAAAAATCTAACTACAACTCCACAGTCAGGATTTCATAATCCACCACACACTTGTTTTTTTTGTTTTGTTTTTTACCTAGTCTAATGGCACTGCCTTTTTTTGTCCATGAAAACATGCATTTTTTTTCCAAAGGATTTGTCACTGGAAACAGTGCTACAAAGAAAATCTGAAGACAGGTACCTTCCATGGTCCAAACCTTTTCTTCCAAATTCCAATACAAAAAAAGTCAAATGAAAAATGTGATTATACTAACAGAATAGACATGCTCTGGGTTTCCAAACCGCTCAATTACACCACAAAAAGTCAGATAGAAGTTGATGAGTCTGGAAAAAATTCCAGTATTTCCAAAGTAAGTCCAAAGGGAGATGTCAGTGGAAAACAGTGGTGTTGTGCTCCACAGCTTAAAAGACTCTGAAAAAGTCTGACAGGACCAATTTAGGCTCCTATAAATCCTGACAAGAGTGTCAATATGTCCCTCACGAAAGGTAGTGTAACCCGCTGCTAGCACTGCTGGGCCCCAGGCCAAAGCAAGATTGAGTGAGAAAGAGATACACACACAGTGATGGGACAAGGAGTGCAGGAGAGAGCGAAAGAGAGAAACAGAGAGAGAGAGAGAGAGAGAGAATGGGAGAGACCATGTATGAGAAACAGAAAAAGAAAGTGTGAGAGCCCGAGAAAAGAAACAGAGGAAGAAATGAAATCACTTTCTCAAAAAAAGGCCACTGCAGAGAAATACACGCTCCCACTCAAAACCATGTGTGTGTGTTAAGCCTTTGTTGCACTCCAAAGGTGGGATTCCAAGAAGTGGGGTAGGCCTAACTGATTCCATCCTCTTCCTCCCATGATAACCTACAAAGCACAGAGTGAACACCACTCTCCATGCATTCCTCTTCAGGAAGGAGGTGAGTATGTACAAGGCCTCCAGAGACCCGGCAAGGGAAAACAGAGGGCCCCTCTCTCCCTCTTCCTAAACTGATCGCTCATATGAACACTTGCAGTGATTTCACAACCACGCCACGGCCAAATGTTATTATCCGCTTACTTCTAAAGAGGGAGGTTGGCTGCAAACACAGACACACACACAGAAACACACACACACACACACAAACACAGACAGACAGACACACACTAGCCAGCAGAAGTTTTACTTCATCCTTTGTCATGCTAGTATCCTTTCACATGAACCTGTCTGAAACTTTGGCTGTGGCTTTTAAAGGCTCTGCTTTAGTTCTTTTGCTTAATACCCCTCCACATACACACACACACACACACACACACACACACACACACACACACACACACACACACACACACACACACACACACACACACACACACACACACACTACTTGAAATGTCAGCCTGATGGAATGTTAATGGCATCATCAAAGGCTACAAAAAGTTCCATGAAGACAGGTGCCAGAGGATTCTGGAACATCCCATCATGACAAGAATTCCTCTTTCATCCCACGCTACTGTGAACTGTGCCCAGCAAAGTGCTATCTACTGGAGCGAAGCAGGAGGAACGACAGGCTCGTTGGCACAGGGTTCGTTAAAACAGACCTGGGTCTAGGTTTGATGCCTTTTATGTCTGCAATCACAAAGGTGATTACACCACAAATACAATCTAAATACAAACAGCTAAGGCATTACTAAAGGATGACCTATTCTAATGGCACTGCCTTTACCATCCCTCAAAGCGTCCATGTGCTGTTTTGGTAAGTGGAGCATTCAATGGTTGTTACAGCAATTATAGCACACTGCACAGGGGTAAATTGTAATAATCACTATAAAGAATGAAATAAACTATTAAAGCACAACTTCAAACCACATTCTAGTGCAGTGATGTTTTATTTCAACTCGTTTGGGCTAATCACCGGCGGACTGAGGCGACATTTAAAGCGATGATTTCCAGATGTGTTAGACGAGCTGTTTATCCTGTTATCATTCCGCAGGAATGAAGGGAGAGATTCCCCCGTCACCTCTTTTGCATAAATCAAATCTGACATCATCGCTGATGAATCACCCAAACATCGCTCCTGAAATAAAAATGTCCCCGTTGTCTCTCACATGACGGTAAATATGTGAGCTCGTAAAACTTTTAATTTGTTGAGTCTTATTGTGCCTTGATAGAAGCTGATAGGTACTTTTTTTTTGCAGAGGAGTGACAATGCACTGGCGCTGATTTTCAACAGGGTGACATTTCTGACTGGGATGACACCGTGTCACCTGGTGGGAGACACCTCATCTCCCACACACACTCTCCCCTCACTAAGAGTAACAGCCTCAGGGCAGAGAGGCGGCCGGCCACCTGCCCCTTCAGTCTCCATCACTCACTCTCCTGGCTGGCCTCACCTGCTGCTGATGCTGATGCTGGGCAGCAAGGACGCCCCTACAGATGCTTACAGGCAGAAATAACCCTGTCTATTTACTGTACTGTACATCACATGGCTTGCTTAGAAAGCACATTCACAGACAGGAACAGTGAAAAATATAAAGTAAAGAAAAGTAAAGCTAAGAGTTTGCTTTAGACTTTTATGCCACACTACACAGGCTCACAGTGACGGGTTGGGAATTCTAACCTGGTCAATGAATTTATAGGTGCTACAAGTGACAACACAAATGCTTCTCCACCACAACACGAATAAGAATAGGATCTGCAACTTGGACCCCTCCTATGACACCCTTTGTATGGGGCGTTAAGCAAGTGTGTGCAAGATGTGACTCTTCTGTCTAATCACAACTATTCTCATGGAACCAACGTTAAAGTAAATATCCTTGGGACACATAGCATGGAAACATTTGGCTAAAAGGTGGCAGGGAGTGACTGGCCTGTGCAATAAGTTTCAAAGAGTGTGCATCCAATCCCCAATCCCATTACAGAACGATGTCTTAGTGAGAGAGAGAGAGAGAGAGACACACACAGAGAAAATAGAAAAGGGATGCAGTTATTTTGGTTTCTGAGTTGTGAGCCAGATTGAGGAGGAAAGTCAGCCATGTTTGTGTCAGCACTCACTGCCAATTCACAGAGTCAACTCCAAACTTGTACACAAATGACCAGTCAAACCAAAGAGACAGAAAGAGAGAGAGAGAGGGAAAGGGAGAGAGAGAGAGAGAGAATGGGAGAGAGAGAAAGAGAAAGAGAGAGAGAGATCATATTGAAACATATTGAAGTGTGTGGTCAACGATGAACACTGCATACTAATGCATGCATTTATGCAGTAATCTCAAGGGACCCATGAAGTTCTGAATACCTTAACCTTGATGTATGAAATTCAAGGGTACAGAGATCACATCACATGAAACATGCTTAAGAGTAATTAACGACATGCAAGGTAATTCTCAAACCTAATACAAAGCATCAAAATCCATGCTCAAATTCATCCTATTTTGTGAAGAGCACAGTTGCAGTGTACCAAAAGCTCCAAAATACCAGATACCAAGAGGAATCTGTTGGAATCCAGCCCCCGCATGACTTAATTCTGCTTGGAGGAGTCTCCTTGTCATATCTTGTGAAAGGTGTGGCCTTTCAGTGATTTGACAAGCATTAAATAATAGCTTTCTCAACTCCTGTAACATCCTTGGGTATCTGCAGTGTAGCTTGATAGTGTTTTCTATCATCTTCTTGACACCAAATCATGGACAAGCAGAGAGGATTCTTCTCTGATACACTCAAGGAGTTATTTTAAGATACACCCGATGCTAGTTGAAATACACAGGTATTGTGTTGACATTTCTATTTTGGCAATTACCTGCATGAAAATAGAATCACTGTTTATTCAACTGCATCAAATTGAATTATGTGTATGCTTGTCTTTCTCAAGTTCCCTGTAAGATTTATTTTCCTGAGACACAGTATAACGGGAATTTAACTACTTTTTGACATGTGACTAACTCTTAGTCTGAGGAGATAATGTTCCATACATCAAATGCATCTATGCAGACATCGACCATTAAGTAGATATTACCATATGTGCAGTCAAAAGATTTTCACAAAACACGTATCCAAACACATGTACACGCATTCTTGCTACAGTTTACCAAGTGACAGCAGTAATCTTTCAAATGATGAATGGAGACCTTAACATGTAGCTTTGCCTCTAAACATATGGTAACTCATAACTGCATTCAACAGAAGGCCTCTCAAGCATAAGGATGTGTTTACGGCCTTGCTAATTCCATGTGAAGTTTTTGCGCTGCTTTGGCGTGATGGCAACATATGCCCCCCTCCTTTCCCAGCATGCAATGCAGCTCCGTGAGTTCACTGGGAGGCTATCTCTCCTCAGGATGGGTGTGCACAGAGAGCCCAGCACAAGTGTGAACAGAAGCTTGTACTTGTGAGGTCATTAAGGCAGTGCTTTCGCTCGCTCGCTTGTTTCGCTTGCTCGGTTTGTCTGGACATGCTCTCCTCAATGCTTTTCTCATCATTGGAACGCGTGGCTGTCCTTGCTGAGAAGCCATGGCAACCCGACATACACACAGACACTGTGTGCCCATGCCTGCCTCAAAAGGACACAGGAGCTCATTATCTTTAGCATACTTTAAGAAAACACACTAAAATAACATACTCTATTGACAAAAATCTGTAGAAACTTTTATTTGATTTTCTTATAGATTTGTTTGATTGTTGTATTTAGTCATGGTCTAGCTGCTCCTACTTTCAAAATGAGTTTCTTTGACTTTCTAAAGCCACCTGACCAAAATGGAAATTCAGTCATGCGGTAAGGTGGTTCATTTGATTTGCTGCTTGCTTGCGTAGTGCACCACTTCACTTCTTCTGTAGGTCACTTTGCAACGTGTCCCTGCCCAACGCAGCAATGTAAATGTAAATCCAAAAGACTCCATGATGAACGTGACTCAGAGTGATCAGGCCTAAATTATTGATTAATGTCAGCATAATTAATTAATGCAGCAATCAGAATTCTACTCCATGTGCCGGTCCGGATAGACCATTTTAGATTTCCACCGAGACAAAGACGAAGTGTGAGCAGTTAATAAAAGCCGAAGACACATTAAGGCTTATCAGGAAGTCTGGGATGACTCCACAGGACCATCATGCATCTCTGTCCGAGAGACTTCCTAAAAATAAAACCATGGATGGACTGTGTGTCATACCATGATCAATTCATCATTAAGTAAGACTGACTTGGCACCATCCAGCAGAGAAGCTGGCACTGCCTCGACATAGCCAAGTCACACTTTGGCCCCGCAAGAGTTTTCCTCAAGACAGCTCTTAGCAAAAGCGGTAGATAACGCTAACTGAGGAGGGCAAGGTAAAAAGAAACTAAAAGAGTGTCTTCGCCCTTTTCAGTTAACCGTTTCAGTTAGCCGTTCTGCTCTTTTGCAGTTCCCAAATTTCTCCTGTTCTTCCCAACTGAAAGCACTCGGTGACCTTGGACAACAGGCCCATGGGTTGATTTCCCCTGGCCTTATCCTTGAATAGGTTACTTTCTGCTACCAAACAGCAAGATGCAAGGCAACAGGAAGGTTCTCTGTTATACAACAGATTGTATAATGACCAAAACAGACACTCAATTGGCAAAATGACCAGAAGTCTGCATGTCCTCCACCACTCATGTGGTGTTCATATGAAAAAACACATTTTTTTCAGTGATGTTTGTGAGCTTTTAGAGCTGATTGCTTCATTTTTTGATAACAGTGATGTCAGTACAAAATTCTTATTTCATTGCAACTTGTTAAATGAAAGAGGCCGGTGTGTGATTGTGCAAGTTAACAATGAACCAATTCAGCGCTGGAACTTGGGGAGGGTAATAAAACACAGTTATGCAATGTTCACAAAATTAATATAAAATAGTTCCGAGTATTACAAACAATTTTAAAAGCCCACTCAGCACATACTGGTAACAATTATGATGGGGGAACTCACCAAGCCGTCACAATTGCTGATAGCCACCGAGGTGTCGGGAACATTTGTGACTTCCCCCACGTATAGGCAGTCGCTGGGCAGGAGAGGCTCGTAACGTGTCCCGCCGGCACTTTCATCATCACGCCACTCCAGAGTGGCCCCCGGAGCAACTAGGCGTGAGTTGCGGCGCAGCTGCATGTGGTACTCGTGCCCAAACACTGTAACGTTGTAGAAGAGCGTATCCAGCATTGCATGCCCGTCTGGGGCATTGGGCGTCGCATGCTGCCCGCTTTCCTCTGCCTCCCGCCTCCTGCGTCGCGAACGCTGCTGCTGCTGCTGGGCAACCGCCGGCAGCTGCTCCCGGAGCTGGGCGGCAGAGACAGCATGCGCCAGGAGATGTCCGTGGGCATCGGTGCTGACCGGATACACCAGGCTGTACTCCCTGAGCTTATGCTGGAGGGACTCTGAGAGCAACACAGCAAAACACACACACAAACACACACACACACACACACACACACACACGTACACATACAGAAACACACACAGAGAAACACACAAAAACACACAAAAACACACACACACACACACACACACACACACACACACAAACACATGCACACATCTTAGTTTACTGGCAAGAGGCTGTCTCCATCACCATTAGTGTCAGCCTTCCAGGCCTAACTAAGCATCTGAGGCTGTTTTTAAAGCTTCCAATTGATGACATCACCCACAGCTGACAAAACAGTATGACTGAAATGTGTATCCATGGTATATTGTATTATATTGACACCCACAAACACCCACCCACCCCCACACACGCACGCACACACACACACACACACACACACACACACACACACACACACACACACACACACACACACACACAATACTTCTATACTGTCTATAGAATTCACATCCTACACTATATCCAGTTCTCAGTCCTTGTACTCAAGTGGTATTCAAAACGCATTGTATCATATGAAAGATTTAACCTTTTGATAGACAGAAAGACAAAATCATATCATTCTCTTCTCCATTTCCCTGCTGACAAATGCTTTGAAATAGAGTGGGGAGGGGGGATATATGAATAATGTTGAATGTGACAAATAGAAATGACTTGCTAATCAGATGAAGGCTTTATATAGCTGCTAGTAGCAATGGCAGGGCCCACCGCATCACAGTGTCTCTGTGACTACCTATGTTCCCATGGGAACAGAAGATGGTGTCTGGGACAAAACATGCTTCAAGGTCTACTAAGATTTGTCTCTCTGTTGAAGAGGTAAGACTCAGGTCATATTTCCATTCTATTGGAGGAATTATAACATATTTACTTCTTTTGCTTTGTTTCAGGTTGGTTTCAGGGTCTCATCTGAAGGTAAAGGACTGCTCACTAACCCCTTCACACCAAAATATCTCCACATACTGTAAATGTGTTTGTTTCTTTCTCCCACACCCCCTGTCTCCTATAGGCCTATGTATGTAGCCTACCACACAACTGCACTTGCAGGTAAGAATGCATAATGCACACCAGGACGCAGCCCACAGTGAAACTAACCTAATCTGATTTAAATGGGATATTTAATGTGATAGGAATAAAAGCCCTACAGTCCAGGGGCATAGTGAAGAATGAATATCTGGCACAGCTTAGAAGGGGTTCTGTGATGTTTATCAGTGGGAGCTTATGATGAACAACTGAGGTGACCATTAAAAATGTAGCCTATTCATTTTGGATGAAATCTATTTAAAAAGTAGTTTATTGCAGACAAAGTAAGGTAATTCACATGTCACATTTTTAAAAAATGATTATTAAGAGATTTCTTTGTCCCCTGAATGAGTGGAAAATATTCGACAAATTACATGAAAAATAGCAATAACAAAAAAGAAACTGCCTATTGCTTATGTTGATGAGCAGGCCCCCAGAATGCCAAAACTTAATCATGGGCCCTCCTCAGTACCCTAGTGCTATAAACCCCCCTAAACCTCTAGACTGCCATTTACCTTCACGGCTGAACAACAAGAGCATGCATGACGATAATAGTAGGTGTCTGCACCTTCATGGGCCCCCCAAAATTGAATAGCTGTCAACTCTCTAACCAACACCCAACCGCACAGTGGCAGCTGCCTATGGTAGCCTAAGTGATGGGCTATGTTGTGTCGGCTGAGATGAGATGCATACTATAATCATCCAGATCTAGGCTGTGTGGCTAGTGTCAGAGAGCCAATCCTCCCCGCCCGGCACGAAGGCAAGGCATGCCCTTCACCTCACTGGAGAGACAGATAATCGTGCAGCTTCATCGTTTATTTATACCTTTCTCAGGCATACCAGAGACTTTAAGCAAAAGGCCAAGGTTAATTTCACTGTTTCTGTGTATTGAGTTCCATCGCTGTAAAAACGTCTGCATGGAAAATTGTATTATTTTCCAAGAAATCTTAAAAGCATCAGAGGCTGCAACGTTCTGCCTGGATTTCAAGTGGGATTTCTGTTTTTTCCAGACAAGAGTCTGCTTTGTCCGAACGCATCCCGTATCTAATATCCATATTACTAAAATTAAACTTATAACAGCAACCCCATAATAAAAGCACTGAAACCTGACATTAGCCTGGTGCTTCATGACATTTAGCCTGCTGTCCTTGCTATTATAAAAAGAACGCGCGTATAGATACTTAAATTTGGTCTCATCGCTTTTGAATAAAAGTTGACATAACGCGAAATAAATTGACAAAGAAGAATGACAACTGGCAGACATAATTATATGATTGTATTTAGCTTCTATTACATCACTTTGAGTGTTTCGTAGTTTTTCACGAGCAAGAACAGTAAAAAAGAAAACTTGAAATCGCAACGGTTTGCCTCGAAAAAAATTTGTGGCTGCAGGAACGTCAGTTAGGCTACCACGCTTTGAACTCGCTTTGCAATAGTATCAAAGAGTAAACAAAGATGAACAGTACTTCTTACCTTTTGCATTGGTTAGATATAAAGCATTCGTCTGTTGTAATCGCAATAAAACAAAAAGGAAAACATATCCAAGCTTAACATCCATGTCAGGTCCGAGGAGAGGTAGATCGCACAGGAGAGAGGCGGACTTTGAGATCTCCGATAAGCGATCTACCAGCAAATGCGTGGTCCCCTCTCCCCTCTTTTCCCCTCCCTACCCCACCGCAAAGTGCACCATGGAAGGATCTCTCTCTCTCTCTCTCTCTCTCTCTCTCTCACTGTCCCTCTTCCCCTCCCTTTCTCCACTCTCTCTCTCTCTCTCTCTCTCTCTCTCTCTCTCTCTCTCTCTCTCCCTCTGCGTTGCTGTTACTCATTCAGCACGTGAAGTTTTGGTGGAAGTTATTCCAACAAGATTCTTTCGAAATGATGTTAAGGATGACCTTAGTTTGTGCTGACAGACACCTGAGCACCATACTCTAATGTTTTTTGTTTTTGTTTTTGTTTTTGTTTTTGTTTGTTTGTTTGTTTTTTCCTTTGGAGATTTACCATTGTATAGGCTACCTACATTGTCTATGTTGACAACAGTAAGTGGTGAGATGAGTGGTGCCTCAGGTCATAGGTGATGGTGAGCAGAACATGATGCAGGTAGGGCTATTCTATTCTGGACAGAGACCCGCTTTCCCCATCTAGTAAAATAACTGTCAAGGGAGCATTCAGTATTAAATGGCCAGATGTAGTCCTTACAGATAACCCTCCAGGGCATTCTGTGTCTGTTCAGAATGAAGGCTCCTGTATCTACCTGATATTACTGGGTTTCCCCTTGGTCAGGAGAAGACTAGTCATTATTGGCCATTTCAGAATCATAAGCAGGCCTATCAGTTACATGAGGCAGTTCAGCAGCAGCAGTAGGCTAATGAATGATTACTCTTGTGAACATTCAATTGAGCATCTAACCGTTACACTTAAACACCTGTCTTGCAGCAGTGGGTATCATGTCATATCAGATGACTAATCATGTGTTATGGGTAATATTCCATGAAATTGAGTCCCTTAATCTAGCTCATTTCTTTTCAACTATGAAAGTTTTGAGAGGGAGAGGGAGAAAATTATATGGACAACAGTGGAGATGTTGCTCTACAAGCTATCTATGTGTGTCTTTTATCTATAGTCACTTTGATAACTTCTTTGATATCTCCCGTATTGTAACTTGAAGAGAGCTAGAGGAGTTAGAAGCAGCTGAGCTGAGATAGAGATCATTAACCATGCACACAATGCCAGCAGCCATTATAAATTGAAATACTAACTCTGCATATAAAGGCTAAGCATTTTACAGAATCTGCCATTGTCGTGATGATAAAAAAATAAATAAATTGAACTTTTTGACCTCTACAGCATGGAGATCTGTTAAGCAGATGGTCATCCATATTAATTCATGATATGGTGTGTGTGTGTGTGTGTGTGTGTGTGTGTGTGTGTGTGTGTCCTCCTGAAAATGAGGGAACCTCTAAGGTGAAGAATAGCCTAAGCCTAGTGCTGATAGATCATGGTTGAGAAGTAAGGGTATTTTAATATGGTATTTATTGGTAAAGGTGGAGGTTGGATTCTGGGCCTACAGCAATAAAAACATAGCCATGTGAAACCATACGGATCAGTTGATTTGGTGTAGCATAGATGTAGGCGTAGTCAACAGCTGAAGAGAACTGGGTAGGACCACACTGCCTGTGTTGTCATTTTCTCCAGACTGAATTCAAGTTCTATAAAATGTAATATTTTCGGTCACTATTAACTGACCGTAAAAAAAATTGTAAAGTAAAGATAATCACATTGCACATTAAAAATAAGAGAATGTCCACTAGACGCTGTAGCGGCCTATTAGATTGTCACTTATTGGCAAAAGGATCTTGGCCTGAGGCTCCCGGTATTCAGCTGTGGAGCATTTAAGGTCCCGGAGGAGAGTTGGATGGCCTGGAAGGGCCCCAGCCCCCGAGGCAATACAGGCTTGAAGGACTAGTAGTGGTTTAGGTGTAATAGAGACAGGGGACTTGTTAGCGTAGAGTGTCTATGAAAGAGCAGAGTCGGCCTCACGTCATCGTTGGCCCCTAAGCCGAGCACAGCCGAGCCAGTGTGTCCCGCCAGACGTGTGTTTCACATTTGCTTCCCTCCTCCTTCTCTTTCTCCTTCTCCTCCTCCTCTTCCTCCTCCTTTTTTTTCTTACGGGGAGATTACACCGGGCACATGTATGACATGCATCTTGCAGCTGCAAGCCAGTCTTTTCATCACTGTCACTACTTTACTTTCTTTCTAACTCCTCCCCCTTCTTTCTCTTTCTTTCACACACACGCGCACACACACACACACACACAGATGCACAGACACACGTTAAATATACAGAGCTCACAGCCATATAGATATGTAAACATCTGAATGATTCGCTGCATCCAGCAAACGGAGGGCAGTGTTTTGTTGCACAGCGCTATGCTGTCAACATAATGACCACTTTTCATTTTCATGGACTGAGAATGACTGAAGAAGCTGGTGATGTAATGAATTGCCATATGGTAAAACTGCCATACACACTTTCCCTCAAGCTATTTTTTTAACAGGACAGACTTGCCTTTTTTTTCACTTTGTGCGAGCGAAATTAAAATGTTAACAACTTAATAAAGTTGTGCCGTACAAAGGAATGAACTGAAACAAACAGACCCGTTTGGTCAGTGGAACCCTTCCAGGGAGTCTAAAGTCTTCTCTCTTAGACGTTATGGCATTTACTGGTCCGTAAAGGAAACACATGGCTAGTAAAAAAACAGGGGGCAAAATTGGCATCCTTACGAAACACCCTCTCCTTTTTTCTTTCTTTTTTCTTGTTTTTTTTCAAAATCATGATTTACATAGGCTACATATGGTCACACAGGCATCCGCACAGATCCTCACAGGCCCCAACTGATGATGTATGTCTAACTGCGGCACACAAACCCCTCATAAAGCAAAAAGCCATATCTTCAAAGTCTGCCCCATAGTCATCTCAAGTCTGGTTCTGATGCTACCTGACACACATAGTTTTCCACCAATAAAATATTATGTCTCCAACAGAGACGGCGTGCACGGACACTTTCAAAAGATCATGTGAAGAAAGAGAGAGAAAGAGAGAGAGAGAAAGTGAAAGAGAAAGAGAGAGACAGAAAGAGAAAGAATGATAGGTTGATGTATGAGAGGCCTAACAAATGTCAGAGCCCTGCTTAACAGGATGGAGACGGTGCAGCATGGAAAAGAAAGCCCTGCTACGGTGCCAGCTAGCGCACTTTGATGGCGCAATTCTCAGGCGGTTCACATGAAGGTTATCTGCCACTCCACACTCCGTCAGAGAGGGGATGGGAGGTCATCAGGAACCCTGCCGGAACCACCAATAAATCCAACTGAGCAGCCATATGCTGGATCAGTGACATTCTTCAAGAGGTCCAGCAGGACCTCAAGGCTAGCCGGTGAGACTGGTGGTGGTGGTGGTGGTGGTGCTGCTGCTGCTGTGCAGGAATCCGTTCAGCGGAGCTGTTCCACCCGAGGAAAATCCTTGCCTGCCTCCCTCCCTCCCTTATTGTGTCAGCATGCCTCAGATGACAGGGACTACAATGGCAATTATCCAGCACCTCAATGTATCCACACAGGGAAGGAGGAAGAGGAGGAGGAGGAGGAAGAGGAGGAGGAGGAGGAGGAGGAATGCTGCCAAGAGACACAGAACGTAAATCTCATTAGGGTCCTGTCTGTGAGACGGGTGTTGTTTTCTTTTCCTTTTTTTTTCTTCTCCCCCAACACAGTATCTTTGATGACACTGACTATAAGAGAGGAGAGAGAAAAGCAGAGAAGAGAGAAAAGGAGAGATGAAGAAAAGAGGAGAGAAGAGAAGAGGAGTGGTTTTTGTGCCGAGTTAGGGGGATGCCTTTCTCTCTCTCTCTCTCTCAAGCACACACAAACAAAACCATAACACGCTGAGCAGCATCAGGGTCTGGAGCTCTGGCAGGAATACAGAGGCAGAGGCAACAGCAGCAGCGCACACTGTGGTGCCATGCAGAAGCCTGACAGATGCTGAGAGAGAAAGAAACAGAGAGAGAAAGAGAGAGAGAGAGAGAGAGAGAGAGAGAAAGGTAGGACGAAAGAGCTCACTGCAGATTGACTCATTACCCTTGTGTGCCCCTCAGAGCGACAACCCACCACCACCACTACCACAAACTTTGTTGCACAGAAGTGAGTGTCGTCATGAAAACTAACACTTCACTGGGGCACCGACGGTGAATGCACTTTTCCCCCTTAGGCTGTAGTGTGAGGCACTGCACTGGTCTCATGACTGAGTTGTGCAAGAGTATCCCGGGGCCGTGATCATGCCTGGGATTTAACCAGGACCAGCCCCAGGGCCACGACTTTGGCGAATGTGTGCCAGGAATGCTGTCTCCTGCTCCATGATCAAAAGCACGGGAAATGTTGGAGAGGAATAAAATGGAGAGCGAGAAAGAAAGAAAGAGTGAGAGAGAGAGGATGCTTTCCTAAATAAAGGTTCCAAGTGTTGAACGAGTCCCAGATTTGGTGGAACAGTTTGTTGTTCTACAGCTTCTACCCGTGCAGAATGTGTGTTCTGCTAAAGGAACTGTGTGTAGTTGTTGTGCACTATGTGTGGTTCACCCTGTGTGCGCAGCATCACTTCATGACAGCAGCCCCTTCACTGGGAGAGAAAATGTCTGTGAATGACCTTTCAAAAAATCTGCATTTGGCAGTGTCTGATAGGAGCGGCAGTGCGACTGGAACAAGACCAGTGTGGAGAATGCAAACCCAAACTGAAGAAAGGAAATAAACTATTTACAGTAAACACCCGTCTCAATTTTCCATCTGCACGGGTCATGTACTTCAGATCATCTATAACCAAATCCACACCCTTTGCCTCATTGCAAGGGCACGCGCACACACACACACACACACACACACAAAAGCAATTCAAAACCTCATTGTTTCACTGTTGTTCCTCTGTGGTTGCTACGTTGCTGAATTTAGCACGGCATCATCTGGTGCGCCATTAACCAAAGTGCGACACAGGAACAAACAGCGCGCGTGCCTGACGCATTACTTCTACCAGCCCATTGGAGACGCAGCTTAAAGGCAGCTGTCACTTGCTCTCTGTGTTAACTGAAGCCCTCTCGGGCCTCTGCTGTTACTTTTCCTCTAAGTTTCACATGCACGTTTCTGTGTTACACCCTTCAAAGTAGAAAGCATCTCAGGGGTCTGCACTGTGTATTGGAGACCCAAACGATGGTGAATTGCTTTAATCAAAACCACATGGGTTGACACTGAGTGAAAGAAAAGCAAGCCAAAGATATACCAAAACATAGCTTTTGGCGCTACAGCTTCAGATTCCATTACATGTCTTTCAGGTGGTTTTCTAGAAGATTCTCATGGTCTTAGTGCTGGAAGAAAACACTTGCAGTGCACAAAGTGTTCAGATAAAAATGGATTCACTCTACCCAGTCCCAGCATGTCCCTATTTCCTGACATGTCCAGTCTTTGATGCATAAATCTGGCATCCAGATTCTCTGCATCACCTAAAGGCAAAAGGTGATGTCTCTGTCATGCTCCAATTATACAGAAGTGGATTCAAAAACCCGCCACACACACACACACACACACACACACACACACACACACACACACACACACACACACACACACACACACACACACACACACACACAGGCCTAAATAATAACTGTGAGCAGATGGAAACAGGGATAAGCTACCAAAATGGCAAGAATTAATAGGATACAGAAACAGTTCACTATTTGTGGGTAATTACCCTTAAAGCTTATAGCTAAAGTCTTGTGTGAGTTTGGAGTTGCCTTACTGACTTTAAAAGTATATATAACATGGCTATGGAATTGGTCTGAAAGAGTTTTGCCACCACAGTCATAGGGGAAGACAATTTCTCTTTAATTTGAATAATTCAGGGTTTCAGCATCCTTACGGTTACTCAGATAGACAGGCTAGGGGAGGAAGAGAGAGAGAGAGAGAGAGAGAGAGAGAGAGAGAGAGAGAGAGAGAGAGAGAGAGAGAGAGAGAGAGAGAGGGAGGCTCTAGTGGGAGCTGGGGGATGGGGTAGGTGAGGTGGTGCTGACACTCTGCTATCCAAATGAATCTGCCTGGATCTATTGCTTTAAAATGGGCTCCTATGTAGCACAGGTGGTGGCAGGAGAGGCGGCTAGCTGATTAAGGAATGAAGCGCATGCAGGAGTAGGCAGAGCTGTCAATTGATGTTAACATCAGGTTGTCTTCATCCCCATCGGGGATGTCCTGCCGTTCAGTACATCCTGTGTGAGTCTCTCTCTCTCTCTCTCTCTCTCTCTCTCTCTCTCTCTCTCTCTCTCTCTCTCTTTTTGTGTGTCTGTGTGTGTGTGTGTGTGTGTGTGTGTGTGTGTGTGTGTGTGTGTGTGTGTGTGTGTGTGTGTTTGTGATTGAGAGAGAGAGAATTTGATTTCTTCCCTTCTTTTTCCCCCTAAAACAGATATTGTATTGTATATGTTGGTACATGTATATCATTTAACTTTTCATGCCAAGTCATGCCAGTATTTGAACTGAGAGAAAAGGAGAGAGAGAGAGAGAGAGAGAGAGAGAGAGAGAGAGAGAGAGAGAGAGAGAGAGAGAGAGAGAGAGAGAGAGAATGAAGAAAAATCCGAAACACACAACAGCAGATGTCAGAATCACACTACTATCAATAGGCCACTGCCAATGACTGAAATGCCAGATGGGCCCTAAAGAGACAGCTCAGCTCACACACGCCTTCATTTTTCTTGTGCCGTTCGACCAACTCCAACAATTCACTATCAACTATTATCATTATCACATCAAATTACCTTTCATATTGTGCCAATCTGCCATAACATTTACTGTGCCACTTAAGGAAATAGATTGCATGTCACAGTTGCTCTCCTACAGGGCCAAGTTGTGCATAAGTATTGGTTAAGAATTTCTATTTATTGGATACATGAAGATTAATCTTTTTCAACACATACTGTAAATAAACCAATAAATTAAATGCAGCTGTAAAGTTTGCTTTACACACACCAGACTGTTGTTACATGTGTTTCCTATTACATAGCATGGATGGTCAGAACAGTGGACTGAACTTCCTCTCTGTAAGTAGACAGATACCAAACTCTTCACTGATGTGGTTGACTAATGAGGTCTTGAGGTGACTGGAAAAAGAGTTCTAAATATACTTCAATCGGTCGTTTAGTGCCATTAGGAAATACAGGACATAAGTTATGCTGATGAGACAAACTAAAGGTCTAACATGCCCATCTAACATGTTCCATCTAAGGTAGATGCTTCTTTATGATAGCACTCCGTAAGACAACTTAAACTCTGACATTGAGATGCATAGTCGGAGAAAGATAACAGAGAAAAAAATTATCTGTGAATGTCTGCCTGCTACTGCCAATGAGAACCAGCTGCTACTGCGCCTTGCTTTCGTTGGTCACGCTGTCTTAACGCTAACAATATGTTTGAATTGGTCACTTTTGCCTCTGTGTTTCATCAACAGGTGGACAGACTGTATCATGCTTTATTTTTAGATTGAAGGGCAAAAACAGCTCAGCATTCCTATTTTAGATTGGAATGACTAAAATGATTGAACTTATATTGTCATAAAAACTGTATCCTCAGAGTTCGTCACATGTGATTAATCAAATGTGGTCATAGTTGAGACAGTCAGTGGGAAGGAAGGTTGGGAATTGGAGCATAATTTATTCCTAGGACATACCAGCACATGTTGGAACAAATCAAGATGTCATATCATTTCCATATTAGCCAGTGATTGTCATAGAAAGAGTGCGTGTGTCTATGTTGCTCTCACCATTGAGCTCTAACAAGGAGTCTGTAGCAGTGAGCAGGCCTTATATGACAGCCAACATCTCATTCCACAGTAGAGTTTGACTACCAATTACCTAAAAAAGAGGTGCGAATTCAAGGGCCAGTGCAGTGGAACTTATATAAACTAGTCATCTTTATGCTGCACACGGAACACAGGGCTTTGAAAGATATGTAGACATACTCATGTATGTTATAGGCTACACATACAGTTACAGCCAGTGTGCGAAATACCTTCAGGGTATACCCTCTCTCATTACAATATCTCATGAATGCATGGCAAGCAATCCAAAAAATATAATTGTGAAAACATCTTTTTTTATTTTGCTGGGGTTAATAATAATCAGGTGGTGTCGAACCCCCCCATGCAACCTTGGTAAAATAATATAACATAATGCACATTTGGAAATTGCTTTAGAAGTACAAGCAGTTTGGCACTTAGAGCTCAGAGTACACACACTCGGAGTGTACGCTTTAATGACACAACTGATAGATTAGCCGTCCTCTTTCTTCAGCCTGCAGTCTGGGGATTTCACTGACAGATGGGACTAGATGCCCTCTCTGACAGTTCAGGAGGGACATTAATATCTTTTGTACATAACAGTGCCAAGATAAGACCAGCCCGAAGTGAAATGCATTGACTAGAGGAAATTTCATTGGGGTGTCTCCATTACAGTTTATTTTCTATAGCCAGAGAGTAATTTAAGTCAGTTAAGATCTGTAGGGGATTGTCTTTCAAATTAATGTAATAGCACTCAGGCACAAGGAATCAGGGGACTGGGTGTAGGTTGGGGTGTAATACATAAAACAAGACAATACTATAATCAGTAAGCGTATTGGTCTTCTGAAGCTTAACTACTATCTTTCCCTAGGCTGAGCTGCCTGCCTCAGGGCACTATTAATTAGTTAATCAGAAAATCCTCCCCCTCAAATGAACAAATGAACACCCTCACCCTCAAATGCCTCAAATGCAGGTCAACCATGCGCTTTGAGAAACCGTTGTTGCACAGGCTCTTTGTCAGACCAAAGTCTTGCAGAGCTTTGAAAGTCGATGGCTATCAGGCTAACCTGAAAGTCCAGCCCTGAAGCTGAAAGCCCTCTGCACGAAGCAAAGCACAGAACTGGGTAGGTAGTGTCTAAATGATATCATCTCCACACATCAGTATCAGTATCTCCAGGCATGATAGGCCTCCTTGGTCACATTCTATTTTCCCTACCTGCATCACTTCTTTAGAACATCCATTTTGTTCGCTATCATTCAAATGACATCATCAAACATCAATAGTCTTACATAAATTACCCATTTTATCTATCACCCCTTACTCTGTTATCATCAACCCCCCTCTCTTATCATCAACTCCTACCTCTGTTCCTATTTGCTCATGACAAGAACTATACTCTCCATCTAGAACTTGAGGCAAATGTTCTTTCAGACAGTTGGCCAGTAGGTCACCAAAAGTGGGACTTCATGTGAGAGTAATAGATACCACATGGAGGCGAATCTCTGTGGTCAGTCTGCTGACAAAAACATACCAGCAGAATCCCTTTCTCCATATTATGGACAATGACCTGAAGCGACAGTGGAACAACATTCAGGAGGGGATGCCAAGGTCCAAACAGCAGACACCGTAGGAAAATGGACTTAAGGATTTAAGGGTTTGAAAGACCATTCAGAATCAGTTTGACCAAGCATGATAAACTCCCAGCAACTCTATAAGAGTCTAACAGACGTAATAGATCACACACAGTGTCCATTGGTGACGGTGCAACATAATGGAAACATTACCTGCCAGGCCAGGGCAGAAGCCAACACTGATGTCTTGCAAATTTTGGACAATATTTGTGTCACAGTAAGCCTACACGTAAAGGTGTGAAACCTTTCCATTGGCACAGGTTTGCTTCCTGGGGTGCAGATACTTTCTGCTTCAATTAATCGCTACTGTTAGGTCATGATGAATGTTATGGAAACATTGGGCAGGATCCCTGCAGTGGTGAAGCTTAACGAGAAACGAAGTGGAAGCACTAGACAGCTCTAGCCTGGCTAACTCCTGATTGGCCAAAGACAACTTGAGGAGGACTGACTGGGCATTAGTTCTAAGATAGACAGGGTGGTCTTTATGTTGCATTAGTCAAATCAGAAATCAGCAGGAAGAACGTTAAATGGCTGCTGTGATCCTGTGCCCACTCTCAGATCTGTGAGTGCTTTATTGCAGCCACAGTAGTGGTCTCCCTGGCTAAAGATTAAAGGCCTTCAGGATGTGGGTAGGGAGCCAGGGAAAAAACATACACAACATTTGGATGCTTGATGTGTAGGATAATCCATCTATGATAATGCAATGCTTACATTATTGCACGCTGCTTGTCTTTCCCTTCAGTAAATGATGGGCTACTTCACACAGCAGTAAACCAAACGTCTGGTCACTGTCAGAGGTTTACACCATTCGAAAACACATTGTGTTCACTCAGCAAGCAACTCTAAAATGGGCTTAGTTGTTCCAATATGCATAAACCCACTGGAACATACTAACCTCAGCAAACCATTAGCCACTGGTAGTAAATCAGGCAAATTCTCCCCTAGACAACAGGCAGTATAGTTGTCCAAACAGCAAGCTCTTCCCATTCTCACTGATAGGCTGTCAGTCAACTGGGGTTTGGCTACATAGATCCAGGCACACTAGTCCGTCACTTACACAGGCCAGTGAGGCGTGGACGCCACCTGCTGGTCACCTCCATAGTTGCAGTCGCCCCATAACATTCCACTCACTCTCATCTCTCAAGGCCTTACCATCCTCAGTTAAGCTGGCAGAACTAGTAGGTGGGTAGGGAAAACCTCATGCTAAGCTACCACATGAAAGACTAGCTTTCGCAGTGGATAAGACCAAGCAAAATGAGGAGAGCGGGAGATGAAACATATAGAATTTATTTGACCAAGAGTAGGAAAAAAATACAGAGGAGTAGAGGAAACAAGCTGACCCTGTTATAAACACATCACTACCAAGAAAACTGGAGGGTAACAGATTGAAAATGCCTTGTTCACCATTAGGTCTCTTTACAATTCCTAATATTCAATTTAAAAACAGCTGCCATTTTTTTTATATCTATATTCTTTTTTTATATATATTTATGTAACATTCTTTCAAAACATTGTGCAAGTGTTTTGCTGGTATTCCACAAATGGTAAACAAGAGTTGGTCCAGTGCATTATATAGTGACATTACTCATGGAGTTACGGACTTTCAGCTGGCCATCTATACCATTGCACGACTACCTCTACTAACAGAGAAAATAAACAGTCAGTCAAATGGCGTATTAAGAAGAAAAAGATCAGAGGCAAAGCTAGGCATCTGAGCCTGAGCAAGACAGAAATTAAATCTGTTACATATTGGGAAACAGTTAGAAATTGATTATTATTGCAAGGTTTTTCTGGGATGTTGACATGATAGCCTGACTCCAAATGATTTCAAAAGAACCGCGTTTGCTGCACTTGATTACACCTTAAGCAGGGTAAAGAAGGACTGGATAATTGACTAAACTGAGAAGCGAGAATACTGCATAGGAGCTAGTGTGTTACGAGAGGTCAAGCGTATCAGCGGCTCGAGGCCCCTAGCTCTCTCTGCCAGTGACCCAGGCTGTCCACTGCACAGCTCCACGGCAAAGCTGGGGGTGGGGGAGGAGGGGGGAAGAGTACAGCTGGGCACAACTGCTACCAGGGCGCTCAAGTGATGCCCTCTATGTTACACCACCAGACGGGGCAAAGAAAGCGTGTGGGTTAATAAACAGATGTTCTTTCTACTGTGACTCGTTACGATCCTAGATTTTCTTTTTTTTTAATCTTTTAGCATGACGTGGGTGCATTCGATACATCACAAAACTACCACAAACTTGGTGCTGATGCAATAATTTCTCATCACATAAAGCTTAACGTCAAAAATGTTGGAAAAATTCTTTTGGCGACAAGAATTTCTTGGTGACTTTCCTCTAAGCTCTCAGTGAAGTTTTTCCTTTAAATATGTAGAGTCAAGTTAGCGACCACAAGTCTAATATTCAGTGTGCCAACAACTTTACAAAAAAATTTGGTTTGAGTGTAACAAAAAACAAAAAACAAAAACAAAAAAAAAGAGCATAATGAAAAAAGAAACACTTTGACTAGTATATATCAATCATGATGCACACATCAACACAATTCATGTCAAAGAAAGGAAACAAGATACATAATTTATTCACACTTTACAAAAATCTCTTTCTGCTACCACAACACCACCAGAGTCAATATAATAACCAGACACGTTGTATTGAAATGAAGCTAAAACAGGAAACAGGAAGGGGGGTCAGGGGGGGGAAAAACAAATAAACAAAACAAGAGACTGGAGGGGGACAAGAATACCCCTCCTTTCACCATGTTTAAAGTATTAGTCAAAAAAAAATTGAGTTTGCTTTTTTGTTGTTGCTTTGTGGCAAGACAGACACACACAACTTCAAAAATAAAACACGGAGTAGCTGCACCAGTGATCTGCATTAAGTGCTTGTCAATCCATTTACTTTTAAAATAACCTGACAAAGATTGGGGGAGACAGTGAGAGACAGATTTAGGGAGGGAGAGAGAGAGCGAAATAGAGGGAGAGGGGAGAGAGAGGGGGGAAGAGAGAATGAGGATGAATATGTGAACAATTGCTGCAAATTTTTAGGGTGGCTATTTCCTACTGTGCCACTATGGTGGTGAAGAAAAAAAAAAAAAAAAAGAGAAAAAAATAGCTTCCAAAGCAAAAAGGTAGTCGAAAACACATGGATAACAACCAACAAAAATGTCAATTTTTTTTTCTCTCAGCCTCTGAGGGGGGATTGGGGGGGATTTTTTTTTTTTTTTTACAGTAGCAGATGGACTGGGAGCTTTACACTTGGCCTTATGGTAGAATGCATAGGATGGCACTATATGGAATGGGAGGGTACAGCTGAGATGTAGCAGTAGTTACATATAACAGACCAAAATAACATTTTTCTTAAAAAGAAGAGATTCGCCTGAGTCAGGAGGGGTGGGGTGGTTTGGGGTGAGCTGTGGCAGGGGTGAGGGACAGGTCAGTGGCAGTACATCCAGATAATCATTAAAAAACAGCTAAGGACAAGCATAAAAGACGTCAACCAAGGGCATGATTTTAGCATGATGGGGTTCTTCGATAAGACAGAAAGAGGAGGATTAAAAATTTACAAAAAAAAAAAAAAGTTTTCGTTCTTTTTTTCCCATAAAGAGACAAAAGCAGATCATAGAAAGCAAACTCAAGTGAACAGCAGAAACAGTGACTTATGATCCCGATTACTAAATTCTGGGTCACTACTCCAATTAAAATAGTGAGCGGCAGCTCGCATAAGGCCTGTAGCACCCAAGGTGTTGGGCTCAGCACCAGTGTGTACATCAGAAAAACAGGTCCAGCGCCCCTGGGCCTTGTACACTACAGATGATGTCCAAAATGGATTAGTGAGTGTTTAACAGTGAGTGAGTGAGAGTGTGTGTGTGTGTGTGTGTGTGTGTGTGTGTGTGTGTGTGTGTGTGTGTGTGTGTGTGTGTGCTTGTGAATGGGGGTGGGCGTGAAGGGGAGAAGGGTTGACTGTATATGAAGAGACAGTAAAGGTTATCATTTATTTCAGGTCACGCGGCTGGCTTATGGTCCCCCATTAAAGTTAGCTGCTTGGTCTAACTGGCCTTGGGATGGCATGTTCCAGAATACCTCATTGTTATCAGGTAGGTTGTGACTCTGTAGTTACGAAAAGCCCTGCATGTGACTTAAGGTATTGCCTTATGTTTTCTTTTTTTTCTTAAAAAGCTTCAATTTCTGTAAGTAAACTTACACGGAATACTCAGGACCCCTACATTTACATACAGTGTGAAAAGTATAGAACATTTTTTTTTCTCTTAAAATTGTGCCCCAGAAAAAAGGTGATACAGAAAAGATTGACCTTAGCGTCCATTTCAGTTAAAATCCATTGGGAATTTGATGAGTTAGTCATACCACACCGCTTTCGAAAAGATTCAGATGTCTGCAACCCTTGGCCAGGCGGCAAAGGGTGAGGCCCTGCCCCGGTGTGGTGTGACTCCCCCTGGTGGCTCGGAGAACTACCTGCGTCCAGGCAGGTGGATTCCATTGACTGAGGGTGGGTAAGGGAGAATCAGCTCCAGTTGTGCAAACAGCGAGAAATGATCGGAGGGGACGTGGGGGTGAGGACAGCCGCTGATATTGTTCTCATTGAGCCACTGGGTATCCAGGGCCCCCAAAACACCCAAGACGTTGAGCAGAGGCTGGGAGAAGAAGATGTAGTCAATGATGCCCTGCAAAGAGACGTCGGAAAAAAAAGGGTTAAACAAACAAGCCTCTGGGTAGTTGATGAGAACATGGCAATGCTATGGGCTTATTTTACACCTGAACATTCCTACATTCCATGGTAGTAAACATAACATTCCATCATTGAAATGCATTGAATTTATCAATTTTTCTGACTAGAAAACATGGGTAATAACATTTAAAACATGTCTAAATGAACTTTTTCAAATAATGCACATGGGAAGCCAACAAATTGGGAAGTCTCAATAGATAGAGGCTTTAAGCCCATTAGAAGGTATAAATCTGATGGAGTAGCACTGAACTAAAACCAGTGCAAAAGACTGTATGCAGGCTTTAACTGTGCTTTAACTAACTTACCCATCAATCAAGTGAAATAAAAATATATTACTAACGGACCACAACAAAAAGGTCTCCTTGTTACAGTTGGTACATCCAAAAAAATCTTACAGAGGGCTGCCATTAATAAGATGCCTAATAACTTAACAGTAAATTACATGGGACATGTTATTACGAGCTTGAAGTGCCAAGACATTCTAGGACACTGCATCACAATATATTGGGTTACGGCTTTGAAGCCAGGCTATTAATTATTAGTATTACCTATTGAAAGATTTTCCAGCTTTTCACCTGCTGTTTTCTTATAACTAACGAGGCCATGGCTAAGAAGAAATTTGTTGTAAATGGACTGCATTTATATAGGGCTTTTCTACTCCTACGAGCACTCAAAGCGCTTTACATTCACACACCGATGGCAGAGGCAACCATGCAAGGCGCCAACCTGCTCACCGGGAGCAATTTGTGTGAATCCTGATAGAGACCAGAATTCTTCCTTTAGGTAAAAAAAGCCATGTCTTTACAGTGGCAAGATAGCGAGTCTCACCTTAAAGTCAAACGTGTAGTTGGTGTAAGGCATCAGGCCGTTCTCGTAGGCACTCTTCAATTTGAAGCCATGGGTGATCCTGCCGTTGGACGTGCCATTCTTGCCGTTACAGTTGAAGTTGGTCAAGCAGTCAATGTAGCGCAGCTCCTTGAAGTCCTTGTGGGTACTGTCCACTCCACCTGTACTCAGGTACTCAACCACACCTGGAACAAACAGAAGTAAGTAAGGCCAGGCGTCCACCATGATGTAAACCATGCCGGACAGACAGACAGGCAGGCAGACAGACAGGCACACAGCAGAATACAGACTAAACTCAAATGTAAATACAGAGAAAGTATGTCACATTTACCATTCCTCTACAAATATAGAGCTTACAGAAATATTCAGACCCCTCTCAATATTTCACACCTGTTACATTCCAGCCATCTCTTAAGAGTCATTTAAGTTTTTATCCTCAATGTACACTTAGTGTACCCATAATGACAACAAAGTGCAGAATAGTGGAGGTTTTTGCTTATTGAACTGATTGAACACACACACACACACACACACACACACACACACACACACACACACAGTGCAGCCCATTCTAATAGTCCTACTGGTTGCCCCATGCACTTTGAACTGTAAGGTCTTTCCAAGTCATGTCCTAACACTTTTATTTAACACAGCTGGACAGCAGTGCAGAAGTGGAGGACATCAGAATTTAATTCCTGAGTGTTTTTAAGCCTGTGTGTGTGTGTGTGTGTGTGTTAAATAGATTGCAAGAACTTCTACAATTCTGTATTTTGCTGTCCACGTGTAAAATCCCACTGGCCTTGGTCATGTAGCTATTAGTCTGTCTGTGAATTGGAGGAGAGAAGTGGAAGAAATCTTCCCCTCTCCCTGCGAGCGTGCTTACACACACACAGTGATCAGAGGCCAGTGCCACTCACCAGAGTCAGGCAGAGAGTTCAGGTCAGCACACAGGACCAGGGGGATGGGGTTGGTTTCCCCGGAGACGGAGGAGAGCTTGAGGCTGCGCGTGGCCTTGTCCACAATGTTCTTCACCTCCGACAGGAACATCATGGTCTGCACCAGCTTCACGTCCGAGTACTCTGGGTCCCAATGCATGTGGGCGTTGGCCACCAGAAGCAGCTGCTTCTCCATGCCGTGCAGAGGCTTACCGGCTACAGGAGCGGGAGATTACATTTGTTTATTACTTTTATTAGTTAGTTTATTTGGTTTTAAAATGGGCAATGTACAGAAAAATACATTAACCTTGTGTTAAGCAAGAGAAGTTGCATTGCAACAGGTATTAACAAAACTCTGCTGTTTCCCACCTGTAGTCCCTTAGGAGGACAATGCAGTAACGTGTCCCTTTATCATATATTTTGTGACACAGATGTTGTAAAGTGACTACAGATAAAAAGAAAGAAAGAAAAAAAAAAAAAAAGTGGCATTCTTACCAGACTGTTCCATCATCTCCTTGCGGAGCTCCAGGAGAACCGCCACACCGATGTTGTCCTTGGTCATCACTCGGTTGAGCATGACCTCTGACCCTTCCGAGTTGGCCATGGCAAGCTGGTTGAACTCCACCGTGTGTTTTTGGACCAAACTGAACCTGTTGTTGACGGGGAAAGGCAGACTGGCTTTAACATCTCCACCGTGGTTATTCATTTTCATATATGGAGACATCCCTTTACATTTATTATTTTTTTTACATTTAGCAAATGCTTTTGTCCAAAGCGACTTACATTTGTCAGCTATCAATTACATCGGGTCCAATCTCCCCTGGGAAAACTTATAGGTCTTGCACAGGTAGCCTGCTGCTAGCCAGGGGTCTGTTCCCCAATAACTTAGTTAGCAACTAATGTTAGCTACTATGTTGATTGGAATGCAATTTCTCATTGACAACCAACTCAGTTGCTCACTGGTTAGCAACTATGCCTATTGGGCAAACAGACACCAGGTTCCTTAACTACTACACCACCACATCCCATATTGACCATTAAAATAAGAAGCCAGGGTCTTTCAGAGGAGAGCCACAAACTTAGCTAGAACTACAGGATATAGAGGGCATTGTGCTGTATGGTGCAATGCAGTCTGTCAGTAGATAGAGCAGGGTGAGTGACGTTTGGAACTCACTTGTCGGTTTTGTAGAATATTGCACAGCCGTCCACATGCTTGCGGTCAGACTCGGACATGGTCCTGGCTCGGGACTTTGGGCTGAAGAAGCCTTCGTAGCCCTGCTCCTTCAACTCCACCAAAAAGAAGTTGTAGTACTGCTCCGTTTCAACTTCCTGTCAACAGAACAAATTCATGTGATGAGAGGACATATCGGAATGGTCAGCCAGCATCCTTTTCAACACTTTCACCTACATTATTACTGAAAAACATTTCAACGAAACCCTCCCATGCATAGATTTCTATTAATAGAATGTTTTAGCACTTTAAGTTTAATTTTCTTCCAGCTCACTAAGTTTGACATTTAAGACATCATACTGATTTAACAGTAAATATCCCTGCTTTCTGCTACTCAGTGCTCCATGCCAGAACAGTCAACAGCACACATGTGAACATAAAATTGAGCTTGCCTGCAAGCTGATGATGTCTGCACTGCAATTCATGATCTCCTGCATGATGGACTTCTTCCTGTAGTCCCAGTTGAGAGCCCAGGGTGGGCAGTAGCCGTAGAGCTGGCGCGTGGCGTACTTGTCACAGAGCACATTGTAGCACATGACTGAGAACAGGGCTGCAGAGGGAAGAGGGAAATCAAAAGATTCAGAACATTACCACTCCCATCAATCTAGATTATTTATCGTCCAGCTGTGTTGGGTGGGACATGTAGGAAGTCAAGTTCCAAGTGGGCTATGACAAATTCATGAAAAATGCATCCAACAAAAGGTAACAGTTTACATTTAGATTAGTTTTAAATTAATAAATCATGACTAATTTTATCACATAATGTCAGAGTTGTTCCATGAATCTCTCATTACATAAACACAGGCATTCTTTCTAAAAGAAACTTTTTTTAAGAAAAAGATATAATCCGTACCTGTTGGTCGTGTCCTATCTGGGTCCTGCAGAGGTATCCAGGAGCGTGGAGGTGGTGGCTCAGTGGACACTGAGGGGAGGAAAGTGGGGAGCCATCCGTCACAGTTTGCTCCAGCAGCAAACCATACATACAGAAACACACACACACACACACACGAACACACACACACTCACTCTGTCTCAAAGCACTCAAAACCACTCAATAATGCCAAACCCACTCAATAATGCCAAACCCACTCAAATAATGTCAAACCCACTCAAATAATGTCAAACCCACTCAAATAATGTCAAACCCATTCAATAGTTTTACTTAATTTACTCCCCAGAATGTCATATCCAAACCATCTGTGTCATTATGAAGGCAAAACAACAAGAACTACAACAAAAAAACATTTGTAGAAAGCTCTGTTGAAAGGCTAAACCAACATCTCCAGCAAAGCCACCCAACAGAAACATGAGCCCTCACATAATGGACTAGGAGAGGAGAGGAGAGGAGAGAAGAGAAGACAAGAGAGCGGTTAAGCAACTCACCACGCTTAGTGCCTGCAAGATTGTCCAGCAGGTAGTTCAAAAGCCGGCGTGTTCCATCGGGTTCCTGGTAGAGGTTTAAGATTTCTTGTGCAAGTGGGTTCCCTGCAAACAGAAAGGTCAACTCAAGTTCAGTTCTCTCTTGACAACATATGCTGTACATGACATTACACAACACTGCTGGAGCATTTTAACCAACAAGCGTCTTGTGTCCCTACATGTTATTCTCCATGTTGTTTTATAACCATCTCATGTCTGGTTTTACTGGTACAGTGTCCTTGGATAACTTGGCAGGCAGTTGTTATGACAAAATAGCTTCGTCAACTAGACGAAAATCATTCAAAGGCTGAGAACCATTAGTCCTTGTCTCTGCTTACGTGTCGACACAAAACAAATATAATAAAAAAAGAGGATGGCATGGTTAACAATAGTGTACTGATAACGCACATCAAAGAGTACATTTAAAAAAAAAAAAAAAAACAAAGCTAGAGAGATACAATACCAGGGGGGTATACTACAAACAGAGGACACTGGTGAACAGTAACTTCAGGAGCAACTGCCGAGCATTCTTTAGAGATCAGTGGTCACAACCAAAGTTACCCGAGTGAACCAGTTACCTCACTTCACAGTACAAGACAAGATATGAATACGATTTAGTGAGGTGTGCAGCAGGTACAGGACACCAACCTTTCAAGCCTAGTGTGTGTAGCTGAAACAGCTTTCCAAGTTCAAAAGGTAGAACCCGCAACTGGTTGTTATTCAAAAGCAGTTCCCTGTGGGGAGGGGGGAAGAGACACCACAAATTGAAACATACAGGGAAAAATCTACAACGACAAAACAATCCACAAAGGACAAAATACACTCAAGTCACAGATTATACACATCTACAACCTGGTTGTATATATAAAAAAAAAAAACAGTACTGCCGGGACAAAGTCTCACTGTTTTTCTTGGCACATTGAATAATATCAACTATTGTTAACATACTAACTGCCTTGAACATAGTGTCATAGAACTTCAAGTGTGTCATAGTGTCAAAAAAACAAAAGTTTTAACAAATACTACAGAAAAAAATATAATACAGATCAAGCACATGTATCTCAGCAACAAGATACGACTAGAAGCAGCTGATGTCTCATTCAAATTCCAATTATGTTTTCTAAATGCAAGTTTTACTATACTTTTGACACCTTACGGCCCCAGATGTCCAACAGACATGTTCAATTACATAAGATTTATCAACCAAGGGGAAGGATTTAGGATTGAAATGTATCAGTCCAGAATAACAGGCCCTATTTGATGCACAACATCTTGCATCAACATCTTAAAGCTTACGTTTGGGTACAATGGTGTCCACTGCAGAGGGCTGACAGCACCCCCTGAGATAAAACATCATCAAACACAAGCTCAGTATGAAAGATGCGGGGAAACACTGGGTTAAATGCTAGAGTGGCTCAGGTGGACAGTGAAACTGGCTACAGTCAACTACAGCTGAAGGTCATGGCGGCAATTTTTGGCATACCTGAGAGACACCATGTTGCCAAGCTCGGCCGGCAGACTCCTTATTTTATTGGACGACAGGTCCAGGTACACCAGGTTGTGTAGTTTGGCAATGTCAGGCGGGATGCGCGAAAGGGAATTGTCGCTGATATACAGTGCTGTGAGATGAGTCAAGGACCATAATGATGTACTCAGATTCTTCACTTTACCTGGGGTAGAAAGCACAAACACATTGATACATCATGTTGTTTCTATTAACATCAGACAAAAGCACAAATTAGACCGTGTGAATAGCCTCACATTCAAATCAATGCATTCAACATAGTGGAACTAACCAGTTATCTCCAATTCTGCCCAGTATGACTTCTTCCCGTTGGCTGCTTCCTCACTCGACATTATTGTATACATCCGCCTAGGGTCTGGCGGATCATATTTCTCCTTGGGCATCCCTGCAATACTGGGAAACAAAACAGCAGACGCTCGTGAACTTTTTTGGCTCTTTACAACTCTTCAGGAAAAGATGTGAACTTGTTACGGTACATGCTGGTTACACATGCCACATTCTATTACCAAAGCCTTAACTATAAGAAAATGGCCTAATAAACCCACGACAGATTACGATCCATGTTATAATTAGGCATAAGCTTGAATTTTCAGTTACCAACTAAGATTATTACCATCCTTTGATCCAAGATTCAGATAAGATGTGTTGTAATAATTATGCTGGCTTGATTAGGCTACCACTTCACATCCATTACACCCATTTCTACAGCAAAATAGAGCTAAATTGTCACCGAAGAAATAGCTGAAAATAATGCAAACTGAAGAGACTAACAGATCTGTATACATGTGTCTGGTATGGGTGAAATATGTTTGGTCAATATAGCAAATAATTACAGTGGTCCAAATTCAAATAAACTCAATTATGGTGGGTCACTACAGCCTAGTCAGAGGGAAACTCTGCACAAATTCCCCCTGCAATAATGAACAAGACACAAAGCCTAAGTAATTAAAATCCAACAGGCATTCAATAGAGGTTCAATTACCCCCTAGGATCTTAGTTGATTAAGAATAATCCTTAGTGACTTATTAGGTTGGCAGCAGAGTGCCCATCTACAACAACTCAATAGTGGTTAAAGATATAGGACAGTGACAATCTTTACAGCAACACTGTAACCTTTTGCCACAGTTTCAGTTCTATGAGAGACAGCTGATCATTGTAAAATTCCCAAATTGATTTGAATGACAGTCATATGAAGGATGGATAAACAAGTGTTTCGACCACCAGTCATCCAAAGTATGCACTGTGGAGTCCTGGCTTGAAAGTAGGAAACCAACATAATAACATAACATAATTCTCTTCAAATGCGAATGAGGCTATGAAAAATGTTTGGAAGATGTGTCTTTTAGGCATCTACTAGTTTCACAACAAAGAGCTTCTTTGGCTCATCGGAATAGCAGATTCGTTTTTTTCCAGCCAAATGGCTTGTGCTTAGACATTAGCTCGAACTAGCTGACAGGCTAATTAGCATTCAACAAAGACTTGCTGGCTAGCAGCAATACAGGTGGAAACCTATTTTGACGTCAAAAGACCACTAGATGTAGAGGATCTCAGAATTAGTGGGCTTCAATGCCTACTGCCCAATAGTTTCTAATAAGCATGATTAGAATCTTTTCTATCAAAAAAGCTTTACTATTTCAGCAAAACGCCGCTGAGGTAACATCTTCCATATAGATGAAAATATTAAGCATATGCTAGGCAGCCAGTTGCGCGAGGAGAAGTTTCGTCTGCATGAAAACAGGCGTGGGTCTGTCTGTTTGAACTTGCTACCAAGCGCTTTTCTACATCAACATATAGAATGGGATGTAGGCCAGCTCGTTATATAGCAACGCAGCTGTGTTATATAAATCACCACTCGTTCTATTACCCTCGCCAGCTTTAGGCAATACACGTATCAACATGATGCCTATAACCTCGGGCATCATAGCCATATGACTTACAAAGTAGCCAATCTAGCTAGCGGGCTAGTTAGATAGTTACCTTGGCTAAATAACCTGGGGAAAGAAATATTGTTCATAAGCTAACAGAGTTAAAAAGCTAACGTTAGTTAGCCAAGCAGCTAGCCAAGCCACTAAACTAGAGCAGGCTAACGTAACTGTATTACGTGTCTGCTAATTTAACATTGAAAGCCGTTCAAATAGAAATAATACTATTACTAATATAATCCTGTCAGTATGTACATATTAAGTGCTGGCTGGGGTGCCAAAACAACTTGTTCATGAACGTCAATGTGAGGCCAAACGGCCGTATGCTAATCCAACTAGCCAGCCAGCTATATCGCACATAAAGTGGTTTAAATTATACCAACAAACAGCGAATGGACACTGGCTAGTGTTTTGATTAGATAACATACGCAAATCAATCACGAACCACCCGTAGTTAAACGGAAGTTCACCAGTTAACATAGTTAGCAGTAGCTGAATTATGTAACGTTCACCGTAAGCCATAAATTGCTAGCTATCGCGCTACGTATTAACTTCCTAGCTAAATAGCTCGTTAGCTCAACCGCTAATGTTATCATAATCCGCATAGCCTGCTAACAAGATTCAACGCAGGAAGTAACATTCGCCAGTCATTAAATTATAAATCCAAGGACATCTGCAAAGCGGCATCTAATCAATTAAAAGCGGACCTAAATAACGTTAATCCTCTGAGGTCTTAGTGTTAAAGAACATGCTAGCTAGCTAGCCGCATTCACTTGCAAACAAAATTTCGTTAACGTCAACTCCACTGCTAGCTAAATTATCAGTGAAGCACTCTCATAAATGTAAATCAGTACCGAACATTATGTATGTCCAAACTGAATAACGTCATATTTTCATACAAATCGTGCTCATTTGTGATATCCTATGTAGCTCTTACCTGCAAAAGCATAAGTTACCAATTCAGAAAGACGAGTGCGTGTTTCCTTTGTTTCTGCTCCACTTTGTATGCGTTGTTTCTCACTGAAAGCAAACAAGAATCATGGCGGCTGCAGGCTTTTCGGTTCTTGATAACAACACTTATGCCCATTGGCTCTTCCCGGGACCTTTCTGAAACAAACAATGCTATTGGATGTCTTGCGCGCACAACGCCTACACAGTGTTTATGCTAGAAAATCTGATGAGCCGTGCTTTGAAGCGTCAAAATAGGTCGCATGTCGAGGAGATTCTACAGATATTTACCAAGTAATATTTTAATCAACGACTGTTTAAGCATATATTAAAGTTCAACACCAGCGTTGAAAATATTAAGCCTCCTTTTTACCTTGTATATAAGTCAAACTTTCGTTGAAAGCAACGTCGATAGTTGGGTTTTTAAGTTCGACCGTGTGCGTTTACAACCTTCAATGAGTTTCAAGAGACACTTAATGAGCGCACAAATGTCACGGGGTCAAATACATTAAAATGTTTAGATGATCCATTAATGGTGAGGCTACCATAACAATAAAGTATGAATCATACTGAGCTGAATAACTGGATGATAACGTTATATCAGCATCAGTTATTAAGCTCAGTCTTTGACAGCCTACAATCACAGGCAAGATAGTGGTGCACTGTCATCCCCAATGGCGAGCTTTCAAGTGGGAAAAAAACTGTCCCTAACTAGATTGTGGAATGGGACAAATGGCATTCATGCATGAGGAAACACATGTAGAGTCTCTGGCTGAGAGTTAAGGACACTTGGCCTGTTCAAACACTGAAATGTACAATGATGGATCAAGGATCCAGACAGGGAAAGCAGCCTCCAGAGATGTGGAAGTCAGCTTCTTTTGGAGGCCAACTGTAGGTAGATCTGTTCCACAGAAATTGCTAGCCAAGGCTTAGAGTGGGTAGATGAGGCAAGATCATAATGGGTGATCTGCTCAGACTCTACATCAGCTTTAACTGGTGGGCTTAGTCATCCAGGTCAAGCAGAATTAATCTATTTGAAGTGTAGGCTATCTATTGTATATTGGTTGGAAACATTTTTGAATTACAGTATAAAATTCTTACCTACATAATATTCAAAGTGAAGTGGGGAAAGGGGCAAAAAAGGAGGACTGGGATGTTGATGCTGCTAGGAGACAGACTAGGATGCTGTGTTAAGATGGGAACTGGGCTGTTGCTACTAGAAGTAGGGGACTGGGATGCTGTTGCTGCTAGGAGATGGGGACTGGGACGTTGATGCTGCTAAGAGAGAGGGCCTGGGATGGTGTTGCTGCTAGTAGACGGGGACTAAGATGATGTTGCTGCTAGGTGATAGGGGCTGAGATGCTGTTGCTGAGACAGAAATGGACTGCTAGGATACTGTTGCTATAGACAATGCAAGCCCCGCCCAATTATGCCCCTTGTAAATCACCTGAGGTTCCAGGAAATACGTTGCCCACTCATTTTCGCCATTGACGTTTCGAAAATTGGTTCCTGGTTTAACAGCGCTTAAAGCCTTCACTCTGTCTAATCAGCTACAGGGTAGGTGATGACTGCGTAAGCTTATGTTCTGAGGAAAAATGTGAAAGAAAAATGGAAAAAACTCTATGGGTACAAATCTGTGTACTAACTTGTGGCGCCAAGTGAAGGAACTACCTGTCCCATAAGTCATTGCGAGCAGTAATACATACATACTCCCACACTCCATCACTGGTGTAGGCCTACTGTATAGAGGTGCAGGATATTCCACACACAGAGACACACACACACACACACACACCATCCCTCCCTGAATGGCATGTGGTTGACGGTGATATGGACTCCTTAGGAGAGATGTGAGTAGGGAAGCAAAGGGAACAACTCGTCGGAACACTCTCTAGGCTACAGCACTATCTATGTTAGAAGAATACAGGTGGACATGCCACACAACTGACAAAACATTGAAAAGTGTAAAGAAAACTTTTTCCCATCAAAATGTATGCAAAATCAATACTAGGCTGGCTGCCACCTTTTACAGCGAATGCATTTAAAATCCCTGCCTGCGCTTTGCGTAGGCCTAAATGCTGATTGTAAAGAACTACAGTATGTTGAGACACACCAAGTTGTTGCCCTTTTAAAAGAAACCCCACAGTGCAATTTTACGAGCCTGCTGTAGGGGGCACATGAAACCACCATTTGAAGTCAGAGACCAAATAAGGTGAGTGAGCTATGCATAGAAAAAAAAAATCTAAATTTAGTTTCAAGGTAGGATAGCTCTGGACTCTGAAGGTTTTATTGTCTCGTACATGAATTTAGAATTATATTTAACATTCAATTTGATGCAATCAGTAGCAGAAGTGAAATGCTGACCTTACATACAGACTACTTATTAGCCTGTATGACAATGATCTAGGTAAAAGCCATACACCGACACATGGCAGTCCAAACATGCAGATTGTATTCTGGGCTGGTGATGGTGCAAGTCCATTGTGTCCCAGTAGATGCTCAGTCTGTGGCATCAGGTGTTTCAAGCAGAGATCATGGTCTGAAAGACCAATGAACATGTCTGGTCACCTGAAACAACCATGTTACCTGTACTTCACTTACAATTTCACAGTACAGGTGCTACGACAAAGATTCAAAGTGGAAATAATGAAATATGTTTTTCTAAAACACGTATTCTCTGCCAGTTACTTTGACTTGCTGCCTAAAATGGAAGTTCAGGGACCCAGAAGTGTATTTTATACTAGTTTACTTGGTCAACCCTTCGCCTCTATCCTATCAGGTGTCTACCCCCGGACTGATAGACGGGACCAAACTGATGGTGGTGGGGAGGGAGGTGGTGACATCAACGCGTCGGCACCTGAGGCAGCAAGTCAGGTACAGTATGTTAGACAAGTCGTTATAAAGGAAGTGGCGGGCCATGATTGGACGGCAGTAATGTGCACATGCGTGGCATTAGATTACAAAAGGTTAAAAATATTAATGCAAATATGTTGTTACATGGACTGGATGGAATTTGGTTGTTCATTCCTTCAAACCTTGTTGTGCACAAACTATTTGTGTTAGTACTTTTTTCAGTTCTGATATCAAATTTCTCCACTGACACATCAATGCACATGATAGCTTAAAGGCCTAGTATAATTCATAGGCCTAGTTAAATCATAGCACCAGTAAGACAATTATGTAAAGAGAAGAAATGATTCAATTCAAATAACAATGGTAAGGGCATGAAATGTCAACAGGTAAAAGATAATCTTTGCTCCCAAACATTGTGCAGTGTTGACTGGGATTGCTCTCATTGCTCACGGTAGTTAGTTTCCACATGAATGATTTTGCTCCTGAATGAGTAGGCTATATCTGGCACACCTACTTTGATTTACATGACCACAGCCCCTGTCATTCCAGTGACATTGAACCCAATCAAGACCATTTTCTAACAGCACAAACATGAGGTACTTACTTTACAAGGTCGTTGTAGGCATCAAGATGGTTAGTATTCTCATCTGACTTTTCCTTAATTAGAGATAATAGGCATCCAGTGACTGAAAATGTTTTTGACATTGGAATCTCTCCTCTTGCAGATTTTAGAATCATTCAACTGAAACTCTTTTCATTCCGTTAAGGAAAAAATTACGTGACCATTTTCTTTAGTGCTTTATCTGTGACAAGACAAAAAACAAGTCAACCAAAAGTCAAAGTCTGAAGTAAGAATCAGAGCCAGCCCAAGGCATACTCAAACCTTGCGGCTGCTTGGGGCTCCCAAGCAACCAAAGGGCCCGCGAAGAGCACCAAGATAACGTGACTTAAAAAAAAAACACACAATGAATAATTCAAGCAAAATTGTATAATATGTTAATCACAATTGGTACATGAATATCAAGTTATTCAATTAATTTTCTTAAGGTAACCAGGTTTTGGTTTTATGAGTTTGGTACTCCTGTAAGCAGGGGCGCTGCTAGAAATTTTGGGCCCTATGACAAAATTATTTTTTGGGCCCCTCAAATATTGATTTTAATATTAAAATTTTCTCTGGGCCCCCCTGTCTGTGCTGGGCCCTTAGAATCATCCTAACCCCCCCCCCCCTTGCGGCGCCCCTGCCTGTAAGGTAAGAAATTCCCAGAATGACACCTGTATGGTGTAAGCTATAATGCTGACAATAGTGGGTAGGTCACACACACAGTGTACCCTATGGAATGATTATGCATCTGGTGCCAGGGTGGTAGAAAGGGCCCTAAATGAAATTCTGCTTTTGGCCCCATAAAGGTTTAGGCCAGCCCTGGTAAGATCTTACCAGCAGCAAATACATTTGCTTAGCTAGTGCGTCTATGAGCCATAGGGACTTAGTATAGTAGGTCTTGTGATTGGTCAGACACCACTCTAGGAGTTTAGAGAGTTGTCGGGGGGCTTTGATTTGGAGTTTACTGTACATCTCATTTGTTCCTCTGATTGGTCATAGCTACTGTATATCCTATTGCATGCAGAGGCAGTGTGGAGGATAATTGCTAGTTCTGCCCAGGATTGAGCTTGGTCTATCGATTGTTACCAGATAATATTTTAATCTTATGGCTTGTGAGGCTACCTATTATATGTATATAATCATAAATTTTGATTAATTTTACAAAAGAACTAGAAAAGCGCTCAGAGAGCGCAGACCGAGACAATGTGCCAAGACAATGTGGTCACAGATGGTGTTCTGGATCACCGATCGCCACCAAAATCGAATCAGTTCTTACATGTCCCAATACACACGTTGTCCGAAAATTTCATCCAAATCCGTGCAGTACTTTTCGAAATATGTTGCTCACAGACACACAACACACACACACACACACACACACACACACACACACACACACACGCCGAGCAAAACATAACCTCCTTGGTGGAGGTAATAATGACATTTATGGCCAGTAAGGAAATAAGTAAATATTAGTTGTATTAAGTAAGTATTTTGTATACAGGATATTTCAGTTTGGGGTATTTTGTATACAGGATGTTGCGGTTTGGAGCTTTGGAACTTTTGTATGATGTGGTTTTGGTTTGGGTTATGACAACAAGTCTGACAACTCCCAATTCTAAATTAGCTATCATTTTCACCAGAATGATTTGAATGATTCAAAAAGGTAGAAGAAACTTTTTTGCATTTTTTTTGTTTTGTTTTGTTTTGTTTTTGTTTGTTGTCCATAAGAGCTTAGGAAGTGGACAGGTACAGTATGCCAAGGTATAGCAGTCTTTGTTACCAGCTTAACTTTCCCACAGACATAATCTTAACATCAGCAATATAGAGGACATAGGGCTTGTGACTTCCTCATTTTCTGACACTAATTTGCTCCATATAATGAAAATGAAGCCAATAAATCAATGTATTCTAAATGGCAAGGGTATAGGCTGGTCTCACCAGGTGGTGTCCAAATAAATGGAAGACCTAGCAACTTACCAAGCTCTTTCCAAGTTGTCCAGTCTTTGTGCCCACTCAAAAATATTTGGGCTCAGTGCACCTGGCACCAGAAATGGGAAATACTGTAAATAAGGTGGTTCAGGCCAGGCGATATGAATTGCAGAACTCAGCAGTGACTACTTACTCTTAAAGCTAAAACTCCTGTTTATTTTTCTCCTTGAAATTTTTATAGTAGTCCTAACCCATGATACTGTTAGGTACACTTCAGCAGGATAAAGCCACAAGTTCATTTTAACTAAACCTTTTTATTGCAATTTCAAGAAGTACCTCACCACCTAGCATTCTGGAGAGTAAAATGCTTCAATGTTTATGCCATTGTTTATGACCCAACATATGGTGAACTACTTGAGCAAGATGATGGCAGTGTGAAGAGCAGTTTGTGACCAATGGCATTCCCATCATTCGTACATTGGCGGTGGTGGTGCAGGTTCGAGCCTCACTCCATCTGACCTCATCAGTGTCCTTGAGCAAGATACTTAACCCCAAAACTGCTCCCGGTGAGCAGTTTGGTGCTTTTCATGGTTGCCACCGGTGTGTGAATGGGTGAATGTGAGGCATACATTGTAAAGCACTTTGTGCTCAGGAGTAGAAAAGCGCTATATAAATGCAGTCCATTTACCATTTACGTTGCAAGCTCATTGGGGTCAATCAAAATGCTACAAAATGTCTTAAATTTCAAAAGAGATGCAGTGAAATATTGTTGGAAAGTACTGGGAATTGGTTTGACTCAAAGTCCTCCTATATAACTGTCTCTGTTTGACTGTAATGACTTGGACACAGGTCTGGTCTTTGCCCTTGTTGACAAGAATATCAACAAGAAATTGACACTCAACTTGAGCTGTTTTCAACAGAAATAGGCAGGGTTTCATTTGATCTGCTCATAAATCAAAAGTGTGTTTTGCCTGGAGTCAAGAACTATACCTTTCAAAATGCCCATATTAGGAGATTATTGTGCTTAATAACTTGCAGTGGAGGAGGTATAGTTCTTCAGATGTATCAGCAATTTAATGTCAAACAAATCATAATGTTAATTCCTCTTTGTTTACATGCCCTGCTCAGAGGTCATGTTCAGAACGCTTTGGAACAAGGAACATTTTTGCACAACAGGAGCTAGACATTCAGTGTAATGTGAAGAAAAACTCTCATTAATAATTAACAACGCACACTGGACACTCTCTATTTAAGACCGTTACTATTGTCACATCTTGGCATCAGAAAGCAGAAAACTCATTGAGAACATATGATCACTATACACTTGTGTATTGAATGAGGAGTTGGTAGCATCCACACAATATGCTACTCTGTTTTTGTCTGTTTTTTCCTATTGTCAATCCAAAAAAAAAAAAAAAAAAAAAAATACAGAATATAAAATATATACACAGAAATATATATGACTGTACTTTGTGACTGGCATTTTGTGATGACGGACTGAACCCCCTTTCTACTCATCACTCGCTCTCAATACCTCCCTCCTTGCCGCCGTACAGTGATTCTAGGGAATTCATTTTCAGTGCGCAAGCAGAGAGGCGTGGGTCTACCTGGAAGTACCATCCAACTAGAAGTGTCATTTACCTAATAAGGCGCGTTTGGTATTTTTATCCATATTGTCTTTCAATTTTTTCTCTTATATTTTTTTGGACTATCCAACATGGGGCTAAATGATTGGAACCTTAAAACCTGCTGTTTTTACAGCAAAACAACAGACGTTCACTTGCAGCCACTTCCAACGACGAACTACTTCTCTCCTGCCGGGAATGTTTGGATTTGAAGGGTTTTTACATCTTGCGCGTTGTTATTTACCTCAAATTAATTGTTGTGTGGACTGTGCCACGCCATGGGGAAAGAAACACAACCTTCTCCATTATGGATTTAGTACAACGAACTTTACCAACGTCCAATGCATCAAGTGACGCAAACGAGACCGGCACACCGATTTCAGCACCACACTCGCAATGTGTGGCGATACTCATAATAATTGTGGTCACTATCATCATCTTATTAACAATTGTGGGAAATGTTCTCGTTGTTGTGGCAGTGTTCACCAGCCGTGCGCTTCGAGCTCCCCAAAATCTATTCTTAGTTTCTTTGGCTTCTGCAGACATTTTAGTCGCCACACTGGTTATCCCTTTCTCCCTCGCTAATGAAGTTATGGGATATTGGTATTTTGGCAGCACCTGGTGTGCGTTGTACCTGGCCCTGGACGTGCTCTTTTGTACGTCATCAATTATCCATCTTTGCGCCATAAGTTTGGACAGGTACTGGTCCGTCACCAAGGCCGTGAGTTATAACTTGAAGAGGACTCCAAGACGAATCAAATTTATGATCACCGTTGTTTGGGCTATATCTGCTGTAATATCTTTCCCGCCCCTTTTTATGACAGAACACAACGAGATGGAATGCTTGCTAAATAACGAAACTTGGTATATACTTTCATCTTGCGTTGTCTCATTCTTCGCGCCCGGTCTAATAATGATTCTTGTGTACTGCAAAATATATCGGGTTGCAAAACAACGCGCTTCCACTGTGTTTGTGGCTAAAAACTGTATGGAGAGACAGCCTTCGCAGTCAGAAACATTCTTTGAACGAAAGGGTAAAGACGAAGAAGACATCCCCTGCGCCACGCGCAGCAAAGTGAGTGATCAGCGCAAAGGGGAGCTGGATGACATCGACCTGGAGGAGCGTTATATCACCAACAATAAACCTAAACCTTTTCGCTTTTCCAGCAGAAGAAAAGTGGAGGGAGCTAACGCATGTCCAAAGAAAAACGGTCGTTTGTCTTGGGCTTCGCAGCGCAACTCGAACTTTTTGCAGGAGCCAAGGGCGAGACAGTTGTCCATTTCCAAAACGAAAATTGCCCAAATGCGAGAGAAGCGTTTCACGTTCGTGCTTGCTGTAGTTATGGGTGTGTTTGTGCTTTGCTGGTTCCCCTTCTTCTTCACTTACAGCCTGCATGCTATTTGTCGAGAAAGTTGTACCATTCCAGACTCTCTTTTCACGCTGTTCTTCTGGATAGGTTACTGCAACAGTTCTGTAAATCCAATTATTTATACGATTTTTAACCATGACTTTCGAAAAGCTTTCAAAAAAATTATGTGTCACAGTCGGAGAGGCCCGTAGTCTGTTAACAAACTGAGAGGCAGTGAACGCCTTTTAATTTAACAAATTAGGTAAAATATGACTTTGTCCACATCTGATCCTTCCAAGCAAATCTTTTGATATATTTTTTTTTCAGGTGCAATGTCCTCAAAATATCTCCAACAGTTTCAGCTGGTCTGTGTCATGTTTTAACATTTAAGGGAAAGCACAGCTGCATTTTTATGGTCTAATCAGTCTAATATTGTTTAACATTTTCAGTGTTTTATTTTCCTTGAATTCACAGTAGGCTAATTATATGTGTACAGGATGTAATATTTTTAAATGTCATTTTAAATCAGACATCAGAAAGGTTTATTTGCAATTCAGTTTGGCAGTCTCCTCTCTCACACAACTGATAGTGAGATAGTGTCCCTCCCAGGGACAAATGAGCTAGTAAATGAATCTGAGTTGACATCAGGCAATATTTAGTGGCCTGCTGTTGTAATGTTAGAAATCAGAGGAGTCCTCTGAATTCTTTATCAGAAGTGAGTTAATGGAAAATTGAGTTTATCCATGAGGAATGGCTACATTGAAAAAAGTTAATTTATTTCAAGTGAATGTGTCCTGGCAACCTGGCACTTGGCAACCACTAATGAGTTGCATATACATACATACTTCATTGTTTCCCTGCTATACACACATATACATTGACTTTGCAAAACAATGAATTTAGTTTTTCTATGGTCCCTTTACTAAACACTGCAAATCCTATTATATTACTTACAAGGGAGCCTTAAAGCAAAACAAAACGAGAAAAAGTGTATATGAATACAAAGACAGGAATGGGTTGAACAGATAACAAACATAGAGAGGAAGAAAAACACAGGACAAAAGACCTTGGAGGGTTATTAAGACATGCAACTTTCAGATTTCAGTATCTGAATCAGCATTTCAAATAATCCTTGAAACAGGAAAAAGAAGTGTTGCACCCTATAGAGAAGAAAAATGCAAACTTTGTTGTTATTTCGTCTTTTTGTGGTTTGGCTTCGTCATGTGTATTGATGTCCTCTCCATGTCATAGGCTACCATATTCGGCCTCTTTCAAAACAGAAGAGCCCTTAGAATTCTGAGACAGAATGCCTTTTCTATATAAAGGAGATTCTCACTGGAATGATACAAAGAGTTGTTTTGTCAACATGCGTGGGATGACATTTGAAGCCACAACATAATTCTTCCTTCCCAGCATTTTATGCCATCTTCTAATGGATAGAACAGAGAGCGAATGGTGTGGAAAACAGCATGTTTACTTCTAGGAAAGCATCAATAGCAAAATGGATACACATTGATTTAAATGACTTGAAGGCAAATGTGTATACAGTATGTTGTGCTACAAGAGATTCAACAAAGAGAATACACTTCTGTATAACTGGCATATACTGTATATGTACATGAATACATAAATACTTGAAACAACCTAACTGTGAAGAATCTTTTTACATTTATTAGACTAGAAACGTCATCCATATGGTTGTGCACTGGTGGTAAAAATGAAAGAAAGATTGTGTTGTTCGATACTATGTGCATTGGGGAAATCTAATAGGGCTTTTATCAGGCAAAGCCTTAAGGGAATCTACTTTCTCAAGCAGAGAATTAGGTTACACTTGGGCTATTTGATCATAAATGCACAGTAGTGGCATGTTGTAATCAGACATCGTTGATCCATTGGGTTTAGATTTGTCACATGATCTGCTAGGTCACTGTTTGTGGTTTGGTTATCAAAGATATGTCGTCAAATGTGTCTACGACCATCATGGGAAGTGATGTGAGGGATCAAATAGTATTTCCAGGTGGTTATTTTACAGCTGTCTTTAGCAAGCATAAGACATATGTATATATATAATATAATATTTATATATATGTATATATATATATATATGTATATATATATATATATATACATATATGTAAAGGTAGATTATGAGTTGCAGCAAGATTTCAGCACGATCATTGGCATCTCCCATTGATCCACTAGCTGCCTGCTCCCTGAAAGTCCAGTCTCGAGAGACAGCACAGGGGCTGGAAATGTCAAACAAACACTATGGCCCAGGCTGTGCACCAAAATATAACAAACCAAGTTTCAGCCAAACACTGACAAGACAGTTGGGGGAAGGGTGGGAGTAAGTTTGCTGCTCCCTGTCTTTTCAGTGATTGGCTGGAATGTGAGCTGGTATATAGTGTATATTTTGTTTGTTTGTTTGTTTGTTATAACATGCACACTGTTATTTGTTATTTATTTTGCTCCGTTGTTTGTTTGACATTGAAAGCCTGTGTCGTCTCCCGGGACTGGACTTTTTCACCGTGTATTCAGGCATGCAGTCAGTGGCCTGACATGCCCGACTTGTCTGGCGACAATGGATAGACCATAGCTCAATTCTAAGGGGCGGAATCTTTCAAACTGCGTTTGCATGCAATAAGATAGTGCTATGACCAAGCCCTTTCTATGGCTCTGGATAGGCTTCGTTCCGATCAAAGCAACGAATAAGCAAACAACGCTAAGCACCCCCAATGACTCTGAGGTGATGACAGTATCACTGGCCTTGTCGAAATGATGATGATGATGTTGATGTTGATGATGATGATGATGATGATGATGATGATGATGATGATGATGGTTACTATGATTAAATTGATGATGATTCCTAAGTGCAGGTATTTTTCTCTGCATTGGGGCTCACACTAAAACATGACAGCATGTGTTTAGAACACAGAGGGGTGAGAAAATAATGCCAAGGGTGAGACACAGTGGGGGGCTAATGGTACTGGACCCACACCAGCCCAAGGTAATGTAAGGTAAGGGGTCCAGTCCTCAATGGCACCCTGGGACGCTTCTAGAAATTTTGACCCCTAGAACAAAAAATGATTTTGGGCCCCTCAAATTTTCAAGGCTAGTGCCTTGACGGCAGCTCTGCTTCGAGGGCATTGTTGAGGCCAAAACATACCAAAAACTGTTTACATGACTCCATGCCTAGCCTTTGGTATTTTGAAGACAAAAACATACATGTCTTACCTATTGTATGCACGCATCATCATCAACAATTGCTTGCTCCATTTAATGTCACAAAATGATGACTAAAGATCGGTAACTCAAAACATCACCTAAAAGTGGCTTGGTTGAGTCGATTTAAGAAACTGTAAAAAACAGCAAACTAACAACAACAAAAACAGTAAAGAACACCGACTGTGAAAACAAGAAAAATCTAATGCACATGTATGTTTTATCTGAAGAGCAGGGTCATGAGAAAATCTTTAAGTCACCATCAAAGAACTTCAATCTTGCCGCATCATCATCATCACACAAAACACAGTAGCCCTCATTCATGACAAATGAGCCATTTCTTTCGTGGAATCTTGTGGCTTCGGGGAAGAGACACATGAATCAAGCAGAATGAAAAAGAAAAAGAAAAAAAAGAAGACAGAGGAGATAACAGAAGCAGAGTAGCTGTATCATACTCTGGCACATGCACAGATAGATGCCAAGGGGAGCTGAACTCAACCTACCCCAACTGCCTTTCATTTTTGATGGAGATGGGGGCGGTGGTGGTGGTGGTGGACAAAGAGAATTTCTTGTGAGCTGTTTGCTTTTTCTGCCCGGGTGCTCCTGGCATGTCTCTGCCTATAGCTTATTGCAGCGCAGATTCAAGAGGTTGGAGAGAGGAAAACCAGAGTCCAGACAGGCTGAAAAAGCCCAAACAGGAGGGGAGAAAGCAGCACGCAAACAAGTGAAGATGAATGAAGCACTCAGACACCAGGGAAGACGAGAAGGTGACAGAGAAAGGAACAGATTACAACTGCAAATCCATCACAAGACTTTCGTTTGCTGATAATCCATGACTGTTCTGGCTCAATGTACGTCTTGTTTCTGTTCAAGCCTTTGAAATGACTGCTTATTATGAGTGGTATATGCGTGCTGTGTCTCTTCTCAAGGTTTTACTGTTTGTGTCAGAAAGAGAAAGAAATAATCTCTAAATTCTGTATTATCAGTCTCAATACGCCCTAAGTCAAGAGATAGGAGCAGGTATCTCAGCGGCAATATGTATGGTGTGTCACGTAGACACATACTGTAGCCTATAGATTTCTAACTATACAATAAACAATGTATTTGACTGAGGCCTCACAAAATCAAAAAGAACATTAATCTTGGTCTTACAGGATATTGTATTGGGCACAGGCAATGATTGAGGACTAGAAAGGTGATTAAATATTTATCTTCCCCATCAGTTTTGTGGACATGAGGTGAGGCAGGTGAAATGTATCAAATTGGCCTTTGTCTGGGTAGAGCCAGCGAACTTCAGATCAGTCTGAAAAATACAAAAGCAGAGATCATATAGCCATGGGGCTCGCTGGTGCTTAGAACACCTCTAGTATGCTTAGTCATAAAAATTCAGATCATCATCAGGTCATTTATGTTCAGGCTATTATACCAGTATCAAACTCATGAGTTTCATTGTCCCGGTGAAAGTGGTCCTGGAGCCAAAACAAATTCCTCAAACAATTCCCCGCAGGTGTCCACTTTATTGTGTGTGTGTTTTTGTTTGTTTGTTTTCCACCATTGTACTAGGTTACTGATAAGGATGGGGTCTGTTGCTTTATGCACTAAATAATGACATGAATTCACTTGCTATTCTTTTCCCCAGTTAGTTGGTTGTTCTGTCAAATTTCCATGATTACACAGAATAAGATAATCAGATTCTGATAATTAAAGTTGATAATGGTCTTAAAAAGGTTAGCTGAAATGTTTTTTTAAAAGGGTAGTGAAATTTTTTCTTTGCAGTATCGCAAAGATCGCCATCTTTGGAAAGCCTGACAGAAACACTGAAACTTTCTAATGCAATCCTTTGATCTACTTGTAGATAACACACTTGCTTGCATAAATACTGTGTAACAATTGGAACATTGAGAGAAAATGTTAAAATACTTTTTTTTTCAAGATTTTTTTGTAAGCCATTATATTGTGAAAATTGTGATTTTATGTCTAAATGGTCTCCCACAGCTCCACAGCTGTGCAACCCAATGTCGCATTTACGATGAGACAGGAGCATATCTGTTGCTGTGAAATAGGAGAAAACATAAACAGATCGATCTCAAAGAGAGAGGGGGGGCAGAGTGGAAGAGAGATAGCAAACTTGTCATCCATTCTCCCATCCAGCCGTCTATTGAAGTGAGCAGTAAGTGGCCTTATGGCCACCCTGGGGCGCAGAGAGAGATGGAGTACAGCTGGGACTGCAGAGCTCTGGGGCACTCAAATTATATTCCAGCTGCCATTATTCCCATATAGCTATATAGCTCCTTCCTTCCAAAAACAGCTAGGGCTATACTCCCTTTTACTTGCAGATCAAATTGATGTGTTGCTTTTTTAAGAGATGATGCTGTGTGTGTGTGTGTGTGTGTGTGTGTGTGTGTGTGTAGGTGTGTAGGTGGGTGAGTGTGTGTGTGTGTGTGTGTGCGTGTGTGTGTGTAGGTGGGTGATAGTGTGTGTGTGTGTGTGTGGTGTGTATGTGTGTGTGCATGTGTGTGTGTGTGTGGGTGAGTGGGTGGGTGGGTGCTGCCATTTTATATTCTTTTCTTCCATCATCACTGGGACTTCCTCCATCATAGCTGTCAGTTTGGGGGGTTTCAGGCAAGTCACCATGGAACAACGCAAGCAGTATCAGGGGTGAGAACATACCTGTGTTCTGAATATGATTTTAGTCATATATGTGCCCACAGTCCATGACAACTGTATAATGTATATGCATACTGTATGTATATTTACAAGTGACATGCATGGTTTATTCACTATTCATGTTGCTCAAGAGGCAACATTACTTTGCGTCTCAAGTTAAAGATTGAAATCCTTTGTTCTATGGTATTAAAAACACAATTTTTCTAAAATATGCCAAGCTCCACACACTCACACAGAGAAAAGGGTCTGCCTTTTCACCAGCAGTGATAGGATTGAAGAAGTTCATACAAAATTCATGGCTGCATTTTAAATTGCGACATAGGGTGGTCAGTATTGTCTCAGTGGTTGCCATGATCCATGCTTCTCCTTTTTTCCAAATGGAAAAGAAGCCAAGCTTATAATGTAAGCACAATTCTGAAGCACAATTCTGGGAGTGATCTCTTCCGCTCACTTATTGATGAACAATTAAATATTTCCATAGAAAAAAAAGCCTGGCTTATCAGACAGGTTCGCCCATCAAGACGAGACTTCTTTAGAAAACATCGCTGAGGTTACAGTTTATGTAGTTTCTCCCCTTAGCACTGTTTGGAGAGCCTAATAATAGTAGTCCACTTCAGAGGCAACAGCAGGGGGCCTGTGGCACCATTATCCATCCAGAAGTATCGCATCAGAAGCCAGGGAACGTGGGCCCCTTTTCGCTCTTGACATGATGTACCTGGAACATCCTATTTCCGCCTACGTGTTCTGAAATCAAATCAAAGAATAAGTGCACAAGTATATAGGCCCGGGTCTCATATCAGTTCAGCACCAGAGCCCAGATAACATTCAGCATGTGATGGGCATGTATTTTCCCTGGAGAGTGGATTTTCTCCTTACTACAAGCTGGTATTTTCCTGCTAAATCCATGGGAGAAAATAAAGTAGGTTTTAACGGGGTGAAGCATGGGTACTAGCATGCTAACACTATAGGAGTATAGTGGGAAAGGACAAGGAGACCTAATCCACACAGCTGCAGAAATCTGACCCCGCCGCCGGCCCCGATCCCAGTTAGCTTGTGTCTGTTTACCAATGCCATGGACAACGGTGTCGACAACAGCCTATAAGATTCCTTGACGTCATTGCGAGGCTCTGGGAAGTTGTTTTTATTTCCCTTTGAGTCACTCTCTGCGCTCCACATCATTTGCACCTCATCCAGACAAACATACTGAGTAGAATACTGTAGTTTTCCTGCCACACCTCAGCGGCTCTGCAACAGCTCAGTGCATTCTGATTGTCTGTGTTTTTTTCTTTGTCATCATCATGCAGCACTTTGGGTCTTTGTTGTGGCTCTATGGAAGACTACCTTCCTGTTTGCTTTGCAACAGCACACATTATGTTCTCTTCTTCTTCTGCCATTACTTGCTAATTGTTTTAATTGCTACACAGTGCTATTTTTTCTTGGCAATATTTACATTCTATACTTACTATTTCAATATTAGGCCTATCTCCTGTATTCTCCTTTCTTTAGAGTGCCATAGCCAAAAGGTTGAAGTCTTCATCGTTATAATAGATTAGAGATGGATGATCATTTTTAAAAAAAGATGATAATTATGGGATTTTATTCATAGAATTCATTGGAAGATTTTACAGTAGTTTATATAAAAATAAGTTCTAGGGAGCCTGTGTAGCCTGGGCCGTCAGCTCTGAAGTCTTTGCTGCAAAGCGTACTGTAGCCTATATGTTGCCCCCTTGAGTTAACCTCCAAAGCAATTGCACTGCATAATGACACCGAAGGAGTAGAGAGTGTTCACGGTTAATTAGAGGGTGTGCTTCTAACATACAGAACTGCACGCCACTGAAGCTTGAGTGTTGAGTGGGTTGAGGACTGAGCCGTGGCCAAGTCTACAGCTGTTAAATGCCTTCGCTGAATATTCCACTTATGTTTCATAAAACAACCGGATGGTGGCAAGTAGGCTACTGCAGTGTATGTAGGAAGCTGAGTACATACAGGAAAGGAATGAAACATTTTTGAAAATGGTTTCAATAGGCGCATTCCATTTTGGTACCAAACGTTCTCTGTTAAATGATACCTAAATATGAAATTGAACAAACACTAAAAAAAAAGAAAATGAGAGACATTTTTATTACTTTGTGATAGACAATAAAGCATCATTTAATCTGGGATCTAAGCGCTAAATTACCCTATTGCAATGAAGCCAAATCACCCGTCTGTCTGGGTGTGTGTGTGGACAGACATACAGTATGCCACTGCCAGCTGTCAGGTGACAGTGCCTGACATCTGCACCGCATCATCTGCCAGATGACCCATTAAGATTGAACCATGCAAAATGGCAGATCTCATGTTCTCTGTGTGGATGTTGTTCACTAGCGCATAAAGCCAAAAATTCCCATCCCATGAGACGTGCAACTTTTTTTCTCTCCTCAAGTCCTTTGGCCTCTGTCACGAATGTGTGGAAAAAATAGCATAAAGTTAATCTGTAGTATAATTAAATGCAGAATAGTCCACCTCTTTGCCATTACATTTCTCCCTGCGGTTTTCCATGACACTCTCCTCATTAAAAAATTACAGCCTGCCAAAGCCAAGCAAAAATGACAGACACTTCACCAGTGGTTGAGAGCAGTGTTCGCAAGAGTAGTGTATGGCTTGTACAAAATTTTACATATTTTGCGTGGGAAGTGTATAGATGGGGGCCATTTTATTCGATTACAAGCCATTTGCTACATGGGGTCCAAAATTAGTAGAAGCTACTCTACTACGTTCCGATATTATGAATTCTTCTCTGTAATTATTTGGACTCCATTGCACACATACAGAAAATGCATATTGTGCAAAATGATGATGGGCAGGGGGTGGATGAGGGGGTTTTCTTTTGGCATTCAGTGAGATTGAAGACATTCAGCACATCCACACATCACATTCATATGCAAACTGAGGAATGCTCCTCAAAGCTATGAAGACCTTGGTATAGGCAGTAAAACCTTTGCAGTGCTTTCCCATGATATTGATAAAAACCTCATTATGTAGGCCTTATTTTGTGTGGAAAGTGTGGGGATTGTGTACTTTAGAAAACACATCAAGCCCATCAAGGGTCTGCAGAAAGCTTACCCTCTCCTAAGCCGGAGATAACCACCAGAGATAAGATTGCATTCTAACACTCCCAGAATGAACCTCCAAAAGAAACGATATTGAGTGCAATTTCGAAAATGGAAACAGAAAGCGAGGCTTTACTGAGCTTTGGCTTTCCTATGTGGACTCGTCCACTGCTGAATACCAGAGAACATCCATGTGCAATAGAATTCTCTTGATCCTAGTCTATAGATCCCCCAATGGAGACCGGGATAATTAGTTTCTCTGTAGCGTCCATGAACCCCATCCCTCTCAACTCTGAGAGACCAGGGTGAAAAGAGTATTTGTTCAGAGCAGTGGTGTTTTCACAGGCTTGGTATTTGTGACAGCTAGCCTGAGGGCATGTCGAGTTTTGTGCTGAAACATAAAGGAACCACCACACTTGCATGAGATGCTTTTTCAAACCAAGCAGAAGGGGTTTGGTAAGATTGTTGGTATTACATGTAGGACTTGCATTGTGTGCGTGTGTGCGTGAGTGTGTGTGTGTGTGTGTGTGTGTGTGTGTGTGTGTGTGAGAGTGTGTACAGTATTTGTACAGTATGTGCGTAGGACTTTGAGTGTATAGGTGTGAAGTGAGAGTCAGAGAAGAGAGTTAATGTGTGTTTGTGTGTGTGTGTCTGTGAGAGAGAGAGAGAGAGAGAGAGAGAGAGAGAGAGAGAGAGAGAGAGAGAGAGAGAGAGAGAGAGAGAGAAAGGGAAAGAGAGAGGATCTGTGTGTGTGTCTGTATACAAGTGTGGGAGGCTGCAGCTCATAGCACATAGGACTGAGGGGGTGGCACCCCAGGGATAGGGAGCATCTAAGGCTCCTGTGAGGGCTCCTGAGAAGCCGCAGCCAGCAGCCAACAGCTCCTCTAAAATCTGAGGAGAGAAATCAAAAGCAAGCCTCTGCTGTATACTGCCCCAGTGCAGAGAGGGCGTACTCACGCCACCACACTGTTGTTATGGTCATGGTCATTTCAGTGCCAGTCGTAAGAGAAAAAGCCTTAACCAATGTTGTCAGTTGTAAACAATTAGTAGACTCTCAGGGGGGAGATGCTGCAAGTGGCAATAAAGGAGGAGTTAATTGCCAGAAGGGAGGCGAAGGGAGGCGTAGAATCAAAGTGTGTACTTGGGGCTTCAAAATAAAAAGAATATTAAGCTGAGATGCACAAGCATGTGATGAACTGTGACAGGCATGTGATGGGCCCTCATCTCTGACTTCAGCCATATATACAGTCTTTTATGTGTAACCTGGCACATACAAATAATAAAAATAGTAATTGTTTATTAAACAAAAACACAATTATTCTCTTCCATATACTGTAGGTTCATTTTAATGCCTTTCGCTTTTTTGGCTTATGATTGGCACGTGTCTATTAGAGGAAATGTCTTTGCTTGGTTTTATTAGATTTCCTCCATAATCGCAGAGAGACTTTTTCAGAATTTCTAAGTCAAAATTATGCCAATGAATGGATGCATATAAACATTTGCATAAATCTCCATTCGAAGATGGAGGCTGGTGCATAACATGACCCTCACCATAATTTGAAGCTCTGCCCAAGGTCATGGGTAAGAGGTTGAAGGCAGCTGAAGTACCTGACAGTAGGAGGAACCACGTGACATGGAGAGCGATGTGCTTGGGAGTGGGAGAGGGCAGACAGTGGTGGTTTCGTTCCTAAAGCTCCATCTCTGTCTAATCCATTGGCTAAGACATTAATCCTCCTCCTGCAGCAGTGTTCTCAACTGTCAAACATCAAGAATCAAAACGCTCACATGGGCAAATGTGTCACGGAGGTGGTGCAAAAACCGGGGTGTCAAAAATGTGCATGGGTATGGAAAAAAAAGTGGTGTTTATTTACTATTTCTGTTGACAAATGATAAAATTCTTTGCTACCTTTCCATGACACTGAGCGGAACTGAAGTTGCGTGTAATGAATAACTAAAAGAGTTCAGAGGGTGAATGATTTCCCTCATCAGTCTTATAGTGTGCACGTTAGGCTGATCGGATATCAGATGTTTAACACTAATTATTGGGTAACAGTTAAAAGTGACATGGCACTGTCATAACTATGACATGACTCCGTCATGAATTTGACATAACATTATAAACCTGTCATAAATGTTTATTTTGTCATGACAACTTGACATTGTTTTAATATTATGACATCTTGTGACATCCACATAAGTTGTTTGTTAGCTGTATCTTTAATAATGACAGCTTGAAAATAATCAGGACGACATTAACTGAAGATTTCTTTCAACTTCATATAAACAGAAAAATATGAGTTCATGGCACATAATAACAATACATGACATGATTATATATTCAGATGTGCAAGATTAGACCAATTCTAGCACCACTTCAGATCCGATAGATGTGTATCAGAAAAGTTCACAAAACAGGTAGTCTCGAATCCATTATGATAGTGTACGTAATTAGTAAATTCTCAGACCTCAAGTAAAGTATTACCATTTTGATTTGTCATTAAGACGTTATGAAAGATAGGCTGGCTGTCCATCCTTCATGATGTCTGCATGCCAAATTATACAAAGCTGTTGCTGCTCCAGATAATCTATTGCAATTACAGGTAAAAGTAGGTCTATGCAAAATTACGCCTGCACATATCTGACTTACATAAAATGGACAGCCATTGTTGGCTATATTACACAAGCACATACATTAACATTTACAATAAGTGCCAAGAGCTCTGGACAAGCCACTTCAAACTGTGTTTTCACTGTGTACTGTATTTATTTATCTATTTTTATGTAAAATCCTCATCATATTTTTCAGTTTAATATGACACCATAAAATTGCTCAGCCCATGCTTACCTCAAACCAAATGGAGTGTATTATTCCATTTGCGTTGCCATTTAGGAGATACATTTATTCCCCCCACCCCCATTTCTCCATCCTCTCTGAGGGAACCCATTGTGACGACTATGCTTAAGAGCTCTTGTTATAATCAAACAGGCATGCACATGCTAGAATGAATGATTGTCATGGTAAGCGCAGAGAAGATTTCTGATGGAGAAGTCATTGTATTCATTGCCATGTAATTATTTCTCTCTCAGAAAAACATGATTTATTTAGAGCAGTGAGGGCTTTTCCACGCCTTTGAAGATGGATAATGAGTTCATTTCCAGGAGAGAAAGAAACCTTCTAATGAGATGCTCTTTGTGGGTATTGTGGAGAAATACTTCACCAGCATTACCATATCTTTCAGAATAAAAGCTCTCCATGAGTCAGGTCAAATAAGGCAACATGGCTTTTACACAAGTTTCATAATAGCAAGACAGGAGCACAATATATTTGCTGATTCTAGTAGCCATTTCAGAATTTATCATATGAAGGTAACTTTGATATAAGACATCTCTTTGTTTTTAAGTCCATAAAATAGAAAAACAATCTTAATCAAATCAGACTGGCCATGACAAGAGCCATTCATAGAGGGCTCTTTCCGTGAATAATTACAGCATCATCAAACCAATGATAACAGAGACTTGCTCTGGTCCTGTATCCTGACCAGTGTGGTGCCTCATTAAAGCCTGGTACTCTTGCCAGTCTCTGTCGCCTGGGTGTTGATACGACTGACTGGTGTCACAGCAGGACTAGGACTCTCAATCAGTGCGTCTGCCTTCCCTTGAGCAGGCCGTAATTCTCCTGTCGCCTGGAGCCGTCCACAGGGATGCCCCCTTCTTGCCCTAAGGGTGCAGCTTAGCGTGACTCTGGTGATGAGCGCATCCAAGGGCTCCAGGGATCGCATCCACACAGGGAGGAATGTCCATGTCCTGAGCCTCACCGGGAGGAGCTGTGGCCTGTGTGCCTGCAGCAGGTTAACCGCAGCGACGAAGACACAAGCGGCAGCAAAAGGAACGCCGACAGACACCATCACGCGCCACCCAGCCATGGAGAGCCCAAAGATGATAGAGGGGAGCAGGAGGAAGCACAGGATGAGGTAGAGGACGGCGAACCAGCGGTAAGCTGCCGTCTGCTCTCCCAGGAAGCGTGCCATGCGGATGGGCAGACGGGTGAAAGGCAAGGGGTACCACAGTAGGATGCCCAAGACATTAAAGAAGAAGTGACACAAAGCGACCTGAGGGACAAGTCAGGGACATGATAGAAATCCCACTCAATGTCTGTTGTACACAGTCAGACCTTCATTATATACATGAAAGTTTTAAAACTGAGTTTTATAATGACATGCATGCTAGGAAGTAGCAAAGGGTCAAAGGTCACCTGGAAGGCTGCTGCTAGCTTGTCCCCTGGGCTAGCCAGTGCTGCTAGTATTGCTGTAGTGGTGGTGCCAATGTTTGAGCCAAGGGTTAATGGGTAAGCACGCTCAAGACTGATCACACCAAGGCCTGTAACAGAGTTACAGCAGGTATAGAGGTGGTTTCTATATCTGTCCAAATGTTTTTGTTTCACTATGTGTAAAACTATGGATTGGATTGGATTGGATTCAATCAGATTTAGATTTAGATTTACACATTGTTTATTCTTTTGCTAGATTTCATCTATATGTTCCTCCTTTCAGTAAGGTATGATGTCATTTCAGGGCTAGAGATGTCTGTTCTGTTGAATGAAACAGTTAAGCAGTCAAAACCTCCAATGGCCCTCCAATACCATTCTCTTGGCAATTTCATGCATGGAATAACCCGAATCTCCCAAAATAACTGACTGGTAAAAACTGTTTCTTGACAATCATTTCTAGAATATGAATTGGGGTTTAGAAAGGTCAGCATGCAAGTTGCTTTGCAGCTCAAAGAAAGATATGGTGATAATTCAAAAGTTTTTCTGCTCCAAGTTTCTCCACATTCTACTTTTTCTCTTGCCACAAATATAGTCTGTTAGCGTAATATTATCGGGTTGTAGTATTGGCAAGATTGTATAATGACTATAGATCTTTCAGTCAATATAATAATCAAATGAATACACTGACATTCTTCAAGCAAATACCAAATCAATTTGAAACTCTGGTTAGGTCCAGTTGGTGAACATCGACTATGCTCAGTGGCCTTATTTTCTCGGCTCAGTTGCAAAATGAGTTGTCCCCTTCATATGGATGTGAGAGATATTTCCACTTTGAATCCCCAGGGATTAGACATCTCTCCCTTTTCCTACATAATGAGCATGCAGATTGTCAGTGAGACTCTTCTGGAATCCATGAACTGCACAGTTAATTATTAGCGATCATGGGAAGCCAGTGCCATTGCATGACTAAACATCTTCCCCTGGCTACCAGTAGGATTATGGGTAAACTCAGCTGAAGGCATGGGATAAAATGTAAACGTATACGGGGGATGAACCACACTCTTGCATTCAGTGTGTACTGGCTTGTGGTCAAGGTCAAACCTCCAAAAGGGAGGTTGAGACACGAATCCCAAATCACATAGACACGAGACAACCCACACGCATGCTTGTTATTCAGACTTCGATATTCCTGTTTGGAACTGAAGCAGGAAGTATGAGTTGTAAAGTCAGCGGGGTTAAACAATGCAAAGCAAATACAAAAAAAGATGAAAAAGATGAACCACTGCTATTCATGAGCAAATTTCAAATCCTCTCTCAGGGGGAGGGGTTTGCCATATCCAGATTCCGTAGATCATATACCTTATCCCCCACCCCACCCCCAACAACGACCTCAACCTTAACCCCATCCATGACTCACCTATCAAGGGAGTGATGGCGGAGGTGAAGACTGAACTGCTCTGCACCACAAAGGTCATTCCAGCTCCCACTAGGATAGCCAGGTATCCTGCCAGCCAGCCAAAGGGGCTGGGGAAATCTGTGCAGGAGAAGAGAGGAGGAGGAGGAGGAAGAGAAGAAGGAGGAGGAGGAGGAGGAGGTGAGCTGGGCCATGTTAGCATAGAAAAGACTCCCATTTATCCAGCACCATAACTATGGCAGGCAAAGGACATGGATTGCACTCCCTGTACGACAGCAGCAATCCCAGCAAAAATTACAGCGAAATGATCTCATCTTATGCCCTCATTCTGGAAGACAGACTTTTATACCCGAGACCATTATTGCAGTCTAGACTGACACTACTACAGATTGTTTCAGCATTGCCCTGCAGTGATACCATCAAAATTCTCATTATCTCACCCGTATTGATGATCCTTTGGATGACTCGGGCTACTTGCCCCTTGAGCAAGGAGTTTAGCAGCTTCACCAGGAGTATTAGACAGGTGCAGAGAACCAGCAGGGAGGCAGCCAGGAGGATGAGGCCCACGGCTAAGTCCGACAGAGGGGAGTCCACAAACAGATGCCTGCCTGGACAGCACATGGATCAATGCACTGTCAAGTATCGAGAAACCTGCCCATTATGCTCACAGACACTGCGATGACATCTCAATCCATATCCAGGTTCAAGATATTGGAAGGTTCTAGACATTCTCTCTGCTAGTCTCTATCATGGAAATCCTTCTTGAAACAGGTGGGGTCAATTCCACTCCACAGAATTGATTTAGACTGTTCATAATGATAGAACAGGCCTACCAATACTCAAAATGTGGAAATAAGGTATATTTTGAATTTCCTTCAGAATAAATAGAGTATTATTTTATCTTATTTTATGTTATCTATGTTGTCTTATTTTTTTAGTTACTGTCTTTTGGAATGTTTAGCCTTTTAGCCATTCACTATGGTAGGGCAAAATGAATGGGGGAGAATGATGGTCATTAAAAACTGACTCTAGGTCAGACTCAGAGGAGCCTTTTTGGCATTAGGCCCATTTATGGCAGGAGAAGTTGTCACACACCACTGTACTCTGTGTTTCTCTCCACATGTGGTATTTGGTATGCTTAGGTCCACAGACTCTGAACACACTGAATGTGAGCAGCTGTTTAGTCAAACTAGGGATAACAGTCAAGTGTTTTACTGAAGGATCTCATCAAACTGCTCTTAAAGCAAAGCAGTAAACAATCTGAAACTGACCTCAACCTCTGGGAACATTCAGTTATTTTGCATTTGAAAGTACCCAGATCTGTTATTTAATGCTGGTGCTTGCAACTGAAACAACGTAATTGATGTTGATGTAAATTTTAAATGCTAATGCCTTAGATGCAACAGTTCCAGAAAGTATTCAGCTACACATGTACATAAATTAACAGATGCATAATTGGTTTCACTTTTTAAAAAGTATAATTGATGGACTAATTTAAATAATTGGGACATATTTTTCTGCAGAGGAACTCACATTTTTGATTATATATTTCCAGCGTGATGTTCTCAGCTGTGCTGTTTGGTGAACCAAATGAAGATGTGTTTGAAGTGCTCTGTCAGAATTCAGATTTAGAGATTTAGTGTAATATAAACCCAGCATCATAAATTACCACCATGTAAGAAACATATGGTAATGGAGAGGTGAAAAGACAGGGGTTCTCTGTCTTACACTGTGGACACTGCTGCTGTGACACCAAACCTTCACCAGACTTCTGTTCCTCATCTGTTCGTCCCCCAGGGCCAGGCCAGTGATGACAGACTTGTCCAACTAGGGGCATGGAGTTGTTTGTATCGTTACATAATGCTCTGACTTGGCAAGATTATACCATACATATGCTTGTGTAATTAACTGTGCCTGAGATTCTGTGTATTATGGTTGTATTTATGTGTGTATTTCTTTGTGTATATTTATGTAACTCTCTCTCTCTCTCTTTCTCTCTCTCTCTCTCTGTGTGTGTGTGTGTGTGTGTGTGTGTGTGTGTGTGTGTGTGTGTGTGTGTGTGTGTGTGTGTGTGTGTGTGTGTGGATGTGTATATGTTACCTGGATGACAAGTTTGGTGAGAGGCTCAGTGACAACCTTCAGGAGTTCAGGAGCTTCTTCACCACTTTGAAGGCTCAGTCCGGTGACGGCGGCGTGGGAGAGACGTCTGACCAGCCCGCTGGCGGCCTCCAGAGGCAGAAGCACCAGAACCGTCAGCCAGTTGAAGCAGTCATGGACAGTGGCACCCGCAAACGCCCTACAGCACATCAGCTGCTCCTTAGTCACTCTGCACTCTTACTGTGATGTGGGCTATTAGCTTGTCTGTCCCTATAGGACAAAACACTTGAAATATGAATGGATATTTGTATGACCCATGTACTCCTTTAACCTTTAAAGGCAATGAAAAAGACTGTCTTCTAAGATAGTTTTATGAAAAGTAGAGCACTTTAAGAAGAACTAGGCTTCAAGAGGAGCCTTTGGCTTTAAGTGAAGCCTTGACTGCAAAGGATATGCTGTAAAACTTTTTTACACATGTCAGTAAAGAGGGATGTTATTTGCATAGCTTTCTCAAAAGCCATCTCAAAAGAAACTGCGGCTCACTGTCTGAATTCGTCTCGCTCTCCCGCTTGCATCAAAGCCACAATGGTGTTGGTGACCGATGTCCCAATGTTGGAGCCCATTACGATGGGAATGGCAGACTGCACTTCAAGTACTGAAGGAGTGAAAAGAAACAATAAGATATTCCGTAGACGTAGCGTAACTTTTTACATAGTGCGGCATCTTCTGAATTGAGTTGCAGAGTGCATTATGCACTTGCCTAATTGGCATACAGTGGGATACACTCAGTGTTCAGTACACTCTCCGTCACAGTCTAATTTTCCTGACTCACATCCTGAAGAGACCAGACTGACGACGATGGATGTCGAGGTACTGGAGCTCTGCACCAGAACGGTCACCAGAATACCAACCACCAGGCCTGCCACTGGGTTGGATAGGATGACGTTCTCTTTGAAAATTGTCCCTGCAACCTTGCCTGTGCACAACAGGAGGGGGAGAAGGGAAAGATGTCAAGCATTGTGAGGCGTCAGTCTTTTTAGGGCCGAAAATCATAGTATTCTCCAGCCTTGCCACAATGTTGGACAGCGTTGGTAGCATTCTCTCTGAAAAGACCAACTGCATCTTTGCATAAACACAGAAACAAACAAACAAATAATAATAATAATGAACAAAAGAAAAAATGCTCATCATGTGATGTGAATGGTCATCATGTGATACTTTTGTTTATCTTTGAGGACATTTTCAGAACAAGAAGAGAGAGTAAGAAAAGTAAAAAGAAGGAAACGTTTTTAAACAGGGTAAACAAATCTTAACCTCTGGGGAGGCTGGACAATCATGTCAGGAAGGTGATCGTAGTATGCGGAAATTGATGTATCCGGACCAAAGTAAGATTGATTCTAGACAGGGTGTATATATTAGTCCCTAATAGTAGAGATACAGATGCAGATTTGGCATGGCAACATAAATATTTGTAGCCTTGAGTGTCACTTAAGCATGTTTATGACATGTTAATAGGGCTATTTCTGCTCTGTTTATAGTAACAGATGCGTGCAGAACAGATAAGACTGCAGTTACTATACCATTTACTGTACATACACTTGACATATGGTGCATGTGTAGGATGAGACCACTTGTTCAAAAGGTCAAGAAGTCAAATCAAGTCTAGTTGACAGTGTATACATATGCATGAATTAGTTGTATATTCATCTAGTGATCTTTGTCTTTATAAATGAAAAAAAAAGTTGTATATATTTTTAGGTATCATGCAGAGGATTTCATTTCATGTCAGTATAACAATAACAAACATGAAGCCTGATTAGCTTTGAAATGCTTATGTGTTGAATAGACTTGAAGGGGAAATGTGCAGGACGGGGGCAGTGTGGTGTGCAAAGGTTACCTCCAGCCAGCTGGAAGGCGGAGCTGAGGACGTCCAGAGAGCAGATGAACAAGTAGAGGAGCAGGAGGAGGGCTGGGACCTTGGACAGATTCCTGAGAATGGAGGGCAGCCTCTTGCCATCGCCGCAGCACAAGCCTGCCGGCAAATGCGTGACGTTAGATTCAAACTATGATACTTTAAAAAAAATAAGAAAATAAACAAGACCCCCATTTGTGTGGTTCTGATTAGTCTGAAATGGATTTCATGGTCAAAGACATCTGCAGTGTGTGAACTGGCCTACATTCTAGAGACACAGTTATTGTATAATTATAAAAGGGTCTTGGTTTTTAAAATGGATACATCACAACAACAACAACAACAGTCCTGAAAGACAGATGGGCATATATAAAGCACAACAAGCCTGTATTTGTGTGGTTACTCCATCTACCTTGTCTGTTATGCTGGTTAATGGGCACCTCTGTAGGTTTATGAGAAGATGACTCATTCTGGTGTCCCTGCAATGCATGCTGGGATTGAGGGGACATGGGGTCCACCAGGACACGAGGCGAGCCTTGGAAAGGCATGTTTCTATGGAGACCTGTTTCTGGAGGGGGTAGAGGTGTCCACTTAGTAGGTTCCCTGATGCATCAAGCAATGGTGATTCTATAAAGACAGAATAAGGTAGATGTGAAGGCCATTGTGTCTGCACCAGGTGTTAGAGGATACATGAGAAAATTAGCAGTGAAAATTGTCTGGGTTTTTTGTCTGTG
>JAODXP020000020.1:6367252-6372252 GCA_027497455.2 Sardinella longiceps | reverse complement strand
ACTGTGTGTGTGTGTGTGTGTGTGTGTGTGTGTGTGTGTGTGTGTGTGTGTGTGTGTGTGTGTGTGTGTGTGTGTGTGTGTGTGTGTGTGTCTGTGTGTGTGTGTGTGTGTGTGTGTGTGTGTGTGTGTGTGTGTGTGCTGTGTGTGTGTGTGTGTGTGTGTGTGTGTGTGTCTGTGTGTGTGTTTGTGTGCATCCCCATGAGATCATGACTGAAAGAGAAAAATATGGTAATGAACAGGAGATATTTTCAGTAATTTAACCAAAAGTAGGCCTTTTCATATGCATACAGCAAAACTTTTCATAGGCCAGATGTCAAATGTTAAACCTTCTTTCATCAACTTCTTTTAAAATAATCTCTTCTTATCAGCATACTATAGCTCAGACATTCATGCCGGCAAAAAAAAAAAAAAAAAAAAGATTCTAAGAGGCTAGCGCAGATGGAATGGAGTCACCATGGCAACAGTCGGCCACAGGAAGACTGGCTACATAGGAACAGAATTGTTGGGGGGATGCCCCCTCTGGGTGGGGTTTTAAAATATACAGCCAAATATGACTCAGTGGCCCCTGTGCCCATTCTGTCTTGAGGCTCAAGAGGGATAGAAAAATATCACACATTTCGCCTACTTAAATTTGGTTTCCAGAGGGGGTCCTTTCCTGAGGGCAAAAGTTGAAACACTGCAACTACAACTTGAAAACGTAATATTTTACAATCTATTGAGTGTCTTTGAAATGAAGCATTGAATTTATACACTCTAAAATTCCAATCCATCCGTAAAGGTCCATCGCAGTCAATCACTGAAAGCATGCCGGCTGTCATGGGATGATTTGAGCAAACACTTGTTGACAATTTCTGAGATTCATGTGCTGCCTTCTAACTGTGTATCAGTAACTGTGTTGTGGTCACAAGTAGCAATATCACACATTCTATTAACACTTCTCATCACACCAGCTGGCCATTTCTGGCTATCTACTGTATATGTTCACAGAATGCATACTCCTACTATAAATATGCTTTCTTCAGGATAACTGCATCTCAAAGCATCTGTTGCATCTATGACATCACATAGCATCTGTTGCTTCACCAGCAAGGCCATGTAAAGGCACCTGTATTAATTTAAGTGTATAAAATATATTTTTCTCTTTTTAGTTTTAAAAGGTACACTTATTCTGTTTTCTTATTTAAAAAAAAAATGTGACAATTCAATTGTTCAAATTCAATGCAATCCAAATCGTTCAATATGCCATCAAACACATGCGGTGCATACTCTTCTTAATGAGGCTATTACAGAAAGGGTGAATTACAATCAAAATCATACAAGCGGAAAAAAAAAACGCTGTGACTGTGTGCGGAGGAGCAGCCTTACCTCTGTGTGTTTGGTAGTCGAGTCTAGTCCACACAATGTCTATCTCCCCATGAAACTGACAGCCTGTATTCATTCAGCAGCACAACATGCACACGATGCGCTGATGCACAAGGGTTCCAACTGCTACAGATGATGACACGACGCTGAACCGGAGAGACTGCCGCCTATATGTAATGGGAAGACAAGTACCAAAACCTTTTGTCCCTTCCTTCCCACTTTCCTTCTGTCTTTTCTTCCTCCCCTTCTCTCTTCCCCACAGCAGTTTTTTTTTTCCCAAAACAATCTTTTTCTTTTCTGTGTACCTTGCCCTTAATTGTTTTGCACTTGCTACACACCTCACGTACTGCATGCAGTCTGTGAGAGTTTATGCTCTTCACAATTTCTCTGTCTGTCTGTCTGTTATCTCATTGAAATGATTTTCCTCCTGTGTGACAAGCGAGCTGTCTGAGTGTGTGACTATGCATTCCCCAGCTCTGCCTCTTTCTCTCACAGCACCTATTATATCTTTCATTATCCACATTATAATTCTCTTGTCTATGTCATAACAGTATTTAAATGAAAATACTGACAGTTCACAGCATTGCAACATGCCAATGTCTTAGAAAGAAAGATTTACTGCAAGACACAACACGTTCAAAGTTTCAAAGGTAACAGAAAATATGCAACACAGGGTAAAAAGTATGATGATGTCAAATACAGAATTCAACGGAAGATTGCAACGGAAGATTTTTTTTTTTTACTCCATTCTCAGTTCATAACGCCTGTCTCAACAATACGGCTGCATGTCCAAATGTACATAAAAGACCTGGATAAAAACACAGCTAAAATGGCTGCTGCCCTAGAGATGGATCTGAGTTTGATAGTACCAGAGCACCCAGAATCTATACCATAGAGCAAAAGTGGAAACTGCATTGACCTACAGGATAAAGTAATACTGAAGCACTTGTGTCAGTACAAATGAAATTTACACTATCCACATTACACACAGGTCCAATCTCTCTCTCTCTCTCTCTTTCTGTATCTCTCCCCCGTCACTGCTGGAAATCTACACACATGGGTTGTTCCTTCATTTCCAACAAGGGATTAGATGTCTGGAGACACCACAAGTAACTGATGGAGTCTGAATGAACTTTTTGGTTTGTCACAATGACACCTTAGCTTAAAGAAAAGTTAGAAAACATGTCCTGTCGCCATCCTAAGGGGAAAAAGAAAAAGGGTTGTCAGCATGACAACACAGTTGAAAGATGAGAGGAACAGCAGAGTTAGTAAAGGCTTATTTTGGCATAATAACTTTACAGGGCAGTGACGGAGAATGTCAAGCAGAATGACAAATTGTGAACCGAGAGAGATAGAACTATGTTGTTATTACAATACAGTATCCTAACATTTCAGCCTCTGTGCCATCTGTGCATCATGATTCACAGTTTTTTTTCTATTCAACAAAGCAAGGAATAGCTGGATATTGCAATGCAAAAAAAAAAAAATGTTAGGAATGAAACTGCTTTGGGAATCTCCCAGGAAATGAAAAAATCAAAACACACAAAATAACATTTGAGAAACATAGTAATGCAACTTTCCATCTTCCACATTTCCAGTCTTTTCCAAATAAATATTTTTCTTGTCATCAAACAGTCACTGTAGTTGAAGAGCTAAAAAAAAATACACAAAGGTCCAGTTTGGCTAAAACACGTGCTTGGCCCTCAGACCACAGTCTCTCGGGCAGGACCTGAACACTGGCTGTCAGGCAGTCCATCTGTGGACCCGACCTCGTGTGGCACTTCCATGCCCGACAGTGAGGGCATAGTGTCGACCTCGGTCGAATCCGAAGCAAAGCCAGATGTGGGCCCTGCGTCTGCTGCCTCCGGTGGGCAGAAAGAGGCACTGGAGCCCTTCTGGCTCTCCTGGGTTAGTCTATTCCTCTGCTCCTGGTCCTCCTCCTCCTCAGCTCCCTCCTCGGGGACGGGTTGCGGCTGCAGGAACTGGGGCAGCATCAGGTGCTCCTTGCTCAGCAGGCCCCGCTGGTCGTCAGCGCTGCACCACTGGGCTCTGTTCAGCAGCTCCACCAGGCCTGCAGACCCTCCCGAGGGGAAGGTTAGGAGAGGGATAATAATCATCACCATGATTCATTCATCCCTCGCATACATCCATCCATCCATCCCTCCACCTCTCCAACATCCATCCATCCATCCTTTTCCCCAACATCCATCCGTCCATCCATCCATCCTTCTCCCCAACATCCATCCATCCATCCATCTCAACAACATCCATCCATCCATCCATCCATCTCACAAATATCCATCCATCCATTCACACACTGTATCAACCCATCAATTCCTTCATGCATCCACACATCCATCCATTCATTATTCATCTATCTACTTATTCATCCTCTAATCTTTCATCTAGCTATTCTTCAATCCATTCTTATTTCATCATCAGCCAAGACTAACAAATGTGTGAAGAGCTGCAGATCCCTAAAATAATATTCTCAATCATAGTCTCAGTGGCACTGATTCATTACCCAGTAGCATGCCTGTAACACTATCCAGATGAGTCACTAAACACTATAATGCATGAAATAAATGATTGGATTTCTCAGTTATAGAGTGTTTCTCAAAGTCGAGAACGCTTCTTTGGAACAACGCTCACCTTGGAAGTTTTTACACAACAAGGTTCCATCAATGCAGCCTTGAGAAATCTACAAATGAAGGACTCAGACCTCTATAGAATTTAGAAGTAACCTCGCCATTGAAAGAGTTCTTGGCAACACACAATGATGTGGAATACTCGGAAAAGCAGCCTCCAAGCACACTTCCTCTACTTTGAGAAACACTCATAATCTTTGAGAACCGTAATGTCCTTCTCCTACCATCCATGTCGTAGGTTCTGCGCAGTCCAGGGTTCTTCTGTCTGGCATTTCCTTTGACTCTATACCCAGCCCCAGAGGAACCGGTGTCCATGTCAGTGATGCCTCCTCTTCTCATCTGCCAAAAGGTCAGACTGTCCTTAGCGACTGCTCAAAGGTTATGGTAATGTGATGATATGGATTGGCCAAAGACACGGTTTCTCTTCTTACCTGAAGCACTGGGGACGTGACGGCTACTTTGGTAGCACTTGGGATGTCTCGAGCTGGAAGAAGAATTGAAATGGACAGTCACAAAAAATGGGATAGTTTGTTATTTGAGGAAGTAAAGATAAATAGCACAAGTGTGAGTAAGCTGTGTAAACTGTTAGTTCCGTAAAAAGGCCCTAGGAAAATGTGTGTTAATACTGAATAATGTGTTAATAGTGGATACTGTGTTTCCCACAACATTTATGAGGTCAAACATCATGGAGATTATTTTTAACGAATGAAACATACAACTAACTAGCAGCATGCTAATAGGAAATCTAATGCATGAGTGAAACAACAGTAAACTCATCAATCAATATTCAGGAATGCAGCATGTAAGGCGGTCACGGAAACATTGGTCATGTCATGCATTTAGACATACTATTGAAGAAAAAGAAAAAAGATTTGCACAATGCCTTAAAGAGACTCAACTTTTAATAAAGAGGCAATGTTTTGATTTCTTGCAATCTTTTTCAAGCGCCAGATACTTGACCCTTCACTAGTATGTTCTTTTGATTTAGCA
>JAODXP020000020.1:6354752-6362252 GCA_027497455.2 Sardinella longiceps | reverse complement strand
GCTTTCTGAAACATGGCGGTGTGGGGGGCTTTGAGAGTCTGCTCATCCACACGGGCCGTGTCGTCGATGTTGACTGGGAGAGTAGCACTATCTGAGAGGTAGGTGTTGTAGATGGATAGAGCCTCCCGACTCAGCTGGAGACAAAGAAAATATAAAGCACATCATTCATTTCAATTGTTCCTTTGTGTCTAAAACAAAAAAAGCATCAATTCCATTACTTCAAGAAATTCATAAGCAGATAAAAAACTCCAAAATATGATTTTGAAGAACTGCTGAAAAGGCTAATCAATAATGGACATATTAGGTACAGTATACCTACTATATGTTTATGCATTTAGTACAGTTAAATGTGTGTGTATGATTGTATTATTGCTTCCCTTAAGCTGTACTGTTCATATTGGCAATGCAGCATATGTTTTGTTATGCCAATAAAGCACTATTGAATTGAATTAAATTGAATTATGCAGCTAGCCACAGCACTGCACCTCCTCTTGCTGATTCGGAGGGATCCTGCGGAACTTTTCACACGCTTTCCAGAATAAGATGTTCTCAGCGCTGACCTCCGACTTCAGGAAGGCCTGTGGGAAAAAGTGGCCAAAGCACATATGATAGATGAATGATCAACGATGACTTGCTCACACTGCACACGTTTAACATTCAACCATCTTTGCCACCAATCTGAATGCAGAACAAGACTACATCAGACATAGGCAGCTACCACAAAATGGCATCTGCTTCCCTCTAGCCAGTGGGCTAAAACCAATGTCAGTACAACAAAGATAAAGTTTATTCAGCAGTAAAATGCACCACTATGTGTCTGAATACCTAATTAAATGGGGCGGAATAAATGGAGGTGTTTGTAGTGTACCGGAATGTGTTGTGAATCGTGATGCTTGTGTGAATCACACAGAAATATCTGTTTAGTGTCAATTGGTTAATAGCCCATTGTTTCCCTTGCTGTAGGCTATTTATCTCAACACCTGAGTTCCACAGCCTCCCCTCCCATCACCTACCCTCTCCTCACCTCACACCCTTCTTTTCTCTCCTCTCCTCATACTCTTCTCTCCTCCTCTCCTTTTCTTTCCCTTTACGCTTTTCTCCTCCTCTCCTCTCCTCACACCCTTCTCTCCTCTCTCCTCTCCTTTCTCCTTACCCTTTTCTTCTCCTCTCCTTTCCTCTCTTCTCCTCATATCCTTCACTTCTCCTCCCCTCTTCCCAGACGATTCTCTATCCATCTCCTCTCCTCTCCTCTCCTCTCCTCTCCCTAGACTCTTCTCTCCCCCTCTCCTCTCCTCTCTTCTCCCTCTGCTCCACCTGCCCAGAGGCTGCTTAACATGCCTCCTCAGTCTCCCACACTGTGACTCATGCGTGGGCCATTTATGAGTCTAATTCCACTAGAAAATTGGAGATCCGTTCCCCTGGCGGAGCTTTATCAGGCAGGCAGGCGGCAGGCGGGCAGACATCACCCTGAGGAGGGCTGGGCTGGGCTGAGCTGACTCGCATTAATAATCAGCTATTGGCTGAAGAAACACACACCAACACATCAAAAAGAGCGCGCGTGCACACACACACACACACACACACACACACACACACACACGCGCACAGCACGCACACACACACGCACGCACACACACACACACACACACACACTCACTCTGTCTCTCTCTCTGTCTCTCTGTCTCTCACACTCACACTCTCTCTCTCACACACACACACACACACACACACACACACACACACACACACACACAAAGTGGGCACTTGTGTCACAGTCAATAAGCAATTAAACAGTGTAAAATGTCACCAAGCAAGAAGCCTCTAGGGAACCAAAAATTATGTGAATTACGTTATAGAACATTTGTCTTTCCTCTCATTACCGTCTCCACAACATTGTTAAGAGCCTAAGTTCTTCACTCTGTCCTAACTACTGAATACACCACCTCTGTTCAGTTACTGAAGCTAAGCAGGTGTGCTCTTGGTTAGTACTTGGATGGGAGACCTCTTAGAAAAACAAAGTTCCAAATGGAAGTGGTGTTGGTGGATGGCTAGCAAAGAGGAAATCTTCCACCTCTACCCCAGTGGCCAATAGCAGTGATGGAGATACCATCAAATGGATGAGACACTAAGACAAAATCTTGACTCATAACATTTCTCGCTGGTCAACCTGGCAAAATTCCCAATCCGGTGTCTGTTTCCCAGAAGCATAGTTGTTAACCAGTCAGCAACTTAGTTAGTTGGAAATGGGCAATTGCAACCAACAACCTTGTAAACTTAGCAACTATGCTTTTGGGAAAGGGGCCCTTGGCTCCCAAATCATGTATTTCCTCACTCGCCACCTTGCATCACTCGTGTGGTGAGTGTATAACATCTCCTAGAGGTGGTGGTGGTTGGTAAGGTTGAAGTCCTCACTGAAAAATGCTTCCAGTGCCCTGAAAAGTTGTATATATTTCCCTCAATCTCTGAAAGTTGTTAGTACTATTTTTTTGGTTTGGTCTTTAATAAAGCACACAAACACTAACACAAGCATTATCTTGTTTAGTGGTTGTCAAATTGTGGTACTTGGATGGGTTCCAGGGGGGACGCAAAATTAATCTGTGAATGGGTTCTCAACTCTCACCAGCATAAAGATAATATAGAAAAGAAATATTGCACTCAATTTACCCCCTATTGCTTCTACATTTTTGTGTGGAGATTCACATTTGTGTTCACATTTTCTTAATGCAGCAATAGTTATGCAAAAATCTTAATTGCTATAGCAAGATGTTTGTGTTGCAGGGGGTACTCAGTAGGACCAGAGTTTCTGAGGGAGTAAGCGGCAGTTAAAAGTTTTGGAACGACTCTAGTTCAAAAACGGCAAAAAGGCTTGAACAATATACAGTAAAATTCATGGGTAAACATTGCCTGCCACAGATACATGGCTCTATAGATAAACAATATCAAGCTGATTTGCAAGTGTGTCACTGCTAGAGAGAGAGAGAGAGGAGGAGGAGTGACCAGGCCAGAGACTTACGGTGAAGTAGCGCACCCCAGTGGGGTCCTCCAGCAGCCGCTCGAAACTGACAGCCCAGCTGGCCGTCTGGTCCACGCCACTGGCCCGGTCATTGGGGGCGCTGGGCAGGCTGGAGTTGCTGCCTCCCCCCTGCTCATCCATGTCTATTGCATTCAGCTCTGCATTCAACACACAAGTACAAAAGGAAAGCTGTCACTGAACTAGACTCAAAAGATACATACAGTTTATTGTGAAGAACTAGGAGTGTACGATAGGATAGGGTTGTAGTATATGTGGTATATCATGCTGTATTGGTAAATGCAACCTTTTTTGCACTTGTATGGACTATGCTCTTGTGTAAACTATGTAAATTGATTTCTGCAGCACCACAATGAACCCTTAGTGAGGAACACTCCATCTCCCTATCTAGCAAACAGCCATACTTTTAGATATGGAGCAGGCAACCGCTGATGGTTCCGTCACTGTCACATTCTAAAATGAGCTCAGATACACAGTAGGCCTATGAACTAAAAAAAGAACCACTTTTAAAATAATTACACTTCTTTTTACAGATTTAATGATGATATAACATACATCGTTTCAAGGCAAAGATTTAGCTAATTCAGAGATAACAAATTTAGAAATATAATGGGCTCACCTATTTGCTTGATTACCTTGCCCAATGCCCAGGCCTAAATGCCAAATCTGATTAAGATGATTGTCCATGTTAAATGAAAGAAATGAGAGTTTTAAGTATAATTCTAAACCCCATTTCATGCAAACCCATCGATATAAGTCTGCTGCCTTAAAACATCACTTTAAATGATCATTCAGGGTGAAATGATGATTTTGTTTTTCTGGTATGCTGTTTGGTCTGATCTCAGGGCAAGATATTTTTTGAGTACTTTTTTGGGCTTAGAGAGTGACGCACTGACAGAGTATATAAAGTCATGAATGCACAAGAGACCGATCACATGACTTCCTTTCCCACATAAAGTTGTCAGCTGAGGTGACAATAAAGGAAGTCATTGTGGTGACAGCGAGACCTACAGCCCGATCAATGAACAAGTGACAGCATCCCTTCACAAACATAAAGTGTGTGAGTTCAGTCACAGACAGAGACGCTTGACGTCACGTCTCTCATCTTCACAGGAAACACTTTAAAAACAAAATATACAGCATGTTCAGAATGCCTACCTTCCACAATGTATACCTGCGTCAATGTTAACACACTGATATGCTATATCGCTTATTGGATACAAACAAACTACTTGGTTTTACAATTCAGAGCAGTTAAAATAACTGTATGTCATATTGAATATTCACTAAACAATGTTTCCTCCATTATATAGTGTTTGTTCCTGTAGCTTTTCTGATTCTGACTGAATCAGAATAATATGTCAATACTAATCAGCCACACTCTACCTGTCTACACTGCAAAAGATGAAAGAGCCAATAAGGAAATGTGTTTAGACAATCATTAATTTGTGACATAGGAATATAACACAAACAGTGTTGGAAAAAGTATGTCAAATCACACTCTCGAGTCACTGTGGTTCAGTATCACTCTAAAACAGGCATACAGTATGTAAAAGTTCGGTGCTCTCTGTTCTGTTCTGTAAAAATCATTCTCCACTCACCTCCATCTGATGCTGCCAGCGCCTGTGAAGAAACAAAAGTGAAAGGTTTTCATCACAGCACATTTTCAAAGCTGATAAAGGACAGCCCATAAACAGGAAGCATCCCAACATTAGTTTTGCTGCGGTGTCCTCACTCACACATACATGTATCCGCAGTGCACTGCATCTGCGACTGTACAAGAAACGCATCAAGGTATCATGGATTCTCTTATCTCTCAGAACGGTGTCCATATTTGAATGCATCTGGAAGGCCAGCACACTGTGAAATGGAAGGCCAACTGGAGAGGGCTTCACCTAAACTACAGTAGAGCACACAAGCAGCAGCTTGCCCTCCATGCTCTGTTTGTCTTTTTTGACTGAAAGATATCCTCACTATTCAAGTCAAAAACAATAATATGCATGGCCTGGCTTGAATCCCAAGCACCTACACACCCTAAACACACAGATCTTACAAAATCCTGTGTTAAGAGGGAACAAGGGTTAGCAAACATGAAATGGAAAAAAAGCAATTTTTTTTTTTTTTTCAAATGCAATTCCTTTCATCTCACTTCCATAACTCCCTTCAAGGTGTCTCATAGGTCCCTTGAAAATACATTGTTTAAACTACAAAACTATTATTTTCTCCACATTCAATGACAAGCACTTAATATGCCTCTAGATATTTCTTTAAAATAAGGACAACTTGAAGGCACCAGACTGGAAAAGTCTGGTATTTCAAAATGATGCCATTATCATTTCAAACAGATTTTAGTCTTTGCCTAATGCTTTGTCTGTAAACCGTTCCACTTGAAAGAGACAGGATAGTGGCATCAATCCCATTGACTGGGAATAACCATTTATTCGGCACTCTATTTCAGCACTGATACAAGTTTGCCCTGTATTGATCAAAAACCTTCTCAGAAAGGCCTGGCTCGTCTTCATTCAGAATATATCACAGCCCACAGTAAAGACATATTGGGTTCATTTTTCATACAACAAGCACCATGCAAAAAGAGGAACATATCTGTCTACTTTTCAGATGAAATGTTTTGAAACTCAGTTCAACTAATCTGATGTTTAGACTTCAATTGAAACTGTCCAAGTAAACTGTGCAGTTTGGTGCCGGCCTATGATACATGATCATGATCAATATGCCGTGAATCAATACATAGAACAAATTTCAGTTAGACTCACACACGCACACAAACACACACACACACACACACACACAGACACACAACACATGCGTGGGCAGGCACACCCACAAATACACAAAAAATATAAGGAGAACACCCAATGTGTCTTGGCCATACCTTGTGCCCATTGGAAATTCCTGTGTTGTTAAATTTTAAGGACATATCTCCAGTTTCATGAAAGAAAATAAGGTCAGAGCTTTAAGGAGACCTTGAGACAGTAAGTTCTAAAATGTCTGTGCTCACAGCAAGCTCACTGTCACTTCCTGCTTGTGCAGGAAGTCTTGCCATGGCGACATGCCGCAAGAGGATGTGTGGGCACTCTTCATAAACAGACTGAAATCTTTTTGACGTTGACGCCGACACTGTCAGGGGTAAGTGTCAGACCACCACACCGCACCGACGCCAGAAGTGTCCTCAATGAGCGTTGCTAAGCAAAGTATGTAGACAATGACACAAAAATCAAAACTGCAACTTAATTCAAATAAATTTCAGTGAGTAAAAAAGACTGGACAAAAAAGGATAGATATGTACAAATATTAAAAAAGATAAATCCTAAATGGTACAAAATGGTTACTAAACTAAAAGACCCTATGATCTGAAGACAGACAAAACAACACCCAAATAAGTAAATGGAGGAGTCTCAAAGTACAACATCAAGTGTCACCTTTGTATGAGTCAGAGTCTGACTGCCGGTGAATCCAGTGCGCTCTCCAAACTTCCTCCTGAGGGATGTACGCAGGGTGAAGTGACTGAAGCCTCGGGTGAGCTCCTGGAAGCTCATGGTCCTCTGTTTACATCAAAGAACCCACATTATTAAAGAGGATCATAATAGTTCTTTTACTTAATATGACATAACCAAACATTTGAATATTAATTTTCTTGAAAGGAGTACAAATTGTTACGCTGTATTGCCTGATATTATTTATACATTATAGCTTTAAAATTGTCAATGAACCTAAGAATGAGTAATTAAGGTCAGTACTACCTTCTCCCTGGACTTGCCAGTGGCTTTCTGTGCCGGCTTGTCACCTTGCTGTAAAGCCCTGGCCTCCATGCTGGTGGTGAGACGGCGCAGGGAGGCTGTGTGGTGTTTGGTAGCCTGACGAACCCACACTGGGAGAGCATGGCAAAATAGACCTGCATGCACGGCCTATCACTAAGCAAACATCAACCCCTGCCATAAAACACAACTCTGCTCGGTATAAAAGTCAACGGATAAGAAAACACCAGTGGGGAAAGAGAGAGAGAGAGAGAGAGAGAGAGAGAGAGAGAGAGAGAGAGAGAGAGAGAGAGAGAGAGAGAGAGATGGGGAGGGGGGGTCCAATTACTAGGAAATATAATTTTAATTTCTCGGCCGTGGGTAGTGATGGCAGAAAGTTCAAAGAGCTGGAGGATTCAAAGCTCATGTAAGGAGGACTATCTGGTTAGGATCTGAAGGCCTCTCTTTTCCATGCCTCCTCTTAACTGCCATCAGATGGTTTCTTTGACAGAAAATAGTTGGTGGCTACTGGATGAAAAAGGTTAGGTAACATTATTTGACCAGTTTGACTAAGACTTCACGACAAGGAAGGTAAAAACAGTGAGGGAATGATGTGAGTGCTCTTGAGATCATGCATTTTGTCATGTTTTTGTCGTCACTGTTTTTCTGTTTTTTTTTTAAAGCTGTGTCTAGAGAAGTTCATTGATCAATTGA
>JAODXP020000020.1:6262252-6352252 GCA_027497455.2 Sardinella longiceps | reverse complement strand
CTTAGTGTCAGAGTTCAATTCAATTCATTTTTATTTATAGAGCACCAAATACAATGCATTTGCCTTGCGGCGCTATACAGACAGTAGGTCTATGAGGAGCTCAAACACCATGTGTGAAGCCCCTTTAAAACATGTTCATGAAGATTTTGTTTTTCAATTAACTTGTCAGGGAAGTATGTCTTGTCTATAGTTAATTATGTTCTTTGATTAGTTTATTGAAGTTCAAGATTATTCTACTTCTTTATAGTTCTTGCCTTGTTGCATTCATCTGGAGGCCTACCCTCCTTTGTGTTTGTGTCAAGGGATTAAGAAGTATTTATTTACCATGGAGAATGCTATTGCCCCCTGCTGTACAGGAGCGAAAGCTCACAAGATAATGAACCAAGGCAAAAGGGCCATGAAGCATACATACCACCATATCAGCATATCTAGTGTAAATAATATAACATGACCAGTGAGGCCATGAGAATCTGGCCCAGTAAACAAACAGACCAGCCTACTTTCATATCAACTAAGAAGTAAACCTTCATGTCTAATTTCCTAAAGAGCTATGAAAACAGCTACCACCAAAACAATAGTTAGAATCTAATGTGCTTAGGCATGAAGATTGACACAAGAAAGTGTGTGCTCAGAAGGCTGGGGGCGAGAAAGACAGAGAGAGAGAGAGAGAGAGAGAGAGAGAGAGAGAGAGAGAGAGAGAGAGGGAGGGAGGGAGGGACTGTGCCTTTGACTGTGTGACAGAGTGCTATGAGGCCTGTGGCTTCTTGTGTGGCAGGTGGTTGGGAGGGATAATCCAGGTAAGTCTTTAATGCAGAAGTGAGGCGGAGGAGGTGAGCTGGGTGGGGGTGGGAAGGAGAGAGAGAGGGAGGGAGAGAGAGGCGCGTGAAGAGATTGCTAATTGTGGCCCGTTAATCCTTCCCAAGTCCCCACCTCTTCTTCCTCTGACCAAGCGGAGACGACTCTCCATCATCCTAGCCCCAGCTTGCTTGGTAAAAGCCTAGTTTTTTTGGGGGAGTAACGACGTGCATTGAGCGAGGTGTCTATTGACACCTTTCATTCGGGCCTGTTGGAGACACAGACCTAACCTGTTGGGACTGAACATAGAATGTAGCTTCGCTTCTTGTTTCCCTTCCTACCACCACTGCCTGCTCCGCTATCACCAATCACAATGGGAGAGAATCAGAAGGTAGGCATCATTACCGTAGCGCTGCAGATTAGCCTAAAGGGCAAGGCTCTGCTTTTGAAGAGACTTGATTGAACCTTATTTTGTTTTCTTTTAGTCTGTGTCTATACAGTATTCTAACTGGATGGTTGAAGTAGGAACTGTGTTGCTAAGAAGCTACTGGTACTTTCTGTGGTGAACACTGTTGAGTTAGAGGTTTAGTATAGTTAAGTTTGTTAAGCCAAAGACTCTTCCACTGCAAATACATGCTTACTTTTACCAAGGAATGACTGTTTTCAAAACATATGGTTGCCTTCAGAAGTCTTTTTTTTCTGCAATTTATTTACAGGCATTGTTCAGCAGAATTCTAATATGCACAATACTTAAATGCACATAATTCATTAAGTAGTATCTAAAACAGTGGGCTATTGACTTTCAAACAAAATCTGATTTGAAGATAAAGAAAGACATTACCATAGCTACATGATGACCTATAGATGACCCCTTATGAAACATATGACTCCATCTCCTCCAGGGTTTGTTCTCAGTCATTGAGAAGCTGAAGGGCACCACAGAGTTGGAGTTCCGGATAGTTCTTCTCGGCCTGGATAATGCTGGCAAAACCACTTTACTGAAACAACTAGCCTCTGAAGATGTAAACACCATCACCCCTACTCAGGTAAGGGCCATACTCTCTGGACACAGAGAGAGAATGCTGTAGGCTACACTCAGGCATACACAAGAAAACTCAATGGACCATTGTGTTCTGAAGTTCAGTGTTGTGTGGTTTGTTTTTGTACCAAACACCAAGGAATATTATCTCTCAAAAAGAAGCAAGGTATCTGTAGCTCTAGATTTAGGTTTAAATTCAGTGTGGATGTAGGCTACAATTCCTGGCATCGCCACAGCTTACATAAGCAGCCTCTAAGATCAGGTTAGGAAATGACAGTGCTTGCTGCTTTGAAAGTGTCACAGTTGTTTTCCCCCTCGATACTCGTTTCCCGTGTTACTCAAGTCTGGCGTGATCCTCACATGCCTCTGACAGAATATCAAAACTACTGCAGTAGCTCCTTAATAGGATACAAATATATTTACATAGTGTTGATATATTGCTAAGTTAGCGGCAAGAGGGATTTCATCATATTCTGATGCTAACAATCAGAATAGCTTGTATAAGTAACCTTTCCAGACTTTTTCCATATGTAGGCCTAGTTTACAGAACCTGAAATGAACCTGCTGGAGAGATTACATGGTGGTCATGCCTTAGCAACAATGGTGAAAAAAAAGTCACACTCCACATTGCTTTCTTTCCAATTGCTACAATGAGTTTCCTCAGATCACCTTTTCTTGCCTTATTCCAGACGTCTCCTGTGTCTATTGCACTAGCATCTAAGACTCACCAGGACAGCATTCTCTGGAGAGGATCAGAAGTCTTATTAGATTGTGGGCTGGCATGGTCGGAGTCACAATCTATTTCTTTAAGGCCACTTCTTTCTGTCACACAAAGCCCACCAGTTCCTAGAAATAGGATTGTCTGGCCTTCCCTGTCAGATGACATGAGTCATAAAATGCACTAAAATGACTCAGGTTTGCATTATGAAATTCACTCACTTCCTAACTCTGGGCCAGTACTATTAGAACTACCTTTTGAGCAATAAGTTTCAATTTGCAGCCATTTGCTAGAGTATATCTCTACTAGCGAACAATCCAACTCCATGTTCCTTCTCTAGCTTCCTAAATAAATGTGATGAAATGTGATGAATGTTGGTGTTTCTCAAGATAGAACTTTATTCATCCTGTAAAAAATGCAAGGCCAATCTGTCAATCAAACCAACAGCTTTCACCTCAGTGTCTCATGTAACAGCCAAATTGAGCCTAATCAGCATTTGCGTTCCCGGGGTTAATTAGCATGCATCTATTACATGCATGGCTCCTAAAGAGTTCCTTTGTGGACGAAAGGATCCCCACTAAGAATAGAGGGCAGGCCGTGACTTTAATCCCGCAGTTGAAGATTACCTAACCCATCAAGTCGGTGGAGTAGGAGGCTACTTAAAGGCTGGGTAAAAATAGAAACGTGTTTAAAATGCTGCTATCTCTATCTCTGGCCATGCCATGATGTTGGCCTCAATGGGGAACACTGGGACACGACCTGAGCAACAACACGAGACGCTTCATTCACGCAAACATGGTTATGATCATGTTCTACTGCCCTAAATGTTTTTTAATCAATCCCAATTTAACTCCACCAGGGCTTCAACATTAAAAGTGTGACATCCCATGGCATGAAACTCAACGTCTGGGATATTGGAGGACAACGAAAGATCCGCACTTTCTGGAAAAAGTACTTGGAAAATACAGATTTGCTGGTGTGTTGAAATCACTTTTAAACACATTTTATACAGTATAGTCTAGTATAGTCAAATTTGAATAGTAAAAATAATGGACCAAATTCTTCTTTAGGCCTGACTATAATATTTAAGCTATTGTACCATCTTCCAAATACTTTCAGATTTACGTCATTGACAGTGCGGACAAGAAGAGGTTTGAAGAGACAGGAGTGGTAAGATAGCACATATTCAAGATTCAAGTCTGTCTTTTACATGTCACAATACTAGTAGAGTGTAAAATTGACAGTTAAGTTGTTGTTTTTCCTCCTTAAAAAAGACAAACAAAAAAAACTTAAAACAAACAGTAAATAAATACAAGTTGAAGAGTGAGTGTTTGTGTGTGTGTGTGTGTGTGTGTGTGTGTGTGGGGTTCACTTACCCATTTACCCAATAAACTTCTACACTTCATCCTTCTCCTTCTCATTCATAGGAGCTCTCTGAACTGATCGAAGAGGAGAACCTAAAGGGTGTGCCCATACTCATCTTTGCCAACAAGCAGGACCTGGCCACAGCCTCTCCCGCCAGTGAGATTGCAGAGGGGCTTAACCTGCACACGTACCGTGACCGCGAGTGGCAGATCCAGGCCTGCTCAGCTGTATCTGGAGAGGGCGTACAGGTGGGCTTCAGCAAATATAGGACTCACTCACTGGTCACATTCAGCCAAACCTGAAAGCGTAACAAGACAAGCCTCAGAGAGGAGAACAGAGATTAGAAGAAACCAGACTAAACTCTGATAGTGATATCACCTTAATCGTGATGAGAGAGACTAAAAAGAAAGGCTGTGCCATCTCAGCTGTATACCACTGACTCACTGTGACTTCCTTCTATTTACGGTAATAGTAACACAGCATGGACACAGGTCAATATGAGAGGGCCTGATTATAACTCAAGGTTCTTAGACCTTTGTCAACGTGCCTACCAGCCAGTACAAAGAAAGTGGTGCAGATATGGTTAGAAGGCTGGTTTCAATAGTCACATTGAGTGAGCATTAGCACAGGCATTAAATGTCTCATCAAACGATCTGAGTTAGGACTAGATGACTCAGTGCACTAAGTGAATAAGTGCTTTAAAATGGATGATTCACAGTTAATGAAATGCAGTTAATACAGTAGCTTTCTGGTCTGATAGCCAATGTGACAGACTGGTTGTTATTGCTATGTTATAATGTGGCGAGGTAGTCCAGGATATTTTGCATTATTATGTTTGTTTTGTGTCCTCATGTCCTCATCATTACTTTTTTTCTGTTACAGGATGGCATGAACTGGATCAGCAATAACATCGCAAACAAGAAAAAGTGAATGAAAAAAAATGTCCACAATATGTAATTTTTTACTTCACAACCCCAATATTTTTCTTGTGTAACAGAACATTTGTCAGAGCATAACAAAAAAAACAATTTTGTAATAATATTTTTTTGTACAAAGATCAATGCTCAGTATGAAGAAAAAACAGATGTATGCTATAGCATACTCATACTCAACGGAGTCAGCATACTAAGATCTGAACTAACAACCAAAAAAGGAGATCGATCAGCAGATGACACTCCTCATCGATCCTGTGAGGCCAGGGCTAGCACTTTCAATGTGTCTCATTCCTGACCTTGCAGTGTCTGAATGGGTGACTGTCCCTTTGTAGAAGGTTCTGAAACACTGTGAAACACGAGTTCATGAAAGCATCAGAATTTGGTTTGGTGGAGAGGGAGCTTTCAGTATGGTGTCTGTCAAAATGTGAATAGAAAACGTGTTTAGTTGTTGTATATCAGGGGGTACATGCACTTCCCACTAAAGCATGGCCCTTTACCTAATCCAGCACTGACCTTAAATAAAAAAATAGCCTATAAGTTATACGTCTGTAGATCTGTGAATACACAGAATTATGTGAAAGACATCATTGTGTAGAGTGTACAATGAAATTGTGTCTCTGCAATGTTTGTGAAAGTATGTGACATTAAATTTCTCTAGTTCTTTCCAAGTTCATGTTTACTTTGTGAATATTTCATTGTGATGATGATGGACAGAAGACTGACTATTAGTGTAGATCAAGTCAACAGATTATCAACTGCGATTCAGTGTGCATTGATGTTTTTAATCAGAAAATAAAACATTGGTGAATACAAAATCATCATGACACTCATATGGGGTTTTAAAACAAATCTTTTCATAAGAGCAAATCGTGAATGAGGGCCAATGCTGAATGTATAAATCAAGAGGGAGACAGAATATCAGAGCTGCAATTCCTTGAGTAGATACCCTGTCATGTTCCTTGGAGGCCCAGATTTAGGCATGAGTCAGGTCTTAGGGATGTATCTGTGGTCTACTACGTGCCATGTCTCTGTTTTGGCCTCTGGATCAGGTTTTTACTGACCAGGATGTGGAGGGTCTACAGTGATAATCTCCTGACCATTAGCCTTTAGCACACCACTGGCTAAATTAAGCTGCTGATCTAACCATTTAACCCCAGCCATGCTTAGCTCTGTTAGCTCACATTCTCCCCTCAGCCACAAGGCTCTGGACTGCAGACAGAGGCACATCACTCATCACTAGGAGACAATCCTCTAGCATACACAGGTATGTGGAAATGAAGCCAACCATAATGATAGAAAGTCCATGAGAAAGTCCATGGAGTTTTGACATATATTAAGGGAATGCATGTCATTATAATAATAGTTTAATAGGATATTCTTTTCTTTGCCAAGATAAATCAGTATAATGATATTTCCTACCAGCTTATGACTGACCTCAGTTTGAATCAGTAGGTCAATTATATTAGTCAAGGTGTTTTGTCAAGTACTGACATACAACAATAACTCACACAGTAGGAACTCAGTTGTAACTTTACCAAATGAATCCTTGTTGCCCTTGCATGAAGTGGGGAAAGCCAAAATGCCGGTTCCTTATCCTAACATGGAGAAGAACACAAGACAGAACATTTTGGACGCAACCGCAGAAATAGAAGGAGGTAAGGCACATAATTTGTTATTTTCAACTGTCAGAGAAAAAAATTAATAGCAAATTTAATCTATATTTTGCATCTGTTTCAACTGAATGCAGTTGTTCTTTAGGCTTGATAATGACACAACAATCAATCTCATTGAGATTGTACATGAAAAAATAAAGCAATGTTCAATGTCAATGTCTGTCAGTTCGGTAAACATTCCATATGAAGAGAAGTACAGGCGGAAAACAGCCCAGTAATGTAATATCACAGCAGGGGAACACCATTCTAAGGCATGACTCACAAACGCCTGACTGGGCAAGGGGCAGAGCCCCAGTCAAAGATGGCATGACCTCACAGCACAGGCAGCAGGCGGTCTGAATGCCCCAGTCAAATTTAATTAAGCTACCGAATACTCATGTTGACAGAGCCCCAGCATGATGAACTACAGATTGTTCTCATAACATATGTCAGTGGGAATATATATAGCGATAAACAAATGCTCTCTAGAGCATGTCTGACAACACTGCATGTGTTTTCCTCTGTGTTTGTGTTTGTGTTTGTGTGTGTGTGTGTGTGTGTGTGTGTGTGTGTGTGTGTGTGTGTGTGTGTGTGTGTGCTACAGAGCATTTTAACTTGGGGAAGAAGATGAGTGTTCCTCGAGACGTCATGATGGAGGAACTGAAACTGTTGTCGAACAGAGGCTCCAGGATGTTTCACGAGCGTCTGAAACGAGTTGAAAGGTTCACCCTGGAAAACGCAAACACACAGACTTGTGTAAGAGTATTTCACTCTCGAAAACATTCAGCTATTTTTGTATTCAGAGGGGTGCAGCATCCAAAGCCTAAGCCTCTGCACACTTGTATTTCATGTCAACATCACACCAGCACAGCAGCTCAGAGAAAAGCTTTTAAAGTAAAGAACTCTGGAACTCAAACTAGAATATTTTTACATTTTATTTCATGAATATTTATTTTTTTCATGGAGATTTTTGAGGGATTTAAAAGGCACACTAGGAAACTTTTCCCCACTGTTTGAGGCATCCTTTTTATCAGAGAATTTGCTTTGGTACTATCTCCAAATTTGGATGACATAAAATCATATGACGGGTGGATAAATGCAAGTTTTACTCCCACCAGCCTTGCAGGATGCACTGTGTACTTCTGGGTGAAGGTTAGGAAATCACCTCAAAATAAAAGAAAACCTACTGTAGTTACAGCATTTTTTTTTTCTTTGCTCTCAGGCATCAATAACATGTTCTAGTAGTGCTAGAAAGACTTTTATGCCTTTTATGTAGAACTATAGTTGATTGTTTACTGTTTTACAGCAAAAACTGCACAGTGTCCCTTTAGAGAGAAAGATAGGTTTCTAAAACTATTGGGGGGAAAAAGAGGAAAAGTGCCAAAACTGACCTGGCCTATACTGGTTTTTCCCATAGCAGTCAGAGCAGGATGGCTCTCGGGAGGGAAAAGGTCCAGGTGATAAGGAGAACTCCAGTGTGGGCATCAGTCAGCCAGGGAAGGCCAGTCTGGTGAACACACTCAAACACACAGTGGCCAGGAAAGGAAACCCCAGTCTTCTGGCTCCAGGTGAATATATACCCCGTAGTTCACCTGACACATTGATAGCTTTACATATACTCATATTATTCGAATTCTTGATTGATTTTGTAAAAAATGTGGTACAAATTAGAAATTGCCTCGTTTCAAACATTTGAACTCCTTTTCTATTAAAATGACAGAAACTAGCCTTCTAACAGCCATTTCTTTAGTCTTTACCTGTTTGGTCTTTGTAAGGTTATTCCGGGCCACTGACTGAGGTACCCCATGAAAGGTTCAACGTCACCATCATCCCCAAATCCTACTGCTCACCTTGGCGTGAAGAACAGCAGGACGGCGACACTGTGGTGGCATCCATCAGCGCTAACCTCCCCGAGCCGCCATTCAAACTCACCCCCGCCACCTACAAATGCTTCAACAGGTTAGCACATTTCACCCGACAAGTCTGTAGCCTGCTGAGGAGGCACCCTGCCCAGAGAGAGAGAGTGGCATGTGGACTGATGAATTGGCACTGAGGGTTAATGGCATTGGCGCTGTTGTTGTCATCTGCCTGCCTGCCTGCCATCCTTTGGGGGAGCCTATGACCTGAATAGTGAAATCCGAGCCCAGACTATTCACAACATGCTCAAATTAGACGGAGCAGGGATTGAAAGATGACACTATTGCAAGATGAGCAATATATTCAGCGGGAAGATGTGAAGACGTGAAACATTACTAGGCTGAAAGTGGACTTCTAATTTCTGGTTTGTCTTGACAAAAATGGCTTGATTCCTTACATGTTCATTGCACTTGACCTGGCATTATGACCTACTCACTGAGTAGGACACTGAGTCTACTTCATAACCACATAGTGCACTACAGACAGCAACTAAAATGTGTTTATGCATGTAGTGTACAATGTGTTTATTTCAAAATATATATGTGGTCTTGAGTCAGTTAAAATAAATGTATTGGACTATAAGGATGTGGTTGAACATTAGATAAAATAAACACACCTATTTAAATCAGTGGGGTAGGACAGGAAATGTTTGATTGCAAAGAGGAAATAATAACTTTGTTTTTTCTTAGGGCTCCAACACCTTTCGGAGGTACAGCAGGAAGCTCGAGGACATTCCCCTTGCCATGGTTTGAGCTCAATCAGGCTTACACAGAGTCCAACATGACCTGGGAGCGAATGTGTGACAGGCCCAATTTCAACCGCAGGCCCAGGGGCTGGGTTGCACAGTATACTGGCGAGTCTGTGGATCTCTGAGGATACATAGAAGACCGGGGATGGGTGGGGGAGCTTTGATGACTCTGCGTTGACTGACAGACACCGACTACACTTTTACTTGGCTTCCTGAGTGCTGAAGAGGATTATGACACGCAAAGCAATGCAACCCAGCAGATGACTTAAATAGCTTCTATCTGATTGCTGAATATAAAACTGTATGTTGTTTTGTAGGAAAATGTAAAGGGCAGCTCTAGTCAGAGATGCATGAGAGATAGCAGCTAATGGTTTTTTGGGGGAAAAATACAACTGAATTGTTTCCTCTGAAATGCTTTGAAACAAAACAAATGCAAAACACTACTTGGTGACAAGTCACAAAATGAAAGGATTTAATAAATGTCACATTATCACACAACTGTTAAAAGCAATCCACAAATAATGAATAGATCATAAAACGGCTTGGATTGGTCCAAATAGGACGGGACATACCACAATAGCAAAAGCAAGGACTGCAGTTTTTGACGTTTCTTCCATTCTGTAAGAGTTCTGACTTTCCTACATTAGAGTGACACTGTCTCCACCTTGTGGAGAGAAATAATTACTACATCCAAATTATGCTATGGAGTTAAGGAAAATTTACGCATCTCTCCAGAAAGTTGCTGTTTACAATAACAAGCTGAATTTAAAGTGGACTAGTCTTTTTTTTTTTTGGAATAAAAAACACTAACACATACTACCTAGATTCTCTGTATTCCAAGAACATCCACATATACCTCCCTTCTCCCTGCAGTCAGACAAGACAATTGACAAAGACAATGTTATCATGGCAAAAGGAATCATAATGATGTATTGGTTCATGGTCCTATTCAAAATCTGGGTAAAATACAAAAAAAAAAAAAAAAAAAAACTGTATAGTGTATCCATTTGACAAAGCTGGCACTTTCTTTTCTGATGGGTACTAGGGAGTCACTACCGCTTCCCGTCAGAATAGGACCAAATGGATGACAACAAGAGATATATAAAACAAATAAAGGGTTGTCAATGATGACTTTTGCCAGAGTTCACTGCAGTGTTTTAGCACCATTCCTATGTGCCTCCGTGGCGGGCAGCATGGGCAGCATGGGCACCCATGCGCTGAGGATCCTGGGAAGGGTAATGGACCTGACCTGGCATCCTCATTGGCATGGGAGGGGGCATGGGAGGACCCATACCATCCATGGAGGGGAACATTGGTGGTCCAAAGCCTGAGAAAAAGAGAGAAAGTTATTTATACAGATGACTCATGGATAGTCAGTACATACACATGTACCATGATGATTTTCTTTTTTTATCTCACAAAAAACATGAAATTACTGCTTGTTCAAACAGTCTAAATCAAAGAAAATTTTGCTAAGCATAGTTTGCCTTTTTTCACATTCAACCAAACCCTCCTATTAGCTCAATCTGACACCACTCCCTTTTCCACCGGTCACCCATCCCCATGTGAAGTGGAGCAGAGAGAGACTGACCTGGTGGGGGAGGCATAGAGACCCCTGGTGGAGGTGGTAGCCCCATGTTCATCACCGCAGGAGCGCTACTGGGGCCCAGGTTGAAGTAATTGGCTGAGGCCTCCTCTTCTGACACAGGTGGGGGAGGCAACGCTACAGGGGGTTAAAAATAGCCAGAGCATATTTAGAAATTCATAGTTTCGAGTTAATTCAAGATTTTCAGAAAAATAATCATAATAAAATGAAAAGGATACTCAAGCAAAATTCTATACTAGCAAATTTCCTTGATTACTACACCTGAAAAAGTATAGTTCCACAATAAATTTGCCCCATTTCATTTATACTTTTGAGTAAGATGCTAATAAATGAGATTCTAATGGTCTAATCTCATTCAATGATCTATGCTAGGCTGGAGCTAAAAGTGCTACTGTCAGACAATGGCTGGATGAACTGGAGAAAGGTAAAACTCAATTATTTAACTTAACGGGAGTGCATTTCCCAATATGTTGGTGTATTTCTTAAAGATGGCCCTCCAAATGAAGAATAATGTCTGCGACATCAGTAAATAATCCTAGTTTAGTTATAGTAGATATTATATAATCCTCCAAAGGAAGAAAGGTGGAGAGATTTAATATGAATATTAAATTAATGCACATCTTTATTCTTCTTGGTGATGGTCATAAGAGGCTTACCTCCAGGAAGTCCAGGCACAGGCTCCAGTCGCATGCCACTTTCACCAACACCGTCTTTTTCCCTCTCCTTTCCTCGAGATCCCTGGGACCTGGGACAGACAGACAGATCCACACACACACACAAACACACTTGTCAACTTCCATGCAATGGTTCTGTTTCAGCAAAAGTAGACAGGTATGATGTTCTGCATAACATTTCAGATTCAGTACAAAATAACTTCTACTAAAATCCTAATTGACATAAACACTTAAACTCTCAATTATCTGCAATTGTGTCCCTGCAATTCACCAGAACCTGGTAACACGTGGCTGAGCAAAAGGAGCACCACTTCTCATATATATTTTTTTCATGCACCAATAAAGGAATTATCTGGAGTGAATCAACACGTAGCCCTCTATGTAATGGACTGTCCTGGGCTATTCATATAGTTAAAGGAATTATCTGGAGTGAATCAACACGTAGCCCTGTTGTTTTATATTGCTTAGCGGCATTGATAGCCACCTCAATTATCAAATTTTGTGCAGCGTAGACCAAATTTGCAAAACGGCAGCTAACACTAAATAGAATGGGGCCTGTCAAAACGATGCTCAGATATTAAACAAATTCCGTATATATATTGTCTGTAAATTCATGAGTACAGTTAAAATTAGAGAGTAAGGTTAAATTGATATTAAGTAATATCTTAACAATTTCACAAACTGTAATCTCCCAACATCCCTACAACAGTCCCAAATATATATAATTATCCATGAGCCTGAAGAATATATAATCAGGTCTTTAAGAAAGGAAAATGTCTGTGTCTGATGTCTTCAGTCTGTGTCTGAAGTGTCTGAAGCCGTTATAAACTGTGCAATTATCTATTTTCAAATGTTTAAAGCCTTTCCTTCACATTAACTCTTCTTAAATCTTCTTTCAATCCTTACCTGCCCCATTTGACATTGAGTCTGCGGCCATGGATGATGAGCTTGTTGAAGGACTTCTCTGCAGCTGCTTCAGCAGCTCCACGAGTAGCAAACTGGATGAAAGCACACTGCTGTCTGGGGACAACAGTGATCGTCCGAATCTCCCCAAACTGGTAGAAGTGGTTCCTGCCGAAAGAAGACCGCACAATAGGAAATAGCCGTTAACACTGTTAAAAGCCCATTACACATTCATTATAACCGATTTGCCAATTCTATGACAGCCAAGCTCATCACATGAAATAGCTTACACAATAAACAGCACGCTACCAAGATACAATGGCACAGCAGTTTGCCAATGCAATATAATGGAGAACACAAATTTCAGAGATTTCATTTGGTGACATTCATTTCTCCTATGAAGACTATTATGAACACATCATTTAGGAAACATTATGAGCACAAAACACAAGAACAACAGCAGCCAGAGAGGAACTTTAGGGTGGGAAGTCTTCAAATTTCCCATCGAGATGCACTTCCAGAGATGGTGATGAGGCAGAACATTGGAGAATCTCACCTGAGTTCAGAGTCAGTGATGGTGTCTCCTAGGCCACCCACATAAAGTGTGGTGATGGACTTGTCATCGGGAGCATCCAGCCTTGGCATGGTGGACGCCCTCTTCAACAGTTTGTCAGCAACTGGATCATTAATACCATAGTAACGGTCTTTGATGTTCTGGTCAGCCAGAGGGTCATCAGGATCAGTGGGTTTCTCATGTCTATGGTTAAAGACAAATACAAGGTTACTTGTCAATGTTGCCAACCTTCACATAAATGTAAAGCCTGAGCCACAAAAGTTTTCATGAGGGTTTATGAGCGTAAGGCATCCAAATGTTAAAGTCCGCTTTAACCAGAGTTTGCTTCCCAAAAAATAAATGTTAACAAATATGAAGTCTCAGGAAGCCAGGCTACTTCGCCGCAACGTCAATTTATTTATTTATTTTTTTTTAAGAAAATTCTGATTGAAGAGGACTTTTTCCTTCTATTAAGTCCCGCTCCCAGGTTCAAAGTTCAGGATGTGCATGGCTTATTTTTTTGTAATGCATATAAAGAAATTCCTATTTCTCTTTTTAGAGGTTGACACTGGAGTGACACAGAGAGTTGCGACACCCTTTGATGTTACAAGTTACTGCTAACTTTTCATTATATCAAATGATTTTCTTGCATATAATATTGGCAATGTGCTGGAAAAATAGTTCACTTGGTTGCATGACAATATTATGGTTGGCAAGTAGCCAGAAAAGACAATGGGGAAAAAAAATGGGGTCAGGCCCAATTTGACTGAGTCGGTTGGGTTACAGCGAACAACAATAATTTTAGGGATGGCCTCATGCTTCTGTCTCTCACCTGTAAGGACACTCCTCTCCTCTCTTGCACTCTCCCTTAACCCAGAAGGAGCAGATGTGAGGCCTGTTCCTCTTGTAGTAGGGTGTGGTGCGGGCCAGCTTCAGCAGCATGTCACTGGAACTTTGGGCCTTACCGAGCTGACCCACCGCCCTCGTCCCGTCAGAGTTGGCAATCTGTTAGTCAACAGCACTCGTGTTTAGGCTATTATTTATCCATCTCACAGCCAGACTATACATCACTCTGTGTTAGAGATCAACTTTGGTAAGAGCCACACAGTGGAATAGAATGAGAAACCCTGCTATCATTCTCAACAAGATATATATATATATTTATATATATATATAATATTACAATGTTATTAGTAAGATTAATCGCAAAATTACCTCTCTCTCCATATTCTGAGTGTAGTATTCTTTGTTCACATCCGACTTTGGCATGTCATCTTTGACTGAGAGACCTGTGTCACGGACTTGAATAGGCAGACCTGGAGGGAGAATACACACAGTAAACCCCCGAGAAAGCTTTAAGCTTGGAGTGCTTTGTGAAATACCAGAAGTCAATGGACACCACCCTACCATATTCAAGGTCCAGTAAGCAAGTCTGGCAGACATTCTTCATTTTGCTGCATGTCTGGCACACCTCAGTCTTCTTGAAACGCATTCTTACACCAGGGCACCAGCGGAATACAGTGAAGGGACGGGCACAAATCTAAGGAAGTGTTGATATACACACAGAGGGAGGTAAAGCAAGTGAGAAATGTACCTGCAACAATAAGCCTCGTTGATTTAACGTTTAGTTAGGAGTTGCCCATTAATACAAAATTCAGATGCATTCTGTACATATCAAGAAGTTTAATTACTAGGCTGAGGTAACGTTACCAATCCTTGCACTTACTTTGCACTCCTTCCCAAACTTTTCTTTGGTCTAACAAAAGAGAAAAGACAATTAGCCTAACAAGACCGGAGAAAATGTGCATAATCTTAAACACAAAAGATAATATAGTATATGAATACAGAGTAACACATACCATCCGAATGTAAGGATTCTCTCCTAAACATGTCTGGCAGAGAATTGGAAAATCCTACAAAGAAAAAAAATTATTTATATAAACACATCCATAGATAATCCAAAAGAAAATTTGAAAGACGATACACACAAATCTTGTCAATGACGTTATAGGCCTAACGGTACTTTGAAATCCGTGCTTCCAGTGAAGATATCTTGATTAACGTAATGTTCAGTTAACGTTACCATAACAAAACACGTAATCGTTTATATGAGCAGCTACGATAGTTTTCCAGCAAGTATATATTGTACATATATAGTGACGTTGGATCAAATATGTTTCATAATATACTATGGTTTGAGTACGTAAAAAAATATAAGACGGCCTCTCACCCAAAGCAAAACCACGAGTAAACGTTAACGGTAGATCGGAATTAACGTTAGCATATTTTACATTAACGTTACTCTTAATTTAATTCAAAATGTCATATCGTTTGACAACAAATTAGCTAACTATGATCATTGGTGTGGTTAGTTTTAGTCTATAATGAATGTTTAAATGATCATTTAACATTAACAGTCGGTAGCTAGCTAAGTTAGCCATATGTAGCATTGTTCTGGAAACAACCAGAGGATGATCGGTGCGACACCGTTAACATACATTTTATTACAGTATTTACACGTCATTAAAATATCTTATATTATGTCATTTTCTTTTGTTAAAACACATTATAAATGTCTTACCGAGTCCTCCCAATTTTGCCTGTTATATGTGTTAGCTCCTAGAGACGTCGCCATTTTTTCCAAGGAAAGTACAAACAGGAAGTGACGTAGTCAACATCAATGTTTGAAAAGGACGGAGGGCTAGGAGGGCCATTTCTATATTTGAAAACGAAAACTATCTTCAATCTGGTTGCCTGAGCGAAGACTGTAGGCTAGTAGGCCCATATAAGGCTAAGTTTACTGAATAATTATTTTAATTAAACATTATTTCTTAAGTGAAAATATATGTGCAATTGTTTTTTTTCCGTATATTTTTTGGCCTATGTATCTTTTTCAACAAAAGAGAGAGAACCTCATTCTTACCTAGCCATATGGCATACCTAATGTTGTTTAATGTAATTTAATTTAATCTATCTATCTATCTATCTATCTATCTATCTATCTATCTATCTATCTATCTATCTATCTATCTATCTATCTATCTATCTATCTATTACAATGTTATGTGCCTTAATCTATATAAAGCACATTGAACTGCCTCTGTGTATGAAATGCACTATAATAAATAAACTTGCTCTGCCTTGCCTCATTCAGGGGAAGAGTTGATAGTTGATTACAATACTGCTGGGATATAGCCTAGAGTACAGGAACTGCAGTAATAAAATACAGACTCTGTAAATAATTAAACAAACAGCTAAACAGATATTATCCAGCAATTAGATTTGGTTGAATAAATTCTCTTGTCTTTTATTTTAATTAGCATAAATAATCAAAATAGGCTTTAAAAAATACACAAATTAAAGGAACGAGCCTAGTCATTAATGTGCTCACAGATTTGTGGAATTCTGAGTAATGAAAACTTGTGATGGTAAACATGTTAACATACAGTAATTCACTTTTTTAAATTCATTACTTTTTATTAACATTTACTTAGGTCATAAATATGATTCTAATTTCTTTTCGGGCCAGAGTGGTGATGAAAATAAAACCGTTCTTTTATAATACAAGAGTTGGAGTTTGCCAGGTGGACTGAAAGTTGTACAAAGAATGACTCGGCCTTGATAATTGAGAGAAAAAGTCTAGAAAGGACATTTGTTTAAAGCAGGGGCGGGCAACAGCTTTAGTCTGAGGGCCACATTGGCAAAGTAAGTGCAGGGCCACGAATTAATTTGACGCAAATATTGTAGAGTAGTATAATAATACTCTTTACCATACAGTCTTTAATAAATCTGAAAATGGTTTGGTGTGTTTGACAATTTTGTGAGACAGCATACAGCTCACTATTGGTCCTGGTAGACTGCTTTGTAAAGATGTTCTGCCTGGCAGTGCGGAAAAATTTAAGGGCATTATTAGCATGTTTTGTATTGAAGAGTTTGCTAATATTGTATTCTTTCAATTCAGATACTTTCCTGACAAACAGATCACCTTTAAGACACATTCATAGCCAAATATTTTGGTGTCCATTCTTTGTTAGATACTCAACTGTCAGAGACAACTTAACGCTTTTGTACTCATCTTGAATTTTTTCTTTTTTATTATTGCTTTAAATTGTAAGGGCGTTCCAGGGGCCGCATTGAGACACAGTGAGGGCCAAATCCATATCTGCATTTTGCCCATGTGTGGTTTAAAGGAACCTGGAGTCAATCAGTCCATGTACCTGTTAGGACTATTTGAGGCTGCCGAGGGCTGTTGGAGTAGGCTTAAGAACAACAATATTTGATACAACCTAAACAAAATATGCAAACTGCTCGCAACAGGCATGAGGTACTTTCCATAAGATCATCTCTTAATGCGAATCAAACCAGCTATTTTAATTCCAAAGGCCAGGGGAACTTTATCAGGGTCTGTGGATCCTGGATCCATTAAATAACTGGCCTTTAAAAATTAAAATCTGCCTGCCTCTATGGGAATGGTGTATGTATACTCATGAGCCCCTGCATTTAAGAAAGAACATTTATTTATTTACAAGACATTATTCATTGACATAGAAAATTGGTGCTCTTAAAGGTTGGATTTCCCCTCATTTTGAATAAAGACATTAAGTTCATTTCCCAAAAGATTACTTTTTTAAATCTTCTTTTCAGTCAACTTTAGCATGTCGGCCTATGTAAACTTCTACAGACTACAGACCAACTATACCACTGAAGATCCATGTACAACTGTAAGTTTGTGTTTGTCTTTTAATTACATGACAATTGATCATGGCCTTTTAAAATACGGCCATGGATAAGCCTACAATGTCTGTGTATAAAGATAGTCATGATACTGTAGACAGGGAAGTCGTGACAGGTTCTTTTGCGCTAAGCACATGGATTGCATGTCTTATTAAATATGCTGATCTCATTTGGCTTCCATCTTAATCTTTAATGAAATTAGGAAGAAATTTCATACTTTGTGAGTCACGGGTCAAAGCACAATTATGACATGTTCAACAACTAAGATCAGTATTATGGTATTTTCAAGGCTATTTTTGTATCTTAAAGCAGCAGTCAAAATATTTTAACATTAAAAATTTCACCTGAATCTTGAGCAAACAGGGAGGGACACACAATGCAGAGTCTGTCTTTTTAATGACCCGAAAGCTGTCATGACTAGGCCTGTCCATAGTCCATACATCCTGACTGGATATTTGGTGCTGTACGCAAGCTAAAGTCACAAAACGCTGAACAACTCTGCACGCAGTAGAGTAGCCTACTGATTGAAGGTTGCAGTATACAAATATCTATGGCTTTTTGACTATCTTTATCTGCCGTCTAACAAAAATGTATCTTTCACATCAATCAAGTTGATTACTTTCGGGAAAAGACGCCCTCTATCGCATTCCGTGTACCTACACGACTTGTCCCGGTTGTAACGGGTACTAAGGAGTGCGAGAGGCGAGTCCTCTCATGTTTCTCTGTAGGAACAATCTACATCAAACCGTGACGCCCCGAGCCAGGGTAAACCAAGAGCTTGGACCGCGACACGAAGATTTACCTCTTAACCTCAACCGTCCTTTTCTAGAAAAGCTGTTATTTGTATGGAGCAGCCCAAACGGGTGAGTAGCAGCAATTCTTATTTGCATTAGTGGGGGACAGAGCTTTTCCAATGTCTCTGAGATGTCTCTGGCTTTACCAAGCTGGCCATATATTGTAGCTAGCCAACTAGCTAACCTTATTCTGCTACCGTTAGCGTGTGCGGTGCGTGGTTCAACGGTTGTTATCGGAGTGTTTCTGTTCGAGTCCTTTTGTCTCGCATACCTGTGATGTTAACTTGAAGTCTGGTTTCCAGCTCTGTCACGGGCGCAAACTGATTCTGCGAGTTGGCAATGTATTCTATAGATGTTATGCAAACTATCATTGCCATACAGCTAGCCACGGTAGCTGAATAGGCATGGTGGTGCTGGTATGTCATGCTCTGGAGGATGCAGTTAGCTGTTAGCCAAACAAACTGCAAAGCGGAGAGTTCTTTGGATTGTAACGGGATGCTATTTCCACATGAAATGCACCTTCGTTTATAACTTCCTGCTAAATATGCTGTGTTAGGCCAGTAGCTACTATTTCAATCGACTTCAAAGAATACCTATTCGCGTACCGTTATGGGGAAGGTTTCCACATTTAGTGCATCTATTCAGACAACCGTTCCGAGAAATGCTAACGTATGGAAATGCTCTCATGAAAGGGGATAGTCTCTACAAGAAAACTTGTATCGTTAGCTCGCTAGCAAGTCTCCAAGCATTAGCCAATTTGGTGCAATTTGTGCAGTCCTGTCCCTTTGCAAGGGTAAGTTACACCTTAAAGTCTTGTCTAAAAATAAGCTATCAAGAATGAACATGTGCCTTTTCTCGGGGGACAAGCTGCATGGCACACTCACCTATTCGTGGCTTGACTGCTCATGTCGTGAGCGATGCCAATGGGACCTGAAATTATATTCGTCTAATATAAAGTAATGTTACTTGCCCATTTCGACAGAATGTGTTACAGGCCCCAGATAGTGAAAGATCTAGACTCGAAATACTGCAATGTTACTAGCCTGCTCTGACAAGGGGACATTGTATCACCTTTCTGACTGTGAGTAGACTGATGTGACCAGACGACAGACTTTGCGAAAATCATACCATGGGGACTTGGGAAGTGGACGACTGTCTCGTGCCTCAGGTGATTAAATGACTCTTGTGATAGCATTCTAGCGTAGTGTGCTGAAGTGGACTAATTGTCTTCATGTGGTCGTTTTTCCAGCGCTAAAAGTGTTTTGAGGTTGGTGGCGAGAAAAATGGGCCTTCAAAACACAAAGTTTATTTATGTCTAAGGTCACCCTATTTTGCCACGAGGGATCTTTGGGCATGTTTTAACAGATATGAGCTCTTGTGAGAAATTGTGTTCTACAGGCAATGCAAAAACATTAAAGCAACCCCCTGAACAAGTCTGGGCAACTGAGGACACTAATAGTGTTTTATTGGTAGGATTTGTATAGAGGGCTTATGTGGCATTAGTGATGCATATTGTTCAGAAAGTTTTTTTTTTTAATAGTGATGGACCGAGGTTTTTTTTTTTTTTTTTAAATTATTATTGTTTTATTTGTTTTATTTTAAAGGTAACTTTGAAGTGAGACTGTCCCCATTTAAAATGAGGTGTTTATCTCCTTGAAAAAGTAGCTGAGAAGAGAGGGTACAGCAGCAGGATTACAGGGGCCTTTAGGCTAGTAGGAAGATAAATATCATATTAAATTTTTCACTAACAAAAAAGCACAGACAACTTTCACAGTGTAAATAATGCAGAGGCAAACCTGTGTTTGACCCCGGCTGTACAAGGGAAGCCTCTATACGGCCTGACACCCCCTTCCCATCTACATTTTTTGCCTGGGTTACATTTGGACGCAAATTCTGTGTCAGAAGCTCCAAGACTTGCTTCACGCTATGCAAAGCTGCCTGTATTTCTTTTGCATTGCAGCAGATTTCTGTACGAGGTGTCAGATGCATTCAGTGAATAAGATTAGGCAAAGTCATTAGTGTTACAGTTGTAACAAACACTAGCCTAACTATTGTTCATTAGAGTGAGATACCCTATTTCTTTTTCTCCCCCCCTAATTTTCTCTCTAGCCAGATCACAGTTTGTTTGCGAAAGTAATAGACCACCTGTTTTGTCTTTTGACATAGAAGCGTGCCATCCGTTGGTGCAGATGGCCCACTGTAGAGGGTGAGGCATTGCCTGTTTGCGTGGCAGACATGGTGCTCACTGGGGGTTTCTGCTGATGCATCGAGAGACATGGCCCTGCTTTCCCAGGTTAACCCGCTTTTAATGCTGGATTGAACCCAACCAACCCTCCAATCCCAAGACCCTCTAACCCTCTTCAGCTCTTGTCAGCTCTTGCTGTGCTGTGTTGCGCCATGGGATTCAATAGAGCACAGCAAGAGCACAGCGCCCACCCCACCCCACCCATACACCCATACACCCATAAGGGTCAAGAGAGACATGGATTCTACTGCAAGCAATCAGGCAAATTGACTGGAGCAAAAGGGGGACAGAATGTGCTTATAGTTTTATTCCTGCTTGACTGTTTTCTTTTGACCTCTGATAGATAGTTTTCACTTCCTGTGCGTAAAGCCGTAAGCTGTAAGAATGCATTTGAAAACAAGTTTGGCACAATGCAATGTAGGCCTATATATAGTGAGGGTTTAATTTTTTATGGCCACATGAAACAGACTGCGTATGTTTTTATGTTTTACATTGATTGAAATCGAGTTCGTCTGAGGTTGCACTGATGGTAATTGCGGTCCTTACATAACTAGACATTCCCTTTGGCTTTTAGCCTAACAGAAAACGGTGGAAATTGGAATGGAAGAGAAAAATCACATGAAAATGAGAAGTGAAATCAGTTGTAAAAAGGATTAGCCCAGGCAGAGATACAGACAGTCAGGAAGAAACAACCTACACAGTCAGAAATCTTAACCTTTTGTACCCCTTTTGGACAGTCTTTTATGTCTAGTTTTAGTGCATCTGTATTTTTATACAGTTGTTGTCTATTGAAAAAGGAACATCACATGACGGAAAATTGATGAACATGTTCATGACTTGAGGTATTTGTACTGCAAACTCAAGTTAGATGAAGCACAGAAAAGTGTTTTTTTTTTTTTTTAATTAATAATATTAGTCACTTGAAGAGTTTCCTTCCGGTCACAGTATGAAATGCCTTGATTGTTTGAAAGCTGTAATTATGCCTAATTTTTCCTTTTGTCAAACTGCTCTCCATATTTGACATGAAACTCTGATATAATTTGGCCTTAGCCTAATTGCATATTGGCAATTAAGAGTGTCATTCTGAATGGAATGTTTTGCACATTAATTGCTCCTTTTTGGGTAGTGGTATACTAAGATGCGTTTGATGGCTACAGGCTTGTAGTTTCTTGGGTAAGTCAATGGAGGGCTTGGAAAACATTTATGACATGATGCCTGAGAAGTGTTTTGCTCTAGCAGGGTCTTGTAAGTTGTAACTGATGTGAAACCATTCATGGGGGTGGGATCATTTTGCAAGTTAATGGTAAGCAAATGGAAATGGTGACTAATTAGTACACTGTGTTGCCAGAACCATCTTTCTCACTGTCTCGCTGTATTCTTGGAACGTTATCAAAGATAAAGGTCTTGGCGCGAAAAGGAAGTACAGCGTAGGAGAAATTTAAGAGGAGAGATTTACCAGGTGGGTTATTTTAATTTCTGTTTTTTTGTTTTTGTTTTGTTTTGTTTTGTAGAGTGGGTGTGGCACAGCAACTATTCCATGTTCATTAATTCTAGTTAATTGTGTATGAAGTTATTAGAGACATTTACAATGGGCTTAATAGGCTACAGCAAGCGTCACTCTTATGTTTTGGCAAAAATAAAAACAATGCAGCAGCAACTAAATGGGAAGCCTATTGTTTACGGTCACGTTCAGGCAATAGACCTGCACTGTGTGTGTTACCATATTCAATTAAATTTTATTTCAGTTCAAGTGTAAGGTTTAATTGCCATGACAAGTATTTTTGCATTGCTAAAGCAGAGCGTGTAAACCAAAAAGATGGTAGTCCATGTTTTGTGGTGACGATAACACAGTAGGCAATGAGAAATCAGTGCTGCTGGCTGCTTGTCTGTGTTTTTAGATGTGTGAAATGAGCAAAGCTTTGACATTATGTTAGAAGTAGATAAGTTGGATTCGTTACAAACTGCTGGCTTTTATGAGGCGTCACAGTTGTGCCTTTCTGAAGCACATGTTCCCATTAATGGCAGCCGATCACTCATAATGGTTGGAAAAAACCTGCATGAGTTTCCCCAAATCCATCTCTCTTTAAGATCTTTCAAATGTTTCAAATTAAGTCTGCAATAACCCTCTTTTGCTGTATGATCTGGCCTATGTAATGTGTCTTTCGCAAAGAAAGAGACCAGCTGTTTTTACACAGTAATCTGTTAATGCAGTGCAGAAGATGCCTTTTTTTCTGTCGCTACCATATAGCTTTTGCTGGAAAGTGCCTAGTAACCTTCTTACACAACCATCCGGCAATCATTAGGCCATATCTGTGGTGTACTCATGTGCTTTGAAACATGCTGATGATTGCTTGATAATCTTCAACAGCTGTGCGTAGGTTTCACTGACTGATGCCAGCCATTGATTCCTTGCTCCCATATTGCAGTGCTAAGTGATGGTCTAAACACTTAGGCTCAGGCTGAGACAAAACAAAGCTATCAAGAGGTGCAAGAATGGGCAATGGGCAAAGACAGTAAGAGCCTTTAGTGCATAAGCATGTTTGACTGTGTGATAACAAAGCACTTTGTTGAAGTCATATAGAAGTGTACCAGGAAAAGGGGGGGAAAAACCCAGGTATTTTGTCCTCAGACAAATGTGGCCTCAAATGTCTTGAGATGGCTTGTTGCCCAGAATCCTTGAGTCCCACACAGGGACGGCAACAAAAGCCGTGGCATCTCGGCTGAGTTGCCTCCCCCCCCCCCCCTCCCGTAAGTCCCACCTTATTATCTACGCTGGGATGGTCACAAATTTTCCACTTCGCAGCCCTTGTTCTTTTGCTTCCTCACCTCATGGAGGGGTCAGTAGGGGCTGCTTTCTGCTCTGTCCCTCACATGCCACGGCGGCTAACCCCCAGCTCGCTTTGCGTGGCGTCTAACTCCACTGGCGAAGGCACGGTGTGTGGTGGTGCTTGCAGTACATCCCGAAAGTCTTGGTGCCAGAACTGGGAGGAACCGACACAGTTAGAGGCTCTGGCCTGGCTCGTCTACTACTGGGCTACTCCACGCTTCATACGCCACTCCTTCCTTACCCCCCTTTGCTCCAAGGCTCTCGTTTTGCTAGACACAGAGGAAAGAGTAATTAATCTCTTGGAGCAGGGAGCCAAATCGGGGGATTGCATCACAATTTGTCTTCTTCACAGGGGCACTGCCAAATTCTGCCTGGCCATGGTCTCTCTGCGAGAGTCTCTCCTCCTCTCCCTGCTGGAACTGACACTGAGCAAGCTGTCACTTTGTCTCTCCGTCAACACAAGGATGTTTGTGTTCGACTCGCCCAAGTATCAACCCCTTGTCATTTGAGAAGGAGTACATCGATGGGCGTTTTTTTTTATATATATACATATATATGTTCTGGTCCTCAATGAACATTCACTTTTTAAGGTACACAAGTAATATTTGGTCAAGGTTGTTGTATGTCTCTGTGTGGTTGGGCAGTGGACAACGATGGGAGGGGGCAAGTCTGTGGGTTTTGTGTTGCCACTCCTAAAATTTAATGTTTTCGTTTTTTGACTTCAGCGGCCTTTTCCAGGGTTTTGCCCCATATGTGCACTGCTCTGTGCCCCCCAGCCTCTGGGTCTTGGCGTAAGGGCATGATGTCATGTCTATCCGGAGACCCAGTAGCTGGGGTAAATCATTAAACAGGGTCTCATAAATGAGTGCAGAGTCCTCGGCAGCTTGGACTGATTTCTGGGTCAAGTTCTGCTTGTATGTCAGAGAGTCCGATTTCCTGCAGGCGCAGTATTAAATGACACTCAAGTGTATTGTGTGTAATGTGCTGCCCATGTTAAGAGGACAAGGTATCTGAACGGAATTCCTATAGCCTATAGCAAATTATCCTTTCCAGAAACATTCTGAAGAAAATAGCACTGATTATCTAGCCTACTTTTAGGGACCCAATAGATACTTAAGTTAACCCAGTAGAAAATACTCTAGATTGATGTCATACATAGCTGTGAGAGTTGTTTGGGATTTCACCAAAAATGCTGTTGAAAGGATTTGTTCCTGTCAGAACTGGTAATATTTGGGAGACTAGCGCACTCCACTTTTTTTTTTAGCCATAAATCTCTTGCAGTTGGCAAGTGCATGCAGGGAAGACCAGTCAGCCTTCAAAAGGACCAATTTAAAGCTTCAGTAAGCAATGTTACCCAAGGTCAGACCATCTCTGATTTCCCAAATGTGAGGGTAGAATGTGGTAAGTAGCCTATGGTTGTGTTGTTGTTACTGCAGTATACAGGCACTGGGCGGCGTTTCCCAAAACTGTAGTTGCTAACCAGTTTACAACTTTGTGGGTCACCAATGGGCAACTGCTTTTCAACCAATAAAGTTGTTAAGTTACTATGGTTTTGAGGAAACACAGTCTTTGTTATTGTGTACATTGTTTGAGCAGTTCCAGTGTGGAGCCATAGTGAGAGCTGGTGTAATATCAGTTCTCCCAATCCACTGGAGTGGCAGTGTTACACACCTGTCTAATGTAATGCTGGCTAGCCCCCCCCCCCCCCCAAAAAAGAAAATAAGATAAATAAATAAAATTAAATTAAAATGATATGGTGACAAATGCTGTAATCTGTATTTGAGCCTGTAATCCATCAGACCACTGTGGGCCACTGCAGGTTGCCTCCACAGTTAAAGTAATATCTGTTTTAGTGTTACCCTCTGCTTTGGTAATTACTGTTGACTTGTCTCCATCATGCTAAACAAATCTCCCCAGCCAGTGTGAAATCATGTCACCAACTCACTGCACAGTTATTGGGACAGTCATAACCTGTCATGCAACCCCCACCCCACACACTGCCAGGTAGGAGTCTGGTACACTCCACACTGGTGGACACCTCCATGCATGGCGGCCACTTTGAAGTAGAACAAAGATGTGGGAATAGCGCACACTGGGAATAGCTCCAAGCCTTTTGTACTATAGTGGTTAAAACACTATATGACTCCCATCACATAGGGAGTCATAGGGAGCTGACTCTTTTAGTTCTTATTTTCGATATGCTACCTTGCGACTCATTACACCTATCTACAGAAAATGTTAATATAAACAGTAGGCAAGACTGTATGGCAATCATATAGCCAACCAGCTGCCAACAAGCTGCTTGTACTGTTTAGTAGATTGTTTTCTACCAGGTGGCATTTTCATGTTTTCTGTAGGGTGTTGTATTTTCTGAACTTGATGATGAACACCATTTGGTCTGTCCTGTAACATTGTGCACGCTGTATTAGGCACCACTTGGTTGATGGCACAGTATTACATGTAGGTGCAGTAATAAGTATTTTAATTCGTTCCACCTCCAAGGTCTTATTCATCACAAAGCAGTGTTTCCTGCAGAAAATTAGTTCGGGAGTCTTTAGTCGGTAGCAGAGACTTGTGACTATTATTATTAAGGCTATGTTGTGCAGTTTTATAATGTTACAGAAAGCACAAAATTCTGATTCTGTGTCATTTTATAAGCCATTTCATTCGTTCTCACACCTCAGGTGAAATATGTCCGGGTGAAACGTTTCAAGGGTGATTAGTGGCTGTCAATGGAGACATCCTTTCACATTGTCCATGTGTCTAATATTCACTCATACATTCAATGCAGTGCCCTGTATAGGCAAGGGAACTGAATTGTCACCATAGGCCTAGGCGTAGTCATTCACTGTGTGCAGCCAGCCTACATAACGGGGAGGATGTTTTGAACATGCCGTGCGCTTCCCGAGTGGAAAGTGTAGGATGAGCAGCGGCAGACTTGCGTTTGGGGCGAGCAGCTTAAGTCCACTGGCACGAGCTCTGTTTACATCTGTAATGATAAGCCAGCCAGGCGACACTGAGTGCACGGACATTAGCGACAGGAGGCAGAGATGCTGCTCTGAATACCGGGCTCTGTCACTGAGTGCTATTTCTGTTGTCGGAGGAACAGTGGAACAATTTGTCATGCTTTGGTTTGCATTGTGGTCGCATCACAATCGCTCTGTTGTACATTTTAATGAGTCAATCCAGTTGCCGGGCATACTGTTCTTCAGTCTGGATGGTGTTGTCTGCCAGTACAAGCGGCCTTTGGTTGTACGGGTGACGGGTACAAGAAATTGAAAGTGAGGGAACTGAATGTGCCTTTGGCAATGATGGATTCAGTCCTTCTCGTGTTTTTAACTTTATATTTTTGAGGCGTGGGTTGTAGCTTGTTTTCATTAGACTGAGGCCGGCAACCTTTTGCTCTTGTCTTATCAGTGTTTTGTGCTTTTGAGTTGTTTCCTGTCCGTTCCATTTGGAAATTTGCGTTGTTTTTTTTTTCTCATGTAGTTGGAAGTTGCTTGATTTCCTTGGCTGTCGAATAGAATTTAGTTCAAATGTCAAGAGCGGTGGCAGAAAGGCATTTTTGCACTTGTCTGTAGCATTTTGTGGAGGATCTGAAGTATGGTGGGGTTGTCATGGAGAGTGGCGATGACACGTGGGGGGGAAGAGACAACGTGATGGCAGCGGTTCAAGTCCAACAGCCTCATCAAGCTGGGACTCTTTCCCCATGATGTCATTCCTGTGCCCTGGCCCAAAGCCCACGACCTTGGGCTTACTCTAACCCCCCCACCACCAAACCCCCTCATGCCCCCCCTACTCCCATGTGTTAAACACCCAGAACAAGTTTGAGTTCAATCTTGTAATCTTAAGATTAAATGCACTTAGCCTAAATTTTTGTTTTGCTGTACCAAGTGCAGTGTAGTGCATGTCTCTCAGGAAATGAATTCTCCAGGAAGATCCTCACCCTATCACCCGTTCTCCTACTCCTACCCCTACCTTGCTTTCTGCTATCACACACACACACACACACACACACACACACACACACACACACACACACACACACACACACACACACACACACCTCTTGTTCATTAACAGTACCTAATTATTTTTATCACCCTCTCCGGAGACCCTGTGTTGATGCAAACAGCAGGTTGATGAGCTCCTCTGTTCCCACATCCCTGCTTTCCAGTTGAACGAGCGCGTGGAGCCAGCTTGTGTGTATCACACACGCCTTTGCTGTTTCGCAGGGCTGCGCCCGGCCATACCGTAGACATCCCTCCCTTATCAAAATAAGCCTAAGCCATGGCTGTGGAGTCAATAGTTTACCCCCACCTTGATCTCCCCTTTTGTGCTGCATGGAGAATTGCTGACGTGAGGACTGTTACCCACTCCCCAACACAAGCACCACTATCCCCCCCCCAATCACCCCCCCCCCCCCCATCTGAATTTCTAAGTGTCTGCTTTTGTTGTTCTAGTTTCCACTGGCCTGCACCCACAGGCACATCCGACGTGCAACAGCGCTGGGCGTGCATGTTTGATTTCTCTCTTCCTTTGTTGTCAGTATTTGTTTGGGGAAAAGAGTGAATGGAGCAGAAAGAGAAAAAAAGAAAGAAAGAAAGAAGAAAAGAATGTTTTCCTGCCTTTAGTACTAGACCAGGGTTTACAGGTGAGGAGCAGCCATCGGCCAACCAATCATGCAGAAAGCTCGGGTAGACCCTTTTTAAGCCACATGATTAAATGCACTTGTTAGCACTTGTACCTTTAGTGCTTTATACAGCAGTGTGTGTAGTCTTGCTCCCCAGACATGAAGTGCACCAATTTCTCTGAGCTGTCGCACAAACACTAAGGGGCAGGCCAAGGATTTAGGCTAGGCTGTGTTGCCAAAGAGTCAAGTTAACTTTTAATAACCCCCGGCGAAGGACTCTAGGTCAGATGAATGTCCACAGTCTCTAGGGTTTGCTCTGAAGAGCAGTCTTATCGTGAGGGGCCCGAGTGCTTGTCCTCCTGGTTTGCTATTAAGAACATTACTCTCTCCGACTCAAGGCCATGCAAAGAGATAGGTTAACACTTCAGGTCAGAGAGGAACTGAGAATGCGTCTGTGCTTCACAAGTAATATATAATGAATTTGTGAACATCCAACTTGCTTATTTATTTATTTATTTATTTATTTATTTATTTATCTATCTCTTGAGCTCCATAAGAGTTACCACAGAGATTTATAAGACCTCTTTTCATTTGTTGTGTTCTTTCAAGCCCACACTGGACTCAGCCATTCCATTGCTAAGGTTATCTTCAATTAGGATTACAGCAACAGAAACTAGCATTATTATATTATCCTAGGCTGTTTCACATGTTAACTTTGTAGCCAGTCAATTTCGCATTGTGATCATATTCGCTGTTGCCTTTACACAAAGATGAAAGTAATGTCCAAGGCCCGCTCTTTCCAAGGTCTTTCTTATCGGAGCTGACCATGTTAAGTAGGCGAGATTAAGTTAGCATTCAGCACCTCAAGGGAGTGTCATATATCTCGGTCTGATGGGGTCAGGCTGGTGCAGCGCATGTGTTATCTCTTTCTGCTCTAAAAAGCTTGCATAAATCAAGATCGGATTGGAAATGTAGTCGGGTGAGGAAAGAGACTTAAAAAGAACTTGTACTTATATATTTATATATATTTTAGTTTAGTAGTTTTGTAGGGCAGTTCAACTGTTGGTTCATGTTTATTGTGGATGATCAGGACAGCTGTGTTCCATGGTTTATTTTATATCCAGAAGGGAATAGTGTTCTTATTGTGTATTCTAAGTTGTTTTTTTCCCCCTAGCATTTCATTTTTCCACAACAAGTTTTAGTGCTGCATATACTTGTTACAATCTGAGGCTTCACTTCTATGGCTTTGCATTAAACCGTATGCCTCGTGGCATATGTAATATGCACAGTTCCTTCTTCTTTGTTGTATCTGGCTGTAGACCACATTCTGGAGCATGACCATAGACTTGACGTGTCCCCCTCCACCCTCCACCACCTGCACAAGCAAGCAGTGATGTCAGAGCCATGGCCTGGAGCATGAGTGACCTAAGGAGACACCAGCATAAATTCTGAGAGCACTGCCGTCGTCGTGGCGTGTTGTCTTGCGCTGCATTGCATTGTGTTGCAGCAGTGCTCTGGAGGCTGGACTGGACCAGGCTAACACGCCTGGCAATGGATCTCCACTGGCTGGACTCCATCGGGGAAAAGCCTCCCTTCTCCCTCCCAGTCACTAGTCTGCCTCTACAGCTGCTGCTCCCCAACCAGGCAGCTGGGAGTGGAATTCCTCCTGGACTTATAGGGGAGGGAGAGACAACAAGCCCCCCAGAAGATCTGGGTTGATGTCATTTGAAGAAAATGAGAGAGATACATTGTTAAAATGCCCCAAGGTTTTTTGATGGTTACTTCTGTTAGGGGTGAGGCCTGTAAATGGAAGCCCTTGTTGTTCCAGGGTGTTGGGATGTGGATGCTTTGTTTGTGTGTTTGCTGTGGCTGAGCTGAAGAATTAAAATTAGTGCCTTAGAATATATGGACCTTTCATGTCTTCAAGATGTCTTCAGAGTCAATTAAATGCAGCTTTTTCCATGTGAATGTTATTTCTTGTAGGGTCTCACCAACATATTTTGGCAAATATGAAGGATTGTTAATGATGTGTGAAATAATAGCCTCGGGTGGACTTTGTTGATGACATTTTTTAGTGTTTTCCTGTTTCTTGTATCTAAAGTTTTATATGGGAGTAGACTTCATGTTTCATTTCTCTTTCATGAGGTGAAACACCAAGGTATCCGGGTTAAGGAAATAAATTGTTTCATTTCTTAGATATTAGGGGGTGATTACTTCCAGAGCTTTCAGCATTCTGGTTAGCATTGATTTTTAAATTCTGCATATAAAGCGCTCGCCATGATTTTTGAATTGCAGGATATTGATTACGGCATAAGACTTTTTCCTCAGTATGTTAACATCCCAGTGGTGCTCTGCTCCTTTGAGCTCAAGTACAGCAGGCCCACAGCATGTCTGGGAGAGCCATTTATTTCTCCAAAGCCATATCATGGTTGTGCGCATTCATGTGGAGCTCTCTGGTTATGTAGCGAGGGATGGAGAAGGGGGGAAAAAAAAGGGGGAAAGATCGGGAGTTATGGCGGGGTTGGATTTTAGACATTCTGTCTCCCATGCTAAATGCCTTGCCATACATGCCTATAAACCACTCTCTGAAGTTGGATATCCAACCCCGTCTTCCTTTCTTGGTTTCTCTAGCTTTGTTTTTCAAAGCTTTTTTTTTGTTATTAATGTCTGTCTTTCTAATGCATACAGTACAGAATACAGAGGACCATAAGATGCTTTGAGATTTAAGCTCAGATAATTTTTTGTCATTTCCGTGATTTATCTCACCCCAAGAGGAAATTAATCCATGGGTTTGTCTGCATGGAAAGGAAGTGTTCAGCATTTTCAAAAGATTTTTTTTTCAGGCCCAAGTATTTCAAAGGAATTTGATGGAGTTGCCAGTCATCAACCTCAAGATATTCCTTCATAACCAACCAGTAATAGAATAGGATTTTTCTGGGAACTTAGACCCTGCCATTGCATCAACTTCTTGGGATTTTAGATGTGGAAGAGCACAAAATTGCGCATTCCTTTTAATTCACTTCTTGCCTAACTGTACTTAGGCTGAAGGCGAATGAACTATTCAGATACATTCTTGCCTTTTGCAAACAGAGAGAAAGTGTGTGTGTGTGTGTGTGTGTGTGTGTGTGCGTGTGTGTACACATCCAGTGATGTTGCATTTGATAAGCTAAACATCTTCGCTCTGGTGGTAGCAGTTGCAAGTAGATTCCACAGCTAATTGTAGCACATTTCCCCTTGTAACCCTGGAGGCAGGGCGAAATAGATAGAGCCCTCCCCCCCTTTGTTCTCACACCTTCAGCCTCTTGTGCAGTCACACAGACCTGGCTGCTCCCGTAGAGTGTTTCAGCTGCTCAGCCCGCTCCCAGAGAAGAGTGACTTTGTTATTGCTGGCTGCCCCCTTTCCCCCTCAACTCAGCCGTGTTTCGATGCTCTTAAAATTGCACATGCCAGCCAACCAAATATACAGGGGCTCCCATCTCTCCAACAGCTGCAATAACTAGCTCAGCTGCCACTCAACGCCGCCGACTGGTGCTGTGAAATTGTTGTCGGTGGCGACAGCAGCAGGTGATGTCACACCAGCATGATTGCATTCTGTCATTCCAAGTTCTTTTAGCGAGAAAATTTTTGATGGAAAGTGCCGTGACTGAAGCCAAAACACAAGGTTGTTTGAGAATTGGGACTGGTAGACCTTAGAGAAAGACTTGTACTTGTACTTAAGATTTCTCAAGTTTGTTGGCACTTGTGGAAGTCTATGTGCTAACTATGACACAGGAGTTTTCAAAGTTTTACTGGAGGTGCGAAATAAATGTATACTGTCATTATTTAGGGTTTTTTTCCCTCTTATTTTTTTTTTACAGGAGTGCTCCTGCTATATGCTGTTTTCTGGCAGACTTGATGTCAGTCCCTGAGAGTACAATTGGTGAATGCAGTTACTTGGGAAGCTGGTAAAACATAACAAATAAGAGGTAAGTATTTACAGATATCTGGTACACACTCCACTGGCAGTCCTATCCATCTTGTGGGAGCCAAACATGTATCCTGTAACAGTTTAGAATACTACTTCCTGAGGTAGACTTTGAGAAATTTGCCTGTTGGAGCTGAATTGCTTCAACGTGAGAAGCTTAGCACATTGATATTCACTCTGACAGTGAGCATATCTCTTCACTTGTTCACCCTGTAGTTAAAGTCGAAATAGATATAGCCACTCTATATCCACTCTATAGCCACACTATAAAAGTCAAACTTAGTAAAATGGTAGATCTGGCACTTCCAAGTTTTTTTAATTTTATGGCTGTCGACAGTGAACAACCTTTTAAAGAATTTAAGAAAGTGTCTATGATTAAAACATCAGTTCTATTGGAGGTGAATGGTAGAATTAGTCTGCCATTCTTTGTAGACCGAGAACAAAGACTTGCTCTGCACTCACATAGACTAGAGGCCTGAGGCCTGACAATGTGAGAGCGGACACCAATCTCGGTGATATTCAGTTCTGGAAAGTTGGTGGGTGGGTGGGTGGGCGGTGGAGGGTTGTCCTTTCTCTTGAAGAATTTGACCCCCACCCCAGGACAGCGGAGGAGGTGTGTGGAACCGTTTGCGGAAAACTGGACAAAGAGGAAAAATTTCACTCGAGCCCGTAGCGGTCGGTTTGGTGATTTAGTTGAATGGCTAAATTGAGTAGAACGTCGCAGGAGCTCTGGGGTTAATGCAGTGCAACTCGCCATGCAGGACGTGTGTGTTACTGTGGGAGAGGGCCGCTAATGCGGTGGATGTGATTTGTTAACAGGCAGGGGAGCTTGTGGTGCTCTGGGGCGCCATCATCAGATCCTGCCATCCTTCCTCCCTCTCTCTCTCTCTCTCTCTCTCTCTCTCTCTACTCTCTCTACACTCTCTCTCTACTCTCTTTCCCCCCCCTCCCCTCTTTCTTTTCACCTTACAGGAAGAAATTGTGGCTGAAGATGAATTATAAACTTACATGAATAATTGAAGGCAGTCGGCAGAATTCAATTATTTATTGCGGGGAGAAAAGCCATCTCACTCGGAGCTGGTTTGCCAGCCGTGGAGGGAGTTGCTTACATCCCCCCCCACACTCCCATATACCGGTATATCAGCTATTTAGTAGTATTTGCAGAGTTAAAAAATAAAGATTCCTTCAGCAGACGTAAATGATGCATGAGAAACATATGTGTTTTGTTTATAACTGCTATGCTCAGCAGTGCTTTGAGAAGCCCTACATTAAGTCTCGGAGGTAAATACATACAGTACAGTAACTCACTAATTGTATGTGCAGTGCATAGCATGAAGTGTATCAGCACTCCTCTATGCCAGCGCAGCACCTGGAGAACATGGCAAATGATCCTACTGCTTCGCTGAAACACACACACACATACACACACACACACACACACACACACACACACACACACACACACACACACCCCCTCACAGCTCTGAGTTCCTCTGCCCGAGTGTTTCACATTACTAATGTAGCAGACCCATCGTGGCGCACAGCCTGCGGTCTGTATCTAACACGGAGATCATAACGAGCTGTTTTGTGCTACAAGCAACGGAGCCACATTGTTTTAAAAGATGTTTAAATGTAAATGGCGGCAGGCAGCTGAGATGGAGAGGGATGAACACATGCCTGTGAATACTAATGGCAAAGGGGCTAAGGATGGGGCTGATTGTGTTTGCATCACACCGTCTACAGGGCTCGACAGGTGCATGGCCAGTATTCATTCGCACATGATTAGCCTAATGAAACTTTTTTTATTTTCTTAACAAGGACTTTTACGGTGAATGTGGTTATATTTCCAGTTTTTAATTTCTCATCCTCTTTATTTTGAGAGTTTCATCCTTCCTCAATCTCTTAGCAGAGGCCTTGCCGTATTTGTCCTCATTTTTGGGCTTTTTCATCCGTAGTGTTTTCATCTCTATTTTTTTGTTCTTTTCAGCTTTAAGTATTGTGAGGGTGGTGACACATCTTCACCTCTTTGGTTGTCATCACACCCACAAGGATGTTCTTGAAATATCTTTTCTGCTTGGTTTATGCAACATGCGAAAGCTTTGTCAGTTTTGATGACCCTCAAAATAACTTGCTCTCCATCAACATGACTGTCAGCGAGTTATCACAGGATAGAGCCACTCAGCAGTCGTGTCCCGTTTTGTCTCTCTTTAGATTCAGCATTGCAGTGCATTCTTGAGGCATGAGAACATTTCCTTCTGGGTTATCAGATGATTTGATGGAACATCTTCGAATTTCCAGGGACAAAATACAAAACTTATTCATCTATATTCCTCCATACTTTATGCATGCGTGAAGGTGAGACTGACAATAAAATCCACAAAAACTGACTTGGTTTATTCAGTGGATTTGTGTCTCTTTGAGAAATGCCTCCGTCTCACTCACTGCCTCAGCCATTTTGCTTAGTCAGTATTATGTGTTGATATATTTAATCGTACATTTGCTGCAATTTTGCGGCTAGTTTATAAAGTGCTTTGACATCCTATTACATTTGGGTCTGACAAGGTAGGACACACACTTGGTCTCACTAGGTAGGCCACACATTGAGATTTGTCCTCTTTAGAGTGTGCATATTAATGCTGTGAAAAGTATACTTTTTATTCCCTTCCGCCAGGTGGATGCTGCCAAATAAACTTGGGCCATCTGTTAGCTGATGTATGTCATAGATGGTACCTTTTATAGACATTCAAGCCAAAACTAGAAGTGTCCTTCTTTGAGGACAAGTGAGAGAGGCTGTTTGTCTCAGAGTGCGGTGGCGTTCTCAAGCCCAAGTGTGAGGAGGGCAAAGTAGGAGTGTGTGAATTTGAGCGGCGGAGAGAGAGACAGCCCTCGCGAGTGTCGCCAAGTACCAGACATGGTTGACACCCGAGTGCCTGACTGGCTTGACTGTCAGGGGGAAGAGTTGCTTCTTCCGCTACCTATCCTACATCCAGCTCTCAGTTGTCATTCCCTATCCGCCGGCACATCTCTCCTAATCCCCAAATGCACGCACTGTAGTGGAGACTGTAGTCAATAGACCGAAGCTTCAGCCCTGCCAGAATACAGGGTGATGGACCCATTTGTCCATTCAGTGCATTGGGGTGGCTCGCGTGGGATGCTTTTGCCGTGCAAAAAAAATAAATGTAGTGGAGGAATGGTGGAGTTGGATGTATTTCCCATACACGGACTAGATCAAATCTAATCTTTGGAGTTATATGGATTAAATGTACCTATTGCATACATGAATACTGGCTATGCCTAATGCCTTGCACATAAAACAAAGTGCAGATTATACCCGGAGGAGTAGAGATAGATTGGATTAAATGACTATGTGAATAGAATGTTGAAATGCTGTTGGCATTAGTTGTTTTTCAACAGCCTAGCCGTCTAAAAGGTTGGCGGATCAGATTAAGTATTATTGAGCTTTCTGATACTGTAAAAGGGCCCTCTCACTCTAGGGATTCTGTGTTTCAGACTTCATCTTTGACAGCGTGGCTGTGTGGGTTACATCTTCCAAGAAGAAAATATTAGGAACATTTACTTTGTGAATGGGATCTGGCCTTAGTCCATTGGGAATTGTTTCCAGTCGTTGATTCCTAATCGATTGGCTATAGATGTTGTTTAATTTTTAAGCCATTGACCCAACTTTCAGCCAATCGCCATTGACCACTATGAGGTTGCTACACCTTCTTTACACAAACAGAGCATGCTTATATATTAAGGTTTTCTGAAATACCATTGCTAATAAGGCAATGTCTATGCCTTTGTTGAATAATTTTACCCATTCATCCTTCTCCGGCTTTTGTTCTTTGACGTTTGCTGGCATTGTTAGCGCTGTTTGTACTGCTTGTTGAAGCTCTTCTACTGACGCCACCATATCCCTCATCAGCATTTCAAATAAATGTTTACGGGTTTATGTAATGTTGTGTTTTCGGACTTTGCCATTTTCACTGGTCAGCTCCGTAGAATGGAATAATTTCATAGTGTGAGCATCAGCCCCAGACAATAATCACAGCACAGACTGCCTTTGGCAAAATGGTCGGCTGGAGTTTGGCTAGGCTAAGCCTAAAAATCTTTTCAGAAATAAAATCAGATTTGCCTGTTATGGGCAGACCTAGACAATAGCGACAACGTGTCCGGGGTTGTTCTCCAGAGTCCTTTGAAATGGCAGACAAACAGCTTTTGACAGACAATTACTGAAGTGAAATTTTACAGGCTTTTCACAAAGACATTACTGTGTCGGGACAGACAGCACAATGACATTTGGCAAGTGGTGTTTTGAGGGCTTGTAGCAACGTAGGTCAGAAAGAAAAAAAAAAAGACAGACACTGCCATCTGAGCAGGTCATCTTGGTCATCAGCATTCTGGAGATCACCAACCCTGCTGATAGATGGGCTGTGTGTGTGTGTGTGTGTGTGTGTGTGTGTGTGTGTGTGTGTGTGTGTGTGTGTGTGTGTGTGTGTGTGTGTGTGTGTGTGTGTCTGTCCGTGCCCATGCCTGTGTGTGTGTGTGCGTGTGTGTGTGTGTGTGTGCTCAGCGCATCGTTTAGCCCCTCGGCTGGCACAAGTCTCTTGTCCCTTGTTTGTTCTGATTGATCGATTCCGTCCTCTCTGCCCTAGTTGTTTCTGTAGGTATGCAAGGCAGCAAGTGTGGAAGGTGTGATTTGTGTGTGTGTGTGTGTGTGTGTGTGTGTGTGTGCTGAGCGAAACGAGAGAAATGCCTACAGGCAGCAGTTGACCTCCTCTTTCCATACACTGCTTGGAGAAGGCAGAAAATGCGTCATTTTGGCAGACTCGGTGGGAAGGCGACCATTTTTCCCACTTATTACTGTTCATTTGCAACTAGGCCATGACATGAATTGATTGGTCCAAGTAGATGGGGCACACTTGTTTTGTTGAAACCCTCTTTTTGAAAATACCTAAAGCTAGAGGAGAGTTTTTGTTGTTTCCTGCATTCTAGCTATATAATAAGCATTCCCTCTCTCTGTCTCCTGCTCTATCTCTCTCTCCCCTTCTCTCTTTCTTTCTCTCTATCTCTCTCCCCCGATCCATTCTCAATGCCTCTGTTTTTTTTTAATATACTTTTAAACTCAGGAATATGATTTGCTGAGTTGTCTCTATTGCCTATTCTGTCTTCATAATGACTAGTGTGCCAGAGCTGAAAGTTACTAGCACACATACCCATTCCTCACCTGAAGGCCGCTGACTGAAGCTGACTTGGTCTTCATCCCTTTTTTTTTTGTTCCTTGTCTGTCTGCTTTCACCTCATTATCCCGAACCCTACCCCATCCCTCGCACAGTATCCAAACCCTTGCAAGCCACAGTGGTTGACTCTTAAACTGAATTACTGAGAGTGAAGTAATTCAGTTTAAGAGTCAACCATTGCTGCTTGCACAGTTTGAGCAAAGGCAGTGTCAGAGATCACATTATGAAATTTTACATGAAAAGAAAATGAGGAGATGTCTCACAGACTGTGTCAGAGCTAAATCATTTATTTTATCTAATTCAGTATGAATGTCTGACACACAGCACAGTCTAAAACATTGATTGAGGATCCAGCAGCTGGTAGACGCACAGCTGTGTCATTGCATCTACCCATAGGGCATCCACATCACTAAAATGTTAGGTTGTTTGTTTTTAGGGCGAAAAAAACCCCAAAACAAAACAAAAGAAAAGCTAGTTTGGCCTGCTTCTGGCGGCCCAGCAGAAAAATCTTTGGCCACCGGACTAGGTCACGGGGTTTACATCTGTGCCATCGCTCACCTGAAAACATAATATTGGAATGGCTGAATGTAATTCTAGCCTACCACATTCTTTCTTCTCAGCAGAGTTCCCTCAGGAATATGACAGGCGTAGGCAGAGATATTAAAGAGAGTCACTGCGATTTAGAACTCTGGTTGGTGTGGCTATACCATGGATTTATTTGAAGGGAAGGAAAATGTTTGCAAAATATTATTTAGCTTGCTAATATATTACTAGCTTTATCTCTATAAGATATTTTTACCAAGAGCTACCAGTAGCTCACTGCCAAAGGGTCAAACGAAATAAATCTCATAGAAAAGTAGATAAATCTCATAGCACAATCACAAAAAGAATTGAATCTGTTAAAATCTCCATCAAATCAAATTCAAACGTCTTAAAACATAATTCTTTCTCAAATTCTTTCTCAAACCTATGTTTTTAATATACATTACAGTCCTGCCTCATAGTATTTTGTGAAAAACTCATCTTTGGCCTTCAAATAATGTTAGTGAGAAATACAGACTAAATTCACATATTGTTTTTGGAAATCCCCTCAGGGAATACTTGAGCTTGGTAACGGACCACCAGTTGTCCCCAGACCTCACTTTGAGAATCACTGGTTTAGAGTATATGATATTTAGGAAAAATCAAGGTAGCTGTACTATAGGTATAGTAGGTATAAGCATTAGCAATGCTTAAAATGTTGTAAAAAGTCCGCATAGCAGTTATTCTGGACAAAACACCCGACAGTCCTACTACTATTTACCTCCTACGAACATTTGTTAGTCCTTCAATTTTCAATTGGTGCTGGAAAGTATTCAAAAATAATTGAAAGACTTCGATGGCCATGCAAATCCTATGAGATGCATTTGAAAAGTGGGCTGGTTGGAAACACTTTATCATTTACTGGTACTTAAGATTTCTATGGGATGCTTTCTGGACAGGATTTTCTCTGTAAATCATTTAAGTGCGATGGTAAGTGGATGGATGTGGTGATTGTTGCGAATGAGAATCCTGCACCCAATCAATGTTGCCTGAAGTGCCGCGAACATGTTATTTGTTGGGAGTTCATTTGTGTTGTCGTGTGTGGCACAAATGGCATGGTTGGGCTTGATTCTCGGCTGAATAGACTTAATTTTCATCTGTGAAACCACGCACTAAAGACCGCCAACACATCGTCAACCATTTCGGCTTTGCTTCTTTCATCGCTGCACTACCCACCCCTTCTTTTTAGCCTCAAGGCAACAGTAAAATCGAAGGAATGGAACTGAACATCTCTCTGGCTCTCTTCCCAACCTCCTAATCTCTTTCTCCTCGCTGTATGCCTCCGTACACTTGTAGCTGTACACACACACACACACACACACACACACACACACACACACAGCCTCCTCTTTGTGTGTGCTACAGTACGTGCTCGCCTATATGTGTTGAGTTCTGCTCTGTCTCACCCTAGTCTCTGATTGCATGTGGAAATGGCCCGTGCCCTAAACGACTTGAGAGTTTTAGTTCAGTCATTTATTTTACCCTCTCGGCTGGGGCTCGCACATTTTCACTTGGGTCAGGAGGACGGATTGTGTTAATGGGAGTGGGACATTAGGCCTTGAGAATGTGCTTTTTCTTTTTCTTTTTTTTTCTAGTACCACTACTTAGATGATTGTAAAACTCCCATGTGGCCTACTCAATAACTGCCTATAGTGTTGGGCAACACTTAAAGCTTAAACATCATCTGATCGGATAGTTTTATTGGACCAACTTGTCAGACAGTGCCATTGTAATGGTTGATCCTGTTTAAGGACAATCCAAGGCATATACACCAAATTGTAATTAAATGTTTATTCATTCATCATATTTCTTTTAAATTTCTTCTAAATGGTTTTTCGATTTACTGAAATGTGAACAAATACTTCTAATCCTGTATTAAATTGCACGTATGATTTAGTTGATTTAGCCATCATTTATTGGGAGGTGGGTAATTCGTCATGAAGGCAGGGATTGTTCTGGGTGATGGAGCTGAAATAAATGGTGATCCAGCATTGGGTGGAGTAATTTGTTCTTGCAGTGGCAATGAGGGATGACTGTTTACTTCATGAATTAACTCACTTCTTCCTAGCCATAGAAAGCTTGGTGCTGGATCATTGATTGTGAGGCACACTGCAGCAGCAGCAGCAGCACTAGCAGCAGCTGTAGGCAGCACTTTTTTATGATGGTATAACACGGTAGAGATGTCAATGTGGTGTGTGTGAGGCGTGCGTGGGACAGGTTATTGCTGATATGAAATCCATCCTCAAGAAATACTGTCACCATTTCATAAAGAGCTGAACTCAGCACGGTCACCGGTTGGGCAAGAGAGAGAGGATTACTGCTGATAGAGGACTTTTTCTATTTTACATGGTGCACTCAGGGAACATGGTCTCTGGTTTGACCAATTATCTGATTGCACCTCCACAAACAAAGGCATCCTGATCACTGTTTGCCAATACCAATCATCAATACAACCTTGTAATCTAATGATTGCTCTAGAGTCAGCCATGCCCAAGCTTCATTTAGTGTTTTGCACTTCAGCAAGGGTCCTCTGAGTTACAGCAAGGGCTGGCAGATCATTAGAGTGCATTATTTGTTTTCAAAAAATATATGCCGTGCATTAATCATTTTTATTATTTCATTGTCTTAACCTACATCACACATTAGCCTACTTTTGTTTGTCGTCAAGCCACTGTTACATATTTTTCCCAACTTGCTTGATAAGTTGAGATAAGATAAGCCCATAGGAAATTCAAGAATTTGTGTAATGATTTGTTGGACACTTAAGTAATGTAAACACAGACAGAGTTTAACTGCCATTTCCATTATCAGTTACCACTATCTAGCATTCCTTTTTCTTGGAGACATCTCAAGGGCTCGTTGCTCGTTGGAATGGACATTGCATTCCTCTCCACCCACTCCGAAGGAACCATCGTTCAAGGTTAAGTGAGTGGTTAGCAAGATTCTGTCCTTTTACATGGATGCTTTTGCTTAGTCCATGACAACCCATTGTTCTGGAAAGACTCTGCAGTGGGCGTCAGATCACAGTTGGTTGCATGGGCGCTGTGTCCTTATGGTGGTGCATGGCTGTGCTATCTTTGCCAAGAACATGTAACATCTGTTCAGGTGGCTGTTTTTTCAGTTTTCCCTTCCTGAGTCTCTGGTGGGAGAGCCTGGACTTGTTGCAAATTTACTCAGCCACTGCCACGAGCCTGTGATAATCACTGGCCATGTTAATTCTGTATTTGGATATGAAAGCAAAAGTATGGTAGTGGGCTCATCCTGGCGGCTGTGAGAATGTATGGTGTCTGACCTTTTAATGCAGTAGTATGTTATCGGTGTCTTTTAGGAGAAATTGCACTGGATGTTGCCAACCAAACATTAGCCTATGTCTCTGACACCCTGCTGAAAGCCAGACAGCATTCTTTCTTTCTTTTTTTTTTTCTTTTTCCTTCAACAGGCTTAGTTTAGATTGTATCAGTCACCTGAACCATCTGGTCAACCCAGCCAGCCTTGGCATTATTTGTAGGACATTGGAAATGCCAGGTGCCAGTGAAGCTAAGTGGGCAGCAGGTCTCTGGTGTAGGAGGTCATATCACAGGTGGCTGTTGCCAGGCGCTGTGGGAAAATGACTGTCACCTCACTTGTGACCTTCATCCCACAGTTTTTCTTTTATTGCGTATGAGAGGAACACTTGTAGATTTAGGCCTATGGGTTGTATTTTATATTTAGTCCTAACATTTATTTTGTGTTAACAGATATTCCGCAGGACACATTCAGATGTTTGTATGGTGCGTTGACTTTTCGCCTCAAACGGTATGCACAAGGAAGAGTTTGGAAAAAAACAATCGTAGAATAAACATAATAGGCAGAATAACGTTGCCTTTAGAATGTCACTGTTGCAGCATAATCGGTCAGTTTTAAGGCCATTTGGCAAGTAAAGGTGATTTGTAAAATGCAATGTTTTTTTAACAATGCCGTTAAGCATCAAGTGATGAATGGCTACATTGTCGCTGTTTAGCCTAGTTGTAGCATTCTCCCATTTTTATTAACGTGTTTGTTGCTATGGTGGCACTTTAATAAAACGAAAGTATGTAGAGGCCAGAGGTATAGAAATGGCTCTGCTAAAGGCTACCTTCCCACACATGCACATAGCAACACATAACATAGCAACACATCTGTGAAACTGGGTGTGTGTGCACGGATAATACAATTGTCTTGGGGTTTTCAGCTGTAGTGTATTGCAAGCATAGACGCATCAGTTAAGCTGTAACATCAGGTTTGTCCTGCAGGATCAATGACTGTAACAGGTCTTCTCACTTAATTGGCTCTTCTAGTGATAAATCTTGAAAATGGGTAGTGCTATATTTTTTCTTTTAAAACCCAATAGAGAATATTAGCCCTCTCGTTCCAGCCCTACTATTCTCCCCACTCATGTCAGCTTGATGTATCATGCTTGGCTTTTCTGTATCCAGCTTAGTGAGAGGGAGGAAAAAAAAAAAAAAATCCCCGCTCCCCTCCCTTGGTCATAGCCCCTCTCTTTTTCTTTGTTTCTCTTTGTTTCTACTCGCTGTGTCCTTGAGCAACAAGAACATCTCTATGTTCATGACCACAGTAGATAGTGTTAGTTACTTTGTAATGATTATGATTCATCTGCGCTCCCACAGGAAATGGAGCATATTTCTCCTTAACGGTGCAATATTTTCGCAGTTTCAATGATCCACAGTTTTATGCAGAAAGATGTTAGCTGCAATATGGCTACCCGTGTGCTTCGGTTAGATAGAGTAACATGGGCCACATGTTGGAGAACAATAAGGTAAAACTAGAGCACTGGACTGAAACTATAGTGTGTCAAAACAAGCTCAAATCTGAAGTGTGCACTAGTCTCATCTGTTGCGTGCTCTTAATCTCATATGCACTCTATTGTGTGAGCTGTGAGAGAATGGGCGAGACGAGGGGAGGACAGACCTTAATAGGGTTTAATACACACATCCTATTATGGTCCCGCCCAGTGCTGGTCAGCAGTAGACATCTTTACGCCTGGGCAGCGAGCAATCCAGTTAGGCCCAATCATATTACTCCTAATCTGATCAACAGGAAGAAAAGCTATTGCTCATCCCACCCCCCCACCCCCCCTTTTTTTGCTCTCTTACAGAAAGAAAGATGTACTGTATTAACCTGTATAAAGAGAGAGAGAGAGAGGGAATAAGAGCTAGTTGGAAAGACTTTGAGTTCTGTGTCCCTCTCTCTGCTACCAATAATCTGTGTCTCTATGGTGGTTATTAACCCACTGATTCGTCAGTCTATTATTTTTTTTTACTTGAGTTAAGAATCCTGCTCGGGCTACATCACAGAGGGAATTTTTCCCTTTGTTTAATGGAGGATTTTTATCACTCTCTTTTTATTAAATTTGCAATTAATTTTGCTATGTTGTGAAAGAGATTTTCAGAAAAGAAAAAGGTGCAGGTCAGAGCGGGTTAATGTAGACAATATTTGGCAGTGCCAAACACGGAGGGTATTTTTAAATCCAAACACAACTACTGAGTATTTTCTAAGCGCTGATGGACCGAAAAACTCACCATCTCACTATGTACCCATGCCGCTGTGCCTGGATCAGAGAACCGTGCCTGCGTCCTCTAGAATAGAGGTGACATTTATTTTACTTTTTTTTTTTTTTCCTTTCCCCTCTTTGGGAGATTTCTGTGATGGAGGGAGGCCACTATAAATAGCCAGGGTTCTTGCCGTGTTTTGCAGGCTAATTAAGAGGAAAGGGAGGTAGGTGCTCCCGAGCATCTGGGCTGCTATGCTGGCAATGGCTGCCCTTGTTCATGCTCACGAGTGGATGCATACCGCTGCCAATTATGTTGCTGTGGCATGACTGAAGAGGCCCTTTTTTGCAACCCCAAATGCCCCTAATGGAACGCAACTCGTTTCTGTGTCCGGGCTACTGCTGCTACTGCCGCTGCTCCTTGTTTACTGAAGGTGACCAGTCATGTGGTTACTGGGCAACAGTGCAATTAATGGTACAAAAGTCAAGGCTCTCTAGTGTGGAAATAATGTTTTTGCACAAATACAGAACTTTTCCTCTTTCTGAAGGCATAGTACTGTGGGAAATGCTTGAAATCTCCTATGGTTTTGGTCATCTCATGTAAGAGTAGCGACGCACCACAATGTAGCATGTCCAGTGAAGTACCATAAAATGACCAAAATGGAATCGCCTATTGGACCTACTGCCTTCAGTGTAGAGAGAATCTCACAGATTCTCTAACTCGGCGCCATATTGACTGATCCAGAAGTAAGCATAGCACCACATACTTCAACACTGCATAGAGACTCTCGATATTGGATATCATAATTGTTGGATATGAGCAGACATAACGCCTCCCAGCTACATAAAACCACATCAGGCATTACACACCAATATGCCTGAGTCAGTAGCAGTGATTTTCCTCTAGCTGTGCATAAGTTCTGTAATCATAGTTGCAGGGAAGGCTTGGTTCTGGTTGTCTGGCGTTCTGTCAGTCCTTGACGGCAAACTTGGACAGATAGAGGTGGCATGCATCTGGAACTCCACCGCATCTCCGTCCAAGACTGTGGTTTCCACAGCTTTCAGAACTCCAAGCAAGTCTCGATTCTCTCTGCCTCTGAAGAACACGCTGACAAACTCAAACGTCACTTTGCTGGGCTTTTCTTGCCATTCCCCTCTCCCCAAAGCTAAACGGACGTATGTCCTAATTACCCGGCTCTATTTGTGTCAGGCACGTCTCCGCATTGTACTTGATGGATGGAGAGGGTTTTGTTGCCTGCAGATCTGCTTAACTCAAGTTTCTTTTGTCAAAGGCGTTCTGTATTTGGGGAGGCAGGCTAAAGAGCTGACAGGACTGGATGGGAAGCCAACCAAGCAAGGGACTAGAGAGGAGGGCCTGGCTCCAGATGTAATATCTGGTGACATTAATGCTGGGCGACAGCGGTTTGAGTGAGTGTAAAGGGAGAATTTTGTCACCTGCAGCACTGGACTGATATGACTGCTTCAGCATGACAGTGAATGATAGGCCCTCAATGTGGTCTATCTGTGTGTCTTTGATGGGGAGTGGTGGTGATTAGTGATGTCCTTCAAAGTGAGTTATTCCGGTCAAAAAATTGTAGGAAAGTAATTATTCATGCATTCGATTCAAATTGTTGCTCCAAATTGTTGTCTTTTAACATGTATTGGGGGGACGGCAGTCTTAAAATGGGTGAGATTTGGTCCCAAAGCTCCCCCTCTTTTTTTATCTCTTAAAGTGCAGGCATTCGCCCTCAATGTCCTCCCTCCCCATTCCAGCCCTACATTCCCCCCACCCCACCCTACCCTACCCCCAGTTTCAGGAGACAAACAGGACACCTCCAGTCTACCCCCCTCCACACCCAAACCCCCACTCCCCCCCCCTTTCCCTAATCCCTACCCCTCATGCTGCAGAAGGCCCCGCGGGGTGGTGCAGCTCGCTGGGTTAGCACTGTCCCACAGAAGCGGGAGATTAGCGCTCTGATGAAAGCAACCGTTAGATAAGCGGTAGGGTGGGTAGAGCGTTCCTGCCGAGTACTGCTGTCCATGTTGTGCGTGGGGGGGCCCCACCAGTTTGTGCCAGCAGCTAAAGCCTCTCTCTCCTCCTCTCTCCTCTCCGAGGCGAATGCTGGCAGAAGGAGCCAAACGGAACACCCAACAGACACAGACAGGCAGATCGGCCACGGCACAGTGTGTTCGAGCCGGCAGGGTCCAGCCGGATGGTACTCGGATGCATGTCGCCAGACTTCAGAAATGTGTTCAGAAATGTGGATGAAGCTGAGCTCTTGAGTGAAGTGTGTGTGTGTGTGTGTGTCTGTCTGTTTGCGTCAGTGTGATACAGGCACACGGGCTGCCTGCGAAGTGGATAAAGCACAAAATAAAAAACCCTATCTGGTCTGGCCTGCCGTCTGGTTTGCACAAACTGGACGGGAGAAGATGAGGGGAGATTTCATTTCTCTCCTCCTCATGCCAGCCTCACTATCCAATGAGTCAGGACTTCCTAACCTTATTACGGCAAGGTCGGCAAAGCTAGAGGTTTTTTGATCCAGCCAATCCAGTTACAGCTGATCAGTTGTAGGAAGTCTGAAATAAGAGTCTAAACTGAGCGGTATCAGGTGTGCCGGTGCCCTGTTGTAATGAATGAACTATTCAAACCTTTGTGGAACACATCAACCACGCTTGTTGTGAATGTCAGTAAAGGCTAAAATATGAATAGAATAAAAATGTTGGCCTCAAATTGTATTTTCAATGCAATAGCATTACAGAGGCGATTTTACTGTAGCCTAACAAGCCAGACTATGATATCAAAATGTTTAGTCTGGCTATGACTGAAAGACTGGGCTCAATCCAAGGGGTGGAATCAGCAGTTGTCTTTCAAACCGCCTCTGCAAGCCGTCACAGCTGCCCTGAGACACTCTACAAGGATCGAGCGATGCGATTGGTCCAATCAACCCCGGGAGAACAGCTACTTGTTCTCCCCGTAGGCCCCATTGTACCTTTCTAGGCGTGCCTGCATAGCAAAACCATTTGAGACTGCTAGGGTAAGTCTAGCTTTCTAGGTTAAGTCTTCTCTATTATGGGAGACAATTAGTGATACTGTAGTCCTGATTGAACTTCCACCTTTAACATAGAAAGTCAAATAGTCCCCTAGGTTATACAAAATAGATCTGCCTCTTTTCATTGCATGGACTGACCATGATGGATGCAAATTGTACTTGTGTGTGTGTGTGAACTAGTAAATGTTTCTAATTCATGCTTGATGTTAGAGCGGCTAGTTAGCCAGTCCTGTCCTTAGCCAGTCCTGTGTTGCCGTTGGGGAGCAGACATGGCCGTGTTATTGGATCTTAGGTGTCAGCTGGGCAGCTGTTGGTGTCAGCTGCTTCGGCTTCCCATCAGATCTTAACTCTCCATTCTCCTCTAATGGTTTCCATGAAGCGAATGGTTTCCACTTTTCCAGGAATAGTCTGACTGTAAGACCTTGTCCTCAAACAGTATAACCCAGAACAAAGTTGAAGTGTCAAGTTTGTGTGTGTGTGTGTGTGTGTGTGTGTGTGTGTGTTGAGGGAGAGAGAGACAGGGAGAGAGGGGAAGTGTGCATATTCTGTGGCTGGCTGTGCTCATCTGTCGCTCATTTGTGCATTTGGTCAGGCCCAGATAAACAGGATTAGGGAATTAGGATTACACTTCCCTGACCTTCCCCAGATTGTGTGGTGTCTATGCCCCTTGGGTATCTAATGCTGTTTGTCAGTATGCCATCTGAGGCCAGAAGTGGAATTTGCCAACTTGGGTCTTAGTTGTTAATTTTCCCCCCCTGAGATTGTTAGGTGTTAGAGTAGCTCATTGAGATCAAGATTTTGCACTGTCCAATCTGATGGACCGGTGGAGGATTGATGGAATGCATTCATAACATTTAGGCCTTTTTGTTGCCTCCAAGAGATGCGAAAAGAGTTTATGTCCCAAATCGACAAATAAAGTATCATATATCATATTATGTCATCGTTTGTGTCGGGCATTAGTTTGTGTCACTTTCAGGAAGAGCTAGTAATGGTGTGAGGTAGTATTGTTAGAATTATTTAAAAAATCATGAAAACTATCATGAATGCATTATTCCTTAAAGCAAAGCATGGCATTTCACGCCTGGTTCGGTATCCAGTGTGTGCCTGCCTAAGGGGAAAATAATAAACTGCGAATTGTGGTGATCTGCATTGCTGCTTTCCAAGACAGCTAAAATGCCACACAGGAGAGCCATCAGCACCACCTGTGTTTTTTTCCCTCCATTTTCTTTTATTTTTTTATTCTTTGCTGAGCTATCATAAAAGCATAGCAGGCAGTCTAAACGGCACTTAGGAGTATTGATTCCATTGCAGTGCTCTAGTCGCTCTAAGCCCAAGAATAAAGACAACCTTCCACAGATATTTTTGTGTAAGTATGTTCTGTCATTTCTTTAAGGGGGAGAAATCTAGTTCAGGTGAATGCTGAATTCTGGTCGTTTTACAAATTGTACCCAGGTCATTTTGTCATAGCAGGTTAAATAGTAGCATTAGTAGTATTGAGAATTACCATGCTGTAATGACTCGTTGGTTGTTTATATAGAATTAGAGGGGAATATGGCAGAAGTGTCAGTTACAGTACATGTGTAAAATCAAACTATTAGGTGTATTGTCACTATTTTATAGATATAATGTTATTACTAGTGCTGTCAAAATTAACTGATTAATCACGTGATTAATCCCAAAAATTGAACTCCGATTAATCCTGATGGATATGGTTCCACTTTCACTGCATTTATTACTGTATGTTCAATTTCAGAAAATGGCTCAGCTATCAAGTCAAACTATACAAAGATTATGGCCTAGCTCCTGACTGTCCGAGAACATGTTTGGGGAACCCTTGGAGGTAGAGGACAGGTGTGAATTGCCCCATTTGAGAAGAACAAAGCCTATTTAGTATCAGGGCCTTTACAGGGCAAAATAAGGATCCAACATATACCCTAGCATCCAAATTCTTACTGGAGGAAATGAGTTATTAATCATGATTAATCATTGTAAAATGTTGTGATTAATCAGATTAATTATTTTAATCGTTTGACAGCACTTGTTATAACCATTTTAAAATATGGCATGCCATTGTTAGATGTGGCGGTGTGCCCGCATGCCCCAGCTGTAGAATAGAGATGTAGAGGCCCCTTAGTTTTTTTCCAAAAGACAAATCATCCAAAAAAAACTCAAAACTCAGATCATCACTACTTTATGGTCATCATACTATTTTGGAAAACTTAATTGATATCAATATAATTTTCACATTGTATCAACCAAACCTTCAACTGGTCAACTTGATGAAAATAAAATTTCTAGGTCCAGCCATATATTCAATGACCACACACATATCCCAGTAACAGACTTTTCCTTTAAGCTTTGTTGTAACCTTGATTTGACAGATGACATTTCATTCATGCTACAATAGAATAAAGAAGCCATTTTAGCTACTCTAGTTGTCTCTTGTGGTGGGAGCTCTGTATTACTGTAAGTTTAAAAAGTCTCCATGCAAACCAGAGGGGTCCTGGCCTACATATATGTTCTTAAAGCTGAAATATGTGTGGCCTGGCAGGCAGATTTAACAAGTCAGTGAGATTTCTACTGTACTGTACATTTTTAAAAAGAGCAGTGTACTTTTCTCACTGATGTGATATAGATTAAGCCAACCCAGTCATTTCCCCAACACCTTTTGTGCCTCCCTGTAAAGCACACAATTCTGCACCACTCGATATAAAGTACCGGTAGTAGTTCTGAGAATTTTTATTTATTTTATTTATTTTTAGCCTATGAATATCAAGTATTATATGTATAGTACAAATTATTAGTTTTAAAGCTATTTTATGACTGACCATGTTGAAGCAGCACTTGAGCACCTTATGTATTCCTCTAAGCAACTGTAATAAAGTGCTTTATGTTGGTGGAGATAAGCTTAAAAAAAAAAAAAAACTCATCCATTCTTTGAACCTTTTAGGGTGGGGACTGCCTGTGCTGTTACCAACATGGAACATTGTTAATAAAATCCTCATCTCTTCAGCTTTTTTTGGTTGTTTATGTTGCTGATTTTGATGTAAGCATGGGAAAATAACAGTGGCAATAGCTGTTATTAGCCCATTCTATATCCACGTCTGAGACTCCTGCGAGTTTCATGCTTTCTCCCTTCCAGCTAGAACTTGAGCTTTCCAGTGTCCTTATTGAACGTGGTGTTATTACCTGCCTTGTTTCATGTGCCGGGCTGTCTCACCCATGGTGAATTAGCATGTCCAACTCCCGCTCAGACCCCGGCAGCGCTGGCCTTCCCTCAGGTTTTGTTCTGGAGACGGAGCGAAAGCAGCGACTCGCCATGAAAGCTGCATTAGTCTCAGTCTAATGAGCTCTGATGCCTGAGAAGCACCACGGTGTGTGTGTGTGTGTGTACGTGTGTACGTGTGTGTGTGTTCGTGTTTACAGAATAGTATGTATGCAAGTTGGTACCAGCCCTAGATTTAGGGTTGGAGAAAAAAAAGAGCTGGTATGTGTTCAAAGAACAGTAAATCTGCAGTCTGGTAACTGCTCTGTAAATCGGCAATGTAAATAGGAAATATCTGCACTTGTGTCAAGTTTATGGGGTTTGGAGGAGTTGAAGCGGGCGGCAGTGGCGGTGAAACGACATTGTTTTGTTTCTAACAAACCTCAGGGGTGCCACTACTGAACAGTGTACAGATATTCATTCGGGTTTGCCTCACCCCCAACAATGGCCGCCATTGTGACTGTGGATTGGCCCTGTGGCAGTGTAGGGAGGGGCCAGGCACGGCTCTCTGACTCGAGTCTGTGTTTCTGTCTCTTGTCTGTCTGTCTGTCCGTCCGTCCGACCGACCGACCGACCGGTCAGGTTCTGGGAGAAGGCTGCCTAGCGGAGCGAGCCGTGCTGGCCTGCAACACGGCATCCAGCCATTGTCCTTCTGCTGCCCTGGCACTAACTACCCACAGTGCTCCACACAGGAAGTGTCACAGAGTTCCACTCAGTGCTGCACTGACGCTCATCGCCACTGAGGCGTTTGTCACCCTCCTCTCACCCCCCCCCCTCTTATTGCCCCCACCTGCTTCACTGCCTCCTTTTTCCCCCTCTATTCTTCTCATTTTGTTAGCCAGTCCGTCATATCAGAGAAGGCCTGAAATCCAGGAAGAGAGGAAGTAGATCCCTCTCTCCCTCCCTCTTGTCCTTGCCTTCCTTTAATTACTAATGCGCTCTTCCAGTCAGCCGGCTCAAATAATCCAGCACTCAAGATTTTGTTGTTGGGGGTTGAGATCCATCCATCCTTTTTTTTTTTTTATTTCTTTAATTAGTTCAGGCATTTTATTTCAACCCCCCCCTAAAGCTATGGCGCGTTGCTTTCGCGTTCCAGTTGATTCTGGCGAGAAAGCCTTTGTTGTCCTCCTGCGCCGTGTTCACGCCATTTCATCCCACGATTGCATACACCATATGACACTTGGAAGAAATTGGTTCATCTTTTATGTGTGTCGCAGTGAATGAATGATGCAGTCGGGATCCAAGTGTGTGGCATTGGGCTGCTGCTGCTGCGTACCTCTAAAAGTCATCAGCGAGACTCCCCGAGGATTTTTGCTAGGGGCACTTGTCATGTAACCTCCTTCACACAAAAACACACACACACACACACACACGTCTCGCACACACACACATGTGTCTCTCTCTCTCTCTCACACACACACACACACACACACACACACACACACACACACACACACACACACACACACACGAAAACCTGACCGCAGTGTGGCATGCCCTGAGCAGTCTGGGTGTGTTTTGACAGTAATCCAGCAGGCTGGAAATGGCTTTTGTGTACTGCAGAGACACCCCCCCCCTCCCCACACACACACACACACACACCATGCAGCTCTGGATGACTTTGTGGCTGGAATGAGTTGGAGGAGAAAGAAACATGAGACATTTGACAACACATTTCTAAATGTCAAGGTCTTTTTTTTTCTACTTTTGCTGTGTCTCAACATTTTTTTTTTTCTTTCTCACCTTTGTTCTCCCCCCCTATTTCACAGCATTTTTGTTTGTCAGTGCAGACAACTGGGAAAGAGGCAAACGGGTCAGAGAAACGGTTTTTACCTCTGAGCGGAAGGCTATTACCTTTTTTGGTATTTGTAAATTTGCATATGCAGTAGCCTATAACCCATAAAATATATTTACTCATTTTATATTTGCGTGCTAGGCCTAGGCTAAATGTCATCAAGCTTCAATTCAAATGAGCAGAAGAAGCTATTGGCATTAATAATGGACGCCATTTTTGAATATTTCTGTGTTTCTTGGTAGAATCTGGCAATCAGGCTTTGAGGCTCTGTTTTCACCAATTAAGCTGTTTTTTGTAGTTATTGTTGTTTGTTTTTTTCAGTCTTTTCGATGAATGTGTGTGTTGGGGGAAGGGTAGGGGGCGTTATGGCGTCTTCATCGATTTAGAGGAGCACACTAAAAATCAGTCTGGTCTTTTGTCTGTCGTCTGCCACATGGTCTCTGACTCACTCGGGTATTTCCTTGGATTCTGACATGGAAAACAGATTCCTCGCTAACCGATTTAAGAAGGGAGGAATCCATGTATTCCCTCCCAAGTCTCTTTTTTTTCTCTCTCTCCCTCACGCTCTCTCTCACTCTCTCTCTCTCTCTCTTTCTTGCTCTCTGGAAGTCTCCTTCATCCCTAAGTGAAACCATTCATGCAAGGCAAAACTGAAAAATAAATTCTTTGTGTCTTCAGCGTTTGCAGGAGTTGTTCCTTTTCTCGTCTCTCTCTCAGTTTGGCTTAATACTTTCATGGTGTCATCCGAGTCCCATTGCTATGAAAGCAGACACTAAGAGCTCAAAGAGCTGGCTCTGCTCTCACCTGAGCTCTTTAATCTGCCGAAAAACAGCAGCTTATGACATTTGACTGTTGTTGAGATAAACATAGCACAACAAGAAGCTAAATCAGCCCACTGTGGTACACCCCCCTCCCCCTTTTTCCAAATGGGAGTGCGTGTGTGTGTGTGTGTGTGTGTGTGTGCGTGTGTGTGTGTGTGTGTGTGTTGGTTTGTGTATGTTAGTCTGTGCATGCATGTGTGAGACGGAGCTTTTAAGCGAGACACCTGCTTGTCATCTTCTGACTGCTCAATCTAAAAATCCCACTGGCTTTTGTAAACTACTCCTCCTCACAAAATCACACACTCACGCCCACAGATATATACACACACACACACACACACACACACACACACACACACACACACACACACACACACACACTTATTCACACCCAATCACACCCTGCTGTAGCCCTCGAATGTCTCACTCTCTCTATCTCTCTCCCCCAGCCCCTGAAAAAGAAAATTCCTTATGGGGATATTAGATCATGCTAAAAGGGCGAGAACGCTAACAGCTGCGATTTGGGAGGGGAGGAAAGGCAAGAGAAGTGGTCGGCGTTCACAGGCGGCGCCCCCAATGCCCCTTACAGTAAAAAGACTTCAACAGACTCTCACCCCGCCACCCCCTTGCATCCTTCTTTTTGGCTTCGTTCTTCAATGTTTTTTGCATTTGCTCTGTCTTTTTCAAGCTTTATAAAGCCATTACAGCAATGCCTCGATTACTTCTATCCATAGCCCTGTTGTTCAAACTCATCGAGTGCTATTGGGAGGAAAAAAACTAAGACGATTTTCCATGTTCTCATTCAGTTAGTGTAAGTTGCCGATTCTCAACCTCCATCTGATATGTAGCACTTGTGTAGCATATATAGCATATTACACTTTTATCCAAAGCGACACACACACTCACAGCATTGGGTTTAAAGGAATAGTTCACCTCTTTATGAAAATTGGTTATTCACCCCCTTACCTGGAGTTACATATGTGGGTAAAAGCATTTTGGTCTCAGTTCTTGCGTTTTCCTAGTATGGCATCCCCAATTTCCCCCATTTTTTAGCTTTAGCTTAGCATAGGCGTTGGAATGTAATGTTGCCAGATAGCAACTCTTTGGCAACTTTGCTTTCCAGTGCCTATGCTAAGCTAAAGGTAAAATAGGGGTTGCCAGACTAGGACAACGCATGCACTGAGACCAAAATGCTCTTACCCACATATGTAACTCCAGGTAAGGTGAATAGCAATTTTCATAAAGATGTGAACTATCTCTTTAAGGATTGAACCCAGTTCATCCTTTTGACACGGTCTAGAAATATAACCACCGCTTTGGTCGCGCTGAATTCTCTCCTCCTTCTTCACACCACCAGCACTTGGTGAACTCACACAGGGCCACAGTTGGAAGTCCTCCATTGCTTTCATGAACTGTGTGCATTTCTATTCCTGCCGTTCCTTATGGTCGCCTTTACGTTCTTTGTTTTCATTTTGGACACACAGTTTTGTTCACTCAGTGCTTTTGCCTGCGCCTTTTGTAAAAAAAGGGGTCCAGTGCAGACACGTCGTCTCTTGCTGCTCTCGCTCCTCTGCCCAGTATGCAGTGAACGGCCCTCTGTGCCATTGTGGGATCCTCCCCATAGACAAACTTCCAGGCGTCCTGTGCATGTCAGGCCTCATTTGTACTCGCTTGGTGTGTGTGTGTGTGTGTGTGTGTGTGTGTGTGTGTGTGTGTGTGTGTGTGTGTGTGTGTGTGTTCGTGTTCGTGTTCATAAAGCCCTCATTTTGTGTACACACTCACACAGGTCTGTGTGTGTGTGTGTGTGTGTGTGTGTGTACAGAATGAGGGCTTTATGAACCATGAACAAAAGTGACAAAACGAGCGTGTTCATTAAGAGAACAGGAGCCTGCCGGAGCTCTGTGTGAGTCTCTCCATACCTTCCTTTCACAGTCCGGAGCTCCAACATCTGCCAACTTAAATCATCACTCGGAAAAAAAACACCTTTTGTGTGTCTGTCCACTAGGATTATATGATTGGAGTCATTTTCCCAGTAGAAAGAGGAGGCAAAGGGGAAGCCAATTGAAAGGAACGATTTACTTTCTTTTCCTTTCTTTTTCTTTTTTTTCTTTCTTTTTTTTTTGATTGGAGAAAGTGGGTGAAAGGAAGCAGGGGGGAGTTTTCTCCAGGAATTTGGCGCATTATCATGACATGCCGTGTTTATGGCTGTGCCTACTCCCTCTCTCCCTCTTTCCCTCCTTCCCTCCCTCCATCCCTCCCTCCCTGTCTCCCCCCTGAGCCTGCTGGGTCTCACAGTTTATCAATCCACTCATGAAGGACATTCTCTTTTTAGGTGAAGGATTTTGGCAAACTCCGCTTTTTGCCGGGGGAAAAAAAGCTTCCAAGGTCATTTACCTCCCAGTAAAACTAAACACACGCACACACGCGCACACACACACACACACACACACACACACACACACACACACACACACACACTTTATCACTTATTTGTGCAACTGAAGCTGAAACCCAGGCCTCTTCCCCTTATAATGCAAAGCTGTGAAGAGTGCAGAGAACCATTTTTCAGCACAAAGACATGCCGCTGTACCGCAGTCCTTTACGCCCGGCAAGATCCCCATGGTATTTTCTTAATGAAACACTTCTGTACACTACAGCTGTAGTCTTTCCTCCACTATCGCTGACGGTTCTCATGGGGAGTTTGATGGCTCCCACGCAATTCTTGACTGACGGTCTATCTCGTGTTAGATCTCAGATCTCTTCGTTCCGACTCTCTGAGAAAATAGTATGGTCTTTCTCCCCACTGATATTCTGATAGAATGGGACGGGGGGTATGGGAGGAGGGGGGGGGGGGCTCTGTAAACGTCTGTGATCATGGCAGGCATATCGCTGTGAATCTGTAAAACAATACAAACAGGCCCCTAGACAAAAACATTACATGTAGTAAACATCTAAATCAGGTTTAGACATGAAAACAGAAACAGATGGAATGCTGGCGTCCATGTTGGACCACGTAGACAAAATTCAGCGTGGAGTTGTATCTCATATCTCATTTCTTTGTGTTTCCTGTGGTCAGAGAAGGCTTGTTTTTAACCCCTCTTTCTCCCCCTCTCTCCTTCTTCTCTTCTTCCTCTGTTTCAGGTCAGTGAGTTGTGTCTGCACAGATGTAATGGTGATGACCCTTGGGTGGAGTGCCTTTCAGCTTGACGTCCAAAGCTTCCTGGAGCTCACAGCGTTCGGCGTCCTCTTCAGCTCGGGGTGGGTGGGCAGGAGGGGCAGGGGGCCTCTGGTGGACGGGTGAAAACCTGCCCTCACCACCACCACTGCGCCTGCTGAGCCAGAAGAGTCGCCCCGCCCCCACCTCCACCCCCCCCCCAAACGATGACCCTTGCCCACCCCAGTCTCCTGACCCTCTGCCATGGTGACATGAGCCCCGGTGACGTCTCCAAGCCCCAAATCAAGCCACCCCTTTGGTTTTTCTCTTCAGCCTCAGCAGCAGTAATAGACGAAGAAGAAGAAGAAGAAGAAGAGTACATCGCTGGCATAGCCACAGCCGCCGCTGCCACTGCTGTGGTCGCGTGAACAGCAGCCGAAAGGTGGTTGGGGAGAAGACTCGTCGAGCGGAGGGGTGATGATGCTGGCGTGCAGCCGGGTGCGGCGGCTCTACCGTCAGCTCACGCTGCAGACCAGTCTCCTCCTGCTCTTCATCTTCTGCATGGTCAGCGTCCTGGTGTCCGCCTACTTCCTCTATGGCGCTAAACGGGAGCTGGAGCCCGCGGCTGGCGCAGGCGGTGTCGGCGGCGGGGCGATGGCTGACGCCGCCGAGCCAGGGACCGACTGGGACGACCTACGAGCCGCTACGCCGTCGGCCTCGTCGCGGCTGCTTCTGCCCGCTCGCACAGCCCGGCCGGCCGACACCTCTCGCACGGACCCCGTGGTGCTGGTTTTCGTGGAGAGTCTCTACTCGCAACTGGGCCAGGAGATCGTGGCCATCCTGGAGTCGGCGCGTTTCCGCTACCAGACGGAAATCGCGCCGGGCAAAGGGGACATGCCCACACTGACGGACAAGAACCGGGGCCGCTTCACGCTGGTCATCTACGAAAACATCCTCAAGTATGTCAACCTAGACGCCTGGAACCGCGAGCTGCTGGACAAATACTGCGTGGAGTACGGCGTAGGAATCATCGGCTTCTTCAAGGTGAGTAGAGTAGAGTGGAGTACAGTGGAGTACATTTGGCAGCTGGTCGGCCATACTGAAACCATCTAGCACACAAACAATGATTGGGGCTTTTGAAGAGCCCCTTAAGATTGCTTCAGACATTATTGTCCCAATGTCCCATGGATGTTGTATTTGGCCATTAGAAGCACCTTTGTGAATGCCAGTAATTGGCTTGATTTAGTGATAACCACAGTTATATGCGGGGTCGCAATAGTGGTGGTGGTGATGTAAATGCCGCCATCAGTACGTGAATGTTCCTTTTGATCTCCTCTGATTGCGTTCTATTAAGCAACCCTCCCGCTGACCTCACCAGGCCCGTCCAGAGGGAAGATTAATCAGCCTAATCTCGCCGCTTCCTTCCTGCGTATATATATATATTTTTTTTCTCTTTCTCCGCCATCTCTCTCACTTCTCATTCCCTCTCTCTCTTGCTCACTCTCTCTCTTGCTCACTCTCTCTCTCTCTCTCTCTCTCTCTCTCTCTCTCTCTCTCTCTCTCTCTCTCTCACACCTATCCCCTGGCTGCGTCTGCTCTGTAATCAGCTCGAGAGCAGCCCGTACGCAACGCTAAGCCTCTGCTGTCCGGGGTCACGCACTCAGGGCCGTAGCCTGGGGTCAGTCCTGGGCAGGGGCCTGGTTCAAATCAGCGCTGCGTGATTCGGTCGGAGGTATGATAATCACAGCGGCGGGTCAGGAGCTGATGAGCTTCAACGGGCTTGTGTTTCTCTCTCTCTCTCTCTCTCTCTCTCTCTCTCTCTCTCTCTCTCTCTCTCTCTCTCTCTCTCTCTCTTTCTTTCTTTCTTTCTTTCTTTCTTTCTTTCTTTCTTTCTTTCTTTCTCTTTCTCTTTCTCTTTCTTTCTCTTTCTCTTTCTCTCTCTCTCTCTCTCTCTCTCTCTCTCTCTCTCTCTCTCTCCATTCGTCTTTCTGTCTGTCCATCTCTGGATTGGAGATGGGAGGGTGTTGTGTGTGTAGGTGGGGTGAGAGGATTGAGAGGGTGGTGCTGCAGAAAACCTGAAGAGAACACCAGCTTTGCTCACCAACTGTTGGCTTAGGGCTTTGAAATCTTTTCAGATCTCTTTCTTTTGCAGTTTTTCTTTTTAATATTGATATAAATATTTATGCTAAATTTACTAAATTTACTAAAATGACTATTTGATAAAAATGTCTTCAATAAATAAACTACATTTTTATAATAAATATAAATGCTAATATCCTTTTATTTACAGTAGGTGTTTAACTTTTCAACATTTTCATTTGCCATTTTAGGCTAGATCTTGTATTATTTATGTATTTTTCTGTTTTTGCTGTTTTCAGTTTTGCATATTTACTAGTCACTCCTTTTCTTCCCTGAGAACTGCCCGAGGTGCTGAGAGGGTGTAAATGCTTAGCCTAATTACTTAACTGAACTATCAGCGATTATGGGGTGGAGATGTGATTTCAGCCAGCTTATGGTCGCCTTTAGGCTGATTGTTGTTCTCGTCACTCTCTACACTTCCTCCTCTTTCTTTTTTTCCCTCTCTGTCTCCACACACATTCACCCCTTCCACTGTGTCTCACTTCTTTTTTTTTTTCTCTCTCCGTTTCCCTTCTTATCCAGCCCCTCTTCCTATTTCATCTACTTCTGTCTGTTTCTCTTGCTCTTTCTCTTTTGAGCATGGTTCCTCTTCACCGTATCTGCTCAGCAGCTTGTAGTAGGCCCTGAGGAAAGCCTGTGTCTGGTCGTGCCCTCATTCGAACCCCATATTGGTGGTGGTGTACTGCTGCCAACATAGAGCAGCTGAGCATTCCTCTCTCCGAGGCCCTGGACAAGTCTCGGGGCTAGTTGAGCTGTTGCTATCAGCGAAGCTAGCGCAGGGGTTTTAATTACGCTTGTGGGTATTAGCTCATTGAAGGGCTTCTCGGACTCCCACTAGACCTTGAGCCTAATCCCATATCCGTGTTACAGGAAGTGTAATTAGAATACAGCCCTCTCTCCGTCTCTTGTGCCATGCCCCTCCCCCCCACTACCCCCACACACACACACACACACACACACACACACACACACACACACACACACACACACACACACACATACAGATACACACACACACTGCTCTTAGTTCAGCATTTTGGTTGATGTTGCAGTCTGAGGAACAATAAACATGTAGTTAGAGCAATTTCACCTTTCTGAGTCTGTGCTGATTTATTTATTTCTTTTTGAAAGAGCATTGGATTTCCCATAATCCACCGAAGGCGCGGATACCAGTTTCATTCGCAGTATTGAACTGGCGGCGTTGTTTCAGATCAGATGGGGGGGTGGGGGGTGGTAGGGGGGAAGAGAGCTGCAAGTCAAATGATCTGTAACAAAAGACAAAAGTTCTCAAATGACTGAAATGTATCCGCCTCGAACTCGATGTCCAAAAAGTCCTCCAGACTAGTTTGCGTACATCATCATTAGGAATACTTTCCAACCAACTTCCCTTGAATGATAGGCAATTTGTGCCAATGAGCCAGCCACTCTCAGAAACACTGCTGGAGGTCTCCAAACCATGTGACTAAGCTCCTCTTTCATATTATGGATGTCTGGAATGTCATCGAATTTCTTTTCTTTCAGCTCCATTTAAGTTTTTGGACCACAGAACACACACACACACACACACACACACACACACACACACACACACACACACACACACACACACACACACACACACACACATATACATATACAGTATACACAGACACACACATGCACATTGCTCGCGCTCTCTCACACACACACACACACACACACACACACACACACACACACACATACAGTACACAGAGGCACACACACACACATGCACACACATACAGTACACACAGGTACACACATGCACATTTGCACACGCACACACACACACACACACACACACACACACACAGGGTGAAACGGGGTGAATAGACAGGGTGTGGCAATGCATTTTTTCCTGCCAAGAAGCGTGGCTAGAGACAGCCGCGTGTTCCGAATGAGTGATGATACATGCAGAGACCCTCAGAATTTTCTCTGATATTATTCAAAAGAATTTCCAGTAAATTAGCGATTTCCTCGGATGGTTAGTCATCATTCACCAAGATTTTTACTTTTTTATTTATCATTTCTTCCATCTGTCTTTCTCCTAGGGAAATATTTCATGAATGTTGACACTCATCACGGGTGTGGTGATTTTTGAACCCAAACACACTAACAAATGACTAATTTGCTGTGCGTGTGTGTGTGTGTCTCTCCAAGGCCAATGAGAACAGTCTACAGAGCGCACAGCTGAAAGGCTTCCCTCTGTTCCTGCACTCCAACCTGGGCCTCCGCGACTGCACCATCAACCCCAAGTCGCCCTTGCTCTTCATCACCAGGGCACGCGAGGTGGAGCGGGGCCCACTCCCCGGAGACGACTGGACCGTCTTCCAGTCCAACCACTCCACCTACGAGCCCGTGCTGCTGGCCCGCAGCCGGGCTACAGAGACTGGAGGTCCCCCGGGGCTGGGCGGCGGTGGTGGTGGTGGTGGTGGTCTTGGTGGTGGTGGTGGTGGTGGTCTTGGTGGTGGTGGTGGCGGCGGCGGCAGTGGTCTGCTCCACGCAGCTGTGGTTCAGGACCTGGGTTTGCACGACGGAATCCAACGGGTGCTCTTCGGCAACAACCTCAACTTCTGGCTGCACAAGCTGGTGCTGGTGGACGCCGTCTCCTTCCTGACGGGCAAGCGCCTGTCACTCGGGCTGGAGCGCTACGTGCTGGTGGACATCGACGACATCTTCGTGGGCAAAGAGGGCACCCGCATGAAGGTGTCTGACGTTAAGGTAAACACAGTAGTCGTCGTGTTTGCACAAAAAAAAAAGAAAAGAAAACCTGATGTTTTTGCGTATTTGTTTGTTTATTTAGCTGGTTGCTAAGCAATTTAACTGTTCACATTCCTGTCATCAAGTCAACAATAGTCATTTTGTGCAGCAGGCAACACTACATTGTTTTCCCCCTTGAAGCACACTACAGTCACAGAGCTGATTTGCTGTCACTTTCCGTTCTTTATTGTAGCACAGCTGTCATTATCTCTGCCAGTTCTTGATGACTTTCAGACAGACGGTACTCCCTCTAGCGTTCCTCCCTGATTAGACGGTGCCTCAGGCACCAGACACTTAAATCAGTCATATCGATGGCAGAAAATGCCAACAGACACACCACATTAACCTGTTTTTATGCTACAGTAAGTGTCAGGAAGACGCATTTCTAGACGCATTTACTTGCAGAAGACTCAAAGAATGTCAAGATGCATCGAATCAGTTTGCACGCTGAATGGGCTTCGCTTTTTTCTCGGGAGAGAGGACTGTACGCAGGACTTGACCTTTGTTGTCTCTAACGGTGACCAAAGTTAATCTTTGTCGACTGATGGGAGGGCAAGAAGTGTTAAAATGGCACCAGAGCTCAGGCTCAGAAGACTGCTTGACAAACAGTGTGGTCGGACAGGTAGCCCTGAGGGCTTGCTGGGGCTAAACCAAACGCAGACAGGTGTGAAGTAGTCACAGGTGGCAGGGATGGTCACTAAGGGGACGTGCACAACCCTGGGTAAAGGGTCAGAGGGGTCAGGTAGATGTGGTTTCACCAAGGACGGTGTGTGTGTTTGTGTTTGTGTGTGTGTGTGTGTGTGTGTGTGTGTGTGTGTGTGTGTGTGTGTGTGTGTGTGTGTGTGTGTGTGTGTGTGTGTGTGCGTGTGGTTTCACCAAGGACAGTGCTCTTTGTGTGTGTGTGTGTGTGTGTGTGTGTGTGTGTGTGTGTGTGTGAGGTGAGGGGGGGGTTACTTAGGGGCGCAGGTGGCTTCACACAGGTACTGTCATCATGTCTGGCTCCAAGCAGGTCTGCTGGCTGCCATCCAGAGCAGACACAAGGAGAGGATGGAGAGCCAGGAAGGTGCGGGGCTGAAAGGTGACACAGGGGCTTGGGCATTAGAAATAAGCCTTCTTCCCTTCTGCTTCAAAGGGTGTGTGGGTGGGTGTGGGGGGGGAGAAGCTGGAATGAGAGGGGGGGGGATTGCAGTAACACACTGACACGTCTCCGCAAATCAAACTGTGTTCCTAGCTGTCATGACCACTCAAGCTACACCAGTCTCCAGGCCAGAGCTGCTCGAACAAAAAACAAAAAAAAAACATTGCCAGCCATTCTGAGGAGAAGCCGTTTGAAATTTGTCAACAACCTTCCCCCAAGGCAAAAACTTCCACGCTCCACTCTTACCCTTGTTTCTTATTGTTCTTGTTTTTCTCAATCTGTAGAAGTTGAGGTTGTTGTTGTTTTTTTATCTGTAACTTCCACACAGAGACAGTGTGAATTAGCCTAAAGAAGGCGGACACGATCAGATCTAAAGCCCCCTCGTTGTGTACAGAACCCCTCTGTTTAATATGAGTCAGACTTTGACTAAGCATCAGAAAGGAGTGTGTGTGTGTGTGTGTGTGTGTGTGTGTGTGTGTGTGTGTGTGTGTGTGTGTGTGTGTGTGTGTGTGTGTGTGAGAGAGTGTGTGTGTGTGGGTGTGTGTGTGTGGGGAGAGAGTGTGTGTTTTCGTGCAGACGCTACTAAAGCAGTAAACAAATAAAACGAGCGGCTGATGCACATGGAACAAGGATCGGGTACAAAGTGCATGGGGAAAGAGGGCGGGGTGCAGGGCCTGCATTTGTTTGCCTACAGCACAGATTCCTCTTCTTCTTCTTCTTCGTGCACAGCTGTGTCACAAATGTGTAGCCCGTTCCTTTTGTCTACATTTCAACATCATGACTTATACTGTTCACTCAGTCAAGCACAGGCACTAAAGGAGGGCGTGTTTCCTGTTTGTGGATTAAGGAAAACTTCAATGGAAATCTCCATAAGAAACTCTCTTAGATGAGGCCTCAACCAGGCGTGGGAAACTGGCTGTTAGGATGTTTCTTGTCTATCCAGTGTCATGGTGGTTAAGAGGATATTTGAATCATTTCAGCAAAAGTCGTCATTGCTTTTACCAGAGCTTTACCTTGTTTCAGCCGAGCTGATAAACAAGCTGTTTGCATACTGGTGACTTGTGGAGAGTTACAAGAATGAAGTTACAAGTATCATTTTGTTTATTTGGCTACATAAAAATGATTGGATTAGTACGCTAATGGCACTTGTTAAATAAGGACCTTGTTTTTTTATTAGTTCTTTTATTTTAATGGCCGAATTTACAACCTTCCTCTTCAGGCTCTGCTGGAGACCCAAAACGAGCTGCGCTCCCATGTCCCCAACTTCACCTTTAACCTCGGCTTCTCAGGGAAGTTCTTCCATGCTGGTAAGTTCATACATTGTCAACCATGATTTGATGTACTTCAAATTGTCTACTCTCAAATGATGCCTGGATAACCTGTTTGTGTGTGTGTGTGCGTCTGTGTGTGTGCGTGTGTGTGTGTGTGTGCGCGCAGGTACTGATGAGGAGGATCTTGGAGACGACCTGCTTCTCTCCTACAGCAAGGAGTTCTGGTGGTTCCCTCACATGTGGAGTCACATGCAGCCTCATCTCTTCCACAACCAATCAGTGCTCGCCGAGCAGATGCTGCTCAACCGCCGCTTCGCCGAGGTAAGGCCACGGTCACGCCACCAGGCCCGCTTTAGGCAGACCCTGTGTCTGTGCGGTGGGAAGGCGTCCCAAAGTGTTGGCTAATAGAGGAGTTTGATCTGTGCTTCCAGTGATAGCCCTGTACGGCATACAACTTTTAATTAGGCTCAAAGCAGTCACAGAGAGTTCATGAAAGTGCTGAAATCTCATCATGTAAAGCATGGTATGTATACCCTGAAGCACGGAGAGGGGGGGGGGTGATTAATGCTGAAGATGACATTTATCGGCTTTGCTCTTGAAGTTGTCCATCTACTGGTAGTCTTTCGCCCATCTCTCATGCATATTTTTCTCATGATGTTTTCAATTTGTGGAAGCAGAGGAATTTATTTGTTCAGTACGCAAAAGTGTTTTTTTTTTTTTTTGTTTTTGTTTTTTTGAATATCTGCCCTTTCCCAGTTCATGCAGTTTTGTAACAATCCACCACTTGTGTCCTCCTTGCCTCAGGAGCACGGCATCCCCACCAACATGGGCTACGCGGTGGCGCCCCACCACTCTGGGGTCTACCCCATTCACATGCAGCTGTACGAGGCCTGGAAGAGGGTGTGGGGCATCAAGGTGACCAGCACGGAGGAGTACCCCCACCTGAAGCCCGCCCGCTTCCGCCGGGGCTTTGTGCACAGCGGCATCAGCGTAAGGCTCGAGTGTTTCTTTGAGCCCTTTGTTTTTGGATGGCTAGTGCCCTTCACGCCTCTATCCCTCTCCTCTCCTCTCCTCCCCTCCCCTCTCTTCTCCTCTCTTTCCCTCCTCCCCGCTTTCCTCTCATCTCCTCTCCTCTCTCACCCTCTCATCTCTTGATTATACTCTTGCATCAGACGTTCACTGTGATGGCGGGCTGTAGAGTTTTTCAAGTGTGTTGATTGTACAGGGGAGGGGGGGGGGTTGATGGAGGTTGTTGTGACGGCCATTATTTATGACGCGAGCTGATTGAGCCGGGGTAGCTAAGGGCTCGTCAAAGGAATTCCTCACTGCCCTGGCACTCTGGTGTGGTTTGTTTGAACGCGGCGCGCTCCACTCTCCGCGCTCTCCGCTCTCGGGATCAAAACTGCAAAAGTTGAAACGCGCCATTGAATAATCCATGCTGGAGCCTTTTTTTTTCTCTCAAATGTTTGCTGGCAAGTCATGCATTCTCGGCCCTCGCTCGGAGGAGGAGACGGAGAAGAGGGTCTGTGATGGATGCCTCTTCTGCCGGTGCTTAAAATGAGTCTGTCTGTCGGCCGTGCTTTCCTTTTTTAATGTCTCCATACAGATATTTCCTCCTTGCAGCGGATCATTTTGGAATTGACACACTCCTCTGAGCAGAAGGAAATGAATTTCAAAATTATTTGGTACTAAAAATGATTCTCTCTGCAGAGCTGTCCTTTTAGTGTTCCTATAGTGGTATTCCTTATTTGCACAGGATCATTTTTTGAACTGGCGCAGCTAAATGGCTATACTGTATGAACAGAATGCTTTACAAATGTGTATTCAACACCCAAATTTCTCTGCATTTTTTTTACCCGGTGTTGCCTACATTAATTAGCTGCAATGATAAAACAAGAAAAAAAGTCAGTCACCGCTGCATGTTTTGTAAGGAGACTGCTTCACCACGATACGTATACAAGCCAGATGGTTCATTTAACTTCAGTTGTGCTGCCACCTGTAATCATAACAGAGACACATAATGTCTTATGTTACTGTTGTTGTTCAGCACGTTGCAGCCATTTCAAATGTCTATTCTATGTCTAGCCTATTCTCTATTATTTATTTATTTATTTACTTCTTGTCTGGCAGTCTAGTGCGATGTTGTCACGGTGATGTTAATTCCGACCTTACCGCGTCGGTGTGAAATATTCAGCCACAACCTGCCAGCCATGTCTGGGTGGCGTAAACATTACCCCCACACCCCCAGCCCCCAATTTTCTTTTCCGCCCTGTGTAGATCCTTTAGGTTCTAGATCATTCTTCTCTGTCTGTCTCAGTCTGTCCTCTCTTTATTTTCCCTCCGTCCCTGTGGAGAGATCTGACCATGATCGTCGCGTCTTGAAGTATCTGTTTTAATATTCAGGCCAGACGGGATTCATACTTGAGACAGATTAAACTGACTGCAGCTCGGCAACGGTGAAAGTGTCGATTCTGCTGAGGCGTTCCTTTGAAGTCTGAAACTGACCCCAATTTGAGTGAATGGTGTATTTGGGGCGCAAGAAAGATTGATGACACATCGGTATTTTTAAATAGGAGATATGTCTCCGGAGGTCTAAAGCGCAACCATATCTCCTATGTATCGCTTCTTTTTGCAGGTTTTGCCCCGGCAGACTTGTGGTCTCTTCACTCATACCATCTTCTATAATGAGTATCCCGGAGGGCCCAAAGAGCTGGATAAACTCATCAACGGAGGAGAGCTGTTTCTCACCGTGCTCCTAAACCCTGTGAGTCACCCACACAACCACACAATCTTTTTCTCTCAATCTGTACTAAAGAATGAATGAATGAATAAATAAATAAATAAATAAATAAATAAATAAAAAGGTGCTGCATTGCATCTCCATTTACCTAGAGCACAACTTTGTTTTTTAACTCTCTTGGATTTCACCAACAGGACCACAGGCCAAAACAGAGCTGCCGTTTTACTTACCTATCGCATAGTGCACAGCTAATCAAAAATAAGTACAGAGCCCCGAGATTAGTTTTGCTCAGTGAGTTTTTTTTGCAGACGGCACGGCTTAGCTTCCTTCATTTTATCCCTGCCTGCGACTGAATTCTAACTTTGCTTAATGGAAAATGTATTTGTTTAGAACAAATCTATAACTTTCGTACAGTTATCACAACAGTGTCACGTGTGTGTGTGTGTGTGTGTGTGTGTGTGTGTGTGTGTGTGTTTTTCTGCCAACAGATCAGCATTTTCATGACCCACCTGTCGAACTACGGGAATGACCGGCTAGGCTTATACACCTTCAAGAACTTGGTGAAGTTTCTGGAGACGTGGACCAACCTGAAGCTCCAGACGTTGCCGCCGGTGCCACTTGCCCAGCGATATTTCCAGATCTTTCCGGAGGAGAGAGACCCCATCTGGCAGGTAAGACGGGAATACACACACACACACACACACACACACACACACACACACACACACACACACACACACACACACACACACACACACACACACACACACACAAACACAGATGGAGACAGCAAAGTGACAGGCAAGGAGAAGGCATGCCAAGCCTCCAGTCTGGTCATTTAAGGAGGACAAACCAGTGTCATATTTTATTTTTTGCCTCATGTTGGTATCTTTGCAACATGGTGGTGACTGTCTTGGTTTGTCAGTAGAACATGCATCGTGTGTGTGTGTACGTGCGTGTGTACGTACGTGCGTGTGTACGTGTGTGTGTGTGTGTGTGTGTGTGTGTGTGTGTGTGTGTACGTGTGTGTATGTGTGTGTGTACGTGTGTGTGTGTGTGTGTGTGTGTGTGAGATTGAGACAGAGAGTTTGTGCTCACACATATAGATGTGTGAAATGGGGAGGGGGCTGTACAGACTCCAGAAGACTAATCTACCAGTTGGTCCAATCCGTTCACAGTTGAAATGAGGGTCCGTGCTGTTCAGGACTATTTCTGAAATAACCACCATCCAGCACCTCCCACTCGTAACAGTGTGAAACCTCATTTCTATGTCATTCCAAAATCCGGTTTAAGATTTTATGTAGTTTTCACAAGATGCATTGTGATGTGATATTGTGATTACGCTAGTCCTGTGCAGTATATCATGATTCCAGAAGTGATATGATGCAACTGCTAAAACATCAGCAACAAAAGAGGTTGAAAAGACCTGGATGACTAACATGGAATTGTTTTTCCGTGTTAACTTCATTCAAACAAACAAACAAAAAATACATTATTAAAGTAACAGTACTAACAAAAAATGGGCTATGGCAATTACAGCTGTGCAATGATGCCTAATCTTAGCAAAGATTTAATCACACATTTTTGCAATCTCTCTCGGTCATATGTGTGTTATAAGAGCTTTACACATCATATAAGCCTCCCTCCAAAACAGCATTGCACAATTTCCTTTAATTGATTTGGTGGGTTTCTTTTATGAGGTACTGAGTACTAATGCGGCTTGGCCGGGGATATCGAGCAGCAGTTGATTAGTATTGTGTGTGTGGTCACCATCTGATGGCGTGGTCTGCTCATTACTGTCAGCAGATGGTAGAGGTGAGGGCGGCTGGCATGGGCACAGTTGGCACACGGGCGCGGCACACGGATTGACCCCTCAGGCTGGGCGCTCGTCTGCGCAGATCTGCGCCCAGATGTTTTGGACACAGCCCACTACCCCCTCCCCTTTCCCCCCCTCTTAACCCATACACACAGGCACGCGCATGCGCACACATTCAGATTCTCTCTCTCTCTCTCTCTCTCTCTCTCTCTCTCTCTCTCTCTCTCTCTCTCTCTCTCTCTCTCTCTCTCTCTCTCTCTCTCTCTCTCTCTCTCTCTCTCTCTCTCTCTCTCTCTCTCTCTCATTCTGTCCCACCCCCTCTCCCCCATGTCAACCCATACACACCCACACACTCATTGTCATGCACAAACATTCTCAGATTCACTCACTCATTATCACACACACACACACACACACACACACAACTACACACACACACACACACACACACACACACACACACACACACACACACACAGAAGAGTCACAAGGCCAGGCCTGGGGAGGGGTCCACTGTGTCCTCCAGTGCCCTTAGAGCTCATGATGAGCTGGATAGCTGACAATCTCCACGTCCACTCATTTGCTGAGCGCAGGAGGAGCATATCAAGCCATAAGAATTTAGGTCGTTATGACGTCCCAGGACGTGCACCTCCCAGACAACTCGCCTACTTGTTTTATAAGGCTCATCTCGTGGCCCAATGCTTCTGGTAGGGTGGTGGTGGGGGGCTGTGTGTGTGTGTGTGTGTGTGTGTGTGTGTGTGTGTGTGTGTGTGCGTGTGTGTGTGTGTGTGTTTCATCTGCAGTGATAATGAAGACTTGTGTACTGCATCAGCTCCTCTGTGCTCACCCCCTCCTCCGCTGCAAGTTAATTACAGACCACAGGCCGATTAGTTATTGGGCAACATGAGGCGCACACATTGTGTGTGTGTGTGTGTGTGTGTGTGTGTGTGTGTACACGTGCACTTGCTTGTGTATGACTAATTCTCAATATTGGTTTAATGACCCCGTTCATTAAAGGCTCTGGCTGTGCTCCCTGGGGCTGCAGCCCACGGTCTGGTGCATGTGCTCAGCGCTCGCTCTAAAGCTTCCTGTCTCCCTACAGGACCCCTGTGAGGACAAAAGGCACAAAGATATTTGGTCGAAAGAGAAGACATGTGACCGCTTCCCCAAGCTGCTCATCATTGGGCCACAGAAGACGGGTGAGTGGAGGAAGATTAGTTAGGCCTGATCAGAGACACACACACACACACACACACACACACACACACACACACACACACACACACACACACACACACACACCTTCCTCTTAGTCACTGACAAACTCTGTCTGTTTCCTGTGGCAACATCTACCCATGGAGTCCAGCAGCCTACAAGAGAACATAAAATAACCATTCAGCTCCACATTGTCGCGTAACGGGCATCCTCACCATGACTAACGGGCGATCTCAATCTGTTTTTATTTTTGTTTTGTTGTCGTTACTTATCTGCGAGCAGCTATTTGTGCGAAATAAACTCCGGCGTTGAGGGGTTGAGGAATGCGTGTCCACAGCCCCGTGTCAGATGGCTGTCTGATCAGAGGAGTGTTTGATCTGAGCCGGATGGCCCGGAGGCGCTGTGTGGGCTCCGGAACAGCTTGGCCTCGAGCGAACGGAGCGAACGCCGCGATAGTCATTTACCGGCTGCCACGGCCGCTTCATTTCATTTATGGGGATCACCGTCGGAAAAAAAGAAACCTGGCCATTCTGTTTGCTTATTTTGTTTTTTTACGGCTGCCTTGACTGCAGGTTTACAACATTCCTCTAATTGAACTTCTCAAAGATGTCTTGGAGAGAAAAACAAGCCGCTCTCTCGGTCTGCCCGACGCAGCCGTGGAGAAGAGAGAGGGAGAGAGGGAGAGAGAGAGAGAGAGAGGGAGAGAGAGAGAGAGATGGCTCTGCCCATCTTTTCAATAGTGAGAGATGAGGGGGGTCGCGTCCATGAGGGGTGAAATTTACACATCCTGCTGTGTAATTACTTCTGCTGGTCCGACGGGGCCGCCAATGAGATCCTGCCAGACACACACACACACACACACACACACACACACACAGACTTGCACTCGTCTGTCAGTTATTGACTGTAGCTTTATTCACTGGAGGCTACAATGTCAAATAACTCAACATAAGGTATAACACTCTCTCTCCCCTCTCCCTACACACAAACAAACACACACACACACACACACACAGGCACACACACATTGTTTCATGCACCGTATATCAGTGGGTCAATGTTTGGTTCCCTGTCCCTGCAGGCACTACGGCTCTCTATCTCTTCCTGGGAATGCACCCTGACCTGACCAGCAACTACCCCAGCAAGGAGACCTTTGAGGAGATCCAGTTCTTCAACGGGCGCAACTACCACAAGGGCATCGACTGGTGAGTGGCTCTCCCCATGGAGAGGCTGCCCAGGCAGCATAAGCGGCTGACCGGTCCCCTGGCTCGCCTCCCACTCCTATTTTCAGCCATCATTACCCCCGTCGCGAAGTTGCTTGTTGCGAAGCAACGCTTGAATTAAGACAAAGCGCTCCGGCAAAGCACCATCTATTTCACAGATAGAGAAAAACTTTGGTATGCGTTTGAGTTTTGCAAGCAGTAAATTAAATTGCAAGCAATTTTCCCCATCAGTGGAAGAGATTATGCGGCCGTTCAAAGCTCGCTTAGGCATCAGCTGAAACGCGGCCTTAACGAAGGCCAGATCTTCAGTGTATCATAGACATCTCTCTCTCTCTCTCTCTCTCTCTCTCTCTCTCTCTCTCTCTCTCTCTCTCTCTCTCTCTCTCTCTCGCTCTCGCTCTCTCTCTCTCTCTCGCTCTCTCTTTTCACTTTGCTTTTTGCATTTCACTTTCTTCCTTCTGCTCCACTCTCTCTCTCACTCTCGCTCTCTTTTTCTCTCTCTCTCGCTCTCTTTCATTCTTTTCTCCTCTCTTATCACTGCCTCTTTCCCTTTCACTCTCCATCTTCTCTCTTATCTCTCTTGCGTGAGTAAAAGCCATACCACCCTCTTAGAACTTGCAGACACACACACTCCCAGCACTGGGTCTCATAAGGTCAGGGGTAGTAGATTCAAACACCCTTTTTGTACCAGCTTCAGCTGAAAGACTTTTTTTTTTTGCTCCTGTCAATACATCTGAAGGGACTAGACCATCTCTACCTCAGAGCACTTCTGAATTCCCCTTTGAAGTCCACCGTATCAGTATTTAAGTGATGATAAAATATCCTGCTGTTCTTGTTCTAAGAGGTGGGGACAGTACACTTCATCTTGCCAATATTATGAGTTGGAAGACTCCCCGGAGATCGACCGCAGGCAGGAAGCAGTCAGCCAGCGTCTCTCAGCACTTGAAGTTTTGTGAAGTTTTGCTAGACAAGCGTGTCCCTCGTCGAGCGTGACGTGACTTAAGGGCTCCTCTTCCTCCTTTTTGTTTTTGGCACAGGTACATGGAGTACTTCCCCCTCCCCTCCAACACCAGCTCCGACTTCTACTTCGAGAAGAGCGCCAACTACTTCGACTCGGAGGTGGCAGCGCGGCGGGCTGCAGCTCTCCTGCCCAAAGCCAAAATCATCACCATTCTCATCAACCCGGCGGACCGGGCCTACTCTTGGTACCAGGTGAGCGAGCGAGCGAGTGAGTGAGTGCGTGCGTGCGTCGGCATGGCAGCCCTAGAGCGCGGCGAAACCCGCCCTCATTACGGGGATCCAGACCTCAATATCCTCTCTTTAGATACAGGGCTTAGCATTTCTCAGGACCTGTTCCAGAATTTAGGTGTGGTCAGGGTTTGGTTAAGATTATGAAATTCTTCTGATATGACGGAAAATGGCTTTTAAATATTCAAATAACTAGAGGCAGAGAATTATTCTTTGCTTTAAGCATTACCTAGATACCCTCATTTCATTATCTTGCTTGGTTTTTAATATCCGGCCCCTCATGTTAAATGTCTTTTGGTAACCATTAAAGCTGATTATACATAATGTAAGTTGAGCAATGTTGCTGGGCATTGCTTTTGCTCTCACACACACACACACACACACACACACACACACACACACACACACACACACACACACACACACACACACACACATACATACATCACACTCTCTCTCTCTCTCTCTCTCTCTCTCTCTCTCTCTCTCTCTCTCTCTCTCTCTCTCTCTCTCTCTCTCTCTCTCTCTCACACTCACACTCACACACACACACACACACACACACACACACACACACACACTCACTCACACTGACATACAGTAACGTTTTCTTTTTTCTTTTGGAGAACTCTAATCAACAGTGGGCAAATTGTCATGGCTGTCCTATCAGAACACATGGAGCTAGTTTGGGTTTTGGCTGCCCAGCAACATTTCTCTGCTAACTTTCCCCCGGTGTATTATTCCTCCTGCGGTTGGAGAGAGTGTGTGTGTGTGTGTGTGTGTGTGTGTGTGTGTGACAGCACTGCTTTATCTTCTTCTTATCCTCCTCCTCCTCCTCTTCCTCCGTAGCACCAGCGGGCACACGATGACCCAGTTGCGCAGAGGTACACCTTCCATGACGTCATCACAGCTGGACATGACGCTCCCGCCAAGCTGCAGGTGCTGCAGAACCGCTGCCTGGTGCCGGGCCTCTACGCCACCCATCTGCAGCGCTGGCTCAGCCACTACCATCCCAGCCAGGTAAGTGTGTGTGTGTGTGCGTGTGTGCGTGCGTGTGTGTGTGTGTGTTTGTGTGTGATTTGTTGTGGATTGGAAATCAACAAGGATGTCTGTTAAATCAATCAGATATTTTCCAATCTTGAGACGTAACTACTGTGTCAAAGCTGTTATTGATGCTCTTTTTGGATTGAGAAAGTGATGGCAGTGATGCATCAACCTCTCAATACCCCCTTCCCCCTCTCATACACATCAGTGTACACACACACACACACACACACAGGAGTGTACATCTCTGTGATAGTGTTTTGCTGGAACGGGCTTTGCATATAAGACAAGCAATAAAGACAGGAGGTTGGAGGGGATCCAGCAGTGCAGTGCTGACTGGCTCGTCTCCTGGCCTTGTTTTGTCAGATCCTGGTGTTGGACGGACAGATGCTCCGGACCGAGCCTGCATCGGTCATGGATAAGATCCAGAAGTTCCTCGGGCTCACAAACGTCCTCAACTATCACAAGATCCTTGCGTAAGTCTTTCTTTCTTTCTTTCTTTCTTTCTTTCTTTCTTTCTTTCTTTCTGTCTTTCTTTCTGTCTTTCTTTCTTTGGGTTTTGGCCGGACCTTTGCCATATTACCTCTGTTTGTTTTGTCTATAGTGTCTTTCTGCAGTCTTAATTTTTCCTATGCAGTCTCTCTCTCTCTTTTCTCTCCCCCTCTTTGTCTCTCTCTTTCTCTGTCGGTTTCTCTGCGTGTGGCTTTGATGAGCGATGTTGTAATTGAAATGCTGCAGTAGCAGAGAGTCAAGAGGCCAGATTCAAGTGTTCCGATCTGGGCCATCTCCGGGCCCGATCCGCCCCGGAGCCTCGTCGCCACTGGCGGCGTAAGCTGCTGTCAGCACTCAGTTTGGCCCACCCTGTCAGCTTTCATGTGTCTTTCGGGTCCATTACCACCGCCGACGCCTTTGTTCCCCCTGCCTGTCTGCTCCTCATAACAGCCTTCTTTTTTTTTTACCCTCCCCTTGATCTTTTCCCCCTGTCTTTGCTCCTGTCCTGGGCACAATCTCTATACACACACACACACACACACACACACACACACACACACACACACACACACACACACACACTTTCTCTCTCTCTCTCTCTCTCTTTCTCTTCTCTTTCTCTCTCTCTCTCTCTCTCTCTCTCTCTCTCTCTCTCTCTCTCTCTCTCTCTCTCTCTCTCTCTCTCTCTCTCTCTCTCTCTCTCGTCCTCTCCTCATACGCTCTCCTCTCCTATTCTCCAGTGCTGGACCACATAATCGCTAACCCAGGCACATAAACAGCAACATCTGTTAGTCACATCCCCCAGTGGACAATGGGAATGTTTTGTCCCGTGTCAGCTCTTTAAACAGCGAAAGCTGTGTGCCATCTGCTCTCCAATCGCTTTCCGTTAGACTGACGTGGAAGGATCCGCTGGCTTATTTATTTACTTACTTATTTACCTTCTCTCTCTCTCTCTCTCTCTCTCCCCCCCCCCTCTCTCTCTCTCTCTCTCTCTCTCTCTCTCTCTCTCTCTCTCTCTCTCTCTCTCTCTCTCTCTCTCTCTCTCTCTCTCTCTCTCTCTGTCACGTCTTTTTTTTCCCCTAATCTGAACCAAATCTTTCTATATCTCCTCCGTCTTCAGGTTCGATCCCAAAAAAGGTTTCTGGTGCCAGCTGATGGACGGCGGGAAGACCAAATGTCTGGGCAAAAGCAAAGGCCGCAGATATCCGGACATGGATGCAGATGTGAGTGTTTTTGGGTTAGGTTTTCTGGACATGTGTACCACAAACATTATGAAAACAGAACAACAATCAGATGTTTCTCTGGCCACTCAAAAAAAAAAAAAAATGAGTTCCAGAAACAAGGCTGCTATATAGGCGAATTGAAGAGATTTCAGTTATTAAGGTTTCAGTTTTAGCGTCCCAAACAGACTCATTCTCATTGTTTGATGTGCCTTTTATTTGTGATGTGAGGTTTCAAAACAAATTATGTAATTTGTATGAATTGTGTAGATCCAAAAAGTTAGTTTTTGCTGTCTCCCCTTGAGTCATACCCTTAACATATAAACTGACCATAGCAGACAACTTTAGATTAAAGTTACAGCTCTGATCCTCTAAATAAAAATCACATGTTCCCTTTGCCATCTAACAAGTAACAAGTGGAATGTGCAAGCGGACACATTCTGGGGGGTGCATTCATATAGCCCTGTGTCAGTGCAGAGTAGATAAAGCACCTATGGCAAGCCTTTTTAAAATATAGCCTAACTTTTATCATGCGTGGACATCCGTTATTCAGTCCTTTTTAGTGAAAACCTGTCAGCAAGCATACAGGTGACTGACAAGCAAAGTGATGAAAATGGTTCAGCCACATTTGACAACAGGGAGTTTTTCTGTCACAGGAACTCAAAATGTGGTTTTGTGAATGATTTGGTCATAGACATACACTCCCAACAAAGTCTGCATCTTTTTCATTGCATTTGTTAATAGTTATATGTTGTATTTAATTTATATTTATATTTATATGATATTTATGAAAAGATTATTTAATGTTTCCATAACAAATGCACAAATGCAGTCTGACTAATAATGCCTTGAAAATACATGTTTGTAAAAATAGAGACCTTTCACTTTAGAAAAGAGATGCAACCTCTGGCCCTCAAAGTTTGTTCACCTTTTTCAGACTTTCTGAGGCCTTGCCGGTATGATAACATAAAATTAGTTTGGGAATGAATTAGAATGGTCAGGTATCATGTTTGTTTTTACTGTTGAAAGGGTCTGTTACTCTATAAATAAAAAAAAAAAAGTTACACAAGTCTGTATTGAATTCTGCTGCTGAAAGTTGAGACTTTGAAGTGGCAGTGCAGAGAGCTGGGCACTGAGAGCTGGTTTAGTGTCACCCTCAGCAGAAGTGACAGGTCCTTGTCAGCTCGGATTCTTCTGGAACATCAGCAGCAGCAGGGCCTGCAGCGCTGGCCTCTCCGCAGCACTGTCCTTAACACACTGAGGAGGGAGGGAAGGAGGGAAGGAGGGGGAGGGGGGAAAAAAGAAAAAGAATGACAGGAGGGAGGGAGGGAGTGGGAGTCCTGATATGGGCTTTGAGTCCTTGGCGTTACCTTGAGGGTTCTTGGCAGCCACATCAAAGTTAATTAGTGGGGAAGGACCGGCCGGGTCACGTGTCCCACAGCTCTTCCGCAGAGCGGGGGAGAGGAAGGCACTGATGATTATGATAATGATGATGATGATGATGATCCCCAAGACCCCTGGCGGCAAAGCAGTCAGCCAGCCAGGCCGGCCGAAACCTCCCGAGAGAGCCTGGCGGTAGAGGGCACAGGCTGGTAGCTGGCAGGCCAAACCCAGATGGAGCCTTCGCACTTATGTGAAGGTGTCCCTGTCGGAGTCACCCACCTACCTCAGTGCCCTCTGTCAGTTTACACCTGTGTGAGGAAATGGAAATATACACACACACACACACACACACACACACACACACACACACACATTAATGCATCTGAGGTTGTTTTCAACCAATCAGGAACGACTTGCGTGTGTGTGTTCGCATTCACCATGCATCACTTTAATCAGTCTGGAGGACTGCACTGTAGTCAGATTAAAGACAGATTAAAAATAATAGGATTAGGTTAGACTGAGAAATATAATTTTAAGGTAGCATAGGTTGCACTTCGCACTATACTTAGCATAGTCTCCTAGCACGGTATATGTACAGTGGTTGTCCACGAAAGACGCAGTGTATGTAACGCTTTCACTCTGTTTGTTTTCCCCCCTCAGTCGCGTAACTTCCTGCGGGACCAGTATCGGGAGCCCAACATCGAGCTGTCCAAGCTGCTCTACAAGATGGGCCAGCCCCTGCCCAGCTGGCTCCGAGAGGAACTGCTCCACATCAGGTAGCAAGAGCCCCCCCGGCTGGCCACGCTGCCCAGTGTGACCGCCCACCACCCTCTCCCCCTCCGAGGACTCTCTGCCTGCCCCCCGCCTCTGGCCCCAATACTGGGGAAGGAGGGGGCACGGCCTCTGCTCTCATCGCCCCCCAGAGGCAGAAAAGATTGTCTCCGACACCCCTACCCCACCCCCATAAACCCCGTACTCGAAAACCCCCAACAGACAACTCAGGTGGGCTGTTGGGGAATGCTAGGGGGAAGGGAGCTGGAACTATTAGCCTTGGTCCACCACAGAGGTTTGTGAGGAGTCAGTGGTCACAGGCCTCTCACAGGTGCGCCGGGGTGGGGAGGTTGGAGCGTCACCAAGAAGACAAAAGAAATGAGAAACGGAGCGGAGGACACCCAGCTTTGGCACGCATGTGTACAGCAAGCGAACTTTTACGGCTGCCGGGTCAGAGGGCCCCTCAAACAGAAGAGTGACGAAAACACCAGGAGGGGGGGAAAAAAAATGAACAAGAGACTTCATTTTCCCCCTCAAGAGTGTTGAGTTTATCTCCCTATCTCTTTCAGCTCTCTCATTTTGAGAGCTATGTGCGCACACATCTATACACTACTCTTCCCCACTCAGCCTGACGAAGAAAAAGAAAGATTGTGCCAGTCTTCAATGAACATACTAGCCAATTCTTCAAGACTAAGTGCCAGGGTTGAACACTCATGTCTGACATTTTAATTTTGTAACACCCCCCCCCTCCCTCATCAACACTCATTCATCACTCCTGACCGCTGGCACAGTGTGGCGGTATAGCCGCGTGTCGGAGACAGAAACATGAGGGAACTGAAGCGTGGTGGTGTGGTGTCATTAGATTGCTCCGTGCTCGTCTGTACACAGGAATTAAGATCTCAGTCACATAATCTCTCTCTCTCTCTCTCTCTCTCTCTCTCTCTCTCTCTCTCTCTCTCTCTCTCTCTCTCTCTCTCTCTCTCTCTCTCTCTCTCCCTCTCTCTCTCTCTCTCCCCATGAATACATGGTAATAATATTCAGCAGCAGCAGCCAGGGAATGTAGACCAGCCAGAGTGCTCTGTTTGTAAGAGATATATCAGAGGATCCCCTGCCGGCTATCCTCCTGCTCTTCTTCCGCTCTGTGGATTGTCCCCTTAATGAGATTCAGTGGTTCTCACAATGGGCCAACACAGAACACCATCGGAAGACGAGGAGGATCTGGCCTGAGCCCACTTCCTAGAAGCAGAGTAGGACTGAAAAGAGAGCAGTCATTTTGTCCATTTTTGCTGCAGACTGAGAGACTTAATGTTTTTTTTTTTTTTTTTTGGGAGGGGGATTTGGCTAAAGCATTTAGGGAGACTTGAGGGGGTTTATTTTTTTTATTTTTTATTTTTTTAACAAGGGGTGTTTTCAGGAACACATCACCGCAGCTGACACCACACCTAATGTGATTTCACTCTAGAGGATCTGATCACTGGCAGCGCTCCCTGCATACATATCTACGCTATCCACACATATCTACACACAACGGGCAGTCCGACATTCATCCTGCAATATCACCAGAGGGGAGTACAGAGAATGGTTATGTATCCACAATATACCCCTCCCCAGCCCCCACCTCTCCAGGAAATTCAAGATGAAATTGGAACGAGTCTAAACTTTGACGGTTTTAAACTTTTGTTTTGTTCACTCTAGTCCTACTTTTATTATAACTTGCAACATTGTAACATTTGCACAAAGTTATATCGATGCCGAGGCATAATTTTTGTTCATTCTGTGTAACATTGACTAGTATTTACAGTTTTTTTTTTAAGCTGGTGATCTGATGGAAGCGTCAGCAAACACTAAGGTCTTTAGAGTTCACTAATGGTTTGTTTCCAAACCTCAAACAAGGCTGACACAGTGGCATTCGGGGGTGAAATTTGACTCTCAGCGTCTGTATGTAAATAAAATTTTACGGGAGTTTTTAAATGAATGATGCATTGTGGTACTACAAAGAAAGATAAGCTACACCCATGTCAAATGTGAAAATCCCAAATATTAATTCAAAGGTGTTACGTTTATGGTCCATATCATGTTTTTGCTGCCTTAACTGAATTAACCAAACCAGTTATTTCTTTAAAGAAAAAAAAAAAAAACAGGAAACTGAAACTTCAATATCATTTCAGTGGGAAGCCTTAAGAGGGAGATGTTTTTCAGTGTTGAAATACGAATGTGAAAAATAAACTGGACTTCAAGCTCTTGCTACTCAACCTCCTGCCATCTCTCTGTCTTGAACTGGAGCAGAGGCAGGTTCACAAAACCAGGTCTGACAGGGACAGTCACCCGTCTGACAAGCAATGTATTATAATGTTTGTTATTTCACCGACTCTGGTCTCATTGTATCTCTGGAACTTAGTCCTCTCTAACCTTGTTACCAATTTGCAATGACTGTCAGTTGATAAGATTCAATCCCTACTGCAGCTCTCTGGTAAGGGCCAATCCTTGGTAAGAGCCATCCAAAGGTGATCTAATGGAATGTCCGACTATTGTTCTGTCATTGTTTGGTAATGCATTACCTGGACTTAGACTAATGGACGTAAGCCCGTCTTTGCAAATGAAGAAGGCTGCACAGAAAAGGTTTATTGAAAGATCCTCATATGATGCTTGTCTCACTAACTGTATGGTAATGAATAAACCAGAGGCCCCATTTTATATTTTTGTTTGACTTTTTGTCTTTTTTTTTTTTTTGTCAACCTTCTTTTTGCTGTTTGAACTTTAGTGAATTAATGAGGATGTCTTCTAGCGCAATGCAATACGATCTTACCCTTTCCTGTGAAGCACAAGCATGTGGGAGCTGTGTTCACGTGTTCCACACCACCGCCACCATCAGACCTAGTTTGCTGAACAGTACACGCCATCTTCTCAAGTCTCTTAGTCCACAGGAGAGAAAGTCGGGCAGAGAAGAGATTTTGTATGCCCTTTGAACATACACCCACATGGTGAAGCTATGAGTCTCCGAGACCTGACAGTGAGATTTGTTCCTTCTCTGTCTCCGTAGAATGGTCTTTTTTTTTTTTTTTTTTTTCTTGCCGGTTCTGTCCCATGTCAGTGGCATGCATTATTCATGGGCCCAGCTTGTGGTCCTACCATGTTTCAAAGCATCCAATTAAAGAAGCCTTGTGCGCTCAGTGAAGTCTTTGGGAAAAAAATGAGGAGGAAAGGGCTTTAATTGGATTTCACCCTGTGTGATGTTAAAGACTGTTAATCCTCCTTGGAAGTGATGGAAGCGGTGTGCAAAGGAAGCGGCGTGATTGCAAAGTTCCTGCTGTTGTTTTTTCTTTTTTCTTTTTTTTGTCTTTTTTTTTTGCGTTTTCCCTCATCTAAAGATGGAATGTAAACTGGCAATATTTTCCCCATCCCCCCACCCCCATCACCATGAAACATTCAAAGCTCTCTGATATCAGCTACAATGATACAAGGATGTTCCTTTATGGCATTAATTAGTTTTATTGACAAACTAACTGCATCGGTCATGATTACACCATTTCTTCTTCTTCTCCTAAAGGGTGTGTCCATGGAATATTTCATTTCCTTGATTCACCAAGGAAATGTTATTAGCTGCATATATTTCATCCTAAATCAGCATTTCAGGGTGTTTTGGAAAATTGTACTATTGTACTAATTGTACAGTTGTACCTGGTTGTCTTTAAAGAGAGGAAACTGGCTAATCCTATTTAAGGTACTGAATGATGCACCTTACATGGAGCACTGTTTGGACTTCCAAGTTGAACATGCACTCGCCTACAAAGCAGTGGTCAAGCTGGACTCGGTTTGAGTTGGCGGACATCTTCACATTTTCCCAATCTCCCCTACATATGGCCATGCTGACCATGCAATAGCTAATTTGTCACCTGCACCAAGCACAGAGTCCTTTAGTTGACAATAGGGGGGAAATTGTGGGTTGAATGGTTATTTGTATGCTTAAGCTGAAGGAATCATGTCAACGGAATGCAGGTTGATTCTCTCTTGACCCCCAGTCTAAGATTAAAAGATCCCAATGAATCTCACACTGCCAACATTGTGCTTTCTGTATGATAATGTAGGTTATTAATTAACAGTGATCATAATGAAATAACAGTAAGGAAATAATAATAATAATAATAATCACCTGGACTGTACAATCAAACATATTGTTGTTAATATTTTTTATTGTTGGTAGCTAATATTTTTGTGATTAATTTACAAATAAAAACCACTGTCTTTTATCTTGTGATTGTCTTACTTTTTCTTAATTATTATCAAATAATCATAATAAACCACCTAATAATCAATGCCATAATCAAATGAATGAGATTAAACACAATTTGGGAAAGTAAACCATGTATTATTCCTGTTTCTCCACACGATGGAGCTATACAGTTGACACAAGGCAAACTTTTCTGTTTGAGATGGCTGAAGACAGGGGTGGACAAACTTTGGCCCTGGGCCAATTACAGAAGAAAAAAAAAAGGAATGTGGCCTCACATTACATTAGTCTAATATATATCCATCATACATCATAGGCTACAGTAGGTTTAGTAATGGTGTTACATGTTGATTCAGTATCATTAGTGTAGCATTAAACTACCTGTAGCTTTTCTGAGGCCCTGTCAATGTTGCACTTTCACTTTAAACTGGTTAAAAACGAATTTTGCATTGGCCCTTGGCTATAGGCTACTTCAGTCACTGACCTATGTGGCCCACAAACGAAGAAGTTTGACCACACCTGGCTAAATTATTTTAAAGCTCAGTTTTACCTCACTGGTCAAGCCTATATTTAGACAAAAGTAGTTTATTTAGGTAAAAGCTAGGTCAATCAATTAGGCCCCAATTATTGGTTTACATTAGAATATGTTCTAATAATTTCACCGTAGCAAAAAGTATTTTCTTGATGTAGTAGGCCTAAAATATATTGTCTTGTCAATAAGCACCACAGTTTGAAATGTTGAACATAATGTAAATCTAAATTACTAAAATTTAAAGTCATGGACATAAGCCAACTGTCAATGTGAATTATTTTAAATCCGTTTTTAAGCTTTCCATTGTTTTTCACTTTTTTTCTTTCTTTTTTTTTTTTTTTGTTCAGATCTGTTGCCCATCTTTCTCCTGCCCGCCATGTACATAAATTATACATAGGTAATAGAGCTATAATGCACAAAAATGTTTAAAAGATCCAAACACGTTTCATAATGTAGACTTTCACAGGGACATCACATTTCGTCAACAAGAGAGACTTTTACTCTGAAACCAATATGCCCTCCTACTTAAAGTGTCTTCCGGTAGCAAAGACTGAATGGTGACCCGGTAGCGAATTTACGAATCCTACTATGGCCACGCCACGGTCGTAACTACTCGGTTTCTGATTGGACGCTCAACTCAACGTCATCTCCACTGTGCCAGCTGAGTACGCGGAAGTCAGAGTGAGATTTCTATACGCCGGTGAAATGATTCGCAAACAACGGTAAATACAGTAAAAACATTTATTAACATGTTAATAAAGATGATTTAAAGAAAACATTATTCACGTCGTTACATCTGTTCATCATTTACGTCGATACCAATGACCTTGACGTTGTCAACCTTGACGTTGTCACCGCTAGCAAATGTGTCGCTTAACCTAACTTAAGTGCTCAATAGGCTACATGAGGTTGCACTTGTATCAACTTTTATGTTCGCTGTATGGAGATAAAATGCTTCTAATCACAATCAGAATTATCTCATCATTATTAAACACTTCAAAGCCAAAGTCAGCAGTATTGTCATGCATTTCTACAAGCTTATCCTTATCCTACGAAAACAATGTGTCTGGTAGTAAATAGCATGATCTGCACTTGGACAGATTAAATGCCTGAACTGTGCTAACGTTACTTTGCACACTGTAAGGATGATCAGGCACCTGTATAGATTTGTAAAAATGAACAATAACAAACTGAACTGATTCATTTAACCACCTGCACCTGAACAGATTAAAAGCCTGAACTGTGCTGACTGTAAGGATGATCAGGCACCTGTATAGATTTGTAAAAATGAACAATAACAAACTGAACTGATTCATTTAACCACCTGCACCTGAACAGATTAAAAGCCTGAACTGTGCTGACTGTAAGGATGATCAGGCACCTGTATAGATTTGTAAAAATGAACAATAACAAACTGAACTGATTCATTTAACCACCTGCACCTGAACAGATTAAAAGCCTGAACTGTGCTGACTGTAAGGATGATCAGGCACCTGTATAGATTTGTAAAAATGAACAATAACAAACTGAACTGATTCATTTAACCACCTGCACCTGAACAGATTAAAAGCCTGAACTGTGCTGACTGTAAGGATGATCAGGCACCTGTATAGATTTGTAAAAATGAACAATAACAAACTGAACTGATTCATTTAACAATGAACAACAAACTGATTGAAACGAACTGATTGATAACTGATGGAACTGATTGGGAAAAGTTAAGTTAAAATAGAGAGGAACTGATTAGTCATATTGTACAGGTGCGGCACTTAACCAGTGTCCAGCTAGTGTGTTTTCCCCAAGGAGGTGTTCTCTTGGACACAACACGAGAGGCTGTGAGGAACACCTTTGGCCCGTCCTCGCCGGCTGTAGGGGTGCTCCCTTCTAGTGCTCTTCGGGGGTCGGCCTGCTCCAAGGCTTCTTCTCCCCCCCAAGGATGCCTTTCTGCGAGCCACTGCTGTGGGTTGCACACCAATTGCAGTGCTGGTTTGGAGGAAGCCCTTAGGCCTCACACGCACTTTCGATGGCCTGAGGCTGTCTTTCCCAAAATTAAAAAGTGCAGCATGCATTGCGCTGTCTGTTTTTATTTTTAGGAAGCTGTCAATGAAGGACTTCACTGGTGCTTCATATGTAGTGTCCTCCTGAAGCTTTTTTTTGAGGTGTCCAAAGACGTCATCCAGGTGCTTCTCCAGACCCTCCCTTTCGGCTGAGGTGGTGTTGTCATCTGATGTGCCTGGATAGATTTAACAACAATGAAAAGTAATACTAAGATATTGGAACACAAGGAATTTTTACTTCACATGCACTGACAGTGTTGGGCACTAGCTACAAGTTTAACTACATCTCTGAGTAGCTTGGCTACAGTGTAGCTACTTTCTGAATTGGATATCTTTACAGCAGTGTACGGTAGTTGCGTTTTCGGCTATGTAGGTTTCCCATAAGGTACATTTTCAGAGCATCAATTCACAACAGCAAATCTTCCATCTAGGCTATGCATGGAAGATAGTTATTTACAATAGTGTAATGCGTGTAGTCAAATGTCAACAATATTTTACTGCATTCATGTCATATAGTAATTTACTGAAAATTGCCAGGCACTTACCTTGTGTTGCAATGCAACAGTAATTCTGTACATTACTTGTTATGACCAATAGGTGGCAATATATGATCATGTAAAGTAAAATAAGCACTAGAACTTCTTCCCTGAAAACGTGCCTGATAGATTAGAAAGCCTGCCTGCCCTGAAAGACATGCCTGTTTCGTGCGCTATGCATTCATTTAGTGTGTCAGTGTATGCACCTGTAAGCTCGCAGTCTTCAGGGTTTGGCAGAAGAGGGGCCACAGTGCACTCCATCACCGTTCCAGATGTGCCTTCACCGCCTAGACACAAGACACAGACAAGACATACAATGTGTAAATATTTGTAATGTGTTGCAAACAAATGTATTCTCTATTACATCAATGAAACATGTATTCAGTGCAGTTTAAGCTGTTTAAACTAACATGGGATTTCCACTGCATCTGCCAGAGGTAGCGGTAGTGCCAAGGTCTGAAACCAATCATCAGGAATGTCCCTTCCTGTTGAAAACATTTACAAACTTTTACAATGTACAATGAAACAAAGATAACTAGGGAGGTGTAGTTACTAATTAAGGACAGACGGGACAGAAAACACAAGACCCATTTTCAGCACTGAAGTTTACCTCCCTCCCTATTACTAGTAACACATGCATGTAGGTGTTACTCACCCGTGGCAATCTCATGATAGAGCTTTCTCATGGAAGGTGATAAAATGCGGGGGAACCCGTTGTGCACACCAAACTTGCTTTCCACAGCACTCTGATGCTTGCATGTTCCACCAGAGACCCCGAGTGGACAGGAACAGTAGCCAATTGCCATATTGACATGATATTTGTCACGACCAGAGGAACTGGGAACGATGTAATTCATTTGATCCTCCTGTGTTAAGAAAATACCCAGTTGCAGTTATAAAAGACATTGATAAAGATCACGCAATGGAGTACAAGCAAATGGTCCATTTTTTGCAAATGCCAAATTTCTTAATTTAGTGATTTATTGTAATAAGGAGGGTGGGGCATACCCCAATGTCAAACCATACCATGCTACAGTATATAATATCCTGAGGGTGTTTGCTTTCAGAAAATGTATGGAATAAATGGTGAAATTGGTTTCCCATCCATGCTTCAGGCTGAAATATAATAGTAGTGTACATTTTCCTAAATCCACCCAAATCCCAAAGTGCTATTTTGTATTGATTATGTTTTATGTAAAGTTATGAAAAGATGAGCACCCGAGTAACATTGTATAATTTCTGTGATCCAACCAATTGTGTTAGTGATCAAACTACCAGGTCTCTCAAACAGACATACAATAGTTACTAATTCTATCTAAATGTAGCCTACTTTTATATGGGTATAAAGATTTGATGTTGTGAACTGATGCCCTGAAAATGTAACTGATCCAATAGAATGTAAGGGAATCAGATGTACACACCTGAACAATCGCTTGCGAGTCAACATCATCATGTTGGACATGCTTGACTCTTCTGCCTCTGTTATTGGCGACATCAATTAAACGGCGGACATAGTACTCCTCCAGCCGAGTGGTGACGAAACTTGCCATCTGCGTAACATTGTACGCCTTAAGGCGGTAGAAGACCTTCTCTTTAAGAATGCGCATTGCACTCTCCACATAGTTGTTCGTGTGGTTTCCTCTGGTGGGCAGTGTCGACTGCAGGCAGATGGCCCATTCCTGCTTTCGGTTGAAAACCTCAGCCAGGTGTCGGAGGAATTTCTGATGTTTTTGGGCTGTGAGATCTTCTGTCAGCCCCCTGTAGTCCTCCTCCAGGGAAGATGGGGTGCCCGCATACACAACTCGTCTAAAAAGATTCATCAAATGCGAGCGGTGGTCCTTGGGGATGGCATTGTGTGAATTCCATAGCCATCTCCACATCGCCTGGAGAAGGTGGAAAACACACAGGATGAGTGTGGCCCCTGGATAGACGGTGCTGAGGGACTGTCGTAAGGCCAGGCAGTCATCAGTCATTATGACCTGGGGGCCATCCTCTCCACGTCCAAAGAAGGATTCTGCAGGCAGAATACTATTTAGGAGTTTCAGTGCAGCTGTGATGGTGAAGGAGTTCTCGGAGGTGGTGATCAGAACTCCTAATGGCAATCCACCAGCAGATGAGTGAGTCATGAGGAGAAATATCCTGTGATTTTGGCGATCACAGTTCCCAGATGAGTCAACGAACACCATCTCTCCACTCTGTTGTACCTGCCTGTGCACCCTCTTCATTAATGGTGTGCAAATGGCAATGACCAGCTGATTGTCCTTGGTTCTTGTCATCTTGGCACAGACCTCTCCTTCCTCCTGATTATAAATCTGCAGCTGTTTCTCCAGATCTGCTAACATCTCCTCCCCTGATGCTGCTCCATAAGCTTTTTTGAAAAGCTTGTAGTAAAGCCTGCCAAGGTAGTGAAGAGGGGTAGGGGTTAATTTGATTAACATAACACTTGTTTATGGCTCTCTCTCATCCTTCTCATTCAGCATTTTATCGGGAGAAGATGGTCAATACTACTGACTTAACAAACAGATACAAAGGGGTGTGGATGTGTGTGAGTGTGTGTGGAGAGGAGGATGGTCTTTGTGATATGTGAAGTGAAGTGAATGTGTGTGGATGAGTGTGAGGGTTATGTGCAATATTAAGGGTTGTGTGCGATATAGGAGAGTGTGTGCAATATTAAGGCTAGGGTTGTGTGCAATATAGGAGAGTGTATGTGCAATCCTTTAAGGGACTTTGTGCACTATGGGAGTTTGTGCAATACTATGGGACTGTGCAATATAGGTGTATGTTGAGGATATGCAGAGGTGGGAAAAGTACAGAAAAATTGTAATTAAGTAAAAGTATCTACTCTAGTAAAAGTAAAAGTAACCAACAAAAAATCTAATCTAATAATCTAGTAAACATGACTTCATTTAAAATGTTCTTACAAGTACATTTTTTTTAAGTACAAGTTACGTAGTTACTTTCAATTATTTGATATATATTGAAAAATCATAATCAAAAGCAATGCTAGGGTGTTGCTTGGTTGCTCTGTAACCACAATCAAACTCGTTGTGACTGGGTGTGTGTATTGGTCCATATGGTCAAGTGTGTGTGTAGCCTATAAGTGTTACACGTGTTATTTCTTATGTGTGTGTGTAACCCCTACCTCTTGACTGCCAAAGACGAATTTCTCTATTTGAGACAATAAAGGCTAATCTAATCTACAAACTGTACGGATACTCTATTTGGCCCCCGACAGGTGGGTTGAGACCATGAGGCGTGGATGTGTCTGACCTGTAACAGAACTGGATATCGGGCACGATGGAGCGGTCTGCTGCAGCAAAGAAGTAGCCCTCTCCTTCCTCTTCCTGCAGATCATATTTCAATGTATCCAGAGCTGATGATGGGGAGTGGCCTCTGTTAAACAGTGCTGTCAGCCTCTCGATGGTTGCAGTCGATACATCTCGTCTGCTTAGGGCGTCAGCACAGTTGAGACGGTGGTTGTGGTCATTTTTCAAATTAACGTAGAGCAGGTGTCCCTCTGCCATGTGCTGATCTGTGGACCTACAGTGGGCGGTACATTCAAGAATTAAAAAAATATCAAAACACTTTTGAAGGAAACAGTTCAGCCAACTATAGGGCGCAGAGTGCAGAGACAGTAACTTTATTACAAGTTTCTACCTTGATCTCCTGTCCTCCACGCTTCTTTTGAGCACAAGAAACAGAGTGGCAGGGCAGTTGGTATTTTTTGAGTTGCCTCCCGCGCCATAGGTTTTATGTTGGCACCTCAGATCAACCTGTGGAAATGTTAATGTAAATGTAACAGTAGACTACATACCACAGGGAATAAACAACGTGTGTTAGGACACAATTTGAATATAGATAGTGAGGGAACATACTGATGTCAAAGGGAAGATTGTTGCAAGGTTTAGGCTATGGCTACAAAGACACAATCTGTATGACATTTGTACTTGTTTTTGGGAATCTACTGCCTGTCATGTCCCTGTATGCTATCTTTCCATACACTTACTCTATAGCTGTTATATCTCCCTGAATCGGGATAGGTTCTGGCCTTTCTCCAGGTCAATGTGGAGGACTGCTGAAAGTCCACCAACCATTTCTCCACCTCATCTCTAGTGGAGACCCTGACCTTCATGTGCACACGCTTCTCCTCCCTGTCACAGATGAGGTGTTCGAAGCCAGATGGCAAGAGCTTCTGTAGTCCAGAATATCAGTAAGAGGAAATAATGCACTCATTAACTGTACCTACAGTCAAGAACTTCAGAAAATGTACTTAAACCTGTATTCATGCCTAACCTCAAGCTCCTCTAACGGCTCCAAGTTACCAGGTTTCTGGCAAATATGGCACCATGATACATTAACAGCCATACTAACGAAAGGAAAAGATGATTTAGTGAATAAATTGATGCCTGTACACATAAGTGTGGTGTTGGTGCTAGTTCAATGCAAAGTAAATACATGTTTTATACACAGCATATACAGAATAAAGAATGTAAATGATTTACCCTCACAAGTGTAGTTCACAGGTAATTAGTCTGCCAAAAAAAAAAAACAATATAAATGGTCACAAATACATGAGCAATCATTTTGTATTGTTAAGGGTAGTTCACCGCAAATAAATTATAAGAACAGTGAGAAATAAAATTCATATGTTTGTGTTTACTTTTAACATGGCCAAGGACCTAAAGAATAATGTCTAATAGGCTATCTGATAGGTAGGCCTGGTATTAGTCCTGCAGGGGGTAGCACCAAATTCTGGGTCCTGTGCACAAGCAGTGGCCATGGGTCATGTTCATCTGTATGCCCTCCGTCCCGCCCTATAATCGTGTCAGGTTCAAGAACCTCCAGACCATGAATACGGATGAACAGCAGTATTATGGTCGGGCTATGTCAGGCTACCCCCGCACTGCCTTGGGACCCTCTTAGGCCAGCAAGGCAAGTAGATTTTTTATTATTATTTTTTTTTTAATGGTAAGCCATGCAAGTTTTTAAATGTTTCGTTATATTTATGCATTTAGCAGAAGCTTTTATCCAAGTCAACTGATCCCATATTGCATAAGCTAAATTGAAAGACCTAATACGTTTTCTATAGCCTACACACAAAAGACCTACAGCATTTCTAGTGAATAGGCTAGACACTGCAAATCTGACTCTGTTTTATGGATAGCCTAAAGGCCTGTAGATTAGCCGTCCCACAACTAGGCCTATTTGGACTACTGTTGTAACCAAACACAGTGTCTTGCAACCTTGGCATGAAAGTCTATCATGATGTGGACAGATTTAACCCAACTGATATGAATGATCCATTGACCAAAACCAGCTTGACCTGACATCTGACCCCAACTTGATCTGACATCTGTTTGCAGGGTAACATTGTGATACAGACACTTGCCAGCAATGCCAATTGCCATTATCATCTATGGCACTTATATATATATATATATATATATATATATATATATATATATATATATATATATATATATATATATATATATATATATTCTATATCTGGCCATATCCAACTTTTAATAATCTAGGCCTAGGCTACACGCTTTTCAACTATGTATTACGACCTGTGAAATATTTCTGTGATTTAAGGCTGCCCCACTCGAACTAATTTCTCCACTGAATGTCGAAAGATGAGCTAGAAGTGAGCAGCCAAAATTTGCATGTCACTCATATGTGCTCAGCGCACACTTATAAGCGCTCATTGTCACCGGCGAGCGCAGCATCGTCCGTGATCAGAATAAAGATTTCAACGCTGGGCGCAGTCAACTGATGAGCGAGGTGAATAACTAACTTATGAAATATCTATCAAGGTTGGTTTTAACCTACATTGTGAATCCCAAGCTCATATTGACCCTATTCTCTGAAAACGACTACATTGTAGGCTAAATAAGACAGAAGCGGTTACTACACATTCAGACATAGCTACATTATAAATTTAAAGCTGTCTGGTCTAGCCAATCTATTACAGATCATGTTAAGTATTTTTTATAGCATACTACTGCACATTTCTATACTCAAACTTACCTTTTAAATGATGTCAAAGACCCAGAGACAGCAGAGATTTGTCCGTAGTGTCCCTCTAACAAGTTTACCTCAGACTGAAAAGTTTCAGTTCAAGTGACAGTGAAAGTTATAGTAAGACTTGACGACATCATTAATACACCCAATCAGACACAGAAACATTCATAAAATGACGTTTTTTATTAGTTGTTTCTGGGGAGAAAAATGTAACTTTGAAACTTTGTTGCACAGCGGTTGCACAGCGGTGACAGCTACCTGTCAACCTGTCAACTCCCTAAACTGAGAGTGGTGTAAATTAAACATCGATTATAAAAAGTAAAAACAACAACGAAACCAATTTCATGGACAAAATAGGACGTATTCCTTAGCCAGATGTTTCAAAAAAGTCACCAAATAACAATAAGGTTACATGTAATCAAAGAGTAGCCATATGTAATACGATGTCGCTGCTTCTCATGCCTCCTTCACTATCTCATTTCAAATTGTGGCGCCGCTGTGGATGACTTGAGGACGACCAATCAGAAGCCGAGTAGTGCTGACCGTGACCAACCAATCAGAAACCGAGTAGTTACGACCGTGGCGTGGCCATAGTAGGATTCG
>JAODXP020000020.1:6168931-6255609 GCA_027497455.2 Sardinella longiceps | reverse complement strand
CAAACCAAGTCATTATGGACATCATCATCCTCCTCTCCATTCTTCAAGGCACCATACATTAGTACTTGTGGGAGAATCCAATGGCATCCTTGCATTCGGCCGTGGTGAGCAGGGACAGCTTGGAAACGGACAGAACACCAACTCTTCTGTCCCTCGATATGTTCACTTCCCACAAGGTGAGGAGCACTAGGTGATTCTTTTGAGGACTATCACATTGGTTAAATGATGGGAAAAGGCCAGTGTAAGAAGGAGAGTTTATTTAACACCATGTGCAAGGTCCTGTTTTTTTCCCCCATCACTAAACTTACAGCCACCTTTTTTTTGCACTTTCAATAGAGCACATGGAGACTTTTAAGGAAATTACTGCTGGAGGGCATATTTCCTTTGCTTTCTTCCAGACTCAGGTAGGACATCAATGTATATGCCTCTGATTTGTACAGAGACTCTCTGACAGTCTAAAATGAATGTGAAAATAGTGTATATTCTAAAACATTCCTGCAGTCAGACGCAGCCAGACCTCATCTCAAAGAAAGCAAAGAATTACTGACGCTGGATTATCAGACTGCTCAGAGATGGGTCTCTGAATCTGGTTCACATAAAGCTTGGATTAGAATACAAAAGTGAGTGTGCTTACAGTATATACAGTCTATGTTTTTTTCAGGCCACACTGAGGCTGAGAGATTTTATGAACATGAAAACGACCTCAACAGTTTCTCGTTTACAGGGAAATCAGGAGAATAGTTGGTTCTGCATGCTGTATTAATGGAAGCTTTACTGATACAAGGTAGGAATAGTTTTACCTTAACCAGGTCAAAATACAAATAAAACTAGAAATGCACTCAAACAGTGCAGACCTCCGCCAAGGCAATATGGTCACTGACGCCCCTATGAGTTTGGGTGTTTACAGATGGATGTGATAACTGTCAGTAGGAGGACTCCTTTAAAAGATTCCTCAGTCCAGATCCTGATCATCACCAAAATTGAATGGGCTCTTCCCAAAAGAAACACCTCTGGTAAAAGAAACACCTCTGGTAAAGATATCATGAGAATCCGTCAGTAACTTTTGCTGTAAAGTTGCTAACAAACAAACAAATCCCTATGGAAACATAACCTCCTTGGCGGAGGTAATAATAATAATAATAATAATAATAATAATATAATGTAATGCGTTTGTTGTCCTCACATTTTCTTAGCTCTGACAAACATTACCTGACAAGCACAGAAAACTCTGGCCTGGATTTGTTACTTGCACGTTGTGCTTTTGAAGAAATACAGAAAGAGTCCACAGTCTTGTCTGAGGTAGTGATACACATACACACTAGGACTTTGAAGGTTGGGTTTGCTTAAAGCAATATACCGGAGTAAGTTTAAGCATAGCCCTGCTGCACGAGCCTTCTAACAGCAATATATTTCGCATGAAATGAAAGATTTTCGAACAGCACAGACCTAACACGAACGCGAAACACTTTACATTGAGTCAATGTAACCTCAGATCTTACTTTCGGTTTCCAACAGTCAGGTCCCATTGATTCAGTGTAAAGTGCCTGTTCGCTTCTGCGTTCGCGTTCGGTCTGTGCTGTACCAAATTATTTTGTTCCACTCGCTAACTAGCGCATTTAGCAAGCTCTTTCAACAGGGCTACGCTTGAATTCACTCCGGTACTCTCCTTTAAATCCAGGTGCTGGAACATAAAGTAGCCAAAGACTTGCTATCTGGCTACTTTACATCCAGCGCCTATGCTAAGCGAAAATTGTGGATGCCAGACTACGAAAACACATGCACTAAGACTAAAATGCTCTTATCCACATATCTCCTGGTAAGATAGTAAATAACCCAATTTTATTAAAAGGTGGCATATTTAAATGATAGCATTGGCTGTATTCATTTCAGGTGGAGTCTGTGGTGCAGCTGCATCTGCTCCCGTCTCTGAGCCCCAGGCCTGCTGGAGTGGAGGCCCTCAGAGTTTACCTCATCCTGCCAGAGCTGCTCAGGGTGCTGCTCAAACAGGACAGGGGGACAGAACTTGCTGTCTCATTGGCTGAGGCCATTCTCAGGCTGGACCCTGATTGGATGAAGATCCTTCGTAAGTGATCATCGTAACAGACACACTTCTGTCCTTTAGTATCCCTTCTGTGTTACCTATGTCATGATGTGATGCAATAGAGTCATCACTCACAGTGCTATATTAAATTATTTAGAGTGTGTGGAGCGAATGCTTTTTATTGTTAAAACTAAAACCTGAACCAAGTTTGAGCCAGTTTGAGCTCATGTTGATCCACGTTTAACAATTAAACAGTTGCACAAATGAAAAGTTGATGAATTCCCTGTCTTATATATCTTAAATGTGCCAAACTAGCATTTATTATGGTTACTGCATAAAGTTCTCTCTTTTAGAAAACCTCTGGTCCACACTTCCTGGCTCATACATTCTGACCATTGTTAAAGTGCTCCGGAAAGTAGCAGGGAAGGCTCTTGATGGCATTAAATGTGTTGAAAATGATTGTAGGCCTAAGGATGGTCAATCATTTCAACTAACAGTAAAGGTCCTACATAAGGTGTATGAGGTGAGAAGACTATTGGACAGCCCTTGAAATCTTTGTAGTCATCATTTCAGGTTTAGACATGGAGAGTATGATCAGAAATAGATCAGCAATAAGATTGTTTTTCTATCAGTAGCACTCTTTAACAAGCCCCCCCCCCCCCCAATAGGCCATTCGTAGAGGCAAGAGAAGGATCCCTGATCTCTGCTTCCAAGTCAAAGAAGTCAATTCAGTCTTCAAAGAAGTGAGTAGTTTATAAGGGTAAATAAATATGTTTATCATAGTAAAGCAAAAAATAAGAGGTAGCAATTAATGTTAATTCATTTACAGTATGTTGTATAAAATGTATTTATGGTGATAAATATTGTACATGGATCTTTACCAATATGTTATTTGATTAAACTATTTTCCGTTTTAGCTGAATGACAGGCTGATCCAAATAGACCAACCCCAGAATCTCTCCAATCAATTTTTGCAAGATCAAAGGATGCCCATTCTGAACATGATGGCCTTGTATGGGGTAATTGCGAATTTTTAAGTTGAACTATTGCTGTGTATATTGCTGTGTATATTATTCTTTTCACAACATGTATTACCTTTCAGGAAAACATTATTCAAATGAAGTCAAGTCCATGCATTTTTAACCTTGAGGGCAAAAAAAATGTTTTAAACCTTCACCTTCAACGCATGAGAGTAAGTATAGGCTGAATCAAATTTGTAACACAACATGTTTGGGGAATAGAATTGTTTTACATGCCATACAAGTTCATCACAACAATTTTCATGAGATATAGCAATGTCAACTGTTTTCTTTACCAAGCAGATGTTGTTTAGCTATGATGTTATAAACAGGTCTGTGGCCACAATATAAAATATTAATATTAATTAAATCTGTAGGCAAATGAAAACACTGGCTTTTTACTAAGACTGAGACGTACAACACTCCTGGAAGACACCTTAAGTCAACTCCAAATAGCAACTACACATGATTTCAGGAAGTACTTGGGGGTAAGAGAGTTTGTCATATTTCAAAATGTGATGTGGTCATTTTTAGTATATCATACTTTCCTGACTATTACTGCAAGTGCTAGGTTAATACTGGCCTGACGAGCCAGACTATCACATACTGTAAAATGTACAGTCTGGCCACGAGTGATAGACACTCCAGTAAGACGTCTACAAACAATCAGAGCAACTAACAAGACGATTCAAACAATGCTAAGCCCGTCCGATGACTCCCTGTCCAAGAACGTTAGAACGTTGTATTTGGCTAAACACCACAAAGTCTGAATACAACCTAGAGCTTTGTGACTGGATAAACAGCTCAGACACCACTGATGTCTAAGGAGTACAACCAAAGTCCTTCTAAGTGTACAACCTACTGTATGGCTGATAGCTAGATGTAGTCGCTGAGCAAAATCAATTTGCTACCGCTAGAGTGCGTTTGGAGTTCTTGGTTAGGTTAATACATGGATTTGGCAAAATATTCAGCTATGAAGTTAATACAAGTTTGAACCTGTGAGGATATGTGAATGCAATAATTTTCAATCCACTTTTTTATTACTACCACACTGCAAACCCTTTTGATGAATATCATGCTTTAGTGGAAACGTATAACGACTAGTTTTTAAAATATATTTAAATTCCCCCCCCCCCCAGACCTTTCAGACCTTTCAATGCATAAGTTTTGTTATCTCAAAAGTTTTGAGTGTACCTTCACTCCCATGATCGTTTGATAAACTGAAACCATCACAGTGTAAATTCATATATTAGTGCAATCAATATTGTAAAAATTTGTCAAAAAATTAGTCAAAAATCGATTTATTAGTCAGAATTTTTGTATTGTTTGATTTTTGCAAAACTGTAAGATATCAATTAAACTATTTGAGTAGCTGACTTGCATCATTACCTCAGGATTATGGAATATAAAATAGGCCTACTTAAAATGTTAAAACTTCAGAAATGTAAAATGTTTATGGGATGGGAATCAGTTTCCATAATATTATGACTGCATTGAGCTGTTGGGGTTTACTTTGCCAAACACTGCATTTTTTACAGTGGTGTGATGGTGTTATACTGTATATGGTGTGGCTTATATTTGGGAAATTACTGTCGTAAATGAATCCAAAACCATTGTACTATTTACTTAATCTTTAATAGTGGTTTGGTAGTGGTTTGATTGTTTCAATCCTGTTGGCCTATTTTGTGATTAGTGTTTTTTTTTTTTTGTGATTAGTGATTAGTTTTTTTTTTTGTTTTTTTTTTCATTACAGGTGCAATACATGGACAATGTTACGCAAGTCAAATTATCAGATGTTGACAAGAGAGACTTCTTCGAGAAAATATTTAAAGAACTCTATAAATCTAAGATGTTTGTGCACAATGACACAGAAACCTTATTATGGTTCCCCTCTGAGGTAAAGTTAAATAGCGTGAGCACAGAGTGCTTCATGACATGTTCTCATATAGGTCATCATCAAGTGATTAAAAAACTGAAAGTCTATTTTCCTGTCTTTTAACAGCCCAAAGTGGATGTTGAAAAGTACTTCTTCTTTGGTGTGCTGTGTGGCCTGGCTTTGTACAACAACAGTGTGGTGCACCTTCCGTTCCCATCTGTGCTGTTCAAGAAGCTTCTCAATATCCCGCCAACGCTGGAGGATCTGTCTGATATCAGCTCTGTGACAAAGTAGTGTTCATTTCCTTACGTTATACTATTATGGGTGGTTTACTTGGAAAGGTCAGGGTGACTTTCAGTACACTCAGCACACCCAACTGTGAGCAATGCATATTGTTCTTAGGAGTCTGGAGCAGGTGCTGAAAAAAGATGATGTGGAGAGCATGGGATTTATCTTCTCTGTAAGTACAGAGCAGTCCTCTTCATGATGCTCTTCATGGTCAAAATAAATTGGCCTTCAACAGTTTATACCTTTTGAAAAGGAGGTCCCCGAAATCCCTATACCTGGTAGAACTGAGTGATCTGGTGTGTAGTCCACACATTGTGGTTATTTGCCCTTCCCTGTAGGATCTTCTGGTGATAACCATTTTCAGTTACCATGTCATTGATCTGTCTACTGGTCTATTACCAGATAAACTGGTACCAGAAAGAGGTCGAGCTTGATCCTAATGAGGCTGGAAAGCCAGTCACCAATTCAAACAAGTGAGCATTCATTTAATTATTTCTCATTTCTTTCATATTCTTCACATTCTCTGATTCAGAGAAAGTGTGAAAATGTATAGCTGAATCTATTGTGATATATGAGTATATTTCACAGGGAAGAGTTTGTGCAGGCCTATGTGGACTATGCCTTAAACAAATCAGTGGAGAAGGTGTTTGAGGAGTTCAAGAGGGGCTTCTTCAAAGTGTGCGCCCAAGATGTGGTAGAGATGTTCCACCCAGAGGAGCTGAGGGGGGTGATAGTGGGCAGTGAGGACTACGACTGGGGTGTACTCAAACAGGTGAGACATAAATGATCTCATCTTGCATTATGGGCAGGTCATTAATATTCTAAATAGTGGAAAATATCATGTAACCATTTAACTGATTATCATAGTCTGTAGCCCTGTCAAAGTTAGATGTTACAACAGAGTACGTACTGTATGTTACAACAATGATCCTCACTGGCTTGAGAATTAATTTTAATTAATTATCAAATGGACATTATTTATGTCCATTTGTGACATTTATTTTATTAGGAAAATATTGTTGTGGTTTTTTACTTATTGAACTCTTTTTTTAAAGAAACTGATGTCCGCGCCAGGAATAATGCTGATGTTGATTTATTACAGTAACATAGGCTACGCAAATGTCACCGGGAGAAGCGCAGTGTCTCATCCAAGTGATTTTCGGGTCTCGTAGGCATTCTCGAATTTCTCTAGGGGTGCATGTCTGTTTTAAGGGGCCACTAATATTTGAATATGCCCAACCAGATTTGTTAGACTTATCTCTCACTCAGCCCCTGCCCAATTATTTTATCTTAACTTATTAAAACCTCATAAATATTCAACATTTGTTTCACACCTTGTTATTTCGTTTGGTCACAAGTTGGAGGTATTAGACCACATTTAAATCAAATCATTGCTTTGCTTTTCGACCCTTGGATGGGGCTGTTGGATTACAGTTGTACGGAGTGTTTATTATGGCCTTGAAGATGTGCCCCCTTATCTTGGACTGTGACTCATGCACCTGGTATTTCAAAACATTTTCAGCTTGGATCAGACACTTATGCCTCCATTCATTAACTTGACATGATTATATGGAATAAAAGACAGTTAGTTGAATAATAGTTGTGACTAACATACAAGGATATTCTATGGTGTTTTAGACTCAGTGGTACCAGGGTTTTTTGGCTGATGGCACATACTTCATGTTACAAGATTTCAATAAAAGGCATGGTACTTTCCAAGGAGACATTGAACGTGATATCCAGTGGCATGGTAACCCCCAACAGATGAATTTCTTTAAGTTGAAATACAGGAAAACCATTTAACTCATACTTAAGACTCTTTGTGTGACCTGACCTTATTTTATAGATGTTGTTTGGTACTTCATGTTCCACTCACCAAACCATTAAACCACAAAATGTTTTTCTTTAGCAATTATAAAATCCAAATATGGTCCATTCGGAAATCATGTTTACACACACAGGTAACCTCCTCAAGGGTCTTATGCAGACTCCCTGCAACTCCCTGGTCTATTTCTTTAAACAGGCCGCCTAATGTTTTCATTTAATACTTATTCAAATATGATGTGGTCATAAGATCATGTTTACTCAAATAATAGTGGCCTACCTCTGCCTTGAGCAGAGGCAGACACAGAGGCCTAATTTTTTAACAGAGACCTTTACATTTTCATGACCTTTCCCGACGTACCATTTTAACATTAATACATGAGAAAAAAACACCACAATATGTCTTTTTTAAAATATTGCACTATTTTGCATTGACTAACAAATTGATAAATTGCCTGTTGATGTAATGCTTACTGCCTGTTCTGAATTTCAGAATGCAGTGTATAAATATGGCTTCCATAAAAGACACCCAACTATAGTCTTATTCTGGGAGGTTTTCATGGAGCTCACAGAGGATGATAAAAGGGCCTTTCTCTGTGAGTACATTTCTGACAGACATTGCTCTTTTCTTTCCATTTAATGGAGGGTTGTCTTGGAGGAATGGGTTTATCAGTAGGTCTCAAATGGCTCTTTTTTTAATCAGTTTTACCAGTTAGATCCAATAAGAATCTAATCTATTACAAAGTGCTGCTATCAAGTAGGATCTGAACTGGAAGTCATGACAGCTCTTTGTCTCTAGTGTTCCTGACAGGCTTTGACCGAGTGCCCATCCTGGGGATGCAGAGGATTAAGATGCGTGTACAAGACCTTCCAAACTCCACATCTGATCATCTCCCAGAGGCCCTGACATGCCATGCTATACTGATGCTCCCTCCATACTCCAGCAAGGAGGTGTTGCAGACGAGACTCTGTGAAGCGCTCCACCACAAGAGAGGCTTCTGGGAGGACTAGACTAATCCCATTTCTCCTCACTTAACACTAGCACTTGATTTTAAGTCTATGGGATGACCTAGGTTGATCTGCCTGATGTACTGTCATTTGATGTATTGATTGATATCATATTAATTTTGAAAACCATTAGTCTAATATAAAACATTAAAAAGGCACAGTATCATAGGCCTACATAAGGCTGTGTTTAGAGTTTGCACTCACTAGGCCTAGGCCTACTAATTGCATTTGCGCTGGACTTGGCTATCCAAACACTTGTAAACTTGAAAATGTGATTTAATCTGTGGCGAATATGACAATAAAATGGACATTTACTACCCTGCACTCTGACGTTGTCGGTGACCTTCAATAAGTTTCGTTTTAGTTCTAAGGCTACTTAACATGCTGCAACATAAACACTACCCAAAGCTGACATCAAGTTTCGTTTCCAGCAGATTAGTTTCGTTTTCCATCTCTACGTCATCATCAACAAACTACTTCTCGTGAACACTCGCAGCCGGGTTCATACAGCTTGTTGATACTGTGCGTTAACGCCATGCTAGTGGTCAGTCCAATTACTTCTACGTGTAAAACATTAATCAGTGTAAGATGTACTCCTGTCGGGGAGGAACTACCTGTAAATATTCTTGATACGAATAACTGTCATACGCCCGATTCTGTGGAGATGGCTGCTCCCGCAAACGCAATCAAATACGTCTCTGTTGGATATCAAGTGGCCGCAACTGCAATTCTCAGAGAAAATGGAAGTGCTCCAGAGGCTGTTAAAGAGCAAAACTTGACAACATGGAGGAAATGTAAGTTTTATAGACTGCAACACTCACGGAGAGAACTGCTTGCTAAATCGCAAAATATTTAACTCTAGACTAGTTTAGGCCTACGTTGTTTAACTGGAATGAAGGCTACACGATAGTGGTTAGCCCGAAACGTTTTTAATTTAGAAAATGTAGCTTTCACAAATGTAACTTTTCCGTTTTCACAGTCAAACTACCACAAAATGGCAATATTGATGCCTCTTGTGTTGGCACTGTTTTGGTTACAGCAGAGGGCGCACTGCTCCCATGTTCTGATGTATCCAGCATCCCAAGGTGAGTGTTGAGTGAGGTAGGACTACACACCATTACATACATGGTTCATCAACGTTCGTGGACTGTGTGAACTGACTGTGCCTGTGCTTTTCATCGTTAGGTGTCCAGCGAACCTCCAGAACAGACAAGTGATACAGATTGCTTGTGGGGACAACCACACAGTAGCTCTTATCAAAGGTAGGCTATTAGGCTTACTGATGGGTTAAACAAAATATGGCAGAAACCTTTGGCCTTCATTACGTCTGTTTTTTTTTATTCAAAAATATCTATTGTTTGATGAAGCCATATGTATGAAAATGTCTCCCAGATGGACAGGTTTTCACTTGGGGCCAGAACACCCATGGTCAGCTGGGTCTGGGGAAGGGGGAGCCCAGCACTCTGTCCCCCCAACCCCTCAAGTCTCTGGCGGGGATCCCCCTGTCTCAGATCAGTGCTGGAGGAGACCACAGCTTTGCCCTGTCCCTCTCAGGGGCCGTGTTTGGCTGGGGCAGGAACAGTGCTGGACAGTTGGGTCTTGGAGACCTCTCAGGTTGGTACAGGGTAGTCTACTGATGTTGCCTCACAGCAACGTAACATCTTTTATACTATAACATGATTTTAAACCACTGTAGGTTACATGTTCATTCATCGGTCTTACAGCTCCCACTTTTGAGTCGTGGAAACAGTTGCCCATCATAACGTATCATCAGTGTATACTAATATACTGATATTCTACATCATTGGGAAGAGAATGGTTAAATGCAGAGTATGTCTGACTGTGAATGTGTGTCTGTGTGCAGATAAGCTGAGTCCTGCTCCTGTGGTCTCCCTTACTCAGAAGAAGATCATTTCAGTTTGTTGTGGAGCAGAACACACTACTTTTTTAACCAAGGTGAGCGGATATCTTGTCGGAGTGTGATGAACAAGATGCATGAAGGGATACGTGCAAAATCTTTTCTTGTCTTTCTACCAGGAGGGTGTAGTGTTTACATGTGGATCAGGGCGTTATGGCCAGCTGGGTCACAACTCCCTCAGAGATGAATTACGACCCCGACTGGTGGCTGAACTCTGGGGTTCAAAAGTGTCTCAGGTTGCCTGTGGGAGGTAAAAAATCATTGGTGAAATTAACAAATCATAAAAAAAAAAAAAAAAACAAATTTAACAGTTCAGTGTAAAAATCAATGATGTTTGATGTTTTTTCAAGATATCACACATTGGCATTGGTTAAATCCCAAAGCACAATTTATGCATTTGGATTTGAAGAGCAAAGACAGCTTGGAAATGACCAGATAGACAATAAGGCTGTTCCTCCACGAGTTGATCTACCCCAAGGTAACAGATTGCATCCATTTTGTCAAAGGGATCCCATAAATTTGAAAAGGTAACTTGTTCAGTGGAAAATGTGTGTTTTTATTGTAATGCTTCATCCATTTTATTGAACCCTGACAGAAAATGCCATGAAAAAGCCGGGGGCTAACCAGTCATCTGTTGTGAAGAATGAAAAGGTAGCCTGTCTTAGCTATTGTTAAAATAAGTTAAAGTAAAAAAAAAAATCACTGTACCAATTATACTACATTATTTTTGTAGCTTTGGACTGCCAGCTATCCTACATTGGGAGAAATGATATGGAGCTTAGATTTGGAAATAGCAGAGAGATGGATCGGTGGTATGAAGACCTGGACGAGGACGAAGAGGTGATAATTTATGGATAAATTACTTCTCAGTTACATGGTATGGTATACGGCAATTAGGGCTGGGCGATAAAACGATAGCGATATGAATCGCGATAGACACTTACTCGATAGCAATAGAAAATGCGCTCGATAGAACTTTCGATAGAATTTTTTTCCCCGGGCGGATTCTAGCTCCGCTCTGTCCGCATTTTCAAGAAGCGCGCTGCGCTCATTGACTGCGCTCTACCAGAAAGGGCACGCACTGACTGATTGTTTACTGGTTAGCTGCTGCCACTCAGGCTTGCTTTTCATGTAGCCTGAAACTAGTCAGAGATACTTTCAGCTGATTCATGTTCTGATTTTAGTAATGCAGGGCAATCGTAATTAATAACTGTGAGTAGATTGTTTGAAAAGTCGGAAAGGCCTGATGAACTACACTGTTCACATATGAACTTGTAAAGTACGACAGCTGACAGCTAACGGTGCACATGACGTTACTGGCTGCAGGGACAGATTTGACGATGTTAGCGCACAACGTTATAGTCAAGTTCATTACGTTTGGATTTTAACTTTCGCTGGATTTTTTTGGAGAGTTGTAAAACTATAAATTTTTGAAAACTGTAATGTATTAGCAATCAGAAAAACAATGTTTCCATTTGCACAGGTGTCTGCATGGCGGCCATCTTGGATTTTTCTATAATGGCGTCCAAAAAACCTATATTTTGACATTTCTCAGCTTCTGAATAAGCTAGAACACTGATTGTAACTGCTAGACCTACATTTTCAGGGACAAGGAATCCAATGACACCAACATAAATTGGATAGGTCTTAACAAAATGGATTTTAATACAGAATTTTTCTTTTATTGATCGTTTTACAGACATGCGCACATGGTCAGTGTAATGGAACGTCACACATAGGAAGGATCATGCCCTTTTGACAGTCTCTATACCTCATCGTCATCATCATCGTTGTCACTTTCGTACGTAATGTCTTGAGAGTCTTCATTCTGGCAGTGGCTGCCACACTGACAGAGATCTGTACAGGCTAAGTTCTTTGTTCTGCAAGAGCATCTAGTAGAGGAACAGTCTGATTTGTACTGACATCTCACCATCTCAACAATGACTTTTGGAGCTGGAAGGACCTCTGTGGTGGTAGGTTTTAGCTGACCATCTGAGTTTTTGAAGTACCCATTTTCCAGGGGATCCAACTGTGGAACATGGTGAGCGATGGCTGCCTGTCCCCACACCCGTGTTTGGATATGGACTCTTGAGTACCGTCACTACGGTTGAGTATGCGCTCTGACTGCCATACCAATGAGCCTGGCTCTTTGGTGTTGCGGTCAAGTTGCACGTTTAGCACCCCGGAGACCCGGGTTCTCTCCCTTCGCTACATATGGTGTCAGAAGTGGGATGGCGACCGTGAGGCCATCGGAGGCGTACCCAATGTGTGAGCCGTATGAGGGACCTCCAGGATAGGTTGACCCCGGTGATAGGGACCCCAGAGATGGGTGAAGCACTAGAATGTGGGGCCCTGGGATGGGAGAAGTATGGCTGGTGGATTTGTGAGGGATGCTAGTATGCGTGAAGCGAGCCTGGCTCTTTGGCGTTGCAGTGAAGTTGCACGTTTAGCACCCCAGGTGGGGTCACTGTTCTCTCCCTTCGCTACAACTCTCAAGATGTGCTGTCTCAGAGCTCCGATTGTTGGAGTTAGCTTGTCACCTTCTGCCATGTGCTTGTAGAAGAGATGCCAACGTAGGTCAGGGATTGTCTTGATGCTGATGCCCTTGGGTGTGTAGGGTGTACATACAAAGGTAGCCAGTGTTGAAAGCATTCCCTCAAAAAGCACTGATGACATCCTCATCAGCTTTGAGGTACACCTGGAATCATGTTGCCTTGCCTATGTGAGAGAACCTCCCAGTGTTGTCAGCCCCTGTGAAGGCATGTAAGACGGGCAAAGCCTTTGCTCTTTCTGGACTTAGAGCGCTCCACAGTGGTTCAATTTTCACACCACCAGATGCCATAGAAATGGAGGTGTTCTTCAACAGGACATCATAGTTTGCTATGACCAGCACCAAGACATCTGTGTCTGGTGAGGACACCAGCTGTGCATCAGGTGGGTTTCGCTGTGACGCCAGCACTGCCTGGTGGATCAGGGAGTGTGTCTGCTTCTTTGTGGTTGTTGTCCCCAAAGAGCAGGTCTTTGTTGCTCCTTGTGTGCCCAGAAGCCGATGTGATGATCAGCTTGGAGGATCCCATGTTGTACACTAGGATTTTGGCAGCAAGGTAGCTGGTCAAGTCAGCCTTTGTTTTCTCATGAGAGAGGAACCTGCTTATTGGGATGTGCTTGATGTTGGTGTCATCTCTGACTTGGTACTGGACAGGAGCTTTGCCTTGTCTTCGTTTGTCTCTGGTAGCACTCTTCAGAGAGTCTTCTCTGTAGGTGTCAAACACGAGAATGATCTCAGCTACCTTGCTGCCAAAATCCTAAAGTACAACATGGGATCCTCCAAGCTGATCATCACATCTGTTTCTGGGTACACAAAGAGCAACTTTGTTGTCCCCAAAGATGCTCTTTGGGGACAACAACCACAAAGAAGCAGACACACTCCTGATCCACCAGGCAGTGCTGGCGTCACAGCGAAACCCACTTGATGCACAGCTGGTGTCCTCACCAGACACAGATGTCTTGGTGCTGGTCATAGCAAACTATGATGTCCTGTTGAAGAACACCTCCATTTCTATGGCATCTGGTGTTGTGAAAATTGAACCACTGTGGAGAGCTCCAAGTCCAGAAAGAGCAAAGGCTTTGCCTGCCTTCCATGCCTTCACAGGGGCTGACAACACTGGGAGGTTCTCTCGCATAGGCAAGGCAACATGGTTCCAGGTGTACCTAAAAGCTGAAGAGGATGTCATCAGTGCTCTGCAGATGCTTCTGGAGGAAGCAGATGTGACAGAGGGAATGCTTTCAACACTGGCTACCTTTGTATGTACAGCCTACACACCCAAGGGCATCAGCATCAAGACCTGACCTACGTTGGCATCTCTTCTGAAAGCACATGGCAGAAGGTGACAAGCTCCCTCCAACAATCGGAGCTCTGAAACAGCACATCTTGAGAGTCCAAATCCAAACACGGGTGTGGGGATAGGCAGCCATCGCTCACCAGGTTCCACAGTTGGATCCCCTGGAAAATGGGTACTTCAAAGACTCAGATGGTCAGCTAAAACCTACCACCACAGAGGTCCTTCCAGCTCCAAAAGTCATTGTTGAGATGGTGAGATGTCAGTACAAATCAGATTGTTCCTCTACTAGGTGCTCTTGCAGAACAAAGAACTTAGCCTGTACAGATCTCTGTCAGTGTGGCAGCCACTGCCAGAATGATGAACACTCTCAAGACATTACGTACGAAAGTGACAATGATGATAATGACGATGAGGTGTAGAGACTGTCAAAAGGGCATGATCCTTCCTATGTGTGACGTTCCATTACACTGACCATGTGCGCATGTCTGTAAAACAATCAATAAAAGAAAAATTCTGTATTAAAATCCATTTTGTTCAGACCTATCCAATTTATGTTGGTGCCATTGGATTCCTTGTCCCTGAAAATGTAGGTTTAGCAGTTACAATCAGTGTTCTAGCTTATTCAGAAGCTGAGAAATGTCAAAATATAGGTTTTTCGGACGCCATTTTGAAAAATCCAAGATGGCCGCCATGCAGACACCTGTGCAAATGGAAACATTGTTTTTCTGATTGCTTACACAATATACTTTTCAAAAATATATAGTTTTCCAAATCTCCAAAAAATCCAGCAAAAATACATAATGAACTTGACTATTAGCAAGGTAAACATACAACAGACAAAGCTCAAACTAGCTAGTATGGTCAGCAACCTACTGAACACATTAAAGCTGAATGATTTTGTAATTTTACCTTAATCAAACTCATTGAAGTAATCCATGTTATCAAGTAGCCTTGTGTGAAGTGAAAAGCATGCCAGTGCACCAAAACAAACTTCGTTTTGAAGTCACATTATGCTAACGAGTCTGCTGCAGAACAGTTGCCACATAGGCAACAATGTAAACCATACAAAGCCCCTCTCTGATTGGCCTATTTAATAGATGAATAACATAACATATTTTAGTTAAAATATTAATTTCCTTTATGTATTGGTAGGCCTATTTATTAAGCTTATATTTTAGTGTGGAGAGACATTAGACTTCTCCTATTAAATTATTATTTTTTTGACTACTAGTTTTATTTAAGGGAGAGAATGGGCTACTTCAGGAGTTTAAAAGAACCCTAAAATAATAGGCCACTTTAAAGCAGAATTCAACCCTGCTCAAACACTATTTTTTAGTATATATTTATACATGACAGTGCTGCCATTTAATGTAATAACTCTATATTAAAGGTGCTATGTGGAATTCCTGTCAAAAAATCATATACCATACTCCACACTCAAGGGGGTGGTGTTCAGCATAAACCAGAGCCATAGCCTGTAGAGTTTGAGGCTCTTCACAAAGTATTTTTTCTACCCTATCCAAAAATTAAAAGCTTCCACCATAATTTACAAAGATGGGTAACATGCAACTATATCAAGAAGCTTGATTTCTGCAAGAGCCCATGAAAATAATCGCCTTTAGCGAAAAGCGCGCCTGTAACACAGACTAACGTTAACTAAGTTCAACATATTGACAGGGGACAATGCATCGGCAACACCGAAACGAAGGCTTCTCCTTTGGAAGATCCTAACGTTAGTGCGTGATAAGAGTTATCGTTTGACTCGGGACATGCAGGTCAGCAGTAAGCACCCTGCCCGCTTCATACCATGAACTATGAGCGATGCACATGTGTTTTCCTTTACTAACGAATTTGTGATCGAGATATTCCTTACCTACACCTCGATTAAATCAATTGAATGTTCACTATTATTTAGGTGTGCAAATCAATGTTACCAGAGTTGGTCGATATTTAGATCATATTGATATTTGAGCCAACTAACGTTAACGTTAGCTAGTTGGCCGCCACTGCACCCACTGACAAGAGTCGGGCTACTAACGTTAACAGCTTGATTGCTTTTGACAGGGTCTACTTTACGTTTACAGATCAATTTCGTTAACACAAGCCCCTGTGTTAGCAAACATCAGCTTGGCATACCGCTACATTTAACCATAGGACGTATAGTTGTAACGTTACGGGCTCTGCTATCTATCTAACATAACTTTTGACATGGGCAGTGGTAGCCTAATGTTAGTCTTTTTACCTGTCCAGACGAAACATTGCAGTTCCACCATCAATCTTCCTTTAGCCTACTTGCTCCAGCTGCCATGAATGGTTTTCAAACTATGTCGATGGTTTAATTCCAGTTTAATCGGTTCTTATCTTCACTTTTCAAAGAGTGTGTTCCTGGCTCCCATAACTTGTGGTGGTGGTGGGGTTGACGTTAGTTTCAGCTAATCCAGTAAAGCTCAATCCTTGTACGCTCCTTCTACTTCCCATTCTGATGGAAACGTGGGACTTTGTATCTTCCCTAGAATTGACAGCTACTCCAGAAAATGCGTAATAGCCATAAACATGTACATTAACAGGCATAAATGGACTCTGACAGATTAATTTCAACTACAAGCCAAGTGCTACTAAACCACAGGCGATTTCTTCGTCAACAATCGGAGGTTTGCGAGCTGTGACAGGCCTGTTAGTCGCTAGCGATTACTAGTGGCAAAATTGGTATTACAATATAAATAAATAGGCATCAGGGCCGTGGCTAATTTTTAGCATGCTAATTTGGGTTGATATCTCAGCAGCTGAGTACATGGTCGTATTTTTTGTGTGATGACTGCATTTGTTTCTTCACATTCTCCTGTTGCATTTTGTTTATTTTTTCATATTTCAAACTTCAATTCTTACACAATACACCTTTAAAAATAAAATATAAACCTTAAAAAAATTTAAGGTGTTTTGCGCACCTGGACCCATTTAAATACGTCATTAAAAAAATTCAATAATTATCGATATCGACCAATATACTGAGCCTATATCGTGATAGAGATTTCAGCCATATCGCCCAGCCCTAACGCCAATGTTTTTCTTCAAAACATACTGTTTCATTCTTATAGAAACATCAAAAAGATGGTCTCATCTGCCACTTGCATCAATGGGAGTTTTCTTGAAAAAAGGTACAAGTAATTTCTTTTTATGATCAAGTTGTCGACACAGCACTCCTGTGATGCATAGCCTTTAAGCTTTTGCTTTTTTTGTGTACAGCTCTGACAAACATTACTTGACCTCAGAAAATCAGTGTGGTTTGGATTTGTCCATGGCTCGCCTGTTTTTTGAGAAGCTGTCACAGAATGAGAAGGTTCTGAAAGAGGTAACAGCCAAATACATATATTTTGCCCAATTTATGATGGTTTCTGGGGTGTTATTTGATTGGATTAGATTAGATTATAGTGAAAAGATACCAGCACATGAAAACATTCAAATGTATACATCTTAGTCCATGAATGAAAAAAAAAATGTTTACCTCGAAATGGTTTTGTTGATGTATTGCCACGTGTTTGTGTGTGTACTGTATGTTTCTGTGCCAGGCAGAGGTAGACAGAGAGGGAGAGTGGGATTAAGAGAGGGAACAGATCATTCTTAGCCTGTTTTCATACATGCAGTCCTGTAAGCAATATAAAGAGTGTCTGATGTGTCTCCTTTAGGTGGAGTCTGTGGTGCAGCTGCATCTGCTCCCGTCTCTGAGCCCCAGGCCTGCTGGAGTGGAGGCCCTCAGAGTTTACCTCATCCTGCCAGAGCTGCTCAGGGTGCTGCTCAAACAGGACAGGGGGACAGAACTTGCTGTCTCATTGGCCGAGGCCATTCTCAGGCTGCATCCTGATTCGCTCAGGGTTCTTGGTGAGTGACCTTTGCCATTACAGTATATATCTGAATCATTAAAGGAGAACTCCAGGTATACTGATAGTGGACTTCCCAGAGAGACTACCCAGGCAGCTTTAAAACAGTGTGAACTGTTCTATAAATTTCTAACGTCAAAGTAGCGTACATGGCCTTTCTTATTATCAAATATGCTGTGTGCAAGGCAGATAGTAATTTTATGAAGACAAATCTATACATGTTTACCTCAGTGGATCAGGACCAGTGTAAATAATGCATTGCATTGGGGTAGGCCTACTGACAGTCATCAAAAAACAGATGTGCCAGAATTCAAAACTCATACTCTAGCATACAAGATGCTTGGTTCAGTAGCTCCATCCTGTTTCAGTGATATGATCCAGAATGTGTACTACTATAGACCATTTTGCTCACTGTTTATTTATATTGCTCAACATGTGAATGTTTCTGCAGAGAGCTACTGGTCAAGAATTGGGTATTTCTACTTCACAACGGTAGTCAAGAACTTCCACTCTGTAGCCGTGATCTTCCACGAAAGGATGAGACATGACCAAATTGACTACTCGCATTCACTGAGGCAGACTGTGGAGGTGCTACAGAAGCTGTATGCTGTAAGTCCTTCTTATCTGAATGAACCCATTCATGACCAGGGGTGCGTTTCCCAAATCGCTACAAGCTATTTACGAGCTAACTGGTGCCTACCAACATCGTAGGAACCATGGAACTACCAGCTAGGTGTTCCTCAAAATGATCATCCATGAAACTTCCATGTTACGATGTACGTAGCAAAGATGTTCTTTTCTTCAGATGATTAGTGGCGTAATAGGATATGGCCCACCTTTGTGCGTGTGTGAGAGCAAGAGTCTGCTTCTACCTTCATTTCCTTTGCTATTAATGATGGATTTTGCTTGGGAGAAAGTTTCCAGGTGGTGATTATTGGTGATAACAGGTGTAGTGGTAGGCTTATTTCAATTAGGAGATTACATGGTATAGTTGTTTATTTGGCTGTTATTAATTGGTAGCCTACACGTTGAAAAGATGATTGCATGGAACAAGCGAATTGGATAGTGTAAAATATCACCAAACCCTTGAAGAGACCATGTGTAGACATTTTTTCCCAAGAGGTCTCACACAAAAGTCCAGTTTGTACGCATGAATAGTTATATCATTTGCGTTTTGTTCTCCACTTCATTAGTCCTCCAATGTTCTGTCTCCATCCCTAAAACACACACACACACACACACACACACACACAATGGTAACAGATATTCCTTCTGTCCTCATTTTGCAGAGTAACAGCCGAAGATGTACCAGACTGAGTGATCGTCATTTCCATATTAAGGAGATTAACAACTTCTTTTTTGAATGGGTACATGTTATTTGTAACTGTAACATAGTGTATTTAATATACACAAAATACCCTGTTGTTCCAGGCACCTGAATGCTGTCTTTAAGAAAAAGAACAAGAAGATTTGATGCTACATAGACAAAATAACATGCTAATTACTAACGCTGACTGAATGGGGCATAATGAAATGAAACTGAAAGTTAAGTTGTTATGCCCAATTCACTTAGTGTTAATAGAGCTTAGGAAGGGGGTGTGCCTTCTGGGTATTTGGCCACTGTTCCGCCGCCATAACTAGAGGCCAGTTTACACCTTCACAGTTGAGAATACATTGAAAGTGATGGTTTGTTATCAGCTCATTTTTATAACACGGAGCAAATTAACACCTGAAAATGGGGTCGTTGTCAAAAGCTCTTACCCCTCTACACTACTGATGGGAAGAAATTATGTCTGTGGCGACGTGAAGCCAGTAAGAAAGACCTTAACATCAAGCATTTCGTACGGGATTCCAAAAGGAGAACAGGTAGCGTGGCCTCACAAAATGTCAGCGATTCTTCAAATTTTCTTTTTTTCACCTACAGCACTTGCTGAACTTGAACAACAGGGCTATGGATTGATACAGACACTGGATTTTTCCTTTAATAACGTGTTTTTTGTGTTTTTATTTTTAAAGGGATCAGTGGCACGTCAGAGATTTTGGGATCTTACATGCATCATGCAGTTTGTGAAGTTTTATGTGGGTGTACTATACATTAATAATTTTATCTAACAATTAAATTTCTTACAACAGGTTTATAAATCATGATTTTTCTGTTTTTTAGGAAATAGTCCAGTCTTTAACAACATTTCACTGCATATTTGACATGGATGCAAAACAGAAAGTGTTCAAACACCAGGTCCTTTGCAATGTGAGTAGGCTTTTACAGTAATATAGTTGGTGTCTCACATGATGGTGTGTTGCATGATGACCCAGAGCGCTATTTTTATTTGTTGTGCTTGAGAATTTACATGGTCAATAATTCTTCACATTTGTGGTAAATATTCTTTTTTTGTACCAGCCTTTCTTCCAGCTTCCAACACCTATTTTTCCATGGACAAATCCTAACAATCTACATGTAAACCGAAAGACTGTTCTGAAGGACACATTTGACTATCTGCAAAGGGACACCCATAACTTTAACATGCCCCTGAAGGTTTGTCTGTTTCGGCTGAGACATTTAATGAAGACACGAACACACTCAGGGGAAATTAATTATTTAATCATTTTTATATTAGGTGAAATTTATGGAAGAAGATGGCATTGATGATGGTGGTGTATCCCAGGAGTTTTTCAAACTCTTGAGCGAAGCTCTCACCTCAAAAGATTGCCATCTGTTGCTGAAGGAGGAATCTGAACTTGTGTGGTTCATGCCAAAGGTGAGATGTGAGATGAGAAGTATATACTGTATATCTTAGGCATTTTTGAATAACATAAAAGACAGACTTCAATGTACATTGTTTACAAACATACTGTATACTGACAATTCACACTGCTTATGCCTTCAGGTCCTCGTATACAAGGAATTAGGCACCATCTTTGGCATGGCATGTTACAACTTCCATCTGCTGAATGTTCCTTTTCCTTCAGCACTGTTTAAAAAGCTTCTTGGGGAGAAGCTAACACTAAGAGACTTAGAGAAACTGTCACCATGTCAGGCCGGGTAGGTGTTCATGTGTTACAGTGTTATAAACAGTGTTGTACTATGCATTTCTCCTATAGCTTGTTTTGTCATGGATCTATTTACTGCAGGTGCTTGAAAGCATTGCTGGAGTATGAGGATGAGGAACTGGAGTTATTGGAGCAGGATTTTAGAGTAGGTATTTCTGTAAGAACTTAAGTACATGATTGAACCATTATGGGTTTTTCATGTGTCATTCATTCGGAATTGATTGGTTTCAGGTGCAAGGCCAAGACCTCATTCCAAATGGAGGAGAAGTTTTAGTGACAAAAGGCAACAGGTTACATATGCCCTTTCTGTGACTTCATTTTTAAAAATCATGCTAACCTAATTGCTAATCTTGTTCTTCCATTAACAGAACAACAGTAATTCTTTTCAATAGTGAATTTACATTTTTTTTTTTTTTACCAGGCAAAGATTTGTTGAATTGTATGTGGACTTTGTGCTCAACAAATCAGTGAGGCGGCAGTTTGAGGCCTTCGAAGAAGGGTTTGGCCGTGCCTGCCCAGCCCAGACATGGAAGATGTTTTCTCCTGATCAACTAAGGGCGCTAATATGTGGAGAGGCCGAGTATGACTGGGAGGATCTCAGGAAGGTAAATATAGATGAGATTCCACCCCAAAATCTAACAATAGAAAATTGTTGATTTAATTTTTGATTTCTGATTATGTTGGATTTGATAATTGGCAGGTGGCAGAATATGAGGGATGCAAGAGTGGAGACATGTTGATTCAGAATTTCTGGACAGTTCTGTTTGAGCTGTCAAAAGAGGACAAGTTGAATTTTCTGTGTAAGTTTATGTTGTTTATCTGCGTAGCAAATGTCTAAAAAGTCCAAGCATATGGTGTCAGTTCTTAATAATTTTTCCAATATCTTTCATGTTAGCTTTCATCTACGCAACTGACCAGATACCTGTTGGAGGGCTGGCTAACAGAAGACTGAAAATTGTGAAACTGAACAAGGACGATCCTGATGAATACTTCCCCCTGGCCAACGCCTGTTATGGCACTTTGCAACTTCCCAATTACAGCAGCATTGACATATTACGTGAAAGACTTACTCATGCAATTAACTACTGTGATGTCTTTGGAATGAGTTAGTTCTAAAAGCTCCTCTCTATGCATACAAGAATCACTTTTTATCTATACACTAGACTAGACAAACCTTATAGGCCTAAAATGGATTCAAAGACAAAATGTTTTTCCTGGTACATGAAAATCATATAATTAATTCATTTCTTTGCCTTTAGGGCACATTTTTAAACACTGATAATTTATTACAGTAAAGTTCAGTTTTATGAACTAAATATGGTCTATATTCTTTATTTTTTTCTTGAAGTGTTACAAGGGGGGAGTGTAGCATTGTACATTGTAAAACCAATTTTTTTTGAGACCGTGGAGCAGAATATACAATACAGACCAAAAGTTTGGACACACCCCCTCATTCAAAGCGATTCATTTATTTCCAGGACAATTTATATTGTAGATTCTCACTAAAGGCATCAAAATTATGAATGAACACATGAAATTATGTGCTTAACAAAAAAAGTGTGATATTATGACAAACTTTTGGACCTGAACCCGATCAAGATGGTTTGAGGTGAGCTGGACCGCAGAGTGAAGGCAAAAGAGCCGACAAGTTCTTAGCATCTCTAGGAATGAATAACTGTTCAAGACAGTTGGAAAACAATTTCAGGCGACTACCTCTTGAAGCTCATCAAAGCAGTTATCAAAACAAAAGAACGATACTTTCATGAAACAAGAATATAAAACATGTTTTCAGTTATCTCACACTCTTTTTTATTAAGTACATAATGCCACGTGTCCATTCATAAGTTTGTTGATTTTGTAGATTGTCACGGAAGGCAACAGTCATGAAAATAAAGTAAATAATTGAATGGGAAAGTGTGTCCAAACTTTTGGTCTGTACTGTATATGTACAAATTCCCACTTTCTCTTGCATAACATTCTTAAGAAGAAAAAGGGAGAAAAAGTTTTCTCAGACCAAGGCACTCCTTTTAAAATGTCTTTATTACAAAAGTGACATGTCCAAAGAAAGGACTATATCTTCTTGTGTTACAAGATTAATGTTTATTAATCCCTGTTTCAAATAAATAAATTTCCATTCCATCAGTTTCAGCTGGCTTTGCAAACTGCTCTGCTGTTTAACCTCGTCTGGCTCAACAGGTCCAATACAAGCCCTGCAGTCAGTTTGCACTATTACATTTTATATTTTATCTTGTGTCAAAAGCAAAGCAAAATATGACATCACATGAATCTTTTTTGTTTCAGTAGCTATAAATCAATTGTAACCTTTAAATTCATTTTTTAAATTCATTAAACCAAATGCACACCAACACTCAAAATATTCAGAAATGCTTCACAGGACTAATAGTTTGTCCTAATGATGTATTATTACCCACACTCAGTTGCTTCATTCAGAAGTCCAGTCATAGTGTCTAGAAACAATCTACAGATAATAATTCTGTCGATAATGACCATTTTTCATAAGTCAAAATGACAGTCAACAATTCCACACCAACCCAAGTTAGATTCCCATATTGGTTTAAGACATGGCAAAAGTTAAAGCAGAGTCCAGGACGACCTAATGATGTTATCAGGAGTGAAAAAGGGACTAATGGGACTAATAACAAGAAGGTTTGGGTATATTTGCCTATTGCCAGTATTGGGCATGATGTGATGCCAGCCACTCAGTTATTTAATCTTTTTAGTTTGCCTGTCTATGGTTTAGGACTAGGCCTAATGCATATAGCCTATAGGCTACAGTGTTACTGCTGTAAGCCTATGACTGAAAGAGGAGGATGCGTAGTGTGCGTAGGATCTTCGTCAATAAACATCACAAAGAAAGAAGTATGGTTGACTTAATTTAGCAGCTTACTGTAGGCCTACTTGTATAAGTATTGACAATTGCACGGCATGCTTTCACCAAACAGTGATATCATCATTTGCAAAAGCCACAGGAGTAGTAGGCTCTTACTTTCGTTTTATGATGAAATGTCCTGCCCGTCTGAGAAACGAATCTGATTAGAAGGATTTCCTTGTTTTCCGTATTGACAAACAAATGAATTCATTTAGCCTGGGCTTTTACGCAGATAAGTTCATTATTTTTCAAGATAGCAGAATAATGTTCTTGGTTGTCTTGCAATCGCTGATGCTTTGAAAGCAATTGAGATTAGATAGTCTACATGATGTCGATGTTTTCTTGGGGACCTGGATCCCGCAAAGTCTTGCGGAAATCTGACGCTGTGGTGCATTCACAGTGTGGAGTTCACGTTGTGTGTCCGAAATCCAAAATTCAAGACATATCAGTTGGAAGGACAATTGTGGCTATTTTACGCGGCGATGGAAACGTTGACTACCTCTGCAGTGAGAACTCGAGTGGCAAAACAAAACCTGGCAAACTCAGTAAGATACCCTGCATAGTCTAAGTTAGGCAGCATTATCATTATCTTTCTCAGCATGTCTAACATAATGAAAATGTCACAGATCACCTCGACTTTAAGGAGAAAATTAAGGAGTTGTACTCTGGTGGTGCATTTGTCGTTCTCATCTCCCACAGGGGGAAGGTATTTGTCATGGATTCAAACCTGCCCCCAGGTAAGATCAAATCAGCCATGTAAAAGTTCCTTCTTCTTGATATTTAAAACTACAAGCCTATACCATGGAGGGGTCCACAATATTTTTTCTTTTAACCCAAATTATAGGCCTATGTTCCAGTTATGCTTAGTGTAGTAGCCTAGGTGTGTGTGTGTGTGTGCATGGCATATAGACTTCTAGCTCATTGTCCATGTAATGGTTGAATATTGTTTTCCCTTTGGTGTAGGCCTGTTAAAGACTTTAATAACAAAAACATCATCCAGGTTGCCTGTGGGGACCAGCATTCAATAGCTCTTTCACTGGGTAAGGATTTTTTACATTTAAACAGGAATACTTTTTAAAAGAGGGTTGATCTGACTGCTGATCAGTAAACTAGATATAAGTAGCCTACAGGCCACCAATCACAAATTTATTGCCTAGATGGACAGTTATTCACGTGGGGCCAGAACTCCAGTGGTCAGCTGGGTCTGGGGAAGGAGGAGCCCAGCACTCTGTCCCCCCAACCCTCAAGTCTCTGGCGGGGATCCCCCTATCTCAGATCAGTGCTGGAGGAGACCACAGCTTTGCCCTGTCCCTCTCAGGGGCTGTGTTTGGCTGGGGCAAGAACAGCGCTGGACAGCTGGGTCTTGGAGACCTTTCAGGTTGGAGTCTCTTTGTAAATGTTACCTCTCACATCTTACACAAACAGTTTAGATTGTTGCATAGCTGTAAGATATCTGTGTCACAGATCGTCCAGTGCCTGTTGCTGTGAGTTGCCTGAGTCTTAAGAAGACCATCTTTGTTTCCTGTGGAGCTGAACACACTGCATTCCTTCTGAAGGTTGTACAAAGTTTTGTCCTGTATTAAAGCAATTGTGTGTAAGATTATGTTATATAATCATTGCAAAATGCAAAGCTACACTGTTAAGCAACAATGCTGAGACAGATAGCGGGTGTGAAACTGTCAGACAAACTTCTTCATACATCTGCAAAAACACAAAGCAGGTGTGAAACTGTCAGCATCGGACTGTAACATAAAAAACAATGTTTTTCTGTAATCGACAGAATGCATTCTCCAGCGCCCTGTAGCCAGAGCGATGAACTTTTGTTTTGTTGCCAATTAAACCACTATCTTTTGATTCAAACCTTGGTCTTCGTCTCACTCCCTAAACCAACTCGCAAATCTAGCCATAATCCTTTTTTCTAACATGTGTAATGTCGGAATTTTTTTAATCATATTCTCTTTGCCTTTTAAAGGATGGTATAGTGTTTACATGTGGATCAGGGCGTTACGGCCAGCTGGGTCACAATTCCCTCAGGGATGAACTACGACCCCGACTGGTGGCTGAACTCTGGGGTTCAAAAGTGTCTCAGGTTGCTTGTGGGAGGTAGGCTACACAATTCTTAAAGTTGTTGGCACCTGTATGGGCAACACACATAGTGTCAATTGTCAGAGAACTAACGAACCTAACTAAACATCAGAGATTAAGCTCTTGTTGTTGTCTTTTTTATTGAAGCTATCACACTCTGGCACTGGTAGAGCCTTCAAAAGTATACTCATTCGGATGTGGTGACCAAGGGCAACTTGGAAACGGACAAACTGTCAATCAGTGTGTCCCTCTACCTGTGCATCTGTCATCAGGTAGGTGCCTACAAGGACACAAGGAATTTGGGGATATGATTGTGGGGTAGTTTTATGTGGGTGTATGTGAGTAGATCCCTCCCTGAGGTAAATCAGACTACCTTAGACTACACCTCAAGTCATACACTTCTCATCGCCAGAACCAGTGTCGAAAGACTTTATTATACCTACTCTTAGCAAATTGGATGTGGAGCAATCAGAGCACTCTTTAATATTTACATGTATTGTTTACTTAAATGGAAAGATAGTTGTACAATGTCATTGTAGTTTAATGATGACACTAGATTGGAAATAGGCTGCAATGTACTCAACACTTGACAGATTGACACGGCAAATTTGTTCTTCGTTAGTGGCTTGCCTGATTTTACCCAGCCAAGTAGGTTACTCCACTCAGGGAAAATCATGCTATGTGATGTGTCATCTCAGTTTACAGTGAGAAGCAGAGGGTAAAAACTTATTGCTGGAGGGAATCTGTCCTTTACTTTATGTGATTCTTCTGAGGTGAGTTTTAAAAGCACGCTACTATTTAAAATTTGGGATTTCCTTGTTTTCAATTAAAACACTAATGAAATTAGCCTGGGCATTCCCTTTCCATGCAAATTGTTTGATTCTTATCTCCCTTCATTGGCCTTGTTTGCTCAGGATGCATTACCTCACTCACGTCAGATCATGCGCTACGTAACTTTCGTAAGGCACTTCCGCGCAACGATCTGATGTTGAAGCCCATCAGAGAGATTTCAAGCCATTATTCTCTAACCGGACCAATCAGGGCCGCTGGCTGCTGTAGAGGGTGTGACGTAGCGAAGAAGCAACTGTTTTGAATCCAACCAATCCAACAAACGTAACGAGCGTCTTCGGTTGGTTTCGATGTGGTTGGCTGCAGTGTACGTCAATTAAATTGATGGACAAGCCGTTTGCCCAGTTAGATTCAAGGATTTCTGGCTCCTGAAATAATTCGTCTATCGCTGAATATCAGATGAACGCGCGTAGCGCTACATCTGACGTGAGTGAGGTAACAGGATGCATCCCATCCTTGGCAAATAGCGAACTTTGAGAATGCAGCGTGAGAATACTATAGGCTATTAGTCAAGGGCAAGCAATTGTTTTTCAATAGCGGAACACCAGACCCTTGTACGAAGTGAAGTGTTGACTGACGGGTTGGTTATGACCAGGCTATCATGAAATTAATGTGAATAGGAAGCATGTAGATTAGCAAAACATGCAGTCCTTGTTAGATATATAACTACTGTAGATGTACCTCCTAGTGGTACATAATATCACATAGTATGATTGCAGCTTGTGTTATCTCATTCACCAACATCTTCCCAAGAATGTTCTTAAATTTGTTCTTAAGGTCCCAATTAAAATATTTAAACCCTTTGATATTTTGCCACTGCAAAATCGCTGAACATGCAACAACCCATGAAAAAGAAAATAAAGCACTGGTAAATATACTGTAAGTATGGATTGCAAGGATTGACATGGATTGCATGGGTCTTTTGTTACACAATCATTTCCTAACAGTTCACATGAATGCCAAACTTTGGAGTTGTTTTGGATCCCTTTAGTTCAAATTTAGCTGAGTTAATGAAGCCCCAATATCAGACACATCTCACTCTTGTGGCAGGAATGCCAGAAAGGCCTGGACAAGAGCAAGGTCAAGAGCAAACCCACTGTAAGAAAAAGACAAGGCCCAGATGGTAAAAAGATTGTCAGGTGGATCTCTGACTGCAATTCCTCATGGGGAGTGATCCAAAGGCAAGTTTCAATTTGTTTGATTTATTTTCTGTCTGACTGTCATTTTGTACCCAACCTACATAGTTGAACAAAGTTTCTTATTCAGTGGTCAAACTTTTCTCTTCTGTGCAGTGAGATAACAGAAATATTTTCATCTGCCACAAACATCAATGGAAGCTACCTTGAGACAAGGTACAGGTCTGAATCATTCTCTTGATAAAATAAAAACCTCAATGTAGTCATTCTGTAAATAACTTTATTTTTTTCAGTGGTGATGAACATTACAAAACCTCAGCTCATTATTCTGGTTTGGATTTGTCTCTGGCTCGTGATGCTTTTGAGAAGTTCTCCACAAAGAAAAAGGAGAAGAAAGTCATGCTGAAGGTGGAGGATATCTGCAAACACGCCTTTTCTGTTATTAAAAACATACAGACTGTAGCCTACAGTCACTTGAGGGATTTGCAATAGAACAGCATGATCTTATTCATTTCAGGTAGAGTCTGTGGTGCAGCTGTATCTGCTCCCGTCTCTGAGCCCCAGGCCTGCTGGAGTGGAGGCCCTCAGAGTTTTCCTCATCCTGCCAGAGCTGCTCAGGGTGCTGCTCAAACAGGACAGGGGGACAGAACTTGCTGTCTCATTGGCCGAGGCCATTCTCAGGCTGGACCCTGATTGGATGAAGATCCTTCGTAAGTGATCATTGTAACAGACACACTTCTGCCCTTTAGTATCCCTTCTGTGTTACCTATGTCATGGTGTGATGCAATATAGAGTCATCACTCACAGTGCTATATTAAATTATTTAGAGTGTGTGGAGCGAATGCTTTTGATTGTTAAAGCTAAAACCTGAACCAAGTTTGAGCCAGTTTGAGCTCATGTTGATCTATGTTTATCAATTCAACAGTTGCACAATTGAAAAGGTGATGAATTGACATACTGACATACATCCTAAATGTGCCAAACTAGCATTTATTATGGTTACTTCATAAAGTTCTCTCTTTTAGAAAACCTCTGGTCCACACTTCCTGGCTCATACATTGGGACCATTGTGAAAGTGCTCCGGAAAGTAGCAGGGAAGGCTCTTGATGGCATTAAATGTGTTGAAAATGATTGTGGTCAATCATTTCAACTAACAGTAAAGGTCCTACATAAGGTGTATGAGGTGAGAAGACTATTGGACAGTCCTTGAACTCTTAGTAGTCATCATTTCAGGTTTAGACATGGAGAGTATGATCAGAAATAGATCAGCAATACGATTGTTTTTCTATCAGTAGCACTCTTTAACAAGCTTCTCCCCCCAATAGGCCATTTGTAGAGGCAAGAGAAGAATCCCTGATCAGTGCTTCCACATCAAAGAAGTCAATTCAGTCTTCAAAGAAGTGAGTAGTTTTTAAGGGTAAATAATTATGTTTATCATAGTAAAGCAGAAAATAAGAGGTGGCAATTAATGTTAATTCATTTATGTTGTATAAAATGTATTTATGGTGTTAAATATCGTACATGGATCTTTACCAATATGTTATTTGATTAAACTATTTTCCGTTTTAGCTGAATGACAGGCTGATCCAAATAGACCAACCCCAGAATGTCTTCAATCCATTTTTGCAACAGCAAAGGATGCCCATTCTGAACATGATGGCCTTGTTTGGGGTAATTGTGAATTTTTAAGTTGGACTATTGCTGTGTATATTGCTGTGTATATTATTCTTTTCACAACATGTATTACCTTTCAGGAAAACATTATTCAAATGAAGTCAAGTCCATGCATTTTTAACCTTGAGGGCAAAAAAAATGTTTTAAACCTTCACCTTCAACGCATGAGAGTAAGTATAGGCTGAATCAAATTTGTAACACAACATGTTTGGGGAATAGAATTGTTTTACGTGCCATACAAGTTCATCACAACAATTTTCATGAGATATAGCGATGTCAACTGTTTTCTTTACCAAGCAGATGTTGTTTAGCTATGATGTAATAAACCAGTCTGTGGCCACAATATAAAATATTAATATTAATTAAATCTGTAGGCCAATGAAAACACTGTCTTTTTACTAAGACTGAGACGCACAGCACTCCTGGAAGACACCTTAAGTCAACTCCAAATAGCAAGTACACATGATTTCAGGAAGTACTTGGGGGTAAGAAAGTTTGTCATATTTCAAAATGTGATGTGGTCATTTTTAGTATATCATACTTTCCTGACTATTACTGCAAGTGCTAGGTTAATACTGGCCTGACGAGCCAGACTATCACATACTGTAAAATGTACAGTCTGGCCACGAGTGATAGACACTCCAGTAAAGGGCTCCGCACACTGCTTCCGACACAGTGCGGAGCACTCTGCTTCCAACATTCTATTCCATTGTTTTCAATGCAACCCCGCACACTAGCGCCGATGTCTTCCGCCGTCGGTTGTAAATTACGATTCAAGTCTATTTTGTCGGAGCCGCCCATTGACATCCAATGTTAATTTCACCGGCTACTGTGCTAGGTGCTAGGCAAAATTGTCGGATACGACAGTGCTCCGCAATGCTGTCGGAACCGGTGTGCGGCCGGCTTAAGACGTCTACAAACAATCAGACAAGACGATTCAAACAATGCTAAGCCCGTCCGATGACTCCCTGTCTAAGAATGTTAGAACGTTGTATTTGGCTAAACACCACAAAGTCTGAATACAACCTAGAGCGTTGTAAGTGGATAGACAGCTCAGACACCATCGATGTTTGAGGAGTACAACCAAAGTCCTTCTAAGTGTACAACCTACTGTATGGCTGATAGCTAGATGGAGTCGCTGAGCAAATTCAATTTGCTACCGCTAGAGTGCGTCTAGAGTTCTTGGCTAGGTTAATACATTGATTTGGCAAAATATTCAGCTATGAAGTTAATACAAGTGTGAACCTGTGAGGATATGTGAATCAACTTTTTTTATTATTACCACACTGCAAACCCTTTTGATGAACATCATGCTTTAGTGGAAACTTATAACCGCTAGTTTTTAAAATATATTAAAATTTTCCCCAAAATACGTACAGTATACCTTTCAATGCATAAGTTTTGTTATCTCAAAAGTTTTGAGTGTACTTTCCCTCCCATGATCATTTGATATAAACTGAAACCATCACAGTGTAAATTCATGCATTAGTGCAATGAGTATTGTACATTTTTTTAAAAAAAATCTGATTTATTAGTCAGAATTTTTGTATTGTTTGATTTTTGCAAAACTGTAAGATATCAATTAAACTATTTGAGTAGCTGACTTGCATCATTACCTCAGGATTATGGAATATAAAATAGGCCTACTTAAAATGTTAAAACTTGATGAAATGTTTATGGGAATCAGTTTCCATAATATTATGACTGCATTGTGCTGTTTGGGTTTACATTGCAAAACACTGCAGTAGTGGTGGTGTTATACTGTATATGGTGTGGCTTATATTTGGGAAATTACTGTCGTAAATGATTCCAAAACCATTGTACTATTTACTTTATCTTTAATAGTGGTTTGATAGTGGTTTGATTGTTTCAATCCTGTTGGCCTATTTTGTGATTAGTTTTTTTTTCATTACAGGTGCAATACATGGACAATGTTACGCAAGTCAAATTATCAGATGTTGACAAGAGAGACTTCTTCGAGAAAATATTTAAAGAACTCTATAAATCTAAGATGTTTGTGCACAATGACACAGAAACCTTATTATGGTTCCCCTCTGAGGTAAAGTTAAATAGCGTGAGCACAGAGTGCTTCATATAGGGTCAATCATCAAGTGATTAAAAAACTGAAAGTCTATTTTCCTGTCTTTTAACAGCCCAAAGTGGATGTTGAAAAGTACTTCTTCTTTGGTGTGCTGTGTGGCCTGGCTTTGTACAACAACAGTGTGGTGCACCTTCCGTTCCCATCTGTGCTGTTCAAGAAGCTTCTCAATATCCCGCCAACGCTGGAGGATCTGTCTGATATCAGCTCTGTGACAAAGTAAGTGTTCATTTCCTTATGTTATACTATTGTGGGTCGTTTACTTGGAAAGGTCAGGGTGACTTTCAGTACACCCAACAGTGAGCAATGCATATTGTTCTTAGGAGGAGTCTGGAGCAGGTGCTGGACTATGATGATGTGGAGAGCATGGGATTCATCTTCTCTGTAAGTACAGCAGTCCTCTTCATGGTCAAAATATATTGGCCTTCAACAGTTTATACCTTTTGAAAAGAAGGTCCCCGAAATCCCTATACCTGGTAGAATTGATTGGTGTGTAGTCCACACATTGTGGTTAATTGCCCTTCCCTGTAGGATCTTCTGGTGATTACCATTTTCAGTTACCATGTCATTGATCTGTGTACTGGTCTATTACCAGATAAACTGGTACCAGAAAGAGGTTGAGCTCGATCCAAATGAGGCTGGAAAGCCAGTCACCAATTCAAACAAGTGAGCATTCATTTAATTATTTCTACTTTCTTTCATATTCTTCACATTCTCTGATTCAGAGAAAGCGTGAAAATGTATTGCTGAATCTATTGTGATATATGAGTATATTTCACAGGAAAGAGTTTGTACAGGCCTATGTGGACTACGCCTTAAACAAATCAGTGGAGAAGGTGTTTGAGGAGTTCAAGAGAGGCTTCTTCAAAGTGTGCACCCAAGATGTGGTGGAGATGTTCCACCCAGAAGAGCTGAGGGGGGTGATAGTGGGCAGTGAGGACTACGACTGGGGTGTACTCAAACAGGTGAGACATAAATGATCTCATCTTGCATTATAGGCAGGTCATTAATATTCTAAATAATGGGAAATATCATGTAACCATTTAACTGATCATCATAGCTTGTAGCCCTGCCAAGGTTAAATGTTACAATTGATTACGTACTGTACGTTACAACAATGATCCTCACTGGCTTGATAATTAAGAACAGAGTTACTTTATGTCCATTTGTGACATTTATTTTAAAATATTGCACTATTTTGCATTGACTAACAAATTGATGAATTGCCTGTTGATGTAATGCTACTGCCTGTTCTGAATTTCAGAATGCAGTGTATGAATTTGGATTCTACGAAAGGCACCCAACTATAGTCTTATTCTGGGAGGTTTTCATGGAGCTCACAGAGGATGATAAAAGGGCCTTTCTCTGTGAGTACATTTGTGACAGACATTGCTCTTTTCTTTCCATTTAATGGAGGGTTGTCTTGGAGGAATGGGTTTATCAGTAGGTCTCAAATGGCTCTTTTTTTAATCAGTTTTACCAGTTAGATCCAATAAGAATCTAATCTATTACAAAGTGCTGCTATCAAGTAGGATCTGAACTGGAAGTCATGACACCTCTTTGTCTCTAGTGTTCCTGACAGGCTTTGACCGAGTGCCCATCCTGGGGATGCAGAGGATTAAGATGTGTGTACAAGTCCTTCCAAACTCCACATCTGATCATCTCCCAGAGGCCCTGACATGCCATGCTCTACTGATGCTCCCTCCATACTCCAGCAAGGAGGTGTTGCAGACGAGACTCTGTGAAGCACTCCACCACAAGAGAGGCTTCTGGGAGGACTAGACTAATCCCATTTCTCCTCGCTTAACACTAGCACTTGATTTTAAGTCTATGGGATGAGTTAACCTAGGTTGATCTGCCTGATGTACTGTCATTTGATGTATTGATTGATATCATATTAATTTTGAAAACCATTAGTCTAATATAAAACATTAAAAAGGCACAGTATCATAGGCCTACATAAGGCTGTGTTTAGAGTTTGCACTCACTAGGCCTAGGCCTACTAATTGCATTTGCGCTGGACTTGGCTATCCAAACACTTGTAAACTTGAAAATGTGATTTAATCTGTGGCGAATATGACAATAAAATGGACATTTACTACCCTGCACTCTGACGTTGTCGGTGACCTTCAATAAGTTTCGTTTTAGTTCTTAGGCTACTTAACATGCCGTAACACTACCCAAGGCTGACATCAAGTTTCGTTTCCAGCTGATTAGTTTCGTTTTCCATCTCTACGTCATCATAAACAAACTACTTCTCGTGAACACTCGCAGCCGGGCTCATACGGCTTGTTGATACTGTGCGTTAACGCCATGCTAGTGGTCAGTCCAATTACTTCTACGTGTAAAACATTAATCAGTGTAAGATGTACTCCTGTCGGGGTGGAACTACCTGTAAATATTCTTGATACGAATAACGTTACCTGCTGTCAGACGCCCGATGCTGTGGATATGGCTGCTCTCACAAACGCAATCAAACACGTCTCTGTTGGATATCAAGTGGCCGCAACTGCAATTCTCAGAGAAAATGGAAGTGCTTCAGAGGCTGTTAAAGAGCAAAACTTGACAATATGGAGGAAATGTGCGTTTTATAGACTGCAACACTCACGGAGAGAACTGCTAGCTAAATCGCAAAATATTTTAAAACTCTACACCAGTTTACGTTGTTTAACTGGAATGAAGGCTATACGATAGTGGTTAGCCTGAAACGTTTTTAATTTAGAAAATGTAGCTTTCACAAATGTAACTTTTCTGTTTTCACAGTCAAATTACCACAAAATGGCAACATTGTTGCCTCTTGTGTTGGCGCTGTTTTGGTTACAGCAGAGGGCGCACTGCTCCAATGTTCTGATGTATCCAGCATCCCAAGGTGAGTGTTGAGTGAGGTAGGACTACACACACCATGGTTCATCAACGTTCGTGGACTGTGTGAACTGACTGTGCCTGTGGTTTTCATCGTTAGGTGTCCAGCGAACCTCCAGAACAGACAAGTGATACAGATTGCTTGTGGGGACAATCACACAGTAGCTCTTATCAAAGGTATTAGGCTTACTGATGGGTTAAACAAGATATGGCAGAAACCATATAGGCCTACATTATAAGCCCTTGTTTTTCCCAGATGGACAGGTTTTCACGTGGGGCCAGAACACCCATGGTCAGCTGGGTCTGGGGAAGGGGGAGCCCAGCACTCTGTCCCCCCAACCCCTCAAGTCTCTGGCGGGGATCCCCCTGTCTCAGATCAGTGCTGGAGGAGACCACAGCTTTGCCCTGTCCCTCTCAGGGGCCGTGTTTGGCTGGGGCAACAACAGTGCTGGACAGCTGGGTCTTGGAGACCTCTCAGGTTGGTACAGGGTAGTCTACTGATGTTGCCTCACAGCAACGTAACATCTTTTATACTATAACATGATTTTAAACCACTGTAGGTTACATGTTCATTCATCGGTCTTACAGCTCCTACTTTTGAGTCCTATGTGGAAACAGTTGCCCATAACGTATCATCAGTGTGTACTCATATACTGATATTCTACATCATTGGGATGAGAATGGTTAAATGCAGAGTATGTCTGACTGTGAATGTGTGTCTGTGTGCAGATAAGCTGAGTCCTGCTCCTGTGGTCTCCCTTACTCAGAAGAAGATCATTTCAGTTTGTTGTGGAGCAGAACACACTACTTTTTTAACCAAGGTGAGCGGATATCTTGTCAGTGTGTGATGAACAAGATGCATGAAGGGATACGTGACTTTTCCTGTCTTTCTACCAGGAGGGGGTAGTGTTTACATGTGGATCAGGGCGTTATGGCCAGCTGGGTCACAACTCCCTCAGAGATGAACTACGACCCCGACTGGTGGCTGAACTCTGGGGTTCAAAAGTGTCTCAGGTTGCCTGTGGGAGGTAAAAAATCAATGGTGAAATTAACAAATCAAAAATTAAAAAAACAAATTTAACAGTTCAGTGTAAAAATCAATGATGTTTGATGTTTTTTCAAGATATCACACATTGGCATTGGTTAAATCCCAAAGCACAATTTATGCATTTGGATTTGAAGAGCAAAGACAGCTTGGAAATGACCAGATAGACAATAAAGCTGTCCCTCCACGAGTTGATCTACCCCAAGGTAAAACATTGAATCCATTTTGTCAAAGGGATCCTATAGATTTGAAAAGGTAACTTGTTCAGTGGAAAATGTGTGTTTTTATTGTAATGCTTCATCCATTTTATTGAACCCTGACAGAAAATGCCATGAAAAAGCCGGGGGCTAACCAGTCATCTGTTGTGAAGAATGAAAAGGTAGCCTGTCTTAGCTATTGTTAAAATAAGTTAAAGTAAAAAACTGTACCAATTATGCTACATTATTTTTCTAGCTTTGGACTGCTAGCTATCCTACATTGGGAGAAATGATATGGAGCTTAGATTTGGAAATAGCAGAGAGATGGATCGGTGGTATGAAGACCTGGACGAGGACGAAGAGGTGATAATTTATGGATAAATTACTTTTCAGATACATGGTATGGTATACGCGAGTGTTTTTCTTCAAAACATACTGTTTCATTCTTATAGAAACATCAAAAAGATGGTCTCATCTGCCACTTGCATCAATGGGAGTTTTCTTGAAAAAAGGTACAAGTAATTTCTTTTTATGATCAAGTTGTCGACACAGCACTCCTGTGATGCATAGCCTTTAAGCTCTTTCTTTCTTTTGTGTACAGCTCTGACAAACATTACTTGACCTCAGAAAATCAGTGTGGTTTGGATTTGTCCATGGCTCGCCTGTTTTTTGAGAAGCTATCACAGAATGAGAAGGTTTTGAAAGAGGTAACTGTGTGTATATATGCCTGTGTATATATGTATATATTTTGCCCAATTTATGATATGGTTTCTGGGGTATTTGATTGGATTAGATTAGATTCAGCTTTATAGTAAAAATATACTAGCACATAAAAAAATAGAGTCTCAATTGAAGTGAAAACATTAAAATGTATACATCTTAGTCCATGAATGAAAAAAAATCTTGGTTACCTTGAAATGGTTTTGTTGATGTATTGCCACTTGTGTGTGTACTGTATGTTTCTGTGCCAAGCAGAGGTAGGTAGAGAGGGAGAGTGGAATTAAGAGAGGGAACAGATCATTCTTAGCCTGTTTTCATACATGCAGTCCTGTAAGCAATATAAAGAGTGTCTGATGTGTCTCCTTTAGGTGGAGTCTGTGGTGCAGCTGCATCTGCTCCCGTCTCTGAGCCCCAGGCCTGCTGGAGTGGAGGCCCTCAGAGTTTACCTCATTCTGCCAGAGCTGCTCAGGGTGCTGCTCAAACACGACAGAGGGACAGAACTTGCTGTCTTATTGGCTGAGGCCATTCTTAGGCTGGATCCTGATTCGCTCAGGGTTCTTGGTGAGTGACCTTTGTTATTACAGTATATATCTGAATCATTAAAGGAGAACTCCAGGTATACTGATAGTGGACTTCCCAGAGAGACTACCCAGGCAGCTTTAAAACAGTGTGAACTGTTCTATAAATTTCTAACGTCAAAGTAGCGTACATGGCCTTTCTTATTATCAAATATGCTGTGTGCAAGGCAGATAGTAATTTTCTGAAGACAAATCTATACGTGTTTACCTCAGTGGATCAGGACCAGTGTAAATAATGCATTGCATTGGGGTAGGCCTACTGACAGTCATCAAAAGGCTCTAACAGTAAAATATAGATTAAGATGTGCCAGAATTCAAATCTCATACTCTAGCATACAAGACGCTTGGTTCAGCAGCTCCATCCTGTTTCAGTGATATGATCCAGAATGTGTACTACTATAGACCATTTTGCTCGCTGTTTATTTATATTGCTCAACATGTGAATGTTTCTGCAGAGAGCTACTGGTCAAGAATTGGGTATTTCTACTTCACAACAGTAGTCAAGAACTTCCACTCTGTAGCCGTGATCTTCCATGAAAGGATGAGACATGACCAAATTGACTACTCGCATTCACTGAGGCAGACTGTGGAGGTGCTACAGAAGCTGTTTGCTGTAAGTCCATCTTATCTGAATGAACCTATTCATGACCAGGGGTGCGTTTCCCAAATCGCTACGAGCTATTTACGAGCTAACTGGTGCCTACCAACATCGTAAGAACCATGAAACTACCAGCTAGGTGTTCCTCAAAATGATCATCCATGAAACTTCCATGTTACGATGTACATACAGTAGCAACGATGTTCAATTCTTCAGATGATTAGTGGCGTAATAGGATATGGCGGCGTACTCCTGGAAATATGCCCAGGGTTCAAGCCCGTCGCTGTGCGTGTGAGAGCAAGAGTCTGCTTCTACCTTAATTTCCTTTGCTATCAATGATGGATTTTGCTTGGGAGAAAGTTTCCAGGTGGTGATTATTGGTGATAATAGGTGTAGTGGTAGGCTTATTTCAATTAGGAGATTAGATGGTATAGTTGTTTATTTGGTTGTTATTAATTGGTAGATGTTGAGTTTTAAAGATGATTGCATGGAACAAGCGGAGACACGCGAATTGGATCGTGTAAAATATCACCAAACCCTTGAAGAGACCATGTGTAGACATGTTTTCCCAAGAGGTCTCACACAAAAGTCCAGTTTGTACCCATGAATAGTTATATCATGTGCGTTTTGCTCTCCCCTTCATTAGTCCTCCAATGTTCTGTCTCCGTCCCTAAAACACACACACACACACACACACACACACACACACACACACACACACAATGGTAACAGAAATTCCTTCTGTCCTCATTTTACAGAGTAACAGCCGAAGATGTACCAGACTGAGTGATCGTCATTTCCACATTAAGGAGATTAACAACTTCTTTTTTGAATGGGTACATGTTATTTGTAACTGTAACATAGTGTATTTAATATACACAAAATACCCTGTTGTTCAAGGTACCTGAATGCTGTCTTTGAGAAAAAGAACAAGAAAATTTGATGCTACATAGACAAAATAACATGCTAATTACTAACGCTGACTGAATGGGGCATAATGAAATGAAACTGAAAGTAAGTTGTTATGCCCAATTCACTTAGTGTTAATATAGCTTAGGAAGGGGGTGTGCCTTCTGGTTATTTGGCCACTGTTCGGCCACCATAACTAGAGGCCAGTTTACACCTTCACAGTTGAGAATACATTGAAAGTGATGGTTTGTTATCGTCTCATTTTTATAACACGGAGCTAATTAACATCTGAAAATGGGGTCGTTGCCACAAGCTCTTACCCCTCTACACTACTGATGGGAAGAAATTATGTCTCTGGCGACGTGAAGCCAGTAAGAAAGACCTTAACATCAAGCATATCGTAAAGGATTCCAAAAGGAGAACAGGTAGCGTGGCCTCACAAAATGTTAGTGATTCTACCTAGCATGCTTGGTTAATTGACGTCAGATTCCTAAGCTCTATTGCCAGCTCACTGCTCAGTCCATGTTGTATCAAATTTTCTTTTTTTCACCAACAGCACTTGCTGAACTTGAACAACAGGGCTATGGATTGATACAGACACTGGATTTTTCCTTTAATAACGTGTTTTCTGTGTTTTTATTTTTAAAGGTATCAGTGGCACGTCAGAGATTTTGGGATCTTCCGTGCATCATGCCGTTTGTGAAGTTTTATGTGGGTGTACTATACAGTACATTAGTAATTTTATCTAACAATTAAATTTCTTACAACAGGTTTATAAATCATGATTTTTCTGTTTTTTTAGGAAATAGTCCAGTCTTTAACAACATTTCACTGCATATTTGACATGGATGCAAAACAGAAAGTGTTCAAACACCAGGTCCTTTGCAATGTGAGTAGGCTTTTACAGTAATATAGTTGGTGTCTCACATGATGGTGTGTTGCATGATGACCCAGAGCGCTATTTTTATTTGTTGTGCTTGAGAATTTACATGGTCAATAATTCTTCACATTTGTGGTAAATATTCTTTTTTTGTACCAGCCTTTCTTCCAGCTTCCAACACCTATTTTTCCATGGACAAATCCTAACAATCTACATGTAAACCGAAAGACTGTTCTGAAGGACACATTTGACTATCTGCAAAGGGACACCCATAACTTTAACATGCCCCTGAAGGTTTGTCTGTTTCGGCTGAGACATTTAATGAAGACACGAACACACTCAGGGGAAATTAATTATTTAATCATTTTTATATTAGGTGAAATTTATGGAAGAAGATGGCATTGATGATGGTGGTGTATCCCAGGAGTTTTTCAAACTCTTGAGCGAAGCTCTCACCTCAAAAGATTGCCATCTGTTGCTGAAGGAGGAATCTGAACTTGTGTGGTTCATGCCAAAGGTGAGATGTGAGATGAGAAGTATATACTGTATATCTTAGGCATTTTTGAATAACATAAAAGACAGACTTCAGTGTACATTGTTTACAAACATACTGTATACTGACAATTCACACTGCTTATGCCTTCAGGTCCATGTATACAAGGAATTAGGCACCATCTTTGGCATGGCATGTTACAACTTCCATCTGCTGAATGTTCCTTTTCCTTCAGCACTGTTTAAAAAGCTTCTTGGGGAGAAGCTAACACTAAGAGACTTAGAGGAACTGTCACCATGTCAGGCCAGGTAGGTGTTCATGTGTTACAGTGTTATAAACAGTGTTGTACTATGCATTTCTCCTATAGCTTGTTTTGTCATGGATCTATTTACTGCAGGTGCTTGAAAGCATTGCTGGAGTATGAGGATGAGGAACTGGAGTTATTCGAGCAGGATTTTAGAGTAGGTATTTCTGTAAGAACTTAAGTACATGATTGAACCATTATGGGTTTTTCATGTGTCATTCATTCGGAATTGATTGGTTTCAGGTGCAAGGCCAAGACCTCATTCCAAATGGAGGAGAAGTTTTAGTGACAAAAGGCAACAGGTTACATATGCCCTTTCTGTGACTTCATTTTTAAAAATCATGCTAACCTAATTGCTAATCTTGTTCTTCCATTAACAGAACAACAGTAATTCTTTTCAATAGTGAATTTACAATTTATTTTTTTTTTTACCAGGCAAAGATTTGTTGAATTGTATGTGGACTTTGTGCTCAACAAATCAGTGAGGCGGCAGTTTGAGGCCTTTGAAGAAGGGTTTGGCCGTGCCTGCCCAGCCCAGACATGGAAGATGTTTTCTCCTGATCAACTAAGGGTGCTAATATGTGGAGAGGCCGAGTATGACTGGGAGGATCTCAGGAAGGTAAATAGTAGATGAGATTCCACCCCAAAATCTAACAATAGAAAATTGTTGATTTAATTTTTGATTTCTGATTATGTTGGATTTGATAATTGGCAGGTTGCAGAATATGAGGGATGCAAGAGTGGAGACATGTTGATTCAGAATTTCTGGACAGTTCTGTTTGAGCTGTCAAAAGAGGACAAGTTGAATTTTCTGTGTAAGTTTATGTTGTTTATCTGCGTAGCAAATGTCTCTTTTTCTTTTCCAAGCATATGGTGTCAGTTCTTAATAACTTTTCCAATATCTTTCATGTTAGCTTTCATCTACGCAACTGACCAGATACCTGTTGGAGGGCTGGCTAACAGAAGACTGAAAATTGTGAAACTGAACAAGGACGATCCTGATGAATACTTCCCCCTGGCCAACGCCTGTTATGGCACTTTGCAACTTCCCAATTACAGCAGCATTGACATATTACGTGAAAGACTTACTCATGCAATTAACTACTGTGATGTCTTTGGAATGAGTTAGTTCTAAAAGCTCCTCTCTATGCATACAAGAATCACTTTTTATCTATACACTAGACTAGACAAACCTTATAGGCCTAAAATGGATTCAAAGACAAAATGTTTTTCCTGGTACATGAAAATCATATAATTAATTCATTTCTTTGCCTTTAGGGCACATTTTTAAACACTGATAATTTATTACAGTAAAGTTCAGTTTTATGAACTAAATATGGTCTATATTCTTTATTTTTTTCTTGAAGTGTTACAAGGGGAGAGTGTAGCATTGTACATTGTAAAACCAATTTTTTTTGAGACCGTGGAGCAGAATATATATGTAGGCAAATTCCCACACGTTCTGCACGTGACATAATCGATTCATTATTGATAGAACAAAGGCCAGATTAAGCTTCTGCAAACCTAAAGGCATTTCACAATTTTATTAATGTTCTTCATGCAAACTCCATGGCTGAATACAGGCAAACAGAAAAAAATAATATCATGATTTGCATTATAAGAATATAAGCCTTTGAATTTGCGTTATGAACGTGCCGACAAGATGGACAAACTTTTGAGAGAGCGTAGTTCTAGCTGTGAAGTGTAGAAGTGTCTAGAGCAATGTTCAATTACTGCATTCATACTAAACATGGACACCTCAGTAAAGACAGGGAAAGACTTCATTTCAAATGCAGACTGTAAAGAAGTCGTTTTCATTGGGAGACATGGCGTTATGGATATGACGTTATGGACGTGACGTCTAGAAGAATCTTTCAAAACGATACAAAACAATTGTGAACGTGATTTTAACCTGTAACAAGATAAATAGTAATATAACAATGAATAATCACTGATAGTATTGCAGCTTTGTGTGTGTTATTACCACTTATGCCCATTATAAGCCCTCCATGACTTACATTATGCTGAATAGGGTAAAGATTTTCACGTATCCTATAACTTGTCAGTAAGTATTGTACCATCGGAAGACAATACTAGTTTATGATAATATGGAAGTTTTCTGAAATGAATTTGTATGTCCATGTAGGTGAGACTTAAAGTTTTAAGGTGAGGTTTACTTGTTCGTGGATATTGCCCATGTACAAATTTCCACACTTTCTCTTGCATAACATTCTTAAGAAGAAAAAGGGAGAAAAAGTTTTCTCGGACCAAGGCACTCCTTTTAAAATGTCTTTATTACAAAAGTGACATGTCCAAAGAAAGAGACTATATCTTCTTGTGTTACAAGATTAATGTTTATTAATCCCTGTTTCAAATAAATAAATTTCCATTCCATCAGTTTCAGCTGGCTTTGCAAACTGCTCTGCTGTTTAACCTCGTCTGACTCAACAGGTCCAATACAAGCCCTGCAGTCAGTTTGCACTATTACATTTTATATTTTATCTTGTGTCAAAAGCAAAGCAAAATATGACATCACATGAATCTTTTTTGTTTCAGTAGCTATAAATCAATTGTAACCTTTAAATTCATTTTTTAAATTCATTAAACCAAATGCACACCAACACTCAAAATATTCAGAAATGCTTCACAGGACTAATAGTGTGTCCTAATGATGTATTATTACCCAAACTCAGTTCAGTTGCTTCATTCAGAAGTCCAGTCATAGTGTCTAGAAACAATCTACAGATAATAATTCTGTCAATAATGACCATTTTTCATAAGTCAAAATGACAGTCAACAATTCCACACCAACCCAAGTTAGATTCCCATATTGGTTTAAGACATGGCAAAAGTTAAAGCAGAGTCCAGGACGACCTAATGATGTTATCAGGAGTGAAAAAGGGACTAATGGGACTAATAACAAGAAGGTTTGGGTATATTTGCCTATTGCCAGTATTGGGCATGATGTGATGCCAGCCACTCAGTTATTTAATCTTTTTAGTTTGCCTGTCTATGGTTTAGGACTAGGCCTAATGCATATAGCCTATAGGCTACAGTGTTACTGCTGTAAGCCTATGACTGAAAGAGGAGGATGCGTAGTGTGCGTAGGATCTTCGTCAATAAACATCACAAAGAAAGAAGTATGGTTGACTTAATTTAGCAGCTTACTGTAGGCCTACTTGTATAAGTATTGACAATTGCACGGCATGCTTTCACCAAACAGTGATATCATCATTTGCAAAAGCCACAGGAGTAGTAGGCTCTTACTTTGGTTTTATGATGAAATGTCCTGCCCGTCTGAGAAACGAATCTGATTAGAAGGATTTCCTTGTTTTCCGTATTGACAAACAAATGAATTCATTTAGCCTGGGCTTTTACGCAGATAAGTTCATTATTTTTCAAGATAGCAGAATAATGTTCTTGGTTGTCTTGCAATCGCTGATGCTTTGAAAGCAATTGAGATTAGATAGTCTACATGATGTCGATGTTTTCTTGGGGACCTGGATCCCGCAAAGTCTTGCGGAAATCTGACGCTGTGGTGCATTCTCAGTGTGGAGTTCACGTTGTGTGTCCGAAATCCAAAATTCAAGACATATCAGTTGGAAGGACAATTGTGGCTATTTTACGCGGCGATGGAAACGTTGACTACCTCTGCAGTGAGAACTCGAGTGGCAAAACAAAACCTGGCAAACTCAGTAAGATACCCTGCATAGTCTAAGTTAGGCAGTATTATCATTATCTTTCTCAGCATGTCTAACATAATGAAAATGTCACAGATCACCTCGACTTTAAGGAGAAAATTAAGGAGTTGTACTCTGGTGGTGCATTTGTCGTTCTCATCTCCCACAGGGGGAAGGTATTTGTCATGGATTCAAACCTGCCCCCCAGGTAAGATCAAATCAGCCATGTAAAAGTTCCTTCTTCTTGATATTTAAAACTACAAGCCTATACCATGGAGGGGTCCACAATATTTTTTCTTTTAACCCAAATTATAGGCCTATGTTCCAGTTATGCTTAGTGTAGTAGCCTAGGTGTGTGTGTGTGTGTGCATGGCATATAGACTTCTAGCTCATTGTCCATGTAATGGTTGAATATTGTTTTCCCTTTGGTGTAGGCCTGTTAAAGACTTTAATAACAAAAACATCATCCAGGTTGCCTGTGGGGACCAGCATTCAATAGCTCTTTCACTGGGTAAGGATTTTTTACATTTAAACAGGAATACTTTTTAAAAGAGGGTTGATCTGACCGCTGATCAGTAAACTAGATATAAGTAGCCTACAGGCCACCAATCACAAATTTATTGCCTAGATGGACAGTTATTCACGTGGGGCCAGAACTCCAGTGGTCAGCTGGGTCTGGGGAAGGAGGAGCCCAGCACTCTGTCCCCCCAACCCCTCAAGTCTCTGGCGGGGATCCCCCTATCTCAGATCAGTGCTGGAGGAGACCACAGCTTTGCCCTGTCCCTCTCAGGGGCCGTGTTTGGCTGGGGCAAGAACAGCGCTGGACAACTGGGCCTTGGAGACCTCTCAGGTTGGAGTCTCTTTGTAAAAGTTACCTCTCACATCTTACATATTCACAAACAGTTTAGATTGTTGCAAAGCTGTAAGATATCTGTGTCACAGATCGTCCAGTGCCTGTTGCTGTGAGTTGCCTGAGTCTTAAGAAGACCATCTTTGTTTCCTGTGGAGCTGAACACACTGCATTCCTTCTGAAGGTTGTGCAAAGTTTTGTCCTGTATTAAAGCAATTGTGTAATGTCGGATTTTTAAAATCATAACCTCTTTGCCTTTTAAAGGATGGTATAGTGTTTACATGTGGATCAGGGCGTTACGGCCAGCTGGGTCACAACTCCCTCAGAGATGAACTACGACCCCGACTGGTGGCTGAACTCTGGGGTTCAAAAGTGTCTCAGGTTGCTTGTGGGAGGTAGGCTACACGATTCTTAAAGTTGTTGGCACCTGTATAGGCACACCCACACATAGTGTCAATTGTCAGAGAACTAACAAACTTAACTAAACATCAGAGATTAAGCTCTTGTTGTTGTTGTTGTTTTATTGAAGCTATCACACTCTGGCACTGGTAGAGCCTTCAAAAGTATACTCATTCGGATGTGGTGACCAAGGGCAACTTGGAAATGGACAAACTGTCAATCAGTGTGTCCCTCTACCTGTGCATCTGTCATCAGGTAGGTGCCTACAAGGACACAAGGAATTTGTGGATATGATGGTGGGGTAGTTTTGTGTATGTGAGTAGATCCTTCCCTGGGGTAAATCAGACTACCTAGATTACACCTCATCTTACACTTCTCATCGCCAGGGGTGTAACCAGTGTCGAAAGATAACTTATGCATTATACTCTTAGCAAATTGGATGTGGAGCAATCAGAGCACTCTTAAATATTATGTTTTTACATGTATTGTTTACTTAAATGGAGAGATACTTGTACAATGTCATTGTAGTTTAATGATGACACTAGATTGGAAATAGGCTGCAATGTACTCAACACTTGACAGATTGACACTGCAAATTTGCTCTTCGTTAGAGGCTTGCCTGATTTTACCCAGCCAAGTAGGTTACTCCACTCAGGGAAAATCATTCTATGTGATGTGTCATCTCAGTTCACAGTGAGAAGCAGAGGGTAAAAAAACTCATTGCTGGAGGGAATCTGTCCTTTACTTTATGTGATTCTTCTCAGGTGAGTTTGAAAAGCATGCTACTATTCAAAATTTGGGATTTCCTTGTTTTCCATTAAAACATTAATGAAATGAGCCTGGGCATTCCCTTTCCATGCCAATTGTTTGATTCTTATCTCCTTTCATTGGCCTTGTTTGCTCAGGATGCATCCCATCCTTGGCAAATAGCGAACTTTGAGAATGCAGTGTGAGAATACTATAGGCTATTATTCAAGGGCAAGCAATCGTTTTTCAATAGCCGGAACCCCAGACCCTTGTACGAAGTGAAGTGTTGACTGACAGGTTGGTTATGACCAGGCTATCATGAAATTAATGTGATTAGGAAGCATGTAGATTAGCAAAACATGCAGTCCTTGTTAGATATATAACTAGATGTACCTCCTAGTGGTACATAATATCACATAGTATGATTGCAGCTTGTGTTATCTCATTCACCAACATCTTCCCAAGAATGTTCTTAAATGTGTTCTTAAGGTCCCAATTAAAATATTTAAACCCTTTGATATTTTGCCACTGCAAAATTGCTGAACATGCAACAACCCATGACAAAGAAAATAAAGCACTGGTAAATGTACTGTAAGTATGGATTGCAAGGATTGACATGGATTGCATGGGTCTTTTGTTACACAATCATTTCACATGAATGCCAAACTTTGGAGTTGTTTTGGATCCATTTAATTCAGATTTAGCTGAGTTAATGAAGCCCCAATATCAGACACATCTCACTCTTGTGGCAGGAATGCCAGAAAGGCCAGGACAAGAGCAAGGTCAAGGTCAAGAGCAAACCCACTGTAAGAAAAAGACAAGGCCCAGATGGTAAAAAGATTGTCAGGTGGATCTCTGACTGCAATTCCTCATGGGGAGTGGTCCAGAGGCAAGTTTCCATTTGTTTGATTTATTTTCTGTCTGATTGTCATTTTGTACCCAACCTACATTGTTGAACAAAGTTTCTTATTCAGTGGTCAAACTTTTCTCTTCTGTGCAGTGAGATAACAGAAATATTTTCATCTGCCACAAACATCAATGGAAGCTACCTTGAGACAAGGTACAGGTCTGTCTCATTGTCTTGATAAAATAAAAACCTCAATGTAGTCATTCTCTAAATAACTTTATTTTTTTCAGTGGTGATGAACATTACAAAACCTCAGCTCATTATTCTGGTTTGGATTTGTCTCTGGCTCGTGATGCTTTTGAGAAATTCTCCACAAAGAAAAAGGAGAAGAAAGTCATGCTGAAGGTGGAGGATATCTGCAAACACGCCTTGTCTGTTATTAAAAACATACAGACTGTAGCCTACAGTCACTTGAGGGATTTGCAATAGAACAGCATGATCTTATTCATTTCAGGTGGAGTCTGTGGTGCAGCTGCATCTGCTCCCGTCTCTGAGCCCCAGGCCTGCTGGAGTGGAGGCCCTCAGAGTTTACCTCATCCTGCCAGAGCTGCTCAGGGTGCTGCTCAAACAGGACAGGGGGACAGACCTTGCTGTCTCATTGGCCGAGGCCATTCTTAGACTGGATCCTGATTCGCTAAAAGTCCTGGGTAAGACTTATAATTTCCAATCAACGCATTTCCTTTTTAGACTATGATGGGTGCTGGAGTGCTATGATCTATTTCCTTTGGCAAACAACTATTCTGGTGCCAATATTTCTCTCTTTGTTTTATTTGTTAAATAAGGGACACTTTGGTCCAGCCTCTCTGACTTTTTCATTGAAGCACTTGTGAGAGTGTTCCGCACAGTGGCAGAAACATTACTTGCTGGGATTGCCAAAGACCCCACTGGCCATGAATGTTTGCAGAAAGTGGTGGAAGTCCTGCAGATGGTCTATGAGGTATTCACATATTGCGTATTGTTCATAGATAGTGAATAAGGCAAGGCAAGGCAAGTTTATTTATATAGCGCATTTCATACACAAAGGCAATTCAATGTGCTGTACAAAAATAAAAGCAAGTACAGTAATTGGTAAAAAGTAAAAGCACAGTAAAGACATAAAATAATTATGTGAAAGGTAAACAGGGAAAGAGTAAAATTAATAAAATTGAAAAAGAGAATTAAAGGTTAAAATATACAGAATAGACAAAATAAATGGACTTTAAGAGAAAGCATCTATATAATATGAGAATAACATGGCAGTCACTTCATAGAGATTGTTAAGGGGGGGGGGGTGCTTTCCTGTAGTCATTTTTACTATAGGCTATTGATTAAAATGACATTCACAAATCGATTACAACCAATGACTTAAATCCTCCAATGCAAAAATTTGTGGAACCAACAGGACAGAAAACAAGCAAAAGTACAAGTAAAAATTATTGGATAGCAATATGTCTATCAAACCCAACTGTCGTTTATCCCTCTCCCCTCCCCATTCGTTCCTGTATTCTTGAGGTGTGGATTCAGGGGAAATCTCAAGACAGGGAATTTGACTTCTGAATTGTTTATTTTCAAATGACTAGCTTTCACAAATCGTTTTTCTAGGATCCCATATCCCACAGTTCCAGTGTTTACTGATTGACATCTGTCAATAGTAGCTCCCTCTAAAAATTCACACACACACCTCTGGTAAAAATTTCTTAAGATTCCGTCCACAACTTTTGGCATAAAGTTGCTAACAGACAAACATACAAACAGACAAATTCAACAAAAACATAACCTCCTTGGCGGAGTTTATGACTGTTGATACAGTATGCTGAGCTCCAGAGCAGGATAAAACTGTGCAGTGGCGTCATATAGACATACAATACATACATGTCATATTTTGTATTTGGCAGGCTACACAAAGAAGTAATGTTCCAGAAAATGTTTTCCAGATTAAAGAGATCAAAAACAACATTGCTCAAGTAAGTGCTCTGCCCCTAGTGTAGCCTACAGCATATACCTGTACTGTAAGTTTAAAAGGGTTTACTAACATTTAAACGATTATTGCCTTCCATGGATGTATTCAGGTACGCTGGAGGCTATGGGAAGTGAGAGATGACTGGCATAGCTATGCATTCTGTGACTTCAGTGAGGAGGAGGACATTTTGGATATGGGCTCTATATACAAAGAAATGACAGCACTTGAGGTGAACCTCATTCATCAACAACAAATTTCTCACATATATTTTATAATGTTCATAATTAGTTGTAGAAGTTTGTATTCATTTTTTATCACTTTGATATACATGTACATTTTAATTCAGCAAACTCTGAAGATTTTGGAATTATGCCCCTGCATCTTTGACCTAGAGGCCAAATATACCTTTTTAAAAGACACAGCTGCAAAAATAAAAGAAAAGTGCAGTTCCACATTATTCGTAAGTGCTTGTCATTCACTGTTTCTTTTTTCCTCTGTATGTGATTATACTGAATATCAGCTATAGTAAGGGACGAAGAATGACATACTGTATTGCTCGTATAACAGAAAATAATGTATGTTCATGTACCTCCAATGTTCATTTTTTCTCTGGTATACTGTACGAATGCTGTGGAGTTCCCATTTTCCCACATGCACCACTATTGCCATGAGTGTGTTATACAAACTTGCTGACAAATAGTCAGTAAAAACATGCAGAATTTACTGAAATTGCATTGGCATGAAATGACAAGCATGTGTTAATTATAGAAAAAAATATTGGTATTTTCTCACCATGTATGTCCATAATTTAAATGTCTAAATTGTGTACCAGGGCCAGAGTTCCACATTTGATCTGACACTGCGGCGAACTCATCTTCTGGAGAGTGTCCACAGTCAGCTTCATTCTGCAGAACCCTACCAATTCAAGAAGCCATTACGGGTGAGAATAACTATCTACAGTACCTAATTACTGTATCATACATATTGAAATCATGAATGTTACTCATAGTGTTACGATATATCAGGTTAAATTTGAGGGGGAGAATGGAATAGATTATGGAGGTGTGTCCCGTGCCTTCTTCAACCTCATTTTGAAGGAATTTTCTAATGAAGGAAGCAAGATATTGGAAATCTACGATGACTCCCAACTTGTCTGGTTCAAACCAGATGTGAGTTATGCTCAAAGACACTGACTTCTTTTTCATTGAATCACTGAATTCTCCGATGTGTTATTATAGTGAAGATGTTTTTGTTGACTGACTGATTGGTTTTCATGGCACAAGATTTGCACAGACACCAGTGAATCGCTTTACTTGGGCATGATCTTTGGGATGGCACTGTATAATCACTACACAGTCATGTCAAGCTTCCCACAAGCCCTTTTTAAGAAACTGCTGGGTCTGAAACCAACTCTAAAAGATCTGGAGGAGCTATCTCCTTGCCAAGCCAGGTAAAGATACTTATTTACATTTATGCATTTAGCAGATTCTTTTATCTAAAGTGACTTACAAAAAGAGAAATCTACATTCAAGCAAACAAAAGACCAAAGGGGGTGGGGGTGGGGTAGTTAGAAGTTTTTAAGGTAAGAGGAACCTCAAGAAGAGCTGGATCTGGAAGGTGGAGAGGGCTTTGGTTGCTTTGGTAGCACCTGAAAGGTCATTCAACCAGCGTGGAACAACAGATGAGAATAGTCTGGATTGACTTGTGCAAGGTCATGTCTTGAGCATTACTGATTACTCCCACTGGGGGAAGTGTGGCACTTTAGATACATTTGATAACTTATGAACCTTTATTTCTATTTTATTTTTCTGGGCCTCCATCCACATCAAGCCTGGGTGCAATCGCTCTTGTTGCTACCCCTCCAGAACCGGAGCTGGTGGGAGGAACAGACAGGGAGTCTATCTTATTGCTGATGTCATGGTGTATGGTTTACGTGGCTGGGAGCACCAGCAGAGATTCATGTTGACACCGTGAGTCATCTGGAGGAAATGGCAGAGCTGGGTATCATCTGCATAACAGTGATACCCAGCTCTGTCAACAGTGAGGGAAGTCATGTGAGTGGATGATTGGACCCATTGAGATTCCATTAGCACTAAATGAAGAATTGAATGCTCCGTTTCATCTAAGGTGAAATCCAGTTCAGTGGACATTCAGACAGTGGACAGTATTCATGCAATAGACTATATAACAGAGGCTGCATCATTTTGAATTAGTGTGAAGTTAGTGGGAACTTGTGAGATCTGTATCAATGAAGATGTACAGTAGGGTCTAACAAGAAATTGACCTCATTTTTAGAGGCATAACCAGCCCATGTAAGTAATGTGACTGCTATCATTCCTTTTTGGATAAGGGGTTTGAATCAACTGCTGGATGAAGATGAAGAGGTTATTGATCACCTGGACTTGGATTTCACAGTAAGTTCTGTCCTCTTTACTTTGTTTCAAAGGGCAAAAAACTGAAACCTTCTTGAAATATTTTGTTTTGTTTTATAATAAAAAAAAACTGTTTCACAGAAATGAGCAACTCTTATATTCAAATGTTATAGTGTTCTGAAGTGGACAATGGTTATACATGTACAGTATTATAGTGTACATACTTGATGTTCAAATGGTTTGGCTATTGTTTTATTTAACATATCTAAAGTATCTGTGCTCTTTGGTTTCAGCAATGTCAGCCATGCTGTATTTTTGAGCTAATGTACAGGCCATTGCTGTTAAAATTGTTATTGTAATATAGGCATGTAATTATTGAATGTCATAGTATGGTCAGTTTTCGGCCCGCATTCAGATGTTGATGTGGTGCAGTTTTAAAATAAAAAATGCAACTTTCAAGATGAAAATAATTGAAATATGTTACTTCTATTGTCTAAGTTGTATTAAATAATTTCATACAATTACTCAGCATATTGAAATGGTTTTGGACACAGAAATATGTGTGATTAATGTCAGAAGACTTTGATCCATATGGGTCAGTCAGAGCTGTCTTTTTTGTTCAAATGCTCCTACTCTTTTAACAGGTGAAAGGTCAAGAGCTGATACAAAATGGAGGAGATGTCTTAGTAACCAAAGAAAATAGGTACGTAGTATTTGTGCCTCAATTAAGGCCTTGTTTGTGTGTTCGTGTTCTGTTCAACCTTCATTAGTGATGACTGAAGTACAGTTATGTTTAGTTGTATGTCTAATTAAGTGTGCTTGGTTTAGTAAGCAAAGTTATTGTTCTTGCTCGCATTTATATTACTATTCTTGTTCACCCATTTTTGTGGCCCCTAACGCCTTTTCACGTTATGTATGTTTTTTCCTTTTTTCCCCCCTTGTAATGAATGAGGACGCTCCGAAAAAATAAATACCTCATGAAACTCGGTACACCCATGGGCTTCTTTCACACCTGAACATTCTCAGATTCTAAAACCATTCCATGATTGTCCTGTAAACTGAACATTCTGTCATGAAATGCATTGAATTTATCCCTCTTTCTGACTTGAAAAATGGGTAATAAAACATGTCTAAATTCACTTTCTTTCAAATAATGCACATCTGAAGCCCACGAATTGGCAAGTCCCGAAAAGATAGAAGCTTTTAGAATATTCATGCACAAAAATGTTAAACTTTTATCTATCCAGGATTTCCCAATTTGTGGGCTTCAGATGTGCATTATTTGAAGTGAATTTAGACATGTTTTAAATGTTATTACCCATGTTTTTCAAGTCAAAAAGAGGGATGAATTCAATGCATTCAATTATCAAATTTGGTGTCATTTGACCACCAGGGGGCGCTACAGTGGCATCAGAATTGGCAATAGATTTATTTCTCTTGTATCTCAGGAACGCTTTAAAATATCACAATCATATTTGGTGGGATGCTTTTGGGGACCATCCACTGTCCTCAAATTTGGTGTTATTTGGCCCCAAGGGGGCAACATAATTAGCAAAAATGTGTATCTCAGAAAAGCTTTGACTTATCAAAACCATATTTGGTGGGATACCTTTGGACACCATCCAATGTGTCCTCATCAAATGTGGTGTCATTTGGCCACTAGGGGGCACCATAATGAGTAAAAATATGTTTTGAGTCATATCTCTCTGCTCTCTGATGTCCTATCTCGGCATAACAATACGCCTTGCATTTTACCCGAACTTAAAGTTGAGGTGTTGCCTGTCTTAGCGGGTCGTCGTGGTGGCGCATCCAAACAAGCACACTTCTTCATTTTCTCCAGAAATGCATTCTAGTTTAGCTTTGTTATTTCTCATTTGGAGTTTGGGGAAACGCAATTTCAGTGTACTGTTGCATAGTTTGATTGACGATAAACTTCGCTTTGACTTTTGACTTGTTTTTGCCAGGAAAAGATATGTTGACCTGTATGTGGACTACGTGTTCAACACATCTGTCAGTGGGCAGTTTGAAGAGTTTGCTAAGGGCTTTGAACGAGGCTGCCCCTGCAGGACGTGGACAATGTTCCAGCCTGATGAGCTCATGAACGTTCTCTGTGGAGATGTGGAATACCGGTGGGAAGAGCTACACAAGGTACTGCTCAGACCTGTCATTGGCGGTATCACTCACAGGTCTTCTATACAGTAGCACGAGCCACTCTTTTGTAGTTTCATTTTTGTGATTATTGGTTCTTGGCAGACCCTTCTATCCAAATTGACTAAACAAAAATATTACATTAAAGAAAAAGAAAAAAATTACTTGCTTAAATGTTAAAAATTTGATATAAACATCACATTTGCAAACTAATTAATGAGTAAATAATAGCCTGATAATAGATAGACAGATAAACAGTCCTAATTTGGTGGCTCAGCCTACCCAAGCAAAAAATGCCTAGATAAGAATGGTTTACATATTCATATCCATAGAGTTTTGTATGGTCATTACATGGCAGCCTCAATTGGTAGCCTATCGGAGACTTGAAAGAGTCATGACATTGAGATGTGAGATGTGACATTGATAATCAACCAGCGCAGCAACTGCTTATTGGATTGGATGAAAGTAGTAAGGGTGCAAGGCTTACTTCATAATATTGAAGTAGGATGTTGAAGTAACAGTCCTGAATGCAAGTGTGAAAATCCAGAGTAGGCCTACTATAGTGCTCTGACTCTAACAAAATGCCTTTTCTCTCACTTTTTGTCTATGCTTTGTATAATATAGTCTTATATGGCTGTCATTAGGTCTGTCTAAGATGGCTAAGACAACAAATTCTGCATTCATCTCTTATAAATTGGAAATGCAGCTCTCAACACACTGATCCAAATAGCTCTTATAAATGGTTCCAAAGAAAAAAATGCTAAAAAAAATGCTAATTTTATTTAATAATAAACTTGCACAAAATGTAAGGAAATCTGTGTTTGGTATTTCTCCGTTGTAACAATGCTTCTAGTACAATACTACAATAATAGTTTTCCAAAGGACCATATCCTGCACAAGAAGTTATGGTGATTACTATGCGAGATTAGGTCTGGGCTTCTTGATATTGTACTGCAGCAATATGTTCAGAAAATGAAATTCTGTTATCACCTATATGATGTGATTACTTTATTTACAGTAAGGTCTGTCTGAATGAATCAAATTAGTTTTGTCCTGGAAAATAGTTGTGTTGGCACTACAGGAAATTGGCCTTTATTTTCTTCCTTTTTTTATTGACTTTCACTTCTGCCTTTGTGTCTCGCCAGAATGCTACCTATGACCACACTAACAAAACAGTTGCTGATTTCTGGACCGTTTTCTTTGAGATGTCAGAGGAAGACAAGAAGAAGTTTTTATGTGGGTTTAATCACACTGGAATATAACAAACCTGTGAAATGTGTTAGGATACTTAATTTGCTTATTTCATTTAAATAGTTGTAGCTAGACTTGTATCTTGGAAAAAAAAACCCATCAGGCATTGTTTGTTTAACTGATCTATTTTTAATCCATTAGCTTTTGTTCGGGGAACAGACCGGTTACCAGTGGGAGGTCTTGCCAGACTCCGCTTGACAGTCACAGAGTTTAATGTACTCAACGCTGATGAGCTCTACCCACAGGCCAGCACATGTTCCATGACCCTGGGACTTCCAAATTACAGCAGCATCAAGGTTCTGCGCAAGAATCTATGCCACGCTATCAATCATTGTGAAGAATTTGGACGTAGCTAAATGGGCTTGAAAAATGCAAAATAATTTCTTGTGTCTTCTTTGTAGCCCTATACCATTAGCCTGTGTTAAGTGCATTACTTGCAATGTCGTATTCAGTTCTATCTAATATTATTCATTTTGTCCAACAAATAAATAAATATATGGTGAAATAGGCCTACTGAAAAATACAATCTGAGACAAGCCACTTTTGAACCAGGTTACATTATATTCCTTGGCAGTTATTTACTCACACACAATAAAAACACTAAGGAATGCAACTTAATTTTAAGAAAGAACAAAGGATCATAAATAAATAACAAAAACTCTTGGATTTAGTGCATTGTAAATGATACCAGTAACTGTTCTGTTTTTACATGCATTAAAGTTGTAGAACACAATAAAGAGATTTAATACTATACCTCTACAGAAATTCTGTTCTTTCCAATATTTTTCTGAAAGTTACCTCTGTATATTTTTTACATGATAGCAATTTGATTTTGACAGATTACAGATTACAACTTTATAGCATCTTGTCATTTTAGTTTCAGTTATATAACAGTGTTCGTGTTTAAGGATCCACAACACTGATTTAACTCATTTTGGATTAGGCTACTGTCATAAGATCAAAGATCAAGTTCTAATGGGATCATACATGCAATCACTGCATACATTAGGCTATACACAAAGTAAAATTTGGATAGGATTGTGCACAAAATGTAAAGATTTTTCATTGACCATATTTCAGTTTAAAAGATTTAGTTTAGGCTTTTTTTTGTAATTTTCTAGCCTGGTGCCATCATTTAACTCGAAAAACCTAAGATGCCTGACGGTGCCAGAGCTAGGTGTGATGTTGAGCTGAAGCACTAGGTGGCACTATGCTGGCTATTAACCTCTGCAATGGGTGAAATAAGCACCTTAAAGTTTGCAGAGACCATTCTCTGCCGTAGGATAGTGTTCACTTGGCGTGTGGTCATTGAAACATCAAAACAGTAATAAACGCCGACTCTATGGCCATAAGGTTAAAGGTCAAGTTCAAATGGGGTCATGCAATATTGCTACAATGCAGAGGTTAATAGCCATCCATGCATTCATATCCTGCAGAGTTGACTACTGCAATGCTCTTTTCACTGGCCTTCCCCAAAAGTCACTTAGGCAGATACAACTAATTCAAAATGCTGCATATTAACTAAGACTAAGAAAAGAGACCACATCACTCCAGTCCTTAAGTATTTACACTGGCTCCCTGGCTGCCCTAGTTGGTAGTGCCTAGAGTAAAATCTAGGCAGGGTGAAATGGCATTTAGTCCTTATGCTGCTAAATGCTGGAACCAGCTTTCATTAGAAACCAGAACTGCACCTACAGTACCTTGTTTTAAAAAATTAAAAACTGTTATTCTCAGCCGCTTTTGGGGTAATGTGATAATGTTAAGTTGTCTTAGTGATATAAGTTTGTTTTATTTATATCGTATTTACATCATACATCATCACTTACACTTCATTACTTTTACCTTCTATTCATATTCATTTATTTATCATGAGTATCATTTTTTATCATAAGTATCATTTTTTTATCATAAGTAAAGATTTTTTTCTCTTTAATATTTTTTTGTTTGTTTTATTTTGTTTTAAGCACATTGAATGACTATTGAGTATGATAATGTGATAAATAAACTTGAACTTGAACTTCCCCGCAATACAGTAGTCTACTGTCTACAACAGGGTCCAAACTGCATTGACGTGTGCACAAACATTAAATACCTCATTGTTAAACAGATTGTGAAAAAGTGAGCCAGGACTTTATCACATACAGACCATCAGAGTAAGCCTATGTGAAGAGAATAAGTTTGAGAGGATATCCAATGCCTGTGTAGCCTAGAGGAAATGCATCTGATGCACTCAAGATTTCTCATGTCTTCAAACTTAAAGCCTACACAAGATCCGACTTTATCATTATTGACAACTAAACACATACCCGGCCTCACCCCATACTAATGGTCTCGCAGGTTGAAAAGTTTCATTTATGCGAAGCCAGAGATAAGTTTCGTTTTCCTGTCGACTTTCAGTGGGTGTATCATCTTGGGGAAGTAGTAGTAGGCTATTCAGAAGCTGATCTGCCACGCATCTAAACTAAATAGATGCGTGGTTTAAGATGTATTGGTGGGGTGAAGTTAAACTTAATGACCTTAATATTCCTAAGAGGCATATATGCGGTGGTATAGGAGATGCTGTCCAGGTAATTGTCCCAGCTGCAGGAATCCGAGACCTCTCAGTCGGAAAATGCGTGATTGCGATTCTGAAAGAAAATGGTAAGGTAACTGTTGCAGTGAGACTAAACAATCAAAATGGACCTTCTTGGAAACAAAGTAAGTATTTAAAAACATGAGCCAGACAATAACGGAACCCGCTATAATGTTTTGATAAGACGCATAGCCTAGGCAAATATTATGCAACATAACTAGGGTAGCCTAAATATAACCAAAGAATCGCTATGTAGTTCTGAAATGGACATGAACAAGTTCACTTCTTGCATAGGATTAAGCAAATGCCATTGTGCCCACTAGTCTGTTTTGTATTTTTTTAGGCCTACCTATTCGAATAGGGTATGCCAAAGTCAAAATAAAAATTTGTTGATAAATAGCCTGCGTCTCCATGGCTTAGTGACTCTGAAAGTCACTGCACTTTCTCTTTCCGCAGTCTGCCTAAGTAGAACTCACAATATTGCTGCTGTTTGTGTTGGTGCTGTCCATGTTGTTTTGTTTACTGAAGAGGGCGCACTGCTTCACTGGAATTCCTCTGATGTGTCCAGTGTCCCAAAGTAAGTGTTGCGTGTGCCTGAGGTAGGTTAAGTCGTTATATATTATTGTGGGCTATGTGCCAACTTCACCTACTTTGGCTTTCATCCTCAGGTACCCAGCGAACCTCCAAAACAGACAAGTGATACAGATTGCTTGTGGGGACAATCACTCTGTAGCTCTTATCAAAGGTTTCCATATTTTTTTATTATTATTATTATTATTATTTTACATCAAGCAGTTCTAGATTTTAGTTTAGTTTATTCTAGATATTAGTTTATGCTATTTGCAAACTTCCATTGTATAGTCTGTTTGGAATAAAACAGCCACATTAAAGCCGAATCTTACCAGATAGCACAATATGCTTTGGAGATCATCAATTTATTTAAAATGTTCATTTGGTAATCAGAGCTAGACATAAATAATGAGGCTTAAAAACAGATGTAAAGTTGTTTGCTGAAGAACTAAAGCTAGCACTCTTGTACTTTCAGATGGGGAGTTATTCACGTGGGGCCAGAACAGCCATGGTCAGCTGGGTCTGGGGAAGGGGGAGCCCAGCACTCTGTCCCCCCAATCCCTCAAGTCTTTGGCGGGGATCCCCCTGTCTCAGATCAGTGCTGGAGGAGACCACAGCTTTGCCCTGTCCCTCTCAGGGGCCGTGTTTGGCTGGGGCAAGAACAGTGCTGGACAACTGGGGCTTGGAGACCATTTAGGTTTGTACAAGATATTGCTGCTTCACAATCAACATCAATTATGCCATGGATTATGTGTAAATCATTAATTGTAATGTGTTGGATACTGATCCTTTACATGACATCTCCCATTTGGAGTTTTCAACCCTATGGTGACTATCTATCTTGTACATGTACTGAGGGAAACTGGACCATTTTTAATCACACACAGACACACAGACACAGACACACACACACACACACACACACACACACACGCTGGGATGATTTGAATGATGTCAGAATACATGCGTCTCTGCAGACAGACCCAGTCCTGCCCCTGTGGTCTCCCTTAGTCAGAAGAACACCATTTCAGTTTCTTGTGGAGCAGAACACACTGCTATCCTAACCAAGGTACTGTAAAGGGCTATTGTTTTAATGTGTGCTGGGCACTAGTGACATAAAAGTTGGTCTATGTGTATGTGGGATTCAGCATAAATGTATTTCAATTGTTTGTCTAGGAGGGTTTAGTGTTTACATGTGGATCAGGGCAATATGGTCAGCTGGGTCACAACTCCCTCAGAGATGAACTACGACCCCGACTGGTGGCTGAACTCTGGGGTTCAAAAGTGTCTCAGGTTGCCTGTGGGAGGTAAAAGTCATTCGAATATAAAAAAATGAAACAGCAAAACTTTACAGTGCAGTGTCAAAATCAGTTTTTTTATGTTTTTTCGAGATATCACACGTTGGCATTGATTGAATCCCGAGGCACTATTTACGCATTTGGACTTGGAGAGCAAGGACAACTTGGAGATGGCCCAACAGCTAACCAGGTTGTCCCTCTACCAGTTGATCTACCCCAAGGTAAAAAACTCTTCAGAATTGTTTTTATACTGAGCAGTGAGCACTGTTTATGTTCGACCGCTCACGGGTCTCTAATATGCCACCCAGTCAACTACAACACACCCATGACATGACAGACAAGTGCTCTAACCACTGAGCCAAAGGCCCAGGCTTCCAACTTAATGGTTAGAAGTGATCTTAAAGTGTAGCTCCAGAGTAAGTTCAAGCATAGCCCTGCTGCACGAGGCTTCTAACAGCAATATATTTCGCATGGAATGAAATAATTACGAACAGCACAGACACGTTGAAAACAAGAAACACGAAACACGTTGCATTGAGTCAACAGCACCTCAGATCTTACTTTCGGTTTTGAATAATGAGGTTCTATTGATTCAGTGTAAAGTGCTTGTTCGCTTCTGCGTTCGCCTTCGGTCTCATGTTCTAAATTATTTTGTTCCACTAGCTAACTGGTGCATTTAGCATGCTCCTTCAAAAGGGCTAAGCTTGAATTCACTCAGGCGCTGTCCTTTAAAGGGAGGGATGTGAGGAATTACCACATACTGCCACCAGCTAGCCTATGCTGGGCATCCGTTACAATAGGAGACACTTTTTTATCAAAGTTTTAAAACCAAATATCCTCATCTCTTTGGTTGGCCCTATTGTATAGTTCTTCAATGCAAGATGTTAAACAGTTTTGAGGTCAATTTTTAATACAGAGAAAGCTTTACAACATTTCTGTTGACTCCCTAGTGTTAGAAAATCATGTTTGAGCCTCATGAAATCATATCAGTCAGCATCTCACATAGAAAACTTTACAAATTGAGGCTTATGCTCTTGAAATTAAGCTGCTATTTGTGAGGCCATATAAGGATTACCGGTATATACAATGAGTTCAATAACGATAATATCATGTAGAGTACTGTATGTACGAAGACCACTGTTAAGCCTCTTTAAATCATTATGATCAAAGGATTCATGTGCCTTCAACAAATGTGGTAATCTGTCTATGTTTCTAATTTCATATTGCTAACTGTTTGTTTACAGAGCAAACCAAACAAAGCACGGTTAAGAGAATCTTTGCTGGTGTTAATCAGTCATTTGCTATGACTCACCCTGGGCTGGTAGGTTGTTTGAAAAATATACAAAACAAACTAAACAAAAATTATTTCTGTTGTTTTTTTTTCTGCACTACATTCTTGACTTGTTATGTTACAATGTCCTGTAGGATCGGGTCACCAGCTGTCTTAATTTTGATCAAATGAAAGTTAGGGGACTAAGTTTAGAAATGGCTGAGAGATGGATTTCAAGCAGCTCAAAATCATGGTTCAAGACAAAAAGGTAATAAATGAGAGTTCAAAAACTATGGTCATTTGTATTTATTATGCACACTTTTTACATAGCTATTACTTCCTGCTTTACTTCATTCATGTAGGGACATAACAGAAATGTTATCATCTGCCTCATGTATCAATGGGAGTTTTCTAGACAAAAGGTATAAGAGATCTTATTTTTTTACAGAGAGATTTTTTATAGCTCTTTACAAATGAATCCTCTGACATTGATAAATTTGTGATCTTCTTTGGTCTTGTGTGCAGCTCTGACAAACATTACTCAACGTCAGAACATCAGAATGGTTTGGATTTGTCTATGGCGCGCCAGTTTTTTGAGAAGCTGTCACAGAATCAGGACGTTCTTAAAGAGGTAGCAGACTGCTACATCCATTTGCCAAATTTACACAATGACAATTTGTAAATTGATATCAGAAATAAAAGAAAGAAATCAGAGTAAAAGAATAATTTGATACTTTGTTATACAGCATATAACCTAGTCTGGTTGCATTCACAAGTATCCCATTTTAATCTTACTAAGGTAGCCTACAAATATGACACCACTAAACGTCATCACTCCTGTTTTGATTTGTAGGACATTTACATACAAACCCACACAGGTTTTATGTTAGAAGCTGCAGTCCTTAAAGCAGTAGCCTGTTAAGCAATGACTATTGACCATTAAAGATACTGTTTAAAGACGGTCTAGTCTGCTGTGTGTGTCTCAGGTGGAGTCTGTGGTGCAGCTGCATCTGCTCCCGTCTCTGAGCCCCAGGCCTGCTGGAGTGGAGGCCCTCAGAGTTTACCTCATTCTGCCAGAGCTGCTCAGGGTGCTGCTCAAACAGGACAGAGGGACAGAACTTGCTGTCTCATTGGCCAAGGCCATTCTTAGGCTGCATCCTGATTTTCTAAAAGTTCTTGGTGAGTGGCTCCCGATATTCATACCATTAATAGAGAAGAACTATTCCTGAGGACATCTGCATTACTGTGATACTATCAGGCCGGTCACACCATTCTCCTCCTGTTCAACCCTCCACAAAGCAATAAGTCAGTTTATCAGCTTGTCAAGTAAAGCTTTTTAAATTGCGTTTCAGAATCCCTTCCTTTGAACAATCCATTTTCAAAATTTGATCCAATCCATTACCTGAAATCTAACCAGATAACTTTTGAACAACTGGTCCCTGGAGTTTCAAGCACAGACAATTTGCAAGATGTTGTAATATTGTAACTTTACTAACAGCCTAGTAAATATTTTCACAGAGTGCTACTGGTCCAGAATTGGGTATTCTTTCTTCAGAACTGTGGTGAAGAACTTCCACTCTGTAGCCAAAAACTTCTTTAAGCGGCTAAGATGTGAGCAAAGAGATTGCTCACAACCACTGAGAAAGACTGTGGAAATGCTACAGAAGCTATATACAGTAAGCATCTTCAGAGTAGTTTAAGGATATGTGCTCTATCTTTTTTTCACTCTTGATTATAGTATTCTAGTTATGGTGGTGCGCCCACCCCTACATACAGTACAGCACACTGCCCCCCAACCCAACACATATGTACAAACCATCATTGCCATTGTCATCATCCCCCTCCCCACACCTTACACTGCTTGCTAATAGCAAGCCCCCTCAACATACTAACAGCACCCCCCCCTCACACACACACACACACACCACCATCAGTACCATCACTATCATCTCCCTGCCATCATTATAAGGCCCCCTTACCATGCACCCCTCAAATTCCCCCCCCCCCCCACACACACACACACACACACACACACACACTAACATATATTTACTTCAGGAGACTCCTTTTATACAGCAACCCCCCCCCGAACGACTTTCCATCACTCCAACCTCCCCTGCTGTCATCAATATGGCACCCCATTTCCCTGTCACCCCCCACTCCCCTACCATGATTGTTAACAGTTGGGTTAGTCCCTTGAACTGTGCATCTGCCCAAGGTTCCTTTTTTGCCACCCCATCCATCCTATGCACTCCGCCCCACCACCACTGTTCATCACTCCAACCTAACCTAACCTCCCCTGCCTTCAACAATATGGCTATATGCATGTGAAAAATTGATTTCCATTGTATCCTTGTAAAGAAATGAAATGACACATTGACTTTTTACTTTTACAGGTTAATAGCCAAAGACCTACTGTCCTACGAATGATAGAAAGTGAATTTTACATTAAGGAGATTAACAGATTTGTTACAGTTGTAAGTATATGATAAATTATAATGATAAACATACAAGAATAAATGGATACTAACTAAACCTTTTACTAAACATTTTAGGTGTCATTGCTAGAAAAAGAATTTGCTGCCGTTCTCATTTTGCAATCTTCACGGCTCTGGCAATGTGTACAGTTCTACATGGTATGCAAACATGTCTATTATGGATCCATATGTATTATGGATCAGTTCTAAATTATCAGTTGATTAATTACAAATAAATGAAAAAGCTATTTTCATTTTTAGAGAATTCTCCTGTCTGTGACAGCATTTCCCTGCATTTTTAACATGGATGCAAAGGAGAAGGTGTTCTCACATGAAACGATCATCAGAGCTGTAAGCACAGGCTTTTTACAGTATTTGAATATTGAATACAGTCCTGAGAAACATTTCTATGATTACAACAGGGGGCATTCACAACACATGGTTAACAATATATTATTTTATGTATCAGCATCAGATGTTGGTTGCCAACGTAACACGTCTCATCACTGCAACAAACTGCAACAGTCTGCAGTCAGTCTGTGTAAGGAGACATACATTTGAGTATCAATAAAGAGACATCCATGATTTTTTATATGCCATTTTAATATAGGCCTATTTAATAATATTTTCTTTTGTCAGGATCTGATATTGTCCATACTCAATACATCATTTAACACCCTGCCTGTAAGAAGACAGACTTTACTTGAGGACACATTTGAGTATCTACAGAAGGACATCCATGATTTTTCCAAACCATTAAAGGTCTGTGTACTGTGATGTTCCTACAGTATGTAGGCCTGTAGGCCTTGATCTTGCTGCGCAGGTGTGCCTGTGGTTGTTCTCCCTGTTGTGCACAGGTACCCAGATTGGTGGCAGTATATAAGGCCGGCCCATCTTGAACATGATGGACACTCTCCTCCTCCTCCTGGAGTTCAGCTTTTGTTTGTTGTTCCTTTTTTTACCCCTAGACTGATTATGCCTACACTTTTGGTTTCACACTATACTGATTTACACTACATTTTATTTCTTATTTTATCCTATGTTATCTTTATTATTATTTATAAATTCATTTTTCATTTTGTAATCTGTGTGGGCTTCCGTATATGTGCCGGGAGTGTGACAGTACTGAAGCTGATTGATCCATATTCTTTAATCAGGGAAAACTGATCGTTCATTATAGGTTTTCTCATGTCTTTCAGGTAGAGTTTCTGCAGGAAGATGGTGCTGATGATGGTGGTGTATCCCAGGAATTTTTCAGGCTCTTTGGCAAAGCTCTAATATCAGAGGACACCAATCTACTGGAGGTTTATGAGGAATCTGGACTTGTGTGGTTCATGTCAGATGTAAGGACCAATAAATCCTGTGATCTCTGTGTGTGTCTGTCAGGTTGTGTGTGTGTGTGTGTGTGTGTGTGTGTGTGGGGGGGTGTTGATCCATATTGATACAGTTTAAGAGTTAAAACGTCATGCAGTACTGTGATGTTCATGTTTTACAGGAGCACAAAGATGTAAATGTTTATAGAGATATAGGCACAATTTTTGGGATTGCACTCTTCAGTCACCATCTGGTGAACTTCCCCTTCCCTTTAGCGCTGTATAAAAAGCTTTTGGGGGTCAGGCCAGCATTAACGGACTTGGAGGAACTACTACCCTGTGAGGCCAGGTCAGTATATTTATTGCCAAAGTGGAGATAAACCTTTGTTTTGTTTTTGTCACTTACACTGTTATTGATTGCATCAGGTCAATGAAAGAATTACTGGCATATGAAGAAGATGTTCTTGAAGAGTTGGAGCAAGACTTCACTGTAAATATATAAGTGATTCTCTTTTGGTGGAAATGTAATATCTGCAGTCCATGCAATATACAATTTGTATTACAGCTCTTTATAGTGTACACTACCACTGAATTTTAATACTTGACATGATCGAATGATTTTAGTTGAAAGGCCAGGACCTCATCCCATATGGTAGCGAAGTTGGTGTGACCAAAGACAACAGGTAGTATTATCTTTCTCTGTTCTAATTTTTGATACTGTTGAACAATAATATTGATACATATTACCAGATATAGTAGGTCGCCCGTTAGTTTTTCCAGGAATTACATAAAAAAAAAAACTAAAGTACAGTAGGCCTACTTTTTCGTATTTTGGGCCAATAAAAAAAAATGACTAAGGCAATTATTTTAACAGGGAAAGATTTGTTGAACTGTACATAGACTTTGTGTTCAACAAATCAGTGAGGCGACAGTTTGAGGCCTTTGCAGAAGGGTTTGGCCGTGCCTGCCCAGCCCAGACATGGAAGATGTTTTCTCCTGATGAACTGAGGTTGCTTATATGTGGAGAGTCTGAGTATGACTGGGAGGATCTCAGGAAGGTACAGTAAAAACGGATTCCACCTCAAATTGTAACAAAAGGAAATGGAGGTCATTTATTTGTGCTGATAATGATGTGTTTTGATTTGTAGATGGCCGAGTATGAAGGATGTGAAAGTTCTGATCTGTTGATACAGAATTTCTGGCAAGTTCTGTTTGAGCTTTCGAAAGAGGACCAGCTTAAATTTCTATGTAAGTGTCATTTGTTTTAAGTATAGATTTTTGTAGGTGAATCATGCTTTCTTTTTGTTTGTTGAAATACTTTTGGGTTTTATGTTAGTGTGCAAAATGAGAAGAGTTTTTTTTTAATGTGCTGAACTTTTTAAAATGTGTTTCTTATGTCAGCCTTCATCTATGGAACTGACCGACTACCTATAGGAGGGCTGGCCAAACGATACCTGAAAATTGTGAGACGGAACATGAACAATTCTGATGAACACTTTCCCTTGGCCAACACTTGTTATGGCATTTTACAGCTTCCAAATTACAGCAGCATTGACATATTACGTGACAAACTTACCCATGCTATCAACTATTGTAATGTCTTTGGAATGACATAGAGCAAATGTTTCTGCCTCTTTGCACGGGCATAGGAAGGTAGGCTATTGTTTTCCAGTGATTTCTAATCTGATTATTGATTTTCTGAGGTTCAGAGTCGTCATTCACCTCACATTTCCATTTCCAGAGGTGTAACCAACCAGCAACCTGCATTTCAGTGCATTGCCAAATCTATTTGAATGTACAGCAAACACATTGCAAACCTGTGTTAAATGTAAAAAATTGTTTACTTCAATTTCAACTTGATAAATGTCTGACTTAATGAGGACACTATAGTTGTGCTGAATGCCATGTTAATTGTCATTTTGTATGCTATGCCAGATATTTTCATTTGAATTAATTGATTTCAGTAGATGGATTTACATTAGGATGGATTAGCTTTTGATTTGACTTTTGGGTCAAATCAAGATTTTAAATGAGCATTAACAACATAATATTGTTAACAAATAATTTCATTTAGGAGGTTTCATGCTTGCTCTTAAGTTGAAGTGTCTGGTTGAGTCTCTCTGAGCACTAGGCCTGATATGATATTACATACAATATAACTGGTGATGTTATATGGTGCAGGTGGTTTGTTGTATTATGTTGGTCTAGCCTACTTTGTAATGCTGAATCATTAAATAATTAATTATTTAACTAACATCCAAGCCAAAATTATGTTTTTCTTTTGTTTGTAGCATAATATTATGTTGGCTAGATTATGCTTAAAGGTTTTAGGCCTATCCTAGTTCTAAAGATCATTTTGTTTAATTTCACTGAGAGAGATTTTAATTATTAATCTAACAATATTTTAACTTAAGAGTTCAGCCATATATTTACACCTCTACTGCAATAGAGACTTTTCTGAAAATGAGTCTATCATGTTGAAAAGAATGCCTTTGTGGATAGATCGGGCCAGAGCCATAGAAAGATGGCTCTGGATCGGGCTACTGGAGCTAGTAGACTAGTAAATTTTAAGTAAATTTAAATGGAAAAAGTTTGTGGACTACAAGCCTAAGCTTGTTTTATTTAGGGTAGGCTTCTTTTAATTCCAGCATTGACAATGCCGAAGCCTATAAAAAAATTATCTGGCCGAAGTGAATGATGCGGAGAAATGCTTGGAAGGGTGTTGCGTCCGGTTGCGCATCACGTTGACAGATCAATCACGTGACATGTGACGCTTGGCAATTATCTGGATCATAACTTCCTTGTTATTGCCAAAACGTAGGTTGAACCTAGGAGTCAAGTAATGTGTCAACACAGGTAAGTAACTGAGAACCATATTAAATTTTAAATATACTCTTACAAACTGTATTTCTTGCGCCCTGCTCCATTAATTGCATAGTAATCTGACACTGAGATAGCAGGACTTTTGCCCGCATCTAGATAAACCTCGAAGTGACTGACTCGGAGTGGTTAACATTAACGCTAGCTAGCAGTCATTCAGGCAGGCATATTTTGAGTTTGTGTGTGTGGTAGTGGTAACTAAGCCATAGTTCATGGTATCTAAAACTATGATTTTTCAAGAGAAGTAGTTTTATTTGTATTATCATATTTATGCTACACTGGTTGGTGTGATGCATCTGCAGTGATTGTCTTGCATCCTCCATCTGACGTTAGCTGGCTAACGTTAGGTTGGTATCATAATGTTATGCTATGATTGGTATTTTGTGTCGAAAGTTCTTCAGTTTCAAATATTGTCATAAACTGAGCGTCTCAATGTCGTAGAACGTCGCATTTGCCATTGTTAATGTAAGTTGACATTTCTTGCTAACTTAAATAACTTGCACTGTTAAGTTAGCTAGGGATAGCTATCCAGGTTTGTTGACTGTAGGTCGAAGTATTGGCCAAGAGCTAGCGATGCTGTTAACGATAACGTTTTCTGATTTAAAACGATTGGAACGTAAACGACCAACTGACAAACTAAGCCACGGACAGACGGACTATTGACATTAGTTGAATGAATTCAGTCAAGCTAGCTAGTTACTGAAGTATTTAGTTTGCTGTTACGTAATTTGACGTGCATATCGCTAACGCTATCCTTCGTTTGCCTGATATAACGTTACTGTGAGTGGTGCATTGTAAACCTAACATCTTTGAGTAATCGGTAATCCATTTTGCCTGATGAAAACCTAAGCTTGGGGCTACTGTTCATTTAACCTGTCAAAAGTACACTCCCTTGATGCCATGGTTCAAGATGACGTTCGCGTTAGTACTACTGTCGGTAAGATAGTGGGTATCACAGTGCTGCAAAATATGCAATATAACCTCGATTTCTAAACAGGAAAGTCGCTGTAACAATACAGTGACACAGTGAGCTTTTCAAAAGGTTTTGGAAGTGTGAGCTGCTTCAACAACATTTTAGCTGCTGGTTGCTAGTGTGGTAACAACGAAGGGGGCTGACAAGCGTTCTGGTCAGAGGCATTTCCATAATAGCCTACTTTACTGTTGCAGAAAAGTAGTCCTTGTTTTGCCATACATTGTTGGTTTCCTGTCTGGGTTATGTGTGGATGCACCAATGAAGCATGACCTTTTGTTGTTCAGCCCAAGCCTGAAGTTCACTATGACACAACACAGTCCTGTGCTGAGGACGCTGTGCTGTTCGGAGTGGCCCTACCCCAGGCAGATTGTAGGCTAGCTGCTTACATGGGGGATTAGTGGGGAAGCAGAGTTTTATTTAACTGCAGGGAGGGGGGAGATTCCTTATCTCGTCATGACCACACGTCAACCTGCCCCACCCCTCCCAGACATCCCATCCCTGTCTCACCTCACTGTCATTGTGAAAATACCACTTAGCATTACACTGTCTTGGGTACAGAGCTGGGCCCGCTCCCTCCATATTAGTACAGTTCCTTTTGCTTCTTCATATCTAATGCCAGCTACCTCCTTCTGCTTGCAGGCTTGTGGTTCTCGGCAAAGGGAGAAGGCAGGGCGACCTGGCCTGAAGCTCTGCCTTGCCTCTCTCCCTTGACTCCTCCATCCATCCTTTATCTTTTGGTGGCTTTCTGTCCTGTATTCTGGAGCCATGATTGTGTGTTGGGGTAGTGCATCTTCTGGACAGCTTGGTGTGGAAGAGTCAGAGAACCCTGTTCTAGAGCCACGGACTTGCCGGGTGTTTAGCGGAAGGGCACTGAGAGAAGTTGCCTGTGGGGGGCAGCACACACTCTTTCTGTTGCGTGATGGGAGTGTGTATGCATGTGGCTCCAACTGCAGTGGACAGCTGGGTCACGAGAAGGGTGGAAGTACACCAGGTGAGTGTTCTCTGTTTGTGGATACACACACACACACACACACACACACACACACACACACACACACACACACACACACACACACACACACACACACAGGCTTGCTCTCTTGTGTTGCAATGGTAGAACTTCCAGTCTCATGTGAGACTGTATAATAGCAAAAGGAATCACAAACATCAGAGCAAATTTTACAACTTTTTTTTACAATCTGCATTCTCTTATTCACCCACCCATCACAAAGCCACATTAGAATGTCCATTTACCAAGTGCAGCCAAGTTGTCTTATTCATACGGACCTGGATACGGATTTCTGTACAGTTTCTGCCCTGAAAGATTGCCACATGCACACATAATTGTTGGTTTGCAGTATAACTTCAGTCATTGTTTTTCAGACAGATTCCCTTTGGCAAAAGTAGTCATTTTATCATCAGGATCCTCCGTTGGGTGGTTCACATGACCATATGTGTGTACCATCAATGGGCCTTGTGATGGAGAATGTACTAAGATGAAATGATTAGCAGCTAGCATAGTGGTGGTTGTCATTAATCCCAGTAGTCACTACTATAAATGTTGGATTAATATTAGGGAAATCAGCAGAATGTGAATGAAAGTAGCGGACCTGGGATTGCTTCAGCCCAGTGTATGTATGACGGAACCTCCAGGTGTCTAGCCTAATCTGCAACAGGCCACCGACTTGTAACCTCTGTCTGGGGAACACACACACACACACACACACACACACACACACACACACACACACACACACACACACACACACACACACACACACAGCTTCACGTGCAAATGACCTCAGCCAATCCGCTGCTGTGTTTTCATCAGGTGTGCCTGAGTGAGCCATGTGAGTGGACTCTGCATACATGTGCTAGTGCTAGCAGGAGGGAGATCAGATTGTCAGAAATCAAGAGCCACAGGCCTTAGTCAAATTAAATGCCTTGCCTCTCAAAAAAAAAAAAAGAGATCAAGCACTGGTGACTTTGCTTTTTGCTTCCCCTGAAGCCCCTGATGTCACCCTCTGTCCTTGTGAGAAAATCTGTTTGCTCTGCCCATGTTTTGTGTCAGACTTGCTTCATGGCTTTTCAGCAAGTGCACAACCCCTAAGTGCACTAAATGCAGCAGATTTCTGGAGGATTGTAAAGGTGCATTCTTTGCCACTTTGCTGTCTTCCTGCCAAGGTGTGACTGGGGCAAGCGAAGGTTTCCCACACTTCAGAAACCATAGTGTAGCGCAGTAAGATGGCAACCATCTCACCTCAAACCGCATCAATGGCCACACTCCGATTTCCTCTGAGTTTTGCACACAGAGAGAATGCATTATTTAAACCATACCTCGGGCTGAATGCTTGGATCCAGTGGCTTTTAAAAGCCAGTTATAGTTCGCTTTTGGCCTAATTTGGTTGAATTGGCGGACGCAGGGAAAGAATGGGCACAATGTGGGCTGCATTTTAAAAAAAATTGCTTTCTGTTTGAGCTTGTGATGAATGCAAGAGATGAGTTGGGGAAATTCCACATGCCCCACTTCAGGTTTCACATTAATTTGTCAGATTGCTCTAGTGCAAAGCTAGAGTCACTGAAGAAAGACTCATGCCATGTTTCACGGTCCTGATAGCCTAAGTCATAAATGATTGAATTAGCCTAGCGCATAGTCTAACCTACTTGTCATTTATTTATTTATTACAGTGGAAACAAACAGTGGGTAAAAGATCTAGAAAGGATGTGAAACCCTTGAAAAAATGGTAGAAGTGAGATGAATTTTGAAAATACACAATCACAATGGACCACTTGTATCCCCTTTTACAGATATTCCATGCCTGATCACACACACACAGTTCTTGTTTTTAACATACTTGGTAGAGGTAGCCAATCACATTAATCATTGTTCAGAGTTTGATAAACCCATCAACATCCATCTGTTAGCCTAGTTGCGGATGATTGGATGGGCTTTTTGAAGCCATGCCCATGCCACAGGCGACTGATACTGTATTACATTTTTATGTCTGCGAGTTTAATTGACTGACTGAATCTCAGTGCTCTCTCTGTCTACAGAACTAAAATTCTGTGCCTGTGCAGATCTTTGAAGCAATGAAAAACAGGAACTGTTTCCTTCTCTCTTTTATCTTACTTTGTTTTTATACACAATCTTACTACAGTAGGCTATGTTGTGGATACAGTAGCAATTCTGCTTAGTATACGAATGAACTTCAGAGACATTGGCCTGTGAAAGAGTTACTGCGGCTGAACATAATGCCGTTCAGTCATTTACATGAAGCATCTGCACACCATGTGCTGAGTTTTGCGTTTTTTTAATAGTGATGCTAATTAGCCCTTTTTTCCCTCTGTAATTAAGGGTTAGCTTTGTCTAACGCAGTACCGGATGAACACATGGCTGTCCAGGAGCACTAAAAATAGAGGGCTTACCATAGTTGTTCTCCACACACGCAGTGTAGCCTAGGTCATGATGGCTCAGCACACACATTGAATGACTTCTGGTAGTAGGCAAGCCCATCACATACATTAACATGAGCAACCTCTACAAGAATTGCTATAGAAAGGATATAGAAATTACAAAAATGCTGATTATGTCCCCTTTCTGTTATCTTTGTTGACTCCTATTTATATTTATTTATTCATTCATTTATTTATTTGTTTGTTTATTGTCTCTCTCCAGAGCTGGTAGGGGCACTGGATGCTCAGAAGATTGCTGGTGTGTCATGCGGCTCTGCCCACTCGCTGGCTGTGAGTGAGCACGGCCATGTATTTGCCTGGGGGGCTGGCAGCGAAGGCCAGTTGGGGTTGGGCACAGCAGAAGAGGTCGTCAGAGTGCCTAGGTAGAGTATGGATTTAACATGGCATCATGTAGGCTACTGTATGTAGGCTATTTATATTAGGCTAAGGCTACCCGCATTAACTGAGGAATGTCTTATGTGCTGTAGTGATACAATACACTTCATAATGCAAAAGGAAGTGTAACTGTCCAGTTCTCTCAAAAAATACCGTCAATAGTTCAGTTCCCTCCTCTCTCTCTTTCTCTCTCTCTCTCTCTGTCTTGGGTTTAAAACCTCTTATTAACATTTTAACATTTTATTGTTATTCATTGTATGTACATCATACAGCTTAATGTGGTAATGTTTTCAGAAAATAATGTTGATGACAACCATTATTGTTTAGGTTGATCAAGAAGCTGTGTGAGCATCGGATCACCCAGGTGATGTGTGGAAACCAGCACTGCATTGCACTTTCCAAAGGTACAGTAGTACCCTGCCCCCGCAGCCACGGCCCTTTGGCATTTACAAACCTATCATTTTCTTCTGCTTTTAGGAGTCAAGTCATTGACCTACAGGTGTACTGTACAGGTGATGCTATTCAGATTAACATTCAGTGCTGGGATGTGCTGCTTATTCATCTCCCCAGTCATCTTTGACGTGCTGACTCATCAGGAGTCATAAGTGTCACTTTGGACAAAATGTGTCATCCAAATAGCATTACCATAATACCCTGAGAATAGCAAGACAGTGTAAAGAAAATTGTATAGTTTTATGCTAGCTTTTCATATGTAAAGTAAATGTTGATTTCACCCCTTTGCCCCTCTTGTTAGTATTTGTAAGCTGAAAGTGTATGGACAAAACTATTTGAAATCTAGAGAGTGTGTGCGGTTTAAAGCAATGCACAGTTTATGCTCGCTTTCCATGCACAGCAAATGTCGGTTTCGCGCATTTGTTTGTTTTGTCAGTATTTGTATCGGTAAGCTTGAAGTGTACGGACAAAACAATTTTAAATGTTTAGAGTGTGTGAAGTTTAACTGAGTACCCAGGTTTATCCATATTCTGTATGTGGAGATATGAATACAATTCCTGTGCTCATCTCTTTCCTCTAACGCAGATGGACAGTTATTCACGTGGGGCCAGAACTCCAGTGGTCAGCTGGGTCTGGGGAAGGGGGAGCCCAGCACTCTGTCCCCCCAACCCCTCAAGTCTCTGGCGGGGATCCCCCTGTCTCAGATCAGTGCTGGAGGAGACCACAGCTTTGCCCTGTCTCTCTCAGGGGCCGTGTTTGGCTGGGGCAAGAACAGCACTGGACAGCTGGGCTTGAATGATGAACAAGGTAAACAGAAGGGCTTTCATCATCCTACTGTATATGTTCTTGATGTGATGCTCTGTACTGTATATGAATGAGCCCATTATTCCTACACTTTAATTTCAAGACCATAGATTAAAGGAAGTAGCCACAGTGAATCAACACATAGCCCTGCTGTTTTACAGTGCTAAGTGCTTTTGATAGCCACCACAATGACCGAAGCAATAATCCGGAGTGAATCAACACGTAGCCCCGCTGCTTTACATTGCTAACGGGAGCTAACGCTAACAGAATGGAGCATGTCAAAACGAAACGTAATCGATTTGGTTTGGTTTGGTTCTGACATTCCCCGTTCTGTTACATTAGCTCCCATTAGCAATGTAAAGCAGTGGGGCTACGTGTTGATTCACTCTGGATTATTGCTTTAAGGACTGTGTCTTGTCTAATCACACACACAAACAGCAGTGTAATACTTAAAAAATATAGAGAGTATAATCAAGGTACTCATCTGTACTTTGTTGCTTGTCTTCCCAGATCGTGCAGTCCCTTGCCACATAAAGTTCCTAAGGACACAGAAAGTAGTGTACATCAGCTGCGGAGATGAGCATACAGCTGCATTAACAAAGGTGTGGTGAATTTCTACAGCTACCTGTCACTTGGCTAGATGAGTCTTTTGTCAGTGTTGGATAGGATAGGGCTAGATTGATCTATGTAGACACAACATGAATCGTTGACAGGCTTCATACAGAAGGGGCTGTGTTCGTTTGCCTTGACTGTCCATAAAAGGGTAGGAGCCCACAGGAGGGGTGCTCTGGTATGTTGTGACCGGAAGGGACAGGATTTGACGGGGAGTGTGGCAGGCTCTCATCTCCCAGCTGGACTTGGCCTAATGCATTGTCTGTTTTCATATCTAATCCGGTTGACCTCAGAGCCTACGCCTTACTAAAGCATCAGCTCTCTTCTTGTGAAACAACGACCCACAAGCTTGAGTTAGTGAAAGGACGACCCACAAGCTTGAGAGTTCACTTATTTGGATAAGCTGGCACTAAGCTGGCCCCCCTGATACACAAACCCATGCATTCGTCTCATATTTACCCACATATTTACACCTCCATGTTATGGTAAACAACGCACTTACGTTAGGAACTGCTTTGCGTGCAGGCTGTGTATTGTGTCTGGGTCAGAGGACCCCAATGAATCGCTAATAGTCCGTCATTGTTTTACAATGGAAGAATGTAATGTGTCCATGATTTAAAGAAAGCTATAATTAGCCTATGTCTCCTGATTTACAGAAAACACAGTCAACATATTCTGCTCTTCTGTTTTGTTTTCCATTTTCTGCTCCGCAATCCCTTATTTTTATTGTGTGTGTTTATGTGTGTGTGTGTGTGTGTGTGCCTGGTAGGATGGAGGTTTGTTCACATTTGGGAATGGCTCTAGTGGCCAGCTGGGCCACGACTCCACCAACAATGAGCCTCTCCCCCGCAGAGTCTTGGAGCTCATGGGCACAGAGGTGTCCCAAATTGCCTGTGGCAGGTACTGTTTCATTTAAACACTTGTACATAACTTGTATCACCACCACCAGGGTATCACATGCAATGGGAAGCTTGTGTGCCAAACGCCTTTGGTTTGGGTTGGTGTGGAATCACTGCCACTTTCGTTCTTACTTTCTTGTCATTGACAGAACTATTAGTAAGTTGATTTCATCTCACAATATAGTGTGGGTGGTGGTTTGGCAGCATGCCTTTCTCAGCTACCAGCAAAGAATCATCACATTCTGGTATCTATTTTTTCTTACCAGTTTGATTCCACTCATTGATTTTCATTTGTTTTAAACATACCTGTACAATGGATGGACTGCAAAACAATACTTGATGAAACTGATTTGGCATTGATGAAAGGTTATACCTGTAGTCAGATGGAGGGATCCAATGAACAGTGTTCTTAAGGTCTCTGTTTTGTAACATTACTTTAATGAAACTGTTGGAAGACACTCCTGTTTCTCTCTCAGGGCCTACAGTGTTCCAGGGCAGGCACTTCATTTAGAAAGAAGTTGTGGTTCCGTCTCACTTCTTGTTTGTTCTAGACTGTGCTGCTTTGTTTTTGTGTATGCTTTACACAAGTGTGCTGTAAAAGTGTGTTGTAAACTGGTGGTTTGATTGGCAACCTTTGCCTGTGTTTCTAGGCACCACACCCTGGCATTTGTGCCCTCGTCCAGTCTGGTGTACGCCTTTGGCTGCAATGCCGATGGCCAGCTGGGCACTGGCGCCATGACGGACGCCAAGACTCCAGTGGCTCTTCGCTGTGTTCCTCCTTCCTGTACAGTGAGGCTTCAGGCCTCAGGTGAGTTCTATTAGTGCTTAGTGCCCCCAGCTTTACACACAACACAGGCTGGGGAAATGCCTTTATGCTGCCAGACTGCTTAACTCGCACTTTATCTAAACACACACATGTACACACACAGAGGGTGAGAGACACTCACACACATGCTCAGAAGTAAACACAGGTCAGGTGCGTATACTGTCGTTGTATTTCTTAGTTTTGCTCACAAGTCCCTCTAGTGGTGAAATATGGTTGGTGGGACAAACCAATTCCAACCATTCTTATGAAATGTCTGATGAAGAGTGTGTAGCTCGAAAACGTTCAAACAGGAGCAAGTGTGCGGACATTCAACTTTATTTTTACAACCATTCTTATGAAGAAATATGTTCCTAAAAAACACTTATGCAGTTTTCAAGAAAATTTGTATTCATCAATACAAGTCTTTAAATGTTCAACCTGACTCAAGTCAAGTGAATGTCATGAATCCTGCCTATCTCCACACATTCATCTGAGACCGTTCGATTGGAGAGGAATTTCAGAAGGCTTGCATATGATTGGTTAAACCACTTGTCCATTATATTTATTGATGTTCTACAATCAGGGTGATTCAGGGTGATTTTAAAAGCCGGATAGCAGTGTTTTTTGCAACTTGAGTGGCTGAGTATTTGAGGCATAATTGCTTTGTAATTGCTTCATAATTGACTGTTATAGTTGTGTTTTGTTAGTTTGTAAGATACGTAATATCCATAGGAACAGCAAGTGAGCAACTGAACTTGTCTTCCCATTCAAATGAATGGCCAAAGTAGCTAGCTTGATTGCTAGCTTTTTACCTCAGTCCTGAATGGCACATCTGTAAAAGTCCCGCTGTCCTGATTGGCTGTTTCATCCCTCCCAACGGTTGTGGTCTCAGATGGATGTGTGGAGATAGTCGAAGTCAGTGGAACAACATTCATCTGATGACGGTCAAGTCATTTTGAATGGGACCTCAAGAACAAATTTCACTCCTGCCAAAGCTGCTGAAAAAGTTTTACAGTGCATCCCTTAGGATGGGTGCTGTCTTTTATGGCATTAAGGCCCAATCCCATATCTATTCCCTAACACTAGCACTCGTTTTCAAGTTCCCTCCAAGATGAGACACCCCTCGATTGTGTAGTGAGAAGTGCGATCTTCCCTAATAAATGGGACAGCACTTCGCATAAAAACGTCTTCACCTGTTTCATGCGTCTATCGTTAACACTGAACGGATATAAGGCTCTTAACCGGGGTAAACTGTTCAAAAGCCGTTATCGACAATTATCATCACCCACATGAGAGGCTCTGGTAATTCTGGTGAAAGATTTGCGCACTTTGAAAAATATTGATCTTTCAAATAGTCATGTTTTAACACACCAGTGCGGAATTCAACTGAATTTACATCAAACTAAGATATCCCAACATTAAAATATATATATACATGCTTAATTGCAATAGTAGCTATATTTTTGAAGTTCTTATCCAGAGCTGAGAGAACGGGACACAGCTCGGGCAGTCGGACACAGATCGGGTACCGACACGCAGTTCGCAAAGAATCGTGGGTAATTTCATCTTCACTTCAACTTCACTTCGTTCAAAGTCTGCACCCGACCTCCCTCCGTTTGAAGGGGCGATTTGAAGGGCTGAAAGCCACTATCCCTCGGTCCCGAAAGTATTGGGACACCCTACACTTACACATGAACGCGCAAACCGAGTGTTAGGGCCAAAATCGAGGGGAAGTGATAGTAAAGTGATAGAAATGGGACTGGGCCTAAGTCATTCATGGGCCACTTCTGAGTATGCAGTATGTAGTAAAATGCATTATTTACCTTTATCTCAATTGTATAGTATGAAGTGCACACACTAACCACAGAAGATGCAATTGAGCTATATTAGCCAACATGCTAATTCATCTCTTATACTTCACCTAAGGAAGTCTGTCCACCACATGTGTTGTATGGTATACACTAAATGCCCTTCTTTCTTCGTAAGGAGAAAGCCATGCGTCCAGGACAGACAGATTGAGGGACAGCATGAGGGAAGCTCTTAGCTGCTGCTGCTGCTGGAGAGGCTCAGAGCAGGGTAAACAAAATGCCTTTAAGAGGCTCCGGTGGCTGGCAGGCCTAGGGTATACCACAGCTAAAGTAGGTAACCAAGTGCCTGACCTCTGCCACCAGAGACATCCCTAAGGCTTTTTTTGATCAAGCAGTCATGGTAAGGTCTGGGGTGGAACTGCTGCTGTGTGTTTGTGAGGTTGTGTGTGTGTGTGTGTGTGTTGACCACACATCCGCTGTCTTCTCAGAACATTGCATAAGTATCCATGAATCGTCTTTTTAAGCCTGTAGTTTTTTTTATAAGCATTTAATGTCAAGGAGTTGGCCTTCATAAAGCAGTTTTTACTGCACGTGGTTTCCACATTTTCTCTGCTTTTTCCTTTCACCCCTTGTAGATGCAGAACATTTCATCGTTAAGAAAATCCACAGCGGGGGAGACCACAACTTCCTGTTGTACGCCACCAGTGATGTGAGTAATTTCTGGGAATGTCAGACCCTGAGTGCCTCCCACACATGGACTCTGATTGGCTGATGGCTAGATGATGGTATTACTACTATGCAGATGGGGAGAGTGTTGCACGCTCATTTTAAGTGTCAAAACATCAAGCCAAATTAAATGTCGCACAGTTGCCACATAGTTTGAGACTGAGCAATGTCTTCTTCAGCATCATTGGTGAAAACAAGAGTGTGTTTTGTGGTATTGGAGAACCCAGAGGAGGGACCTACATTCAGCCAACTCTGAAACTTTGTAGTACCATTTAGTATGGTTAGATACACAATAGATACTAGCCAAAGTGGGAAAAAATGTGTTGACTAGCACTCAGTGGCTTTGACTAGTCAAAGACAAGACTGCTTTGATCATTCTTGAACCACAAGGGGGCGCTGTTGTGTTAGGATCGAAGGCCTTGAACGTGCTCACAACAGATTTCTCACATAGTCACTGAACCACTCAGAGTGATACTAAGGTTAAAATGTTACATTCATACGAATACACTAATGATAATGTATTACTTAAATTCTTCCTGTCCATGAACAGACTGTCCAGGAAATGATAAGGGAGGAAGGCATTGTGTTGGTCTTCTTGGATGTTTGTTTCTCTTGTTGCTTGTTTTCAGTCTGTGTGTTCACTTGGGGGGCTCTCAGCCTAAACAGATGTCTGTGTTGCGTCTGTCTGATTAGACTGTTTCTGTCAAACAATGAGATCTCACTACCGCTGTTGCTGCTGCTGCTGTCTTTGCAGGACTCTGTGGTCCCTGAGGACTTCCGTGTGACCAACACCTCCAGGAGCATTGCGCTAATTAATTACGAGAGTCTGAACACACTTAGGCTAAAGCTGTCCAACAGCGCAGACTCCAACACAACCAAGTAAGAGTCTTCTGAATCACTGCTGTTAACTGTTTTGTCACTTGTATCTGCAATGGATTATGATGTGTCAAATGATAGCAATAGAATCTCTTTAATGAGTGGACTTCATCTTCTCTTGCCATAGCGATGCCATTCTATTGCTCTCGTCCACTGCATGTTGGAACGCCAGCTTTCTGGACCAAAGGTGAGCTCCTTGTACTCCTCTCCTTGGAGCAGTGGATGCTGGGACAAGATCCAGAGTGAAAGGGGGTGATTTGGGTAGACTGGGTTATGGGTAACTGTGCTCGCTGCCTGTGGCCGCTCCCTTGAGAACACGCTGTGGCTAAAGGATGACATGATTTAGTGTTTTTCAGCAGGGGTCAGATTCTGTGGTCAGTTATTAGAGCCGTGTCTGCAAAGGGACAACAACAAGAAAAACAAAGCACTGTGCTGAGTCATGGATTTGGGTCACGGGAATGATTTATGTGCCTGCATCAGCATAAAGTCTTCCCAGGACCTCTTGGTTATCCCTTAATCTCTCTAGATGAAGCACCGTTTTTTTAATGCTTTATTCCATAAAGGCACTGAGTTGAAGACAACGTGTCTTTTTGCCAAAAATGGTATTTGACTTTAGATATGATTTTGGAAGTAAATGAAGAAATAAAACCGCAGGATAAATCCGCAACTGCAAATGATCATTTACCCAGAAATCATTGCAACACACTTAAACACCTGGCCCTGAAAGAGTTGAAAACGATGTCATGGAATCAGTCTCGTGCCAACAGAGCCGATGGCAGCCGATATCACCTGGCATCAGACAGAAATCTCCTGCAGCGTATCCATCACCGAGGCCCTCGGTGCCAATAGCAGAGTGACAGGTACTCTGCTATTGGCGTCTGGCACAGCTTCATAATTAATGTGCATTATGAACATGCAGACAGCTGCTTAAATATGCACAGTATGTTTTTCCCCCTTGTCTGTTGTATCCACTGCGCTGTGTTGCCGGGTGTCTGTCGCACCGTTGCCAAGGCGAGCAGATCCAGATGAGCGGATCAGCTTAAATACCTGCCGCCTCTGTTTACTTGCCACCCCTTGATCCTCACGTTCATCCCGTGTGCTGCAGGAGAGAGGCGATAGAGAGGGATAAATCAGAGATAAAGGTGTGTCGGGAGTGGGGGATGGGGAGTGAAGGGATAGAAACCCAAATCCACCCTGTTATCCCCGACGCGCTCCACTGGTGCCATGTACGAGGATTTATCAGCCTGTACCCAAAATATACCCTCATTTCACCACGCTGCTTAGGCCCAAGCACTGGGCATGCTCCCACTACTAGTTTGGGCTTCATTTGACTACAGCCATCCTGGATTGAAACCTTTTGCCTTCATGTACTGATTTAGCTTGGCCTCTATGGGAGAAAGTTTAGACAAATGCAATACAGGGGACACTGTAAGACTACCATGTTGATCCAAGGTCAAATGCGAACAAGCACAATGATGCTTAGCTGAAAATCTCTCACTTTTGTGAGAGCTTGGACATATGATGATGTGTGGTAATGACACTACCTGTAGTTATTGTGGGATTCTATATCTCTCTCTATTTAAGTTTCTCTATTGTGAGTTTCTCTGTAAATTGTATATTTATAAAGAAATGACCAGTAGTTATTACCAGATGCAATGCTGTAAATAAAATTTCACTTCTATGAATATCTCTGTAAGGTACATTTATGAAGAAATTACATTTCTGTGCATGTTTTCTACAGTGATGATGTCCACTTCAAAACCAACCCAAAAATCCCAGGCATCGACTTAAACTCTGTGCGACTACTGTTTGACATGCTTATGAAGCCAGACTTTGCGAGACTGTTGGAGCAGGTAGGACATCAAAATGTAGACATTGCAGACATGGTAAAAATCGCAGCTTCTATTCCCTGCCTTGTTTGTTTGACAAAGTTTAGCCAGCAACTGCACACACTGACAACGCTGTCTGAATTCTTGCTAGTTGGAGGAAGAAAATGGGAGCAACACAAGCACAAAGCAAGTCTGGTCAAGTCAAACATTTTTATTGTTGAAACAACTGTGTGATGTGCATGAAGAGATATGAATTCTCACTCCTTTAACAGGCCCAGAAAGCTACAGTAAAACCATACACAATTAACACCACATTACAGCGACAAACACCCAGTTGCAACAGCTCATGACCCTGCATTAGAAGGGACATACTGTAGATGTGAGTTGGAATAACTAGTGCTGTTTAAAGGATAAAAATATTGTGGGATGTCAGCAAAAATATTTCACAAAAAATACAAGAAATTATCCTCTGTACTTTCAGTGAGCGGCACCAAGCCAGTCCTTTCGAAGTATTCAAATGCTGAAATAGTGTGGGAGAGAAAGGGGAGTACTGTATGGCATGGTGCTTTGTTAGTGTACAGTATACATTATCCAATGGCTATCTCAGGAGACAGTTTGGAAGGAGCAGGATGTTTAAGGAAGGAGGAGAGGAAGAAGCTGTTTAGCAGTCTGGTGGTGCTTGGTGGTCAGATGTTGTTGTGTCTCCTGCCAGTTGGCAGAGGGCTTAAAAGTGGCTGGAAGAGGCACTGATGGTGGTGGTGGTGGTGGTGGTGGTGACTGGCGTCTCCCTCACGTCTCTGCAAAACCTACACAAAGATGTCCTTGTTGTATATACTGTACAGTAGCGCACTGCCTTGCACAGGATTATTTGAGTGCGCTAAAATGATAACGTTAGTAAAAAAAACGATTTGTGAATGCTAGGTATTTCAAAATAAACAATTCAGAAGTCCAATCCCCTGTATTCAGATTTCCCTTGAAGCCACACCTCCAGAGTACAGGAAGAAATGGGGAGGGGGGAGGGACAGACAGCAGTTGGGTTTGATAAACATCACTATCCAATCATTTTTACTGGTTGCTTAAAATGATTGGATGTTGTTATCTGTCCTGTTCGTTACACAGGTGACTTTACACATTTTATTTTTGCATTTGTGGTTTAAATAAATAGTTGCAACTGATGTGTGAATGTCATTTTAAGGAATATAGAAAAAAAGTACTCCAGGAAAGCATCACATACATCCCCTTTAAAAGAGTAAATGTATTTCCTTTTAGTGTACATGTGCTCTGAAATTGTTAGAGCACAGAGAGCTGCATTATGCACAAAACATGTTTGGCATTGCACTTTACTATACACTTTGCTTTTCTCATTAACCAACCTAATCAAACTACAACTAACGTTAAATAAAAGCTAAATAAAACTAAACGGATTAAACAATTCCCCAAGATGACAAACCAAGCTAAAATGACTTGCATGCTTCTAAAGCTTACTGAAACTAGCCAGAAGTGTCCCTGCTTGACGCTAAGGACTTGGATAAGACTACCTACTGTGTGCACGCAAAAGCATTTGTTTGTCTCCCTCAACAGAAGCTCAGATGAGGCAGTGGATGCAGTGACTACTGGTCACTTGTTTAGTCAACAGTCAGCCTCTTTGTCTTCTCCACATTCACAGACAGATTGTTGTTCTGTCGCCACCCTGCCAGCCTCTCAGCTTCTCAACAGCATCGTCATTGTTGATGATGATACCCAGCACTGTTGTGTCATCTGCTAACCTGATGATGGGATTTGGTGTGTGTGTGTGTGTGTGTGTGTGTGTGTGTGTGTGTGTGTGTGTGTGGGGAGGGGAGGGGTGCTTGTGTCCGTGCTGTGGTGTGGGTGCTGCAGTTGGTACAAAAGGTTGCCAGGATAGACTGTGACTCAGAGAGAAAAGAATTCTATTACAGAGAGCTGACCTGACTCCAAGAGAAAAGAATCCAGGTGCTGTGAGAGCTGACATGAGTCTTAGTGAATTACAGTACTCTTCATTGTTTGTGGTCCCATAACTAGTCAACTCCTCGAGAGTTATTAACATCACTTTAATGCTCTATAAAGCATGTCCACCCACGTGGCAGTGAAGTGAAACTAGTGTGACATTCAGTTGAAACTGCTCTTGAAAAGCGCTGATACGGCCATATTGGTCCAGGTGACTGTACAGTATGTGCTCTTTTTTAAAACACCTCAGCGCATTTTTGAAGTGCAGAGGCATGTGGTGTGGTGTTCAGCCTTGGACAGACAGACCTTGGACATCCATGTAAATAGAGTCTGATGTATTCTTTCCATGTGCAGCAAAGTTGACTTACTGTCCATACAGTTTTGGTAGAGCTGCTTTTGAGGGTTGTTTTGTTTGTTTTGACTCCAGTGCAATGGCGGACTCCAAGGCTACACGGCCTTTAGTGGTTAGCTCTGGAACATCCAGTCACCACTCTGCTCTCCTCTCCTCTCCTCTCCTCTCCTCTCCTCTCCTCTCCTCTCCTCTCCCCAGCCTAAGCGCCTCTGATCTGGTGTGTGTTTGCCAGCTGCACTGCTGTACTGCCGAGATTAGATGGTGCACACCACTGGACTTACCCTGCACACACACACACACACACACACACACACCCACACACCAACACACCACACACACACACACACACATACACACACACACACACACAGACACACACACACACACACACACACACACACACACACACACACACACACACACACACACACACACACACACACACACACACACACATACACACACACACACACACAGACACACACACACACACCAGCAGTGAGTTATGGAGTGTGGAGCCAGACAGCTAATACTAATGTGTGCAGGATTTTGAGCCCCACAGCTCAAAGGGATACATGATTCTGTTTGATGTCCAGACAGAGTGTTTGTGTATTTGTTTGGTATTTTCATTTCTTTATTTATTTATTTTTAGACAGGATTTCTCGCTGTGAACATGGTTGGAACTTGTTTAGCAAGATAATGATGTTTGCTCTCCACGCCATATTGTCATATGATATTTATAAAGCACTCTGAGGTGCAAGGTTGCTCTCCTTGGCTGTTTGCAAGTATACAGTATCTCTCTCAGTATCTCTGCCTGTATTGTACTTTTTAAATAAAATTTTACTATTTTGTTTATTAATTACTAATTTATTACTAATTTATTTCCATTAATTAATGATTTTGGGAGGCCTTCAGCGGCACAATAACTCATCTGAATAGTGGTGCCATTGAGCCCCGTAAGGCGCTAAATCAGTTAGTCTCTAATTACTGTACACTGTGCTTGGATAAGATGGTGGCCAGGAGCAGGATTGAGCATCTAAATGCTAGATTGTTTTAACCTGTCCTGCTTGTGTTCATTGTCATTTATTCCTTCTCTTTCTCTTCCTCCTCTTCCTCGTCCTCTTCCTCCCCCTTGTCCTCAGGCCACCAAGAGCTTTGAGAGCCTGCTGATCCCCCAGCTGCCCTGCTCCCCTCCAGACGTGGAGGCCATGCGCATCTATCTGATCCTGTCCGAGTGCCCCGCTCTGCAGGACTCCAAGAACTACATCTCCCTCACCATCCCCCTCGCCATGGCCATACTCAGGCTCGATGCCAACCCCAGCAAAGTACTTGGTGAGCTTCCTTTACAGTCCCTCAATGCTTGACTTAGACCTTGTGTCTGTGAACATATTGGCAGAACAGATGGACATCTTGGAACCTGTTGTGGTAACACTGGAACGCATGACCGGCGTAGTCCTCAGTTTCCACCGAGTCTTAAAGTCTTTTTTGAAATAAATTTGAAATAAATTTAACATGCTTTTAACGCTTTTAGAAGTCTTAAAAATATTAATATATTATGCACTTGTTTTGTTGTATTGTTTGAAGGTGTGCTTGTGCTTCTGTTTGGGGAGATTTTTTTTTTCAGGTGGAGTTAGTAGTTGTAGTCCATAGCATGATAAAATCAATAAACTTCACTTCAAATTCCACAACCCCGACCAATTCTTCTTTTGCCAAAAAGGGCATCACAATCTTTGTAAGTCTTTTTTAATCAGCATTATGGTTGAAATTTACAGGAATTATCCGTAATGAATCAATGCTGTTTTACATCACTAAGCGCTGTTACGGTTAACTGCCGTTTCGTTAACTCGGTCTGCATTGCACAAAATTTGGTCTTTGCCGTTGCTATCAACAGCACTTAGCACTGTGAAACAGCAGGGCTACGCGTTGATTCACGCTGGACAATTCTTTTAAATTTCAACCAAAATGCTCATAAAAAAGACGTACAAAGTCTTAAATTGCACTTAGTCCTAGACAGTGAGGGTCACTCACCCATCTCCTTCTAATTTCCCCCAGATAACTGGTGGTCGCTGGTGGACTGTGAGGTGTTCAGCAGGCTGGTGGAGCTGTACAAGAGCATAGTGGTGTTCCTGCTCACAGGAGGGAAAGCACTGCTCATCCCAGCCTTCCTGGAGAGCTACATTAGCGCTACGCTCAGGCTACTGGAAAAACTCCATAAGGTAATACAGCTAGCCAAGAGCCTCAGGAAAGCTAATGCTTATGAGGAAGTATAGTTTTGCCAGTGCACTTTGCCATCAATGGGCATGGAGAGCAATGATAAAAGTGAATGATGTGAGTACTTGGTGGTTGGCTTGATCTAGTGAGTGTCCCTGACGGCAGTGCTCTGTGCTTGTGTGTGTGACAGGTGAACCTGAAGGCTCAGCATGTGGAGTACAATCGCTTCTACATCCCCGACATCACCACCCTGGTGGACATCCAGGAAGACTACCTCAAATGGTTTCTGAGCAAAGCTGAGATTGTGAGGAGCTGCTCTTGTCTCTATTATCTCTCTCTCTTTTTTTTTGTGTCTCTCTCTTGCTCTCTCTTTCTTTCTCTTTTTCTCTCTCTCTCACTTTGTCTCTCTCTCAGTATGTGCTTGCTTGTCTGTGATGGGCAGATTGGTTCATGTCGTTTGAGCTGTCGTTATTCACTATTCTAAATCTAGGCTCAGTTGGGAAAGAAAGTGGCTGTGGAATGTTATATGTGGGTGTGTGCATGATGTAGTTTCCTGGATGTTCCGGATTGGTTTTTCCAGGGACTTGGATAGTGTTTGGCTGCAGCAGTCAACCATAGGCACACTGTGGAATTTAGTGCATGACTGTGAGTGAGCGTGTGTGTGTGTGTGTGTGTGTGAGTGTGAGTGAGTGTGTATTTGCGTGAATGTGTGTGTGTCTGTGTGAGTGAGTGTGTGAGTGTGTGTGCGTGCGTGTGTGCGTGTGTGCGTGTGTGCGTGTGTGTGTGTGTGTGTGTGTGCACGTACGCACATGCATTATGTGACAGTGGGCATGAAGTAGCCTGTCATTGTTGATGAGAACCTGAAATACATGGTCCACTTTCTCATGCCTGTTAAAACCTTGAGTGTTGGCTTGTGGTTGTCAGTAGCTCGCTATTCACAGCGTTCAGAGCAATGTTGGTGTAGCGGGTGTGTCCTACTAATCTCAGCCATCAAATCACATCTAGCTGAACCCAAATGAACCTCATCAGTTTCTCAACCTGTTTTTATTCTCTCTCTCTCTCTCTCTCTCTCTCTCTCTCTCTCTCTCTCTCTCTCTCTCTCTCTCTCTCTCCACAGAAAATGAGAACCCCTGCAGTACAGGTATGATGGAATAGAGCCAACCTGTAAATCTATTTTTAAATAGGAAAATAACCCAGTCGATTTACTAAACCTGCATTCTTAAGGCTGCTGAAACAATTGAAATTTCCTTTTGGTATGATTGAAGTATATCTATCTATCTATCTATTCTCTCATGTCCCAATTTTTTGTTCTAAATCCTTTTGATGTATTGGGTTTTTGAGACTGCCATCATCATTTTGATGATTGTCTCCTGTTGCTAATGTAGTGTGAGTGTGGGGTTGGAGGGAGCTGCTTTTGACATTCACATGAGTGGAGGCAGTCTGATAGCCATGCCAGGGGAAATGAAACGGTAGGCTCTTTGCCAATGCAGACTCTCTCTTTCACGTGTGTGTGTGTGTGTGTGTGTGTGTGTGCGTGCATGCGCGTGTGTGTGTGTCTTTCAGAATTCTGTAACCCTATGTGCCTATCCGTTCATATTGAACGCTCAAGCAAAGACAACTATGCTGCAAACAGATGCAGAATTGCAGATGCAGGTAAAAGGCCATATACAGTAACATCACTTTCTAAACTAATTGGAAAGGCTTGGTGGGGTTCATACAGCAAAGCATATCAGCATTGATTACTGATTGAGTGTCTTCTACCTCTCTGGGTTTTTCATCCCTC